>JAJPGS010001818.1:175000-775000 GCA_028654335.1 Alnus rubra
CTGGCAAGCAAAACCCCTCCTGCAAGAGGGCCTCATTTGGAGGGTGGGCAACGGCTCGAGAATTGAGTTGTGGAAGGACAAATGGATCCCTACTTCCCCTCACAAAATCCTCGATCCCGTTAGGTTCTTTCCTAATGATGCAAAGGTTGCTGACATCATAAACCAGGAAGCCAACTGGTGGAACATCCCTCTCATTAAACAAATTTTCCCGGAGGAAACGGTGGAACAGATTTGCAGTATTCCCATTAACCCTCGCTCACAGGAGGATAAACTAATTTGGTTAGGAACTAAGAACAGCAGCTTCTCGGTTCGCAGTGCCTACCACCTAGACGTGGAGAGGAGGGGGAGGGGAAATTGGAGCACTTCCGCACTTCAATCTGCTATCCCTATTTGGAGAAGATTATGGAACCTTAAGCTACCCCGATACATCCTAATCTTCTTATGGAGAGCATGCAATAATATCCTTCCTACAAAATCTAATCTATACAGGAGAAAGATCGTTACTGACCAGTTTTGCCCGATGTGCAACTCTGATGCGGAATCCAACGGGCATGTGCTCTGGAGGTGCGATTCCGCCAAAGCAGTGTGGGGCTGTTGCAGAGGTCCGATTCAGAAGGCTTCGGTGGAGGCGGAGTATTTCTTCGACATTTTCGCAGCACTCTCGGACAGGTTGGGGGACAAGGACCTGGAGCTCTTTGGGACGATCGCTTACAAAATTTGGGCCCGGCGCAACAGGGTGGTTTTTGGGGGTTCTATTCTGCCACCTCCTCTCCTGATCAAAGATGCCACTGACTTGATCGAAGACTTCAGGAAGTCCCGAGAGAGCCACTCGGTGGAAGGGTCTGGGGGGCAGGCTTCGCATACCAGATGGGTGAGACCGGTGACCAACAGCATCAAGCTCAATTGGGATGCCGCGTTGGACAACCGGAAGAAAACCATGGGCATGGGCATTATCGCGAGGGATCACAGTGGGGAGGTGAAGGCGGCCATGTGCGATGTCATCCCCTATATCAGGGACCCAATTGTGGCAGAAACCCTAGCGGCATGTCGTGCCGTGCAATTCGCCCATGACATTGGCGCCCAATCGGTGGAGCTGGAGGGCGACGCCCGCGAGGTCATCCTGGCTTTGGGGAATTCTACGGAGTCCGATTCCATCGTTGGGAACTTGGTCCGTGAAGCCAAACGGAAGCTTGAGGATTTCCCTTTCTGGAGAGTCTCTCATGTGAGACGAGATGGAAATAGGGCAGCACATGCTTTGGCAAAATTTGCTACTTCTCAACAGTCTCATTATGTTTGGTTTAATTCCTGCCCCAGTTGGTTGTTGAGCATTGTAATTGCGGATTCTCATTAATGGAATTTACTGTTTCCCCTCAAAAAAAAAAAAAAAAAAAAAACAAGAAATTTGATGACATAAATTTTCATGCCTAAATAAAAATTAATTAATATTTGAATTATTGACAGAAATTCATTGTCAACATTATTCTAAGCAAATACAAATAATTCAAAAGATTACACTAATTAAAATGTATGCTTAAGTACTTTTTTTCTTTTGTTAAAAACTTTGTAATATAATTTTTTTAATGTGTTAATTTGTGGCACAATATATATATTTTTGTTTCTTTTTCATTTTACTTTTCAGTATACTACTGGCCTATTATATTTATAGGAGTATATAAAATATTGTCATACTGACATGTCACACGTGCCTTTGCGCAGCTAATAGAAGCTTGCCATGTTCATTCTTCACGACGCCCGAGAGTGGGAGGACAATCTGATTTTCTATGTCCCTGAAGCTTCCTCAGTTTTTTCCAAATTCCTAGAAAAATCTCTTCAACACTACCCAAAAAGAAAAAGAAAAAAGAAAAAAGTATAAACGGAAAGAAGCAGAATTGTATTACTGAAAAAGACAAAAGGGAAAACTACAGGAATAAGGTGCGACCCATGGCTTCCACGTCCGTATCCTCATTCGGTACTATCAGATGGAAAACGGCGAACAAATCCAAACCCTCTTCTCGACCGAGTGGACTCGGCCACTCAACGACTCCAAAACCCTGACACGCCAACACGCTGAGGCACTCAGCGGTCCATGGACGAATCTCGCTCGCCGCCCAAACAACGGTCTCTTTCCCACACACTCGTTTCAGCGTCTTCGCCAGCCCTGCCATCTCCTCGGCGTCGTAGAACACGTCCGACATCAAAACCAAGTCGAACTCGCCCAACTCTCCGGGTCGACTCGGGAACTCGTCCGACCCCCAGACGAGTTCCCTCACTTCCACTCGGTCCTGGAGTCCGTTAGCTTCCACGTTCTTCACCAGCGCAGGGACGAGCGGCGCAGTGTCGGTGAGCACGACTCGGCTCGCGCCGAGCAGAGCCGCCGTCAAGCCGGGGAGACCCACGCCGGCGCCGAGCTCGAGGACGGTCTTGTCCTGGAAGTGGAACAGGTCTCGGCCCTTCGTGGCCATCCACTCGGACAAGACCAGGGCCGAGCCCCAGACCCATGACCCGGTGAGTGCTCGACCCGTGACAGAGTCGTACACGTCTTCAAGTTCGTTGATTACAAGAAATTTGTCAGCGACTTGGCATTCTCTCACTCCCATTGTCTCCGGAATATGTAAGAAGGGTCTCTTTCCACTTATAGACGACTTTTAAATAAAAACAAAATCTGTAAATTTTTTTTTTATTTTTTAAAAAAAAAAGAAGATTAAATACTTTTTTACCCCTAAATTTTAACAATTTTCTTTTTCTTCCTTCAATTTCACTTTCTATTACGGGAGATACTTTATTTATACACATATACTTAAATAGCACCTTTGTCCATCTGTCATCAAGAAACTAATAAAATTTCATGTTAAACCAATCTAAACTTGACACATCAAACCAATCAAAACTAACAAAATTTCAGGTTTCACAAGGGTGGCGCGACTCCAAAGTCCTTTAGGTGGTTTTGGTCACCTTTATTTTGCCATTTAAGAATTAAGATAGTTGAACTACCTTAAGACATTGCGGGTGATTCGGGATCGGCCCTGGGGTGGTTCAACTAGAGGCCAAAATGGTGGCTCAAGCCATCATTTTGGGTTTTTTTTTTTTTTTTTTTTTAATAATTTTTTTCCTGATTTTGATATTAATTTTTTTTTTATAAAAAATATTATTTTTTAATAAAGTATATGACACGTGTCAAGTTTCGATTGGTTTGATGTGAAATTTTGTTAATTTTTTTGACGGTATATGGACAAATGTACTATTTGAGTAAATGCCCAAAATCGAAGTACCTTTTGTGATCAAAAGTAAAACCAAAAAGAGAAAAAATAAAGTTGTTTAAGCTCAGAATGCAAAAATGTATTTAACCTAAAAATAAAATAAAAACCCTGATTACAAATATTTGGGAAAATTGCATCGTTGGTCCCTATAGTATGCCATAATTATTTTTCACTCCCTATGGTTTAAAAAGTTCAAGGGAGGTCCTCGTGGTATGTAATAATTACAAATCGATCCCTGGCGTCAAATTCTGTTAAAATTTTTAACAGATTCCGTCAAATGCCACGTCAGCGACACGTGTCGCCAATAAGATGGCGACACGTGTCCATCTTAATAAAAAAAATAAATTTTTTAAAAAATACTTATTTTTTTAAAAAAAAAAACAAAAAAAAAAAGCTGAAAGGGTGGCTGGGCCACCCCTGGAAGATCCGGGGGTGGCCGTGTGCCACCCCCAGTGGCCGAGGGTGGCGCGCAGCCACCCAAGTGGCTTAGGGGTGGCCCGATGGCCACCCTTGGACTGCGGCCACCCTTTTCAGCTTTTTTTGTTTTTAATTTTTTTTTTAAAAAAAATAAGTATTTTTATTTATTTTTTAATAAATTTATATTTTTTTTATTAAGATGGCTTATTGGCGACACGCGTCGCTGACGTGACATTTGACAGAATCTGTTAAAAATGTTAACATAATTCGACGCCAGGGATCGATTTGTAATTATTACATACCACGAGGACTTCCCATGAACTTTTTAAACCATAGGGAGTGAAAAATAATTATGGCATACCACAGGGACCAACGGTGCAATTTTCCCAAAATATTTTGAACGCTAAATTGTGATAAGATTCTCTGGAGCATATGGCGTCTAGAAATGGCATATGCAATCTCCCACTATGTGAATGTTTGTGATCGGTCACATAAAGGGAAGAGAATATTTAAAGAAATGGGTTAGAGTAGTCATATTTAAAGATCGAGAATATATATAATTTTTATTTTAAAAAAATAATAACTTTTGGTTAATTATTTTAGATAAAAAAAAAATATATAGAGAATTTATTGTGAATGTTCTTATTCTATATGGGTGGCTCTTGCATAAATATGTGAACATGAAACTTATCAATTGAAAGAAAAAAAAAATTATATAATATGTGTTAGAAATATAATAAATACATTGCAAAATGAATTATCGGAAAATTTTTATGTACTGAAATAATATGTGTTACAAATATAATATTTGTTCTCGAAATAAATTTGATCTTCATGTAGATAGAAATGAAAGGAGAAAGAAGAAAGAAGAAGATTTATTTTCTTTTCTTTTTTCATGATATTTTGGTATCTCCCCCTTATTTTAAAAAGAATATTACCGTGACATGTATTTTACGTAAATTATTAAAATATAGATATTTATTTATTTAATTTTTCATATTATTTTTTTATTTGAACTTATTTGTTTTTTTTCTCAAATTTCAACCTACCTTTAGTGGATCATTTAAGATAATTTAAGAAGCATTTGTTTCATTAAAATATTATCTACTAAAGGGGTGGGAGCGGGGGCTACATGTGGAAAGGATATATGTTATTCAGATTTCAGACAACTTTTCAAAGATGTACAAGGTCATGGGCGGTGGGCCCTTGTTTACTTGTCCGCCGCTACTGTCTGTTCCATGCTTCAACATTTGTGAATAAAATATTTATGCAAATCGGTTTATTCTAATAAAAAAAAAATTATTAAAAAATAAAAAATAAAAAGCTTGGATGATTTGATAGCATGACAATGACAGAGTATTTGGAGGGAAAATAAAAAGTAAAAACAAAGCACAGAGTTTACCAAATAAAAGGTATTGAAAATTTGAAATATAGAATTATACAAATAAAAAATTATCTTGAAGATTTATGTGGTAAGTTATTTCAACTTATTTGTCCAAAATAGTCCAAAATATCTAGTTATTTAACAAAAACTGTTAAACACATAATATGGATCCACGTCATGATTAATCACCGATTAACACATAATATATCGTATAAGTCATGTTACTTGTTCCCACGGTAAGAGATACACATAATTTTATATCAATAAATATAAAAGAAAAAAGAAAAAAGAAAAAAAAGAAGAAGAGAAAGTATTGTCATCCCGTAAAGCTCTAAAAACTGCCACGGGAGCTCATCGAAAACTATCGTTAGCCATTGTCAGGAGTTCACCAGAATCATTTGCCGCTTTCAACCGCCGCTATCGGAGTTCACTGAAATCCATCACTAGTGATCGCCAGAAGTTGCTGACCGTTTTTAGCCATCGTCAGAGGTTGTTTGCCATTTTTCGTATGAGCCAAATGCTGAAAAATATATTTAGCAAAATCATTTTTCCTAAAAAGTGAACTTAAAAGCGAAAAACGAAACAAATTAAACCTTAACTTAAAAAATAATCGTTATAATTTTGGAAATTTTACATAGTAAAATACCGTAGAAATGAACACAATATCACGGCATTTAAATCTTCCCACGGTAAGAGATGCACATAATTTTATATCAATAAATATATATATAAAAAAAAAGTATTCTCATCCCATAAAGCTCTAAAAACTGCCGTTGGGGCTCATCGAAAACTATTGTTAGCCATTGTCAGGGGTTCACCAGAATCATTTGCCGCTTTCAATGGCCGCTATTGGAGTTCACTGAAATCCATCATTAGTGATCGCCAGAAGTTGCTGACCGTTTTTAGCCATCGTCAGAGGTTGTCTGCCATTTTTCGTATGAGCCAAATGCTGAAAAATATTTTTAGCAAAATCATTTTTCCTGAAAAGTGAACTTAAAAGTGAAAAACGAAACAAATTGAACCTTAACTTAAAAAATAATCCTTATAATTTTGGAAATTTTACATAATAAAATACCGTATAAATGGACACAATTTAATATCACGGCATTTAAATCTTTATCTCATCAAATATATTCTTTAAAATAGATGATAATCTATTTAATCAAAGCAGTAGGTTTGTAAAGATTAAAAAATTTGTGGAAATGAAGAGATGCGTGACACGCGTCCAAGCAAGTAGAGCACTCCGGGAACGTGGGGCCCAACTCTGAAAGAAAAAGGCGAATAAAAACGGTTGAGAAGTTTGTTGTACGAAGGTCCAATTACCGTTTCAACCTCATTCCCTTTCTTTATTATTATTATTTTTTTTTCTTTTTTAATGCCTATTTCAATAGATCTCTAATTATTTGTTTTTTGATTTAAGATAAATTTATAATTTAAATTAGATTGTCACGTTATAATATATAATTAGTGTTGATATATCAATATATATTTTTATATCTATTATATAAAATTCAAACTAAGGACCGATTCATGCGAACATTTTTTCCTTAAATTAAGAGTCTGTTTGGCCGCGTCATTTTATAACTCGAAAGAACATTTGTAAATAAATTTTTTAAGAATATCTCACTTAGAAGTGCATTTTTAGAAGAGAATAAAAATAATTTCTGTTTTTAAATAGGCCCCTAAAATAGCAAACAAATGAGCATATTTTTTAAAAATCACATTTTTACTAAAAATATTCAACTATACTTTAAAAAATCACGTTTTTTAATAGCAGATTTCGAGGTCACACATTTTAGAAAGGAGATCGCATATATTAAGGGTGCGTTTGGTATTGCGATTTCGTAAACAATAAATACGATTTTAAACCAAATCGCAGAACATAAATTGTTTGAGAACTGCATTTTTAAAAATTGCGATTTGAAAACGCAGAAATCTGCCTTTTCAAATCTCAGATAAGATGATGCTTTTTTGAAAACGCAGAATTTTAAAGTTTAATTTGCGATTTTAAAGGCTAAACTGCGATTTTGCTAAACACTTAATTGCGTTTTTAAAAATCAATTTTTTTATATTACACATTTTAAAATCGTTATTTAAAATCGCATTTTTTGAAATCGTAAACTCGAACATACCTGAACCGCAAAACAAAAGGACGCTTAGGGTGAGTTTGGAATTGCGATTTCGTAGAGAAAAAATGCGATTTTAAACAAAATCGCAGAAAATAAACCGTTTGGAAACTGCGTTTTTAAAAATTGCGATTTGAAAATGCAGAAAAATGCTTATTCAAATCGCAGGCAATGTGGTACTTTTTTGAAAACGCGGCTAACTTGCGATTTTGTCAAACGCTTAACTGCGTTTTTAAAAATTATTTTTTTCAAATCACACATTTAAAATCACATTTCTTGAAACCATAAACCAAACGGACCTTAGAATCCCAAATGATATTATAGGAAACGCGCGTCAATCTCTATCAGAGTTCCAGCTAGGCAAAAAAACGTATAGCTTGGACTCGTAGAGAATCTCGCACTTCGCTGGCTTTTCTCCGCTCATTCCTCTACACTGATATAAAGAACGAAAAGCAACGAAAAGCAAAGAGACAAATCACAGACCATTTCTGACCTCCACAGATGAGTCTTAAAGTTTCTTAGAGAGAGAGAGAGAGAGAGAGAGAGAAAAGCGAAGCTTCCTGTAGATTCAGTGGAATTTTCCAGTGATTACTCTCGGTTTCTCGGTGGCCGAACGGTAAAGTATCTTACTCTCAGTCTGAAGATTTTGGAATTTGATTTTTGCTATGGATGTTTTGATTTTTCTTAAGTGAGCGAGATTTTGGTGTTTTCGTCGTAATTCCGTGTAATATTTCTTTATTTTCCGTGGTCGAAATGTGAAATTGGTAATTGAAATGGTTCAATGAAAAATCGATACGTTATTGTAACCACTTGCTCTAATTTTTTATTTTGAGAAACTGTGATTTTAGCTTTCAGTAAGAAAATTATAATTGAGCTTATTTTTATGTATGTGCGCGTGTGTGTATGTATGTATATTGTGCCTTTAGAAAGATCAACAATGGCTTTTGAATGTAGGTTATTGCATGAGTGATTGACTAATTATTTAATACATTTATGCGTGACTCTTTCTTTTTCCTTATGGTGATTTTTTTTTTTGTTTTCTTAATCACTAGTGTGTGAACCATGAAACTGAAACTTATTAAATAACAGTGTTATAGATATTGAATTGTGGTTGATTCTTGTAAATGATGATTGAAAAGCAAAGAAAATGCAGAAAACATTTGGCCAAAAGAACTTGTTGATTATATATATATGTGTGTGTGTGTAAATATGTAAAGAATTAATGATCAATTATTGAAATTGCAAAATGATTGGTAACATTGGTCCTTATAGTTTCAATTCACAATCTCATGCTTTGTACTGGTTGCAAGTTATATTCTCTAGACCAGATAGAGAGATTATATTGTTTAGTTACTGCTTGATTTTTCATATTCTAATTTGCAAAGTTATTTCTTGTTGATGGTCTTAGTGCCAGGATTGAAGACATTGTGCTGTAGGAGTGGTAGTGTCAAGAAACAATCCCTGTTTCTGAACAACTGGGGGATTTAATGAATGCTGAAGATGGTTTGAAGTAACTTGATATTTTACAGATAAATGCATGATGTACTACCTGTTGAGACTGAGTTGGAAACCAAGATTAAAGTGAAATTTTATAAGAGTTTGACAGGAATTCTGATTTGTAATTGTCTTGAGTGGTGATGCATCCTTTGCTAATGCATGGTTACCTTTGTTGGTGCATTCTGTTGGGGCATCTTTATGTGTCCGCCCTTAGTCTTGGTTCAGGGCAGTATAGAGTAAGGGGATCTGGGACAGAAGACTGGTTGCGTGATTTTGGTTCAGCTTCAGCTTTAGGTGATGATTCTGAAAGCAGCATCTCTAAACATGTCAAAAGATCAATCTTTTCATCCCCATACAATAAGTCGGTATCTTGTGACGACTTGGAAGGGGTTGGCTCATTTGATACGACCTGCCTGCTAAACTCAAATTTGTATTTGAATACTGATCTTTACATTTATGGTACTGGAAACCTAGAGATTCTCCCACATGTTTCAATTGAGTGTCCTATGGAAGGCTGTACTATTGTTTTTAACATGTCTGGCAATGTTAAGGTGGGTCAACATGCAACTATTTTTGCTGGTTCTGTAGTATTTTCTGCCTCCAATCTGACCCTGGAACACAATTCTTCTATAAATACAACATCCTTGGGTGGATCACCGCCTTCTCAAACTAGTGGTACACCAGTTGGCTATGATGGTGCTGGTGGAGGGCATGGTGGCCGAGGTGCTTCCTGCTTGAAAAATAATCTGACGAAATTCTGGGGTGGTGATGTTTATGCTTGGTCATCTTTGTCTGAGCCCTGGAGTTATGGGAGTAAGGGTGGCGGCACATCTGCTGAAAGACCATTTGGCGGGAATGGTGGAGGATGTGTTAAGATTCTTGTGAAGGAAATTCTATATTTAAATGGATCTATAACAGCAGAAGGTGGGGATGGAGGAGCAGAAGGGGGAGGAGGATCCGGTGGAAGTATCTTTGTACATGCTGTAAAGCTGTGAGTACAAAATTGGTGCTAATGCCTATTAAATTGAAAACCAAAACCTACATCATGAAACTGGATTGTTGGTTCTCACACAATTACCATGCATGCACACACTCCACGGATAATATACAACCTTCAAATATAGAAATCAAATATTTGAATAGAACTCTGAAAACGTAGCTTATATTGATATTAATAGCTACCAGTTATAAGTGTGAAGCTTCAAGTATCTGGCCTTCTCTTTGCCCTTGTAGGTCATGAATGCAATATAGGAGTCTCTAATTAGGACAGAGTAGGGGGATTCAATCTGAGGTCTCCTATTTGCATTGAAAAACTCTGTTCCTATAGTAGCAGCAAGCAAAATGGGAGCAGACCCTTACAGAACAAACATTCAGAGGTTTAATGTTTTTATAAATGCTGTCTGCTTATAGAATAATATGTTTTGATAGGTAACAAATTCTTTAAAAAAGCTAGTGGAACAAATACATCAGGAGGCTTACAAAGTATTTGAAAGCTTGTAAACTTCTACCAATACTTACTTTCTTGGTGTAAATAGAGTAAGATAGATTTTACTCCAGATCTTTTGATTTTTGGATATCTTATATTTTTTTCAAGAATGTTGCCATAGATGAATGATATAATATTTTTTATTGCACTCATTTCATTACAATGGACCTATATTTTAGTTGTGGATAAGGAATTTGTTCTTTTCATAGTTATAAATTTTTTGTTGACTGTTTCTCTCATGTTCGATTGTGTAGGAAGGGATATGGTAGAATAAGTGCAGCAGGTGGGAGGGGATGGGGTGGAGGTGGCGGCGGAAGAATATCTCTAGATTGTTACAGCATACAAGAAGATGTAAAAGTTACTGTGCATGGTTTGTACTGCTCACAAATCTGTGTCTGGTAGTAGAAGCAACGATTAGTCAACTGCTAAATATTTCATTTTTACGTAAGAGTCTCAACTTGCTTTATAGATCTGAATTGTTAGACGACAAAAATTGTTAACGGGGATAAATTGTTCGTTGGAAAATTATTTTTGGCTGCATAATTATATTTAATAGTTACTAAGTTGGTGGGATTGATGCTACTTCGCCTCAATGTGGAAAGGTAACTCTTATAGGGCACCATAGAGTCTGTCCAACTTCTTCTAATTATTTTAAGCTGATGTGGTATCTTCTTGATGTTAATTTTAATGAGTAAGATGCATCACTCTGAGATGAGTTTTCATTGTTGGTGTTCTAGTTTTAATGGCAATAAAGAGCTCATATGAGCCTTCTCTGCATTTTGATTTAAATGTTAGGTTATAATCGTTGATAAATATTGTACTATTCACCAATTCATTATTTGGGGAAGGTGCTTGATCCTGTCCACGTTTCTGGAAAAAGTCTGCAACTTTAGGATTATGATTTGGCTGAATATTTCTTGGGTTAAATTAATAGGAAGGTAAATATATTAACCCCAAGTGTTGTTGTTTTTCTTGCAACATTCCTTTGCCCCTATCATGTCATCAGCTTGGACTAATTTGTTTCTAGTTGTATTTTCTCTAGTTACGTTATGCACAGCCATTGATTCACATACATGTATAGACGTACTGACACGTGCTCGTCACATACACATATGCATGTCTATGAATCAAAGAAACACAAACTTCATTGAATGGAGTAGAACAACAAAAGGCAGGAGAAGACATGCTATGTCACCAATTAGCAGGCTTTGATGCCAATTATCTCCACAACCATTATTCATCAAAAAAAAAAAAATTTATCTCCACAACCATCCAACCAGTCTCCCCAAAAGTGAACAATTAAGTGGACTATCGCAACCAGTTTTCTTTACATTGCTACAGAACATCTTAGGTTTCATATTTCCATCTATCACCTGTAGCTAGGGTAGGTTTCTCTAAACTTTCAAAATCCTCTGTTCCAAGCAGTCCTTATTGCCAGAGCAGGTGTCCTGTGCCACCTGCCTATGACTTTGATGCGGTGAAGTTCTTCCTTTGTGCCTGCTTCTTCTTGTGGTTTTGCATAAAATGTCCCACATCCTCCTGTCTTCTTCTGCCATCTTTCAGTAAGAAGAAATAGTTGGGACCTTCACACTGGTTCTCCCTCGCTTCTAGCTATAGCTTTTTCTTTTCTCTGCCTCATGTTAATTTGTTAATTTCTGTTCCAAATCAAAACGCTTCTCTTGCGGCAGCTCCTCTGCTGCTCTCAGAACCTGAATTGCCATGCCCTTTGGTTGAAGTAGATTATCTTGTTCTCTTTGCCACAACTTGTAACTACTACTTAGATTGCTCTGGAGTATGGCATGATCGGCAATATGTTTTAATCTCATGTAAGCCTCTACTCCTGCATTACTTTCATTTAGTTATGCTGCCTCCCATCGATTTCTTTGGTTTACTCTTTGAGGTTGTTCTTAATTAGGATCTACTCTTGCCAAACGCTTCTTTATTGGTGTCATTCCTTATTAAGCTTGTTGGTCCGAATAGTTGCATTCTTGTGCTTCTGGTTAAAGAAACTGGTCGTACATGTTTTCAAGTAGCAGCAGTGGACACAATGAATGGCACATATAGTTATAGCTCTCTGGGTTCCTTGGACTTTCTCCCTAGAGGTAAGGCAAATCTTGATGAAATGAACAATACCATGATATCAAAGCTTAAAAAAAAAATTAATTCATACTTGAATTAGAGTTTTGGTTCTAAATGGCACAATTATCAATGAAAAGAAGAAAGGCCAAAGAACTTCCTAAGGTGCTATTCATTCTATTTTAAAGGTTGACATGACTTTTAATAAGAATTTTGTTTTACTTTTTTGAAAAGGATGCATGTAGTTTAAGAAGATGGTCAAAGTAAATGTTTCTACTTTTGGAAAGTAGATATGTATCTTGTGATTTTCTAAAGAGGAAAGCAAGACATTTAAATTGGGATGGAGGGAGTATATTTTAAATGTGCAGTCACACACAAATTAAAATATTCTAGCCTGGTGGCAAGGCCTCTTTGGTGTGATACGGGAGAAACCCATGTTTTATGCTATACCATTGGCATCTCAACATTACCTTGCAAGAGAAAATTTTAATATTACAATGTTACACGTTTAATTACTTATCAGAAAAAAAAATGGTTCACGTTTAATTTGTGTTAAAATCAGCTATACTTCGTTATTTGTCTTAGAAATGAAAGTTTTTTAATCATCACTTGCTATAAATATTAACTAATAATTTATATTCTTATTTTCTATTTATCTTTAGAATCTTTGAGTTGAGGAGGACGAGCGATGGACTTGCTTATGAAATATGAGGTATAACTTAATAGACGTAATTAAATGCTAGCTGTTACATCATAGGAGACTTATTAACTCAAAAGTATCATAATGTTAGCATCCAAGGGTCAGAGGGAGAGAGAAATTAGGGAAGAATTATGAGACCAATGGCTTGGATATTACCTGTGGTTTGAGTAGAAGCAGATTGAACCACAGAAATGATTGGCTGTAGCTTGATCTTGCAAGATTGAAGTATTGGTTGTAGGAGAAAGAATTGAGCATAAGGTTGCACAACAAGCTGGAACAAACCCTGCAGTTTATGAAAAAACTAATGAGTGGCTGAAGTCTTCAAGATGTGAGATAAGGATAGGTATAGAAATCAATTTTGTAAGGAAGATGTTGATACAATTTTCGGTGTCTCCAGTAAGATCTTGACACTGTTACAGCATTCAAAAGACAGCCAACAGCATGATATATCTTTTGATCAAGAAACTCTTGACAGGAGTGTTTCAGTTCCGAGATCAAAATCAGTAATGTTGATGGCTATGCTGATGCCCAAATATGTTCGTTGTTCACAAGTATTTGACTACATTGATGATCACTATAGTTGTATTTGAGGCCATGCGAAGGCCTGAGGGTGATACCATATCTAAGTTCTGTCTAGTGGGTACTAAACATGTAATATTTTGCTGGCTAATATATATCCATTTTCATTTCCTTCAGTATTTGTTTACAATTCATGAACAGCTTGCTTATGTTTAAAGTCACTATTGAACTATATGTAAAATGGAAAAAGCCTGCTTTGCTTAGAGCGTACTTGTAATTTGTAAGTATTACTTTTAGAAAGATGGGACTCTCTACAGTGTATTTTTTTTTTCTCTTTCTTGGTCTCAGGTGGTTTGAGTATTGGCTGTCCAAGGAATTCTGGAGCAGCTGGGACATACTTCAATGCAGATTTACTGAGTTTAAGGGTTGGGAATGACAATGTCACCACAGAAACTGAAACCCCTTTGCTTGATTTTCCTATCACCTCCCTATGGTCAAATGTTTTTGTGGAGAATAATGCAAAAGTTTTAGTTCCTTTGCTTTGGACCAGAATTCAGGTTTCCAGATCTGTCTCCTTCATATAATTTACATATTTGTGACTCTTTAAATGTTCTTTTTCTAATATTTGTGAGAATTGATGTGGCTGGATGGTCATATTCCATTCATATATTTATATCTTTCTTTTTCTTCTTCTTCTTATTATTATTATTTATCCGTGTAGTATCTGCTGAAAATGCGTGCTTCATGTATGGTTGCAAAATGCACGATGTGGAGATTAGTGCTGTTAATGTGTAGTTCTTTGTGGGATATCTCTCTGTGCTTGGACAACATTATCATTGAATCTTTTCCTATATATTCTTCTTGCAACAATAACCGGAGCACTAAAGCATCCGAACTGAATTGTTGCTTGATTTTTGGTTTACAGTCCTTGTGCTTAATCTCTCTTTTGAAATTGTCCTAGATTATCTTATATGTTTCACTAAAACTAAACTTATAATGTCTGGTTTTTTTGGTGTTCTAAGTTGTATATAAATATTATTGACATGCATTCTTCTTGTCTTTCAACATATAATAAGTTGATACCTCACCAAGTTTTTGTTGATAACCTGTTTGTAACTTGACATGTGGCCCAATAAAGAATGCCCATGCGGAGTAGTTCTTGGGACTTGGTATATTAGCATAAGATAAACATATCAGTAATTAGGTTGTCATATCTGTAGGCAGAATCTCTATGATATGATTGGTGGAGGATAACCATGATTTTATAAGGGTTCTGCAACCATTCCTTTGTGCCATTATAGAACATTGGCCCTCAAGAAGTTTCAAAGCCTGATTGAGAATTTCTGTCGTAATTGATAGTTTGTTTTTGATGGGCTACTGTCATCAACTCCTAATAGGCTGGGCTTTCTTCCGGGAGCAATCCTGGATGAAGCAGAAGTGAGAATGTTGATTTTGGTTTCTTGTCTATCACAAGTAGAGGCTGAGCCGAGTAAAGCCTAGTCTCCAAGTTCTTGATCTTAGCTCGTTAAAAGTAATGAAGCCCAAAGATTGAAGCTTGGGAGCTCGCTGAATGCTCACAAGTTCAACTTGTTTTATTTGAACCTAGCTTGTCCACTTCAGGTTCCCATCACTGACATGGCAACTCATTCACCTGCAAACCACCAACCCACTTGATGGGCTAAATTCCAGCTACAAGCACTAATGAAAAATTCCAGTAATTGGGGAGCTTTTAATAGAGTGCAGACTCCCCTCCTTTTCATATTCTATTGATGCCAACCCTGAACATCATTGAAGTCCTTATAATGATATAAAGTGATGCCGATGAACTGCTTATACCCAATTTAATGCCCATAGTCCCACATAAAATATTGACTTAAGTTAAAAAAACAGTCACCTGCAGAATATGTAAACCTTGTATGTATGACTTATGAAACAAGCTGGCTCACGAGATTGATGAGCTGAGCTCAAGTGAGTTTGGACTTCATTGTTGTGATGAGCAATGGCTTGTTTACTAACCAAGCAGGGCAGCTTTGATCTTGGCTCAGTTGCAACCTTAATTACAAGTCACTTATGAGAAAAGTTCAGTAAGAATAGCCATCATTTTCCTCTAATATCACTGTCTTGTGTGAGGCATGCCATAGAAAATAATGGTCCAATGTATTGGAAACAACGATTTTGAATAAGATATTACTAATCAGTTGTATGCATGCCCTCGATTTTCTTGAATTATATTGCCACTGTTAGTTATGTCTTTGTGTTGGCATGAAAACGAATAATGGTACTGTGTGCTTTTAATAGCCGATTTAGATTCTATGGAGAAGATGGAAAAGTGTAAGTACTATTGGGTATACTAGCTTCAAACTTGGTTATCTGGTCAGAATAGGATTGGTAGGCATGGTTAGGGAGGCATGTAGATATTTGGAACGATTTTGGATGTGGTTCGATCAATGCTTTCTAATTTATCTGTCTATAAGGGATTTGAAAGCTTGGCTTCTTTTGGCTCAAATTAAATATTGGGGAGCATTGAGAATTACATCCCCTGATTGGTGAAGTAGAAGGCTATTTTGTTTGGGACTCATGTCAGCCAAGTACTTTGTGAGGTTTATATAAATCACACTGGAGAGATTTTCTTGGGAACATTGTTTTAAGGTTGGGCTCCTAACACTTCTATGGAGCCTCGAGAGCTTAATTGATGGAGTTTCGTTGAGACAATGTCTATGTACACTTCTAGGGTATAAGTTAATGAAAAATCATGGTAATGTTTAATATAATTCAATGTGATTTAGTTAATGCTGAGTATTTTGAAATACTCTCAAATTTCAAAGGAGATTTCATACATTGCTTGTTGTACGAAAGGGTTGTTTGTTGTTATATCCTTCTATGGTGTCCTGGTTCGTAACAAGGGCGGTCTTTTCCCGTAGAAGAGTATTTGGGGGACTAAGGTTTCTTTAAGGGTGGCTTTCTTTGTTTGGTCGGCGGCCCAAAGGATCCTTACCATGGACAATCTTAGGAAGTGGCAGGTCATTGTGATTGACAGGTATTATATGTGCAAGAGGAATGGAGAGTTTGTTGACCATCTTCTTCTCTATTGTGAGGTTGCTTATGCCATATGGAATATTTTTTTAGTTCACTTTGAGCTGTCTTGGGTTATGCCAAGACGAGTAGTTGACTTATTCGCTTGTTGGTGGACTGTTGGTAGCACTCGGAGTGCGGCTGTGTGGAAGATTGTGCCCCCTTGCCTCTTGTGGTGCCTTTGGAGGGAAATGAATGACATGAATTTTGAGGACCGCGAGAGGACGATGAAAGAGCTTGAGTCTTTTTTCTTCTATACTCTTTATCTTTGAACTGCTGCTTTTGGTTTCTCTTTGGAGCTTAGTTATCATGATTTTCTTGTTATTTTTTCCCCTTCTAGCTAGCTAGGTGTTTTCTCATGTATATTTCATATGTACCTAGGAGTGCCTTAGTTAGTAATATTGGGGAACTTGGAAGTGAATTTATTCCTGATAGGGGTCTTTTCCTTCCACTGCTAGAGCACAGTGACACTCATTCTGCCCTAGAATCAGCCAAGGCTGGAATTCTTTTTGAATTCTTATCATGTTAGATATTTTAACTAGTATATATCATAGTCGGATAGTCTCTTTACTTATCAAAAATATATTTATATAATTGTTTCTATAGTTTAAATTCTACGTGTGTTTCTTGTTACCGGAGTAGCGCTTTTTTTTTTTTAATGATATTTTGATTACTTATAAAAATAAAAAATTGTGCCGGAGTGTATTTGATCTATCTGTTAAAAATTGCTTCTCGTGAAGCTTAATTTGTAATATCTTTTTTAATTCTTTGTTTGTGAAGGTGAGAGGCCAAATTAGTCTCTATCGTGGAGGGACCATTGTCTTTGGATTGTCTGAGTTTCCAGTCTCTGAATTTGAGCTTGTTGCTGAGGAACTTTTGATGAGCGATTCCATCATAAAGGTATGTTACGTTTGAGAATTTTCTTTTGTTAATTTTAATACTTGTATTGTGCACTAAGCATCTTACTCATTTAGAACCGAATGGAAAAATAGTATCCTTGTAAGATGACCCATTTAGTTAAGACGTGAGACTTCTTTATGTTGAGTTTTTTTAGCCAACCAAGCTTTTTATTTTTTCGGGTATAATTGTCATGTGTTTTGTCCATCTCTTTTTCTTTGATTTGCCATTATAAGAAGAGTAAAATAAAACTCCATATGGTGCTCAATGTCTAAAGCTATTTTTTTGTGTACTTGGAGTCAAATTGTTTAAATTTGTTTGTAAGACGGCATGATTGTTGGAACTGGGAACCTATAAGATGTACTAGACATATATATAAAATGCCTCTGCGAGAGTATGTTTACTTCTATTAGATTTGTCTCTGCTTGGAAACTTGAGTTTCCAAAATAATCATCCTTATGGTTTGGAAAGCCATGCATGGATATTTTGGCAACCTGTGACGCTTTAATAAAGGAATGCTGCATCCAGCTGACATGGTGACGAAGGTGATATTGTCACATAATGAGGTCACAACTAGGTCTATTAGGGCAGTAGCTTGGCGTTGGAATCTCAGGTTGTGTCAGAACTTAGTCAGAAAATTTTGGGAATTGTTTGGTAAAAGGAACTTTGACAGGTTGTCCCTTGCTGGATAAAAGCTTGGTGTGATTTCTGGGAATAGGAGTGGTCAGGAGGGAGCTAATGCATTGAAGGCAGACTGAGTTAATTCAGCAATTAAGTTGAATCATGTGCAGTTTGTGATGGACTAAAAATTTGCCATTGGCTCTACAAATTTGTCTTTGAAATAGTTGCCTGCAATATTATCAGAAGCTTGCATAGAAAAGATGATGGTTTTATCATCACGCGTTCTAAAGCAACACTTTGCTGATTGCTTCTCAAGCAGGGGCCCGAAAAGTTTTTTTTTTTTTTTAAAAAATTATTATTATTATTATTATTTTTTATGTAAGATGTTCTGGTTATCCAGTGGCCCACATGTTTGCCAGTTATGCTTTTTCAGTGAAATTCTCAAGGTGTGGTATGGACCCCTCTATGCCTTGAGGACATCTTATGAGTGTGTGACAGGTCATATATTTGTCAAATTTGAATAAATACATGTCTGTATTTGTGTGTGTGTTTCTCTGTTGTAAAGGCTAACCTCGTAGACTTATCTTTGTTCACTTGACATTTGGCTGCTCTTCCCACTCTTCTCCTACACATCCACAATCATTTCTCTCTTTCTGAAATCTGCCAGTTTTTTTTTTTATTATAGAACTTTAACCCAGTTTTACCTGGTTTATAGTGCTTTTATAAGGTTTCTTACCAACTAGAACCATTTGTTCATGGATTTGGGTACAAAAAGAATAAAGTTGCTGGATTTTGTGAGGGTTTTGTCAGATAGCTTTCAGTCCTAGACCTTGGCTGTAATATTTGACAAAATATGCTTGCTAAATTCTGGCATTGTTTCTGCTATCAAAGCTTTTTTGTTTTCTATTATTTTGCTGCTTATTTATGGGAATTCCATGGGCAATCTGTATCTCCAAAAAAAAAATTCAAAAAAAAAAAATTACTTCTTCCGTCATTAGAAGACATTGGAAAGTGAACTGGGAAAATCAATAGGATGAAAAATAATATTGAAGTTTCAACTCAGTACATTGGAAGATTAGCTTTGGAGGGCCTGACATTATGTTCAGGTTGTGGTTTTGGAAGCTTTTGAAAATGACTGAGAGGGAAGAATTAAAAAAGAGGACTTGCTTTTAAAAAAATTACTTTTAGCTGTTCAAACGCCAGCACATTTAGTGAAAAAGGAGTTTTGGAATAGGATCCTCTCCATTTTACTTGAAATGGAGAGGAGTCATTTCATGGTCTAGATTTTATTTGTTTCATCTAATGGTGTATATGATACTACGTGGTGGATATGTTGCCATGCCATTTACAAATTTTAAATTATGTGGCATCACATATACCCTTAGATGAAACAAAATAAAATCTTGGCCGTGAAATGGCAATCCTTTTGTCCCCAAAAATGTGGAGCCATTGCTAACCTCCATAAAGCATGTTGGGCTCAGAATTCTCCTTGTATTCATAATCTAACCCTTGTTGGTCGTGGTACATTGGAAGGGATGAGTATTAAAAGCTTAATTTGTTGTGCAGATTAATATAACTTGTCATGGATATTCTTACATTTTTCTATTTCCTTCAATCACTTTAAACTGCTAGGAGATTATAGGGATGTCATTAGCTTGTTATGGTGAATGTCCAAGTTAATTTTTCTCATAATTTTTCATATGGCTATAAGAATGTCATGATTTTTCATATGCAATAATCTGCTGGGAGATTATGACAGATTATTGCAATGAACAGTTCTGAAATTGGGGGTACAGAGAATACATGATTTTCCCTTGCAAGTAATTTTTTTTTTCTTTTTTCTTTTTCCTTCTTCCTGCCCCATTTAAGAAACCCTAAATACTGCCTTTGTATTTCTTCTATTTTTATTTTTTTGGGGGGGGAAAACACCCTAGATTTTATTAGTGATTTTAGCTCTTAGAAGGTACATGTCATAGTTGGAATTGAGGTCTAAAGTACTTCTGTTTTATACCTGAAGGTTTTTGGTGCATTTAGAGTTGCCATCAAAATGTTGCTCATGTGGAACTCCAAAATTCAAATTGATGGTGGCGGAAATACTGTTGTCACTGCTTCTGTCCTTGAAGTCAGGAATCTGGTTGTTCTAAGGGTAAAATAGTTTGAACTTCAAGAATATAGCTGATTACTGTCCCTTGTCTGTTAACATATATCTTGTTTGTGGATCTATTCAAAATAGAGGACCAACTCTCCTTCATTGTTTTTTGCAGCATTACTCTATTATTAGTTCAAATGCAAACTTGGGTGTATACGGTCAGGGATTGCTGAAGTTGTCTGGTCATGGTGACACAATCAAAGGCCAGCGACTTTCCTTGTCTCTTTTTTATAACATAACTGTAAGCCATCAACAAAAAATGTCTCAGTATATTTAGCATTTTTTTGATAATAGCTATCTGGGGAAATGTTGATTTTTCTTTAGTTCAATCTGGCATTAATTCCCATTTGTAAATTTGTGATCTTTTGCAATGCTGTTACTAGAATTTTTTCTTTTACTTCATTTCCATTTTTTTTTTAATTTTGTAATTTATTTGATTACATGGATTTTCATTGGGCGAAACTGTTTCAAAATTCCTTGCACATTACAGGTTGGCCCAGGTTCTTTGCTTCAAGCTCCATTGGACGATAATGCCAGTAGAAGCTTGTGAGTTTAAAACTGTGATTCATTATTTAGGAGTTCCAGGTTGTTTCTTTGATTCAGCATCTTTGAAAATAGTCTAAATATTTATATGTGAATACTTTTCTTGTAGGGTAACGAAGTCCCTTTGTGAGAGTCAGACATGCCCAGTGGATTTAATAACTCCGCCAGATGACTGCCATGTCAATTATACACTCTCCTTTTCACTTCAAGTAAGACTCAGATTTCAATTACGTTTAACTTTATTGTCAATCAAATATTGTTGTTAGGAAATTAATGCAATGGAAAATTCTTGGCCAAATGGCTTGGTTACAGAGTTCTGATATTGCTTGCTGACAATCATCGTCAAACACCTTACCCCCTAAGTCCTTAACTAGTCTGGGTCAGCTCCGGTTCTACCATTCAGTGCATTTTGCTGCAATGTGTGCTTTGATGTTTTCACTTCTCAACAGTTAGCACACAACGTGAATGTTGTGTACTATCTACTCTTTTTTTCCCCCTGTTTTGTCATTGGTTGTCCTTTCTTGTATAGGTCGTGCACTTGGGTGGCATCCCCTTGGTGCCTCTTCACTGAAATTTCCTATTTATGAAAAATAAGAAGCTTTGCCTTGGAATTTCCCGTCATAGGGTTTTAACATAGTAATTGTTTGGTTATAAAATGAATACAGTCCAAATTAAATTTGTGAGGTACTTATCATTGTGGTTCGGTATGACTTTCATTTTCCACCTAATACATAAGGAGTATATGAGAGAAGCACTGGATTACTTATCAAAAAAAAAGAGAAACACTGGAAACACAAAAGTAATTAAGGTTAAATTTAATTACATAGGGAGTAGACAGGAGAAGCGCTGGAAACACCAAAGCTTATTAAAATCTGAACTTAATTAGATCTAGAAGTTCCAGTAAGTGATAGTGATCATAAGCTACTAATAGCTGTCAATCAGTCAAAAAAGGGCCTTTTCAATATCATCTTCAATTTAATTACATTTGCAGTATACAGGAAAAGCACTGTAAATACAAAAGTAATTAAGATTTAAATTTAATTAGATCTAGAAGTTCCAGAAAATGACGATCATGAGTTACTAGTAGCTGTCAACCAGTCAAAAAACAGCATTTCCAATGAGATTTCAATGCCTTAAATTTCCTTGCTGGATTAGGATCGTCTACAATTATCTGCCCGAAGTGTAGACGATTCGGGCAGGTGATTGTGAAAAATCACTTATAGGACCCACCTGACCGAGTAAGTGGTTGGGCAGTGTAATTTTTATTTGATTAGGTGAGTCGCACAAGCGGTTTCTCACAATTACCTACCCGAATCCTCTACAATTAGGGCAAATAATTGTAGACGATCCTGATCCCATTTTGTTCTAGCCAAATGCACCTCGTAAGGCAATAGGGATTACATTGCAAAACATTTTGTTTTGGTGTTCATCAATACCACCTTTCCAGCAAGTCAACAAATCCACTATCATTGGATTTGCTGATAGTGGCTTTCTCAGTCAAATTTGCATGTTTTTTATATAATTGGATTTGCTTGAAATCCTTTATTCATTTGCATCATGCTGTCTGGTTTGGATTCTTTGATAGATGATCATCTTAAATTTAATCATGTATGAGGTTGCTTTATCTTCTGCATCTTCTCTTGGGACCCATCTATTCTACTCCTTGCATAAGCATAACTTGAAGATTGGACTCATTGTGGTCTCTTCTGCACTATTTTCATGATAGTGTGAAGCATTTTGCCTTGGCAACACATCTACTGTGTTTACCCAACTGGTGCCATTATGTTCGTGTATAATCAAGGGACTGGTGATACTTTGAACCAAGTGTGGATATCTAGAGTCAGTTATGATCCATGCTTTTGGGCCTATGACCCATCTATTGTTTGGGTGCTGGTCTTCATTATCTTCCCAATCAGATTTTGTTTTGTTGCTTCTTGTGTCTTTGACATCTTGCCTGGAAACTGTTTTTGATGACAAGTTACCACGAGAAGATCAATTTGTAGCCTTGCATGTAGCATTATTTAAAAAGAAATGGTTTCTTTTGACCCTTGTCAGATCTGTCGTGTTGAGGACCTTCTTGTGAATGGACTTATCAGAGGAAGTATTATTCACATCCACAGGGCGAGGACTGTCATTATTGATACGGGTGGCATGATTACTGCTTCAGAATTAGGTAAAAAAGTATATTCCAAGTATCACTGTCTTTAGATTGTTGTCTCCTTCCCCTTTTGTTTCCCTTCTTGCAATGTTGTCATGCTAACAATTTGTTGATTTCTTGGAAAAAGGAATCACCATATATATATTATGCTTTTAATAGACCCAAGTCCTTTTTTTCAGGATGCAGTGACGGTATTGGAAAGGGAAACTATTCAAATGGAGCCGGCAGTGGTGCTGGACATGGGGGCAGAGGGGGCTCTGGGAATTTCAACGGGAGGGTGAGCAATGGGGGTAACAAGTATGGTAATGCTGATCTCCCCTGTGAATTGGGAAGTGGAACCGAAGGCCCTGATCAGTCATATGGACATGTTGGAGGCGGGATGATAGGTAATGTTTCTACAAGTAACACCAGTTTAGTCACCGAAAAGTTCTCCTTGGGTTTTGATTATGTAATGTAAATGGGGTGCTCTGATGTTTAAAATTAATGAGCAGCCACCTTTTTATCCTTTTCTTTTCATGCATCATGACTTTACATCAATCAACATGTATTCTCTAACATTATACCTAGATCATGTTTACAAATTCAAGTTTCATGTTTTACTAGTAATGGGATCCATCCAGTGGCCACTTGTAAGGCTTGATGTTTATGGATCTTTGAGGGCCAATGGTCAAAGCTTTGGTAGAGGAGCAACAAATCGCAATGGTTCTTTGCTTGGCGGACTTGGTGGAGGTTCTGGTGGGACAGTCCTCCTTTTCCTTCAAGAGCTCCAGCTTTCAGAGAACTCATCTTTATCTGTTGTTGGGGGCAATGGTGGCACTCTAGGTGGGGGTGGAGGTGGGGGTGGGAGAGTTCATTTTCACTGGTCTAAGATAGATGTTGGAGACGAATATACCCCAGTTGCAAGTATAAATGGTTCCATAAGCAGTAGGTATGCATATTATTATTATAATGATTTTCATTTCAGGAAATAAATTTTAAATCATCCATGTACTTGTGCTAACAAATCTGTGAATATAGATATTTTTTTTTATTTCCTTATTAACTGAAATATGTAATGCACATTGGGCGATGAACCTGTTTCAACATACTATTCCATGTTATTCTATTACTGGACTGCACAATAGTATGCATCTTATATATTATCAAATTCCACGGTCCTTCACTTAGTGTGCATACTCGTAAAACAAGTAATAGAAAGATTACTTCTTCTTTTTTGTTGTAGAGACTTAATTAGAATGCCCTTTTTCTCTTCTAAAAATATTGTCCGCCATTTATAGTGGAGCAATATGTGATATAAATTTTAATTGATTTTTATAATAATTTCAGAATATCTGTAGTTTTTACTTTATCTGTTATCAACATGGACATTGGGTGGTCACTAGTGCATTGAACTTCATGTACCCCTGGGTATACTGAAACTGCGCCTATTTAGGCCAAGCTGGCATCTTGTCCATTGTTGCCTTGACTGCACAGTGTTTATTGAACGCAATTTTATGCAAAGATCCCAGCTTCTGTGGGCCACATAAACAGGGAAGAACAATATGCACAGTTCTCAACTTGAATTTCTCCAAATATGGTAACATTCTTTTGAGCCAAATTGTGCTATTTAAAGGGAAGTAATCATGGTAATTAACTTATGCACAGAGGAATTTAAATCTGCGACCTCATGTTCCACCCCATAATTGTGGGGTTCGAAGTGCCATTAGACACATAGGTCATTGGCTTTTTCTTTTTCTTTTTAGTGAAGGTTGTTTCCCAGAAGGAAAAAAAAAATTATCATATTTTTTGAATGAATATTTCATGAGTATTTTTTCTTGTACAAGTAATGTTAGTCTCAACTACATGCATAATTTTTCTGAGCTAATCAATCAGGATTAAGGTGTAATAGATTTGATAGAATTGCGTGTGTGCATGCATGCACAATCATATGGTTTGTCAGCCAATATTGAGTTTTGCAGTGTGATAAATTCCAAAACTAGAAACATTAGAACCATCACAACAATTAGGTATTTATATACTATCAAAGAATAATGGCTCCACTTTTGAGCAAGTGAAGCATTAGTCAACAGGTAATACTGAAAGGCCAAAATAGATTCGGTTTTCTGCATCAGCTTAGAAGAAAATAGCTGCTTTTTGAGATGCTCAAGTCTTTGATTCATTTATGCATTTTTTCTACAAAGTGCTCTCCTTTCAAACCCTTTCCTCTAAGCCTGAACATGTCGTCTTAGAGCTCTTTAATTTGCTATCTTGAAAATATGAATTTAGGACCCGCTCAGGTAATAACAGCATGTTACTTGTGTCTAACAGCGGAGGTGCTGGGGACAATGGTGGTCTTTATGGGAGGAGGGTACAGTTACTGGAAAAAAATGCCCAGAGGGCCTCTACGGCACTTTCTGCGAGGTATGTCCTTTGTCCCCCCCCCCTTACATTCTATAACGTTAAGGAAGATTTTGCAAGATCTTTCCAGATTCCTAAAGAGTCATAATGTTAAAACCTGTTATTAACCTATCAAATAAAGAGCTTTTACGGTGGAAAGCTTCAGTTTATTGATTTTTAAATTTCAAATGGTAGTTTTGTGGAAATTTGTGTATACTTCTATTTGCATGAGTTTCCTCCATTTCCAATAAAATATATTGCTAATTATCAAAGAAAAGAAAATATTGGAAAGTTTGGTGTATCTTCACTAAAACATTTTTGTTGCTGAACAGAATTTTGTTCTGTAAAATTCATATCTACACTCAGGCTTATTGTCATAGAGTACCATCAAATGGATATGGGAATAGCCTGTAACTACTCATCCGTAGGTAAGTAGGTAACTATTACAGGTTTATAAGGTTTAAAAAAATGAACAGAAAAAGAAGGAAAAGGTCCCTAAACGATGCTATGTAGAGAATATCACAAATATTCAAGTGCCAGATGATCCCTTCTATGCATCACGGGCTCAAGAAAACACCTCAGATGTTTAATTCCAACTAAAAAAAATGGAAATTTATATTTCATTGCTCTCACAATGAATTGATGAAGAGGGCAGACTGCATCTTTTCACTTGGAGTTCGTGCTATGCTTTACCTTGACACATACATTTCTGCAATATTTGGATTCTCACTCCTCCATGTCACCTGATTACATGCAATGATACTACAATAATCTTGATTTAAAACTCTAATTCTTGTGGTTACTAATTCAATGTTAGAGTGTTTAACTTCTATATAATGATTTAGTAGTCTAAATGATATGCACCATTTTGAAGCATTCTTCATGTACATGAAAATCTGTTCTGAGTTGACACCACTATGAACCCAAACATAGTTGCAGCCGTATTAATGAAACCACTACACCAAGGGTTCATTTCATTTTGTGGAAGTATAAGAAATGTCTTACCGATTTACACAACATGAGGTCTACTTGTTAGTTATGTTGTAGACTTTCTTAATTTATTAGTTGTTCCTCCCGTTTAGGGGCTCTCTTGTATACTTTCCGTGTATTAGGGTTGCGCCCCTCTGCGCTTTTTATTGAATTTTAAATTACTTATCAAAAAAAAGATTCTTAAAAGATTCACTAGAATGAGGCTACTATGTAAAATGACAAATGTCGGGACAAAATCGAGATCTTGTACTCAATGTAATAATCTATTTGGTTTCAACCATGAGACACTAATTAATCAAATGAAAGGATATGACTTAATTGTGACATCCCAGAAAGTATGGATTTTTCATATTGAGTGGGTTGATTATAAAGGTGCTCACTAGTGCTAAGTCCCACATTAGTTATTTACTAGGTAAAATTGAGCTTTATAATTGATTCTAGGGAGCTCCAATTGTAACTTGACAAGTTCTTTTAGAGTGATAATGCAGATGCGACTAGTGTTTTTCCGGGGTTGTTACAAAAGCTTAGGGAAAAACCTAGTCATATTTGCACTATTATTCCAAAAGGACTAGTCAAATTACATTTGAAGTTCCCTAGAATCACTTATAAAACTTAGCCTCATCTAGTATAAATTTAGCACCCATGAACACCTTTATAATCCACCCACTAAATATGGGCAATCCATCTCCCCAATGTGTGACTAACTTTCTAAGCATTACAATCTCCCCCACTCAAATCCTTGACGTCCTTGTTAGGGTCCATGTCATGCAGCGCCACATTGTGTTACTAAGTTACTCTGGTACCATTTAAATTCTCACTTATCCCAAAAGTTTAAGTTGATAGGAAATAATTGATTTAATCATTTAGTGAGGCTCAACATCTAGAATATTTAATTGAAATGGGAGGTAAATGATAGAGATAAGGTTCGAAATCAGGACCTTTGCTCCGATACCAATTGTTGAGGGCTTAACCATTAATCTAAAAGCCCTAAGATTGTTGGATATTGATTTGGTTAAACCCTTAGGATCATAATGTTCAACCATGCTTTCAAATTCGACATCCACAGCGGCCTACTCTATCGGCACTGACCCGATGGTAGCCCTTTCTCTTTTGACAACTCCACTACTCATTAACACCTTTATAACCACCCACTCAATATGGGATTTTTATGGGGTGTCACAACTTAGCTTACTAGGCTAAGTGGAGTATATTTCATCTTAACTTGCCATGAAATGAGGATAACTTTTTTCATGTGTTTGGAAATATTTATATTTATGTGTAAACATATCAGCATGTGTAGTATCCATTTCATATTTGTAAGTTTTATTGAGTAATTATAAATGTTTTCTTTTTACTTCTCACGCCATATACAAGTTTCGATATTGCCTTTGATTGATTGTACATGTCATTCTTATTGTACTTATATAAATAAAAAAAAAAAAAAATGCCATTCTTATTGTTACATGTTTGGACTTGTGAACTAGTCTTGGTATGTTAAAAAAGTTTGGATAATGCAATATCATGTAGGAATGCCCTATTGGCACTTACAAAGATGTTGGGGGCTCTGATGAACGTCTTTGCACACCATGTTCTCTTGATCTTCTTCCCAATCGCGCTAATTTCATATATGTGCGAGGTAATATTGATAACTGCAATTTGACTATAAACTCTCTCTCTCTCTCTCTCTCTAAATTTTCTTTGGGCCAACATCTCACTTGAGGTTTCACTTTCCTCAGGAGGAGTTAGTCAGCCATCTTGTCCCTATAAATGCATATCTGACAAGTATAGGATGCCAAGTTGCTACACACCTCTTGAGGAGCTGATATATACTTTTGGGGGGCTCTGGCCTTTTGCACTTCTGTTGTCATGCATTTTGGTGTTTCTAGCTTTGTTCTTAAACACTTTGAGAATCAAAGTAGTTGGATCAAGTTCTTATCATAGGGAAAATTCAATTGAACACCACAGTCATCGCCATTTTCCTTACCTTCTTTCTTTATCAGAGGTACATTGGTGATTATAATGAGCATTCCTTTGCCCAAGTGCATATTTCTATGAATATGATTTGTTTATCATATATGTTTTAAACCTAGGTGCGGGGAACCAGAGGCGATGAAACTCAAAGCCATGTTCATAGAATGTACTTCATGGGTCCCAATACTTTTAGAGAACCGTGGCATCTTCCTTACTCTCCTCCCAATGCAATTATTGACATTGTGTAAGAAAAAATTTCAACTTAGAAGGGAATATGGTGGCATAATCTGGTTTTAATGTCGTATTATAATATTTCTGAATGGCTTGTCTTAGTAATCTCAGCCAACTGCTTGATACTATTTATTTGGGAGTTGAACTTTTATTTTGGTGATATTGACTATCAAAAGAAACTATAATTTCTCTTTTAGCATCATGCTATTGGCATATTTGTTATTCTGAGATACACTTCTTATTGACACATTTTGATTAAACAGCGGTAGAAACTAAGAAGCCCATAACATAGGATGGGTAATATTATATCAGCATCATTCTGTTTCATCTTGTCTCTCAAATTTATCTATTATGTGCACTGTCTTGGTCTGCAGGTATGAAGATGCATTTAATAGATTTATTGATGAGATTAACTCTGTTGCTGCATATGATTGGTGGGAAGGGTCAGTTCACATCATACTTTCAGTTCTTGCATATCCTTGTGCCTGGTCCTGGAAGCAGTGGCGACGAAGAAATAAAATTCAACGCCTTCAGGAATACGTGAAGTCTGAATATGACCACTCGTGTTTGCGCTCATGCAGATCTCGAGCTCTATACAAAGGGATGAAGGTTTGACTTATTATGTGTTTATTATTGTGGAGTCAATTTATTTTTGTTGTATCTATTTCAATCAAGTATTTTCAAACTCCTATTAGAAGCATCTCTGATGTTAACTAAGAACTCCCAATTAATAATACTGGGTTTATAGTGTTCACAACAATAAGTGCTCACAACCTCAATGTTATCTGCAAGCTCTTAGAAGTACAACGGCACCATTAGTTTATTGATTTTTAGCAATTATCCGGTGGAGTATTCTTCCTCAGGTGATTTTGGCACTACAAATGATTTTTAGCAAGTCATCTCCTCCCTCAGTCCTGGACAGTAAGCAGACGATTGCATGTGTTCCTAATCCTCACTAGTTTATAAAAAAATAATGTTTATAAATCCCTTCAAGTATGGATTTCCTTTCAGTTGTGAATGTCATACAACTTCGTTTTCTTTATCATGTCTTTATATGAGTGGACATCGATACAGGTTGGAGCAACACCAGATTTGATGGTGGCATACATTGATTTTTTCCTTGGTGGTGATGAGAAGCGTTTGGACATGGTATCAATTATACAGAAGAGATTCCCTATGTGTATTATTTTTGGTGGAGATGGTAGCTTTATGTCACCTTATAATCTTCACAGTGATACATTGTTGACAAATCTTCTTGGCCAGGTCTCTTGGTTCTTTATGATCTTTTAAGTAGCTTCAAAACTTTTATTCTTTTTATTTTTTTGGTAGCTCTGAATATCATTTTTAATGTTATATCTGACAAAGAAAAATGTATTTTGTTACCCAGCATGTCCCAGCAACTGTTTGGACTCGTTTGGTGGCTGGTTTGAATGCTCAGTTAAGGACAGTGAGGCATGGATCCATCCGTTCTGCACTTATTCCTGTGATTAACTGGATAAATAGTCATGCAAACCCTCAACTTGAGTTCCATGGGGTCAAAATTGAGCTGGGATGGTTCCAAGCAACAGCTTCTGGTTACTATCAGCTGGGTATTTTGGTAGCTGTTGGTGACTATTCGTTTCACCATGTTCACCCACCTGATTTGTTGGACAGAAGTAGTGATGAATCTCCAAGGTAAATTTGAGAGTTGTGCTGACGAGATTGCTTGAACAGGAGTATTTGCCGAGACTTCATATACATCTTGCAGCTCTGATTTTGTGGATGTCAAGACTAATATGACATAAATTGTCCATCTTCTATTTAAATTTTGTAGTGCACATCCTCTGTGTCAGATGCATGCAACTAGCAACTAAGTATGTGTTACTTACCTATTTTCTTGCTCTGATGAAGAAGGATAGTTTTGCTTTCTGTACTATGCCATGTAATGTACCCAACGTCTGAAACAATTTTGTATGCTGTATTGCTGAGAATTAGTAACGAGGATGTAAAATGTTGATAAATCTGATTAGTCTCCCTTATTTGGAAAAATGAGGATAAAAGAGAATAAGAAAAAGAAATGTCATGCACCCTCCAAAACGAATTAAATATCAATTATGTTAGTAATGCCATAAAATTAGTCTAATTACTGTATGCATGCCGATACTATATTCCACACTACTTACCTGCATGGCGCAATATTTAGCAGAATGGTTCAGGGCCTCCTTGGCCAACCCTTGCATGTTGGGATAAGGCACTTTCCATCAATGTATAATGACTCCTGTAGATGTAGACTTCTAACTTCATTATTGTCATCTGTTGTTAGGATATGTAGCAATTTTTCTCTCCTTCTAGTCCCTAGTGACTGCAACGATAATTAGTATAGGTTTAATTATTGATTCTTTAGTCCTGTATATATGTTTGTTAGTCCTCCATCATTAACTTGTTTGATCATTTTATTGATTAATATTTCAGGCAAAAGGTTGCGTGTCCGAGAAAAAGTCTTAAGCAGCAAACTTTGGTGTATACCGGTCATGCATTATCTCTTAAAAGGATAACTGGGGGAATTAATGGAGGACTTATAAATGAGGCTACGTTGAAATCTTTGGATTTTAAAAGGGAATTTATCTTTCCCCTTTCTCTCTTACTGCACAATTCAAGACCTGTTGGTCGTCAGGTACTCTGATATGATACATATTTCACTTCTACAGCTTTCTGAGTAATTTGATACTGTTCATCATCTAATACTTGATATTTCTGTTTACAGGACGGCCTGCAGCTGCTGATAACTCTCATGATTTTGGCAGATCTTTCTGTTACCCTCCTTATGTTGCTTCAGTTCTATTGGATATCTCTTGGGGCTTTCCTTGCTGTGTTGCTCATTCTTCCCCTATCCCTACTTTCTCCCATTCCAGCTGGCTTGAATGCCTTATTCAGCAAAGAAGCTAGAAGAGTTTCGCTTGCTCGTATCTATGTGTTGTGGAATGCTACATCTGTATCTAATATTGTAAGTTATGCCAAGTGCGCAGTAGAATTCAAGAAACTTACCAGTTGCCTTTTCTTCTTTATTTTTCTTATGTCAGTGCTAGTGAGAAGCAACTTAAGAAATTAAAGTATGTTACTTTTGGACTTATCTTATATTCAGTATGGAAAAAATATTAACCACAAGCCGCATTGGACCCCATCATGATTATGTTCATAGGATAATTATCCTCATTCTCAAGGAAACTACCTCTGTGAAACTCATGTCACGACGTCCTATAATATTATTTTATGGAAGTTACCAATATATAAGTTTGCCTAAATTTTTGACATTTTTCATCGAAATGAATTTCATGCTTTGTATAGTTTGTGGTATAAGCTACTCATGCTTCTTATTATTATAGCATAATGTTAGATGACAAGTAATGTAATTTTGTATAGTTGAGAAGTTCACACACCAATACTCTCAGATTAAACAGTGTATTGCATAGGGAGGGAGTTCTGGATGCTTGGATCAAGCCATGAGAGCCTTAAAATTTGTTACTGTTATTTTCTATTGTTTGAGACATTTTTTTCACGTGTACTAGCCTTTGGACACTACCCCCTTTGTCAGAAATGTGAGTAAGTCCATTAACTTAAAAAATTGCATGGTGAATATGTGCTTTCTTTTTTCTTTTTTCTTTTTTCCAGAAGCAAAAAATACAGTTGTATGATTACGAACTTTCAATTTGAGAGGTTGTAGTTCCGTGAAAATTTATTGTACTAAATCTACAAGCTGATTTGTACAACAAAACTATGCTGTGTAGACAACTCCAATTTTTTGCAATATCTACTTGTTACTCTTGATTCTTTGACAGTTTCCTATTTTTGTCACTCCAAAAGGACTGCAATTCTGCAAAAGGAGAAATTGTGCCCAAAGCATCTCTGATGGATGTAAAAGAATTTGGCACTTTCACTGCTATGATAGATTATTTGTTTAGTTCTAGACATGGTTTGAAAAAGGCTTAAATCTTTAAATAATATTGAAATTCATCTGGTCATATCAAATATCTTTGCCAGCGTCGTGAGATTAATTCGTTTTCTGCAGGCTGTGGCTTTCATTTGTGGCGTTTTCCATTATGGATTTTCTTCTTTCCAGCCTCCTGAAGAGCGAAGTTCGTGGAACACTAGAAGGTGAGCCTTTCAACATCACATTGACAAATAATCATTAGCAAACAACTGAAATTGCTTGTTAAATCACAATCAAGATCTAGGAAAGCATCCCAGGGCAGAAATAGCTTTCCTTGTAGTATCTTTCAAAAAATTACCTGTTTTAGCTACACGTACAGTCTGCAACCTGATTCCTTTCTGTTAGTATGATGCATAAGAACTTGTATAAGTACTTTACATAAGGCTGCACTGTTACCCTAAAATATGGGCTTTTTTTTCTAACAACCCTTGATAATCACGTGAATCACACACAAGGATGAAACGCCACGGAACCAGGATTTCTCATCGGGGGTGGGGCCAAAGCATGATTTTTAAGGCCCATATATATAAATATTTTAAGAGAAAATTTCAAAACTGGGGATCCTAGCTCCCCTGTTTCCATTCCTGCATAGGCGAATTAGTAGCCGGAAGGATCAAAGTGTACTTTTTTCTTAAAAGATGATCCAGCTATGTTTAGGTGTTTTGGCTTTCTTCTTTCTTGGATTTGTATTCTTTTAGAACTTCATTTATCTTTGGTCAAATGACAGGGAAGATGATAAATGGTGGCTTCTGCCAACCATCCTTCTGCTATTCAAGTCAATACAAGCTCGTGCTGTTAATTGGCACATTGCAAATCTAGAAGTGGAAGATTTTTCCCTGTTCTGTTCAGATCCAGATACTTTTTGGGCTCACGAGCCAAGTTCATGAGGTAAGAAGAAAGAGGTATTGCAATGTGACTATAAATCTCAGCTTCTTTTTCATGCCGCGGGTCAGGAAATAGGCTTCATCTTCTGCTTCGGCAAAGTTATAGCTTTTCTGCATTGTAAATATTTTCCATGTTATGTAAAGGAGATAGAGGATAGGTTCCATAGTTCATTTCTCACAGAAATTGCTCCAATTTGATAATATTCTATTAATATAAAAATTTTGGCCTCTCTCTCTTTCTCAACTTCATGAAATTGTTCTTCATAGTTTTACAGGACATTATGTTATGATTTGGAGTGTTGCTAATGGTACTGCAATTTTTACTATAAGTTTCTAACAGTGACACTTACTATGTCAATCACTAAAATATCGACTTCCACAAGTTTGTAAAAGAATTGTAGTAAAAACTATAGTACTCCAAGCATTTTCCTATGTTTTGATGGTAACTTTATCCAAATTCACCTTTGAAAATAGCCCCCATGACTGTTGGTTTAATTTATAGATGAAATGAAGTGTTCATTTAATTACATCTTTTGTGTTCATGAATGTTATATGGAATAGGATACTCTCTATTTCAAAATGACGTGCCAGCATTGAATTCATATATACCATTAGATGCAACAAGTTTAAATTTTGACCATGAAATAGATACTATTCATTTTGTTTGTAATTGAGAAGATCATATTTTCTCTCATCCACTATACTGATGTGGTATTGTCAATCACTCTTAGATCAATCTTAATTAAAAAAAAATCAATGATAAATTGGCAATGTCACGTTAACACAGTGAGATGGTGGTGAGGTGAGAAAATGATATTTAGATTTTCTCTTTTAACATTTGCAAACAAAAACTCTCCTAGAAGTATAACGAAAGAAACTACAAAGCTGTTGGATGCCTTGATAATTAGACCAGTTAATTGCAAAATTGAGATAATTTTGAAATTGAAACAAGAGCCATTAATTTTGAGGAAAAAAAAAAATCAACAAAGATTTGATAAATAAACAAAGCCCTCAACATGACGATAAAAATGGGACAAGATGTGGATTAAATTGAGAAAGTGGCTCCCCTCCAATTAGGGCAGCTAGAGCTTCCCTTTTCCTCTCACTTTTAAAGGTGCGTAGTATAAAACTACATATGCACGGGGGTTTTGCTCAAATGTTTGCCACACAGCCAGTTGCATGGCAGGCTCCACCTCTAGGAACTGCGAAAGTGAACTGGGATGCTGCTATGGATGTAAAGCGCGGATGGGTAGGTGTGAAGATTATTGCTCGGGATTGTGTTGGACATGTACTAGCTACCCGTAGCACAACCCATCTTTTTCAAGTTGATCCTACCATGGCTGAAGCGTGGGCAGCACCCCATGTGGTGATTTTCAATAAGGAAGTAAGTCAGTTTGATATTCTCTAAAAGGTGATACTTTACAAATTGTTAAGGGAAGTAAAATAAATCTGCAACGTACGAGTAGGTATGAACATTTTGTGGAGGGTATTAGAACAGGGTTGAGCTCTTTTCGGTTTGTTGATATTGTTCATGTCAAGCGAGAGGCTAATGCGACTGCTCATGGGTTAGCATGAGAGGTAGTCACTCATGTCATAGATTCTATCTGGTTAAAAGAAATTCCAAACAGCATTTATGATGTCATAACTAGGAAAATTGATGCCCCTATTTCCCAATTTCAGCAACCAAAATGTTTTTGCCATTTGGATTTCTTTCCTTTTCTTTTTTTCTTTTTTTTTTATTCAAACCATTTGGATTTTTACAAGGATGAAACTGTTGTAAGTTTGTGTATTTAGCTTTATATATTTATACGTTCATCAAGTATCAACTCATCAGAGTGGCGCAGCGGAAGCGTGGTGGGCCCATAACCCACAGGTCCCAGGATCGAAACCTGGCTCTGATATATTAGAGAAAAGCTTCCAAGTTCCAATACCTTTTTGACTTTTTCTATTTTTCCTCTCTTTCGCTGTTTTTACTTCAGTGGATGATATAAAATCCTTCAGAACCCACAAGTATGAATGGGAATTTTGCTCAGATCTTAATAAAAAAAAAAAAAAAAAAAACTATCGTAATCACACGGTTATATGTCTCATCAGAAGCGTTCAAATCATTCAAGATCACTTTCTTCTCATTCAAATATATACCAGATTTATGTACAAACCAACATTCATATTGCAGACTATATTCCTTTGGTTACTTCTTTTTATTTATTTATTTATTTTTTAAACTGATTTCCAAACTTTTCATGAAATGCCTAGAGGCATGGATAACTGTGAAATTTCAACCATGACTCAGGACCTAAAGAAGTTGATCTAACCCTAATGACTTATTCGCTTAATAGGGCCGTCAATGTTACGATCTTAAGTATTCTATATGGTTTTGTTACGTGCCTAAGTGCTCAAACACATAACGGATAAGTAAAGGTAGTTCGAAGAACCCTAATACCTCCCAAATCAACTCAAGAGCTGAATATTAATAATCTTTGCTTACTTTTATTTATCAATCCAATAGGTTTATATAGAATTACAAAGAAATGAGATAAACATAAACTACTTCCATAGAGATGTATCCTATGACTATCCTATCACTAACAACTATTAATAAAGATAATACTCAACTACTTAGGAATAACATACTATCTCTTTATCCTTACTTAAAGATAGACTCTACTAAATAAATAATAACAAAATAACAAAAATATAATAATAACCAAATAACAAGAAAACATGACTGCTTGTGAACTATTTTGTTCTCGTCCTCATCTGGTACGTAACAGGTTTGAGTGTAAGATTAATTATATATATAAGTTTTTGAACACATTTTCCTTCTAAACGGGCTTTACAATAATAAATTTTAACTGAAATTTGTATCCTGAAATCAGAGAAAATTGCATTAGTAGTGTAAGAGTTAATTGCGAATGAAAAATAAAAATAAAAAATCACATAGAGCTGATAAAGTGGGTCCCCAACTTACTTTATGACCCATGTAAGTAATCATTCCCCAATAATAATGCTCTAAAAAAAATCTAATTTGTTGACCTTTTATTCTTAATAAGAAATATTATTTTATTATCTGATATTTATTTTGGACATAATGATGAATGTAGTATATGGTTGTTTTTAATGTGATAAGTGCATGCAAATGAAATAGGTGGACAAAAGACTTAAATCACAGGCTATTTATAAACTATAAAATAATTTCTCATAGTCAGTGATTAAATTATGCATTTTATTTGATAAGACTACAATATGTTGATCCTAACGATTTTTCTTAATTATAAAAGTGTATCTTTTAATATACCGAACATAACCTGAGAAAATATTTAAAATTAATGTCATTAAATATTTTCTTACTCCACTAATATCAGTGCTGTTAATCCCGAGAGATTAGTGAACTTAAAGAGAAATGATACATGCACTACAAGTGCACAACTCCAAGGCACATTAGAGTAGAACCCACACATATGAGTCACCCCAATGTGCCTTGGAGTTGTGCACTTGTTGTAATTCTAGCATTTCTCGAACTCAAAACTCAAAAGTGATGTATAAGTTATTTTGATTGGCTAATGAGTAAAATAAATTTTTTAATTGAATCTCTAACATGTTGGGTAATCACATTGAACCTTTTTTTTGGAACACTTATTCTCAAGACGTAATTCATAATTTTGTTCTATTGAGTCAAATTTAATGGACCTGATTATTCAAATTTCAGGCATGGTATTTTAGTAAGTTGTTATTTAACCGTTTTCATGAGAAGCATAGAACTGATTTTATTTTATTTTGTAAGGAAAAAAAAATTAATTTAAAAAAAAAAAAAAAAAAAGAAAAAAAAGAAAAAAGAGGAAAAAGACCAGAAACGGCCTAGAGGAGTGGGACTCTGTGGGAGAGACTAGAGAGACCGGTAATCAGTATTCAGTAGTAAACACCACCACAACACATTTCCAACCTTAAAGAAACCAAACCCGAAAAGCTCAGAAGCCACCACCAACCATCGACCATGTTCCGGCAAGCTTCACGCGACTTGGCTCGAACCCTGAGGGCTAGAGCGAGACCCTTCTCTACGGACCTCCCGGCCTCGCCCACCACGGAAACGGCCTTCGTGGAGTCGTGGAAGAAGGTCATACCCAACATGGAACCTCCCAAGACTCCCTCCCACTTCATGCAGCCCCGCCCGCCCACCCTCTCCTCTATCCCTTCCAAGATCACCGTCAACTTCGTCCTCCCCTACGCCTCCGAGCTCTCCACCAAGGAGGTACCTCGCTCATCTTCTCTGATCGGTCTGGTTCTCTTTTGATTCTTTGGCTTTTTTGGGGTTTTCTCATCTGGGTTTTGCTTGGATTTGTTGGTTTTGGTGTTGATTTAGGTTGTTATGGGTATCCGATTGGCCATTTTAGCTTGGATTTATTGTTTATTGTGGCTATTTTTTTTTTTTTAAGTAATGTCAATTCATTAATAAAGGGTGTTGCGTACATTTGCATATAATGTGATGAAGTCAGGAGTTTTGGATATCTCGTTGACCTTTTTTAGCTCAGATTCTTTGGTTTCTGTTTTTTTTTTTTTTTTTTTTCCGTTTTTGCATCGTTGTCTTGTTTTATTGATGGGTTATGGCGAGTAATTTCGGATAGATTGCAAATGTAGTTGTTTATTATGTTAGCTTGGATTGTTGGTTGTTGAGGGTTTCCTTTTCGTTTTTCATCTGGGTTTTGTTTAATTCTGTAAATAATGGTGATTGATTTGGCAATGTCGTGTATCTGATTGGCCATTTTTAGCTTTTGGATCTTTTGGTCTGTATGCTTTTCTTCATGTGTTTTGTTTGGATGTGTAGGGGCGATAGATTGCAGGCAGTTTGTTTCTGTTTGGATTAGTAGATATAAGTATGTGATGGGATTTTGTTTTCTGGACACCAAATTTATCTGATGAAATGAGAAGATCAATTACCTCATTATATAATATTGTTTTCCTGCTCGATTCCTATCAACACTGTGCTCGCCGTCTCAGAGTAAAGTATAGGATCAGCTGAAAATGCACTACCCTTTTCATGTCTCTGTGACATTAAGGTGTAGCTAAAGTGTGCACCTGAATGTTGGTTATTTTGGAAATAATACTGCGTTACTGTCTGTCTTTGTAAATGGTAAATATCTTTGGGAGATTAATTTCCCAGTTCACTGAAACAGGAGCATAGAGAGAACAAATCATCCACTACTAGCCAAACCCTTTTAATTTACTCAGTTTGTATTGAGGCATATAAGAGGATATATCAGTGCTCATTACACTAGAAGAGATGTCATGAGGAGAGGAAAGAGTTTTCCCATCCTAAGCTTTCTGTGTTGCTTTTGAACAGTCCCACTTTGCAGTGAATGTTGTAACTACTGTTAAGCGTTTATCTGCAAATGAGTTTGATTTGCTTTGTGAAAAGGTAAGACTTAAGTTAAAACTCACCATGCTACCAAGCTTTATTAGATATTGTGAGTGGTTAACAATTGTTAGAATGTTGTGATAAAAACGAAATTCATTGCAAGAAGTGGTTTCATCATAAACTTCTTTTTGTGCAATGAGATATAGGGAAAGATAATGTTCCATTAACTGTGATGCGAAGGGAGCATCATGTAGGCGTGGGAAAGGCAAGGCTCACACTTGATATCGTTTGAGGGTTTTGCGCTTTGTTGTCTCGTAGGTTTTGAGGTTATGGGATTGTGGGTTTGTGGGCTTGATGGGTTGTTTGCGTTGTGGGTGTTTTTACTGTTGCTTGGGTTTTGGGCTTGTGGGAGCTCCCTGTGTATACGATCCGTATATTTAGGGTCGCCTTACGCTTTAATGATAAAATTTTACATTACTTATAAAAAATAAAAAAAAATAATAATAATAATAATAATAGGGAAAGATGGGTCTCGATGTTCTATACTAAAGTATTCATCAAAAAAAAATTTGTTCTATACTACAGTTAATTCGGAAGTTTTTTGCGTTTGAATTCTCTCCCGTATATGTTTTATGTCTTTCCACACTAGTATGTATTTAGAATTTACTCAGCTTTTTTGATTGAAATGATGCCATCCTTAACTATTTTTGGGCGACAGTGCGGGAAATGCTGACACTGGTCCTGTGTGGCCCTTACATTTGCTGTTACATTGTCATCTTAAAAATCCTGTTGGAGCTTTTTTCAATCTTATTTATCATGCACTCATGTTTGCTTTCAGGTTGACATGGTTATAGTTCCGGCAACAACCGGCCAAATGGGCATTTTGCCCGGACATGTGCCTACAATCGCGGAGCTGAAGCCTGGAATCCTGTCGGTGCATGAAGGAAATGACACGACTAAGTATTTCCTTAGCAGTGGGTTTGCTTTTATCCATGCTAACTCTGTTGCTGACATAATTGCTATAGAGGCCGTTCCAATTGACCATATTGACCAGAGCTTTGTCCAGAAGGGCCTTGCAGAGTTCACCCAGAAGGTCAGTTCGGCCACAACTGAGTTGGAGAAAGCTGAAGCCCAGATTGGTGTCGAAGTTCACAGTGCTCTCAACTTTGCCCTCTCAGGCTAATGGGTTATTGACATTTCATACCTCCCAAAGCTTTTGTAGTTCTGCATCAGTTGCTGTTTGATCTTCCCTTTATTCATTGTTTAGATCTGTCAAGATATCATCACCATGATTACCAGGAGTGAAATAAATATTTTCTAGAGAGAACCCCATAACTTGTGCTGATATGATGGTCAAGATGCCTCTTCAGTCTCCACTAGGGATATTACTCTTTACTTTCCCTTCGGAATGTTCATTTCATTATAAGCTCTTTGGTTTTGATACCATACAGAAAGGGAAGCACTCAATCTTGTTTTCCAGATTTCAGATTCTTGAAATGACGACATTTGAAAATTCACTTGTTGAAGTATCATTGTACTATGTTTACAGTTAAGGTCGTTAAAATTTTCAGGTGCCATTTTTGCTGCTGTTTACAATTTTAAGAGCTGTGTTAACCGATTTAAAAGACGGTGATGTACTTGGTCCGGGAGGTGCCATATTTTCTTTTCCCTTTCCACTAGCAAGCCATATATTCCAATGGCAAGGATGACAATGACTTAAATAGTGCAAAGTAAATATGCAATGGTTTCCTGTGTTACGTAGTTTTGAAATATTACAGATACTCTATATATAATTCTTGTTCGCGTGTCAAGTTTGAATATGTCGAGGCATAGATATAAGACTATATATGTTAATCTTAGCCCAACTCATTTAATTAAACAAGTTAGACTTTCCAATCCTAAACCGCTAATTTCATGTTGGGTTTGTGTCGGTTTGTGTGTCGGGTTCGAACTGTATCGAAGCATGGATAAGACTATATAGATTAATTTTAACCCGACCAATTTAATTAAACAGGTCAGGCCTTAATTATAATCTGTTAATTTTATGTTGAGTTCGTGTCAAAAAATTGTCCGCCCCTCACACCTCTGTTCATGCGGTATGGATTTGTTTGCTTTCTTTTTTTTCTTTTCTTTTCTTCTCTTCTCTTCTCAAAAGGCAATGAAAAGCTTGCCTAAATGAAATTGTAGAGGTGCTTGAGGCTCAGTTGAGAGATTTAAATTCTTGATCACTGAGATTGAGAATAAGATCTCATGCTTCAAATGTATCCCTTCCTTTTTCTTGGCTACCTAATGGAGCAAACAAATTCTTCCCATAGAAAACGCTAAACACATACCTTGCCGTTATAGATCAAGCAAATGAAAATGACGATATCTTGTGTTATAGTATAGAAAGTAGGTCAAAGCGACGGAAAACTCATATAGCCCTAAGGGTGACAATTTGTGTGCCGTGTTGAAATATGAGTATAAAACTATATAAATCAATCTTAATCCGACTCGTTTAATTAAATCAACCCTTACCCATTAATTTTGTGTTGAGTTCGTGAATCGTATAAAAAATTGATAGCCCTAAATGTCAATTCTAATTTGACCCATTTAATTAAACAGATCTAATCTTTCAACCGTAACCCGCTAATTCGTGTTGTTTTCGCGAATCATGCAAAGTCCGTGCTGCCTCCATCAACAGCTTTAACTTCGACATCCCTCACGGTGTGGCTTTAAATTTCAGCGCATGACAAATAGAAAAAATGATGTTCCTTGGTTTTAAATCATCATAGCAACCACTGCCTACAGTAAGACATGCTTCGAGAATGAAGAGAAACAAATACCAGATCTTTTAACAGGAACAAATGCATCGGATGGCACGCATTCTCTCGCTCAAATAATGGTATTTATACATCATAAGAAATCAATTAATTTATGATTACAGATAGAAAGCGATTGGGAAGACAGGCGGAAAACAACAGGAAAGCAGCTGCTCACCTCAATACTTACAGATTAATTATACAGAGAGGAGAGGGAGAGAGAGAGATGATACACCATTAGAATTTCCATCCAATGCCCCAACACGAACTCGGATCGGTGAGTCCCTCCGAATCAAAGTTAGAACTCCCTTTCGCTGGAGCATGCGGTCGCTCAAGTTAGTTTTTCAGTCTGTGATTACTGTGGGCGGCTGCCAAACGCAAGAGAATCTCGTACGCCAAATTAATTTGGCAACAAGCAGAGTAATTTAATTAGCAGAGATTTTGTTTTCTTACATGCCTCGACGGTCCTGTCATAACTTTGAGTGTTGTCTCCAAGGGCATCCACCTTCAAAAGCGTGCTCCAATACGTCCTCCATTCGCTTAGCAAGTAAAATCTGTCAAAATGTATAAGTGGAAAAGGATGAACATTGTTAATACAAATTCAAACAGCCAAAACAAACACCCAATAAAACATTACAGGTAATGAACAATCCATGCATGCATGTTTTGAAGCAGTGCAAGGAAAAACTGGTCCAACGTTTGATCATCAAACCGAAGGAGCTGAGAGGATGGCAAATCATAATCAGTCCAACACTAGGATCAGTCCATTGGCAGACAATCCCTCATACAAATGGGCATATTCTTCCTATTTGCATTCAAGTCCAACTTTGTATTACATATTTTGTATCTCAAGTCACAGGCCAAGGAATTAACACTGGAAAGAACATTCCCACAATGAAATAATTGACAAAACCTTGGTGAAAATGAAAACAAAATACCTCCATATTGGCAAGGACAGCTGCTGGTACTTCAACTAAGTCTTTCAAATTTCTCTCCGGCAGGATAACTCTGGTGATACCACAACGGTGTGCTGCCAAAATCTGCAGTATACATTCAAATAAATAAATAAAGAAAATACAATTCCATTGTAGAATGATATGTATGAACTCATTGACTACATATCTCATGCATATGTATGTATGTATGTATGCTTGCTTGCATGCATGCATGTATAATATTTGCAGCAATTTTCATGGTCAAGACAAGGTGGTCCCTTCCAAAAGTAAAAGCTTAAATACCGTTTATGAGAAATGACGGAAAGATCTCATTGATACATGTAATAAATTTCTAAAATCCTTTTTAAATCATGGTGTACAACAGTAATGATTATATGATCACCTGTGTGGTTCCACAAACCACACTCGCACAATGACAGCAGATCAGACATGCACATGGAGCACAATGATCATATATACATGAAGACAACACAAACTATTTAGATTGATTAAACTTTGTATTTCTCATTTCAAGGCATTCTGAAAGTAGAAACAATATGCATTTCACACAAAACCTCCATTTTTAATTTTGAAAATAAAATCAAATTACTAGACAAGTTATAACTATGGTATAACCTAATCAATTTGCATTCCTCCAACAGCTTGGATGGATGATAGTTGGAAAACTTGAAGAAGAAATTTGACCGAAAGACAATATTATGTATCGTTGCTTATGAGTAAATCCTGTGGTTTATATAAAAGATAGGTAGGACAACAAATGACAAAGATCATGATATAACTTTGACCCTGATAACATATCCAAAAGGCATTCAAGTCAAGGTGTTTGACAGGACAATTAGAAAGGGAAAAGGTTAATAATGAAACTTCATCCCATAATCTTTATGATGATGCAAAGAGACTAATGTAGTAAATCTGAGGAAGACATGGAGTACCGCATACGGCATACCTTATCCTTGACACCACCAACAGGTAGCACAAGACCCCTCAAAGTCATCTCTCCAGTCATTGCTGTATCTGCTCGCGCTCTTTTCTGGCTGAACAGTGAAACCAGTGCTGTCACCAGAGTCACACCAGCGGAGGGTCCATCCTTAGGTACAGCCCCAGCAGGAAAATGTATATGAATATCCCGGCCCTCCAGGAGACTGATTTTGTCAGAAGCTGCTAACTTAAGATCTGCTGCCCTGGCTCTTACCTAAAAGAAACAAGGAAAAGTTTGAATGTCAATAATTTCAAACCAACAATTGCAAAAGTGTTTTGTGAGTACAATCTGCAATCACATAAGGGTATGCTGCACATTGGCACGTACTACAGTACAAGCATGTCTGGTCCAACTAGAGAAAGGGATTGAGCTGGTTTTTTTTTTAGGAAAACTTTGTGGAATTGTTCAGAAAAGTTCGAAAGTTAAACTAGATGCAATTAAAATTATTCAACAAATTATTAAGAAAAAACACCTCTTATATGGATACATTCGAACTATCAGTTTGAAAATTGCATCATGCATTAATATTTAATCAAAACAATTCAAGAGCACACTCAATGAGGCAACAGCAAGACTTGCTAATTCATGATTAATTGGAAACTAAATAATTTATATTATAACTCAGAATAATAGATTACCCATGTTAGTGCTATTTGTGCTGATTCTTTGATAACATCACCAAGTTGCCCTGTGAGATGTAATTCACCAGTTCCTACCATGGATGTAGCCTCTACAAACTGGACCTCTCCACCAAATGTGGTCCAAACAAGCCCAACAGATACCCCAGGAGTTGCAACCCGTTCTGCAGCTTCTTTATCATCAAACCTTGGAGGCTGAATTACAGTAAAAAAAAAAAAACCCAAAAGCTACTTAAATAACTGAGAAAAACCAAGTATTTTCCGTTATATAAAAAGCTTGCTCTAGTTTCTGGGCCACATCATACATGATGAGCTAATGCTTATGTCAATGCAAGTTGTAGGGCACGATATAACCCAAAACTGCAGGGAATAATAACACTAAAACGCACACTTTTAGCCATAAGGATCCTTAAATCCAAGCCAGCTTGATGGCTTGGCCATTAAGGCAGTTGGTTAAGGTCCCCTAAGAAATAAAGACCCCTTAAAAAATAGCATAATTTAACAAGTGATATATTGGTACATGGCAAAAGATAATTAATTACCAAACATAGGAGAGAGAGGAGGCTCCATTTTGAGCATAGGCATTTACTTTCTTTAGAAGGATAATTCATTTTTTAATTATTGTTCCTCCTCTTTTCTCACTTTTCTCATTTTTCTAATTTTTCTAATTTTTCTGAATTTGTGGATTTTTGTTCCTTTTCTAGCATTTAAGGGGGACTCTCCCTATATACCTCATGTGTACTAGGATTACAGCCCTATGCGCTTATCAATCAAATTATTTATCAAAAAAATTCCTCATTTTTTCTCTGACAACTCTAATCTTTTACTCTATGAATCTCTCATCTCACTCTTAAGACCCTCTCCCACTTCATCTCCACGCACAAAAAAACTTCTCTCATAAATTATCCTGATATACCTACAATTATTTACTTTCTTTTATCTTTTTTATTTTTTTTAATTTTTGGTGAGTTTCTTTATCAATTAGTTGGTTAAATTAATATTTTTTGGAAGTTCCACAAACACCGTTAATTTTAGTTGAAAATCTATCAAAAGGTCTTATTTCTTATTTTAAAAATTATAGAGATAGTAGATTTACATTTGTTTTGATTTCTGAACAAATTGCAATTGAAATGGAAATAGAATCTATATTTCGTAGAAAATATATAATTCATAGAAATAAACAATTGGATAAAAAATATTAATGATAAAACAACAAAATCAACTAAAGAGTCTTTTATGATAGATAATTTCATGAACATAGTAGATCAAACTCTTTCTTAATTCAAAGTAAATTTGAACAATTTACCATATATGAAAATGTCTTTGTTTTTTTATTTAATTTTAAAAAATTAATATCTTCAAATGATAGTTTGGACAAATAATCTTAATCTTGAAACTTTTCTAAAACATGACAGATACATAGGAAATATACAAGAGAAACCACAGGTACGCAGATATTCTAATATTAATGGTCTAAATTTGTTGTCAGAATTAAACGTATTAAAAGAAATTTTGCAAACATACGTATAAAAAGATTTAGATTCTTCTCCAAATATAGGCATTGCTTATAGAATGTTATTAACAACATAAAATATATATATATATATATATTATTGACAATACCCATAACAATTGCTTCTGTAGAAAGAAACTTTTTCAAAACTAAAATTATTAAAATCTCATTTACAATTGACTATATCACAAGAAAGATTAAATGAATTAGCTATATTATCTATTGAAAATTATATATTAACAAAACTTGAATAAAAACATTTTGATTACTTATTTTGCAGATCAAAAAGGGAGAAAAACTATATTTAAATAAAAGTTTTAGAATGCATTACTATATAAAATATTATTACATTTAAAATTTAAAATATCTCATATAGACTTTGCCCCTTAGGTTTTAATTTACATTGAGCCACACCTACTTCCACTCCCATGTTAAAATTAATTTTATAACGCACCAATTTTGTAATAGTTTCTTTTACACCAAAAACATTATAAGAGGTAATTTAGATGAATCACCTTTTTTTTTTATAAGTAATTGCAATTTTATTTAAAAAACAGCGTAAGTAGATGAATCACCTTAAAAGAAATACACTTCCAATCCCCTTCAATAAATGTTTTTTTTTCTTCAAGATAAACCTTTTAAAACTTTTTAAAGTACAAATACAGAATAAAGTTCTCTCACAAATCCATTTAAGTATATATATATATATTCAAATAGAGCCCTGCTGCTGAGATGCTTCAACAGAAGCACTACTTCATAGAGAAGTTGCAGCAATATGGACACAACAGACCCATTTATGCAGCTGACCAGTCCAACAGCAAATGATCCAGTTTGCATCAAATGCAAATTGACCAACCGGTTCTAATTTCTATAAAAATATGAATTAAACCCAAAATGAAGTATCCTGATAATATAAAAATGCACCTAAAAGAAAAACAATGATAAGAAGATCATTACCCCCAATACTTTCTCCAGCATAGCCTCATCCATAACCAAGGGTGAAGCAATCCTAAATGTATTTGATAGCTCATGATTATTTACAGCCATTGGAATGACCTCCATTTCCACTTCACCTCCGTCAGCAAGTCTGTTTTCCAGCAGTGGTGAAGCAAGCTGGTGCACATCTTTGCTTAGCGGGACAGCTTGTTCCTGCTCCGCAACTCTTACTGCTGCTGCACGAGCCAAGGCAGCCAAGTTCCTCTCCAAACTCCGAACACCGGCCTCTCTAGTGTACCTCTGAATGACAAGTTTCACCATAGCCTATTACAGTAGAAAGGAATTAATGACAGACATCCTGTATGATGGTAAATTGTGATAGAACCAAACAGAGACATTAACAGATGATAATGGTATATAATATTTTGATACAAGACCTGAAACCATGGTTCCATTTTCAGATTGAAATTAACTTTTAACCACATTGGTACTTGAAAAAAACACTATATAAATGAGTTCAATACCTCTGGAATTTGAAGGAACTCAGAGCTCAACCCGTGCTGATCCAGAACTCTGGGAATTAAATGTCGCATGGCTATTTTAAGCTTTTCTTCAGGTGTATATCCAGGCAACTCAATGACTTCCATCCTGTCTAACAGGGCTGGAGGAATAGGCTGTACCCTATTTGCAGTTGCCACAAAAACCACCTTTGAAAGGTCAAATGGAACATTCAAATAGCTAAAGGCCTTCGTTAAGGAATCATTGTGAATACTACACATTGACAAGAATTTTATTTATCAATTTTATCGTGTGACGATGCTTCCAGTAATTGTATATACTCTATGCAATGCATCACGGTACAATTTAAATGTTTAATATAGTCAGACATTATATCTAACCTCATATGAATCATCTCAAGAGTTCAATACTTGCTTGCAGTTCTATTCCATTATCTATCTCGCATTGAGATTAGTAACCAGGCAATACTGAGCAAAACAAAAATGTCACACCATAATGGCAGTTGAAAACCATTGATGTCAATAAGAAAAAGACCAATATAAATATGCCACAATCAGGTGACAATTTCAGACAAAAGTGGCTTTTTAGATTTATGTCAAAGAGATCTGTAAATTATTAGATGCCAGAGATGCAACTGGAGACCAAAGAACATGATCCTTGTAATTCATACTCAAGGTCTAGAAAGTAAGATAACATTTTTCAATACTTGCTAATAGATTGGATTGAGATAAAATATAGCCAGCTACCCAACTGTCACTAAACACGTCCTGAAGAAATAGGATACTGATCATTGAATGTTTTGTTTTGTTCTGGGTCAAGAACCTCTAATAGAGCTGAAGCTGGATCCCCTCGCACATCAGAACCTGTTTTGTCAATCTCATCCAGCAGCATGACCGGATTACAAACAGCTACTCTCTAAAATATAAAATGAATAAGTATTTCAGTCTACCTCACCCTCATCAGGTTCATATTACAAATACAAGATGAAAAAAAAAAAAGAGCAACTAATAAATAATCATCCTGCACAGTACAAAACCATCACATATAGAAGCCTGTAAGCTGGCTGGCTAGACCTATAGATGGTCCAAAGATGTGTCTCCTTATATTAGAAGTATCAGGATCCAGATGATTTGTCTCACATAGAAGGGCATCAAAGCCAAACTCATTCAAGATTATTTTCATCAGCACATGGCTCTAATTCTCTAAGCTGTATAATTTCAACTATTGACGACCTAAACAAGCAATCTGCAGATGGTACAATATTGGACAGTCAATTGAACATGGTCAAAAATCACTTTTTAGCAGTTTCTGCAGAAAATAATCATTGCAATGAGGTGTAAGCCACTCCATGGGGGCCAGTTCATGGCAAGTAAATGAGGATGCAACAACTTGGCTTGATGATAGTGTGTCAAGAAATAGACTGGTAAAGATGCTTACATGACTACACACATAACATTGCCAGTATGACCAGACAGATGATGGTGCCAGTATGCATTAACAACCTCTAAACTGAAAGAGGACGAAACTTCAGGTTTTAAAAGTCAATATAACTCACAACTAACAACGCTTGCAATGATCTAAACATGCTGAGCATGAGAATAAATAATTGTGGACATAGGTGCTTTACCTGTTTAACAGTTCTAGAATTAACCCAAGGGAAAAATACTACACAGTACTTGCATAATCCTTCATTGACTACAAAGCATGAGGATTTCTCAAATAAGAAAATTGGGCTCTCTTTGATCTAGACCATCTGCATTATATATTTGTGAAGGTGGGGAGGATGAACCTAATTCACAAATATTGATTCAACACTCTCTTCTTCTTCTTTTCTTCGTCTTCTTTTTTTTTTTTTTTTTTTTTTTGGTAGGTAGGTTTTCTTTAAAAAAAAAATGCAATGTTGCTAGTCCCCAATTAAAACTAATAAAGCAGAGAGAAGTTTAGCATATTCTACAATTTCTCAATTGGGTTATATGACGTTAGCTCTCGGTATTGGGTCCTATCTAGCTGCCATTCAATTTCCTCAAACCATCAAAGGCAGCAACACCTCATTGCAAGCATATATCAAAATAAGTAGCAAGAATTCTAGGATAATGTTCTAGTAAAAAAGAAAATCTACCTTTAACCCGTCAATAAGACGCCCTGGCATGCTCCCAATGTATGTTCTCCGATGCCCTCTAATATCAGCCTCATCCTTAACACCACCGAGGGATATGCGCATAAATTTTCGGCCCAAAGCAGCAGCAATAGATGATGCCAAAGATGTTTTCCCAACACCTGGTGGGCCCACAAAGCACAACACTGGACCTCTTGCATCTGGTTTAAGCTGCAATGCAGAAATAATTCACTCCAAATAAACATCAAATTCAAGCTCAATTTAAAACATTAAAACACTAATGGGAAAAATTAATTAACCTTGCGAACAGCTAGATATTCGATAATCCGTTGCTTGACCTTGTGTAAACCATAGTGGTCACTATCAAGATGTTCTTTTGCAGCTTTCAAATCCAACTCATGTTCTTCGGTGGCATTCTGCCAGGGCAGATCAGCAAGAAGCTCCAAGTAAACTCGTGAACTATTATATCCAGGTTGCTGAGGTTGCATCTTTTTAAGCCTCCTGAGATTTTTAAAAATGTACCCAAAAAAAAATTAAAAAATTAAAAGCAAGTTCCCACTTAGTTTCGATAATTTGATATACGAGAACTCTGCCACTTGATCAAAGGACAGCTGGGAAATAAAACTAGTGACAAAAAGAATTCAGCAAAAGTTCCTCATACTAGGTCCTTTTGATACAGTATCTGTTAAAATATTGATTAAATGAATAAATTTACCTCTTCCTATTAGCTTAAGCTTTTAGGATAAGTGGTAATTTAACATGGTATCAAAGCAGAGGTCTTGAATTCGAACCAAGACTCCTTCATTTTACCTTCCATTTAAATTAAATATTCCACGTGTTGGGCCTCACCTATTAAAAGGAAATTTGAACCCACACGTGAGGGAGGTGTTAAAGTATTGATTAAATGATTAAATTTACCACTTTCTATTACCTTAAGCTCTCAGGCTAAGTGGTAATTTAACAATATCCTCTGACATTTCACAGTTCAAAAACAAAGATTCATGTTTTTGAAAACTCAATTACAAAAATCACCCTTCCCAAAACATCTAAAGAATAGTAGGCAATTCTTTCTTAATTGAAAAAATGTTGAACAATGGAGAATGTATGAATGACCATCAAATACCATTTTTCTAAGAACATCTCCAGGTAGTTAACAATTACTATCGGTTCTCAACCAACATATACACGTAAAAAGTGTTCAGTATGATGCTTCCACAGTACGTGGTACTTCACAATGAAGTGTTGCTGGAAATTTCTCTCTTCCACTTTTCTTCTTCATATGATCTGAAACTTCATAACAAGAAAGCAAACAAAATAAAGAAAGGCGAGGAAGAGACATCCTCAATAATAAGGAAAAGATAAGGAAAGTTGAAAGAAAGCAGGGAGAGGAAAGCTATTAATGATAGCTTGGCTCTGGAATACCACTACGATACTACCACAAGGGTTATGATTTTTTTACACCCCCCCCCCCCATACACCTAACCCTTTGATTCTTTTTTTCTTTTTTCTTTTTCCTTTTTTCTTTTTTCTTTTTTCTTTTCAGATAAAAAAAAAAAAAAAAGGGATGAAGAAGAAGAAAAGAAAGCTTGCCTCAACGGGGTCGCTATCAAGGTAGGGACATCACTAGTGTACCAATCTTGGGAGTCAAGCATGATGCATTCTTCCTCAACATCAAGTTCACCAATTACAATGATAATGGTTCCTTTCATGGGAAACTTGATATTGATATGATATAACGATGCCACAACCAAGTTGCTTTAAGTGCAGGAGGGTAGCGAGTTACAAATGGTAGCAAATGCAACAATATTCACCAGTTGAAAGATTCTCTTCAATCATAGGCAGCATGAGTGAACTACTTTTTACCATGTACATTCCGCCTAGATGCACTAATTACCAAATTGCCGCTAACACCAGCATCACAATTCACTTTTGCTCAAAGACAGTTATGTCACTATAACGACTCAAGGAAAGCGCCGGTCACATCTACGCTATTAGTCTAAAATGACTATTCAAGTTGCAATTAGAGCTCCCTAGAATCACGTTTAAAGCCAATCTCACCTAGCAAAAAATCAATGTGGGACTTAGCACTCACGAACACCTTTATAATCCATCCATCAATGTGGGCAATCCACCCACCAATGCGAGACTAACTCTATTCGGTATAATAATCTCCCCCACTCAAATCGTCCTCATCAGGGTCCAAGTATGTGGCGTTACCAGGTTGCTCTGATACCATTTGTAACGACCCAAGGAAAGGGTTAGCTACATTTGTGCTATCACTCCAAAAAGACTTCAAGTTGCAATTAGAGCTTCCTAAAATCATTTATAAAGTTCAGTCTCACTTAGTAAGTAACCAATTTGGGACTTATTACTCATGAGCACCTTTATATTTCACCCACTCAATGTGGGCAGACCTCCCACCCAATGTGAGACTAACTCTCTTAGGTGTCATAGTCACCCACTTCTAACCTGTTTCAGGCAATGAAAACATTTTTGTATAAGACTCGTCTTGGACCTTTTCTCTATTAAACAACAGCCCCCCCCCCCCCCCCCCAACCCAAATAGGTCGTATAAAACTCAGGAAAGATTTATACAACCAAGTCCTTGTGAATTTGTATGGTATCCCATGGCTTTTCTTTTTTTCGTTTCTTTTTTTAACTGATTCAGAATTACATAGCGAATAACATTTCAAAATTTAGATGAATATTAAGTCAAAGCTCTACTAATATCCATAGTGTGAAAAGAATCAACTACTTTTACTGCCACACCATTAACATTATTTGTCCACCTGTCACCCTTTATCTTCATTTCTGAACAGATCATACCTTAACTCCCTCTGTGCGTGCTTCCAGATATTTGAAGGCATTCCTGCACTTTGCATCTTTCTCTCCAAGGCAGCCACATCATCTTCATCATCATCATTGTCACCAAGCTCCTCTTTTATAGCTCTCATCTGGAATATGTTTGAGATAGAGTAGCCAAGGAAGATAAATAATTAGGGCAGCTAAAGGTAAGACAAGAACAATATAAATCCTATGTCACTGCACAACACAATACAAACAAATACAAAGATAAAAAGCAATAATTATAGTTACGATAAAACAATGTTTTATTAAATTAAACTAAACTAAAAACAGCAAAGTAACAACATATTGAAAGGGAGAGGTTTTAAGTCAGTATTTTCTGGTGGATATGTAGCATTCAGATGAAAAGAATGACAATGATCAGAAAAGAGAAGCCGTGACTTTCTTTTTTTTTTGATAAATAAGCCGTGACTTTATAATTATATAACTACCTACTCTTCAAGCAATTAGGCTTAATCCCTTGGTCACTTACATAGGAAGCCATAGTGTGGGATACATACGCTAAAAGAATTAGTTTGCATGCACCTTACCTCTTAAAAAGGGAACAAAAAATGACTTGAAAGGTTCATTTTGCTAAATCCGTTTCTTCTTTCTTAATTTATAAGGCAAATGATTCACAGTAAGTGTTGAACACGTGCATTTAATAATTGGAGGTTTGCACCTCAAGAGATGTGGAAACTCTAAGAACACCTTTTTTTTTGCTAAAATGTTCATGACAGAACAAGCATTTGTATGTTATAAGACATTAGTAGCAACAATTAAACAATCAATGTGAAATGAAAAATTTATCCCTCCACCTTTATGGGAATGGGCATTGAGGGCAAAAACCCATTAATTTTTTTTTATTTTTTTTTTTGAGTAACCCCCATTAAGAAATGTGGGCCCTAAATAAGTAATTGGGAGGGGTATGGGGAACAATCATGGAAAATTTAATAAATAATTTATTTCACTCCTATATATTTATTTTAAAAACTATAATTTTTTTGTAAGAAACCTAACCTGCTGACGCAAAAGGAATTCTTTCTGTGATTTCGATAATTGTCCCTCAACCTTCTGGGTAATCTTCTCTGCTACACGTATTGACTGTCACAAGTAACCATTAACATGATTAAAATAAAAACCGAAGAGGCAGCATCAAAACGACCAGGACGCAAATGCATTAGATGCCAACCTCAAATGAAGTAAGAGTTACCTGTAAATGCCTGTCAACTAATTCAGTAGCTTTTGAAAGCCTTACTTTCAGATCAACTGAATCTAACATAGATAGTTGCTCTTCAAAACTTATCTCAAAGCTAGCAACAAAGATATCTGCCAATTTGTGAACAGGAACTGTCTCTAAAAGAACTTTTGTCCTTCCTCCTGTTTTTTGTTTCTATGGGCAGACATGAAAATGTGAGTTTTTGACAAATACAATAACAACATAAATGTGCATCCAAGAAACAAGAAGAAAAGTCTCTTCAAATAAGTGAAATTCATATAAGAGGGAGCCTCACAAACATTTGATATCAAATAAAAGATTGGAATCAACATATTTATACAAGAGAGGTTTGTCATCAGAACTAAGAACTTACTAATGATAGCATATCTATCTTAAATCTCTTCAAATAAGCAGCAGAAATGTTATTGTGAAAAAGTGTCAGATATGTAGAAAACTGCTTCTAGAAATCTAAGACAGATGCCCCTGGACATGCTTTTCCTATTATTTGCTTACATAACATAACGAAAAAAGAGAAACAGTCCAAGCATTTCCAAAGCTCACTCCAAAAGGGTTTCCAGAAAAGTGAAACAGATTCTAGCCAAAAGTTTTACCTGCTCAAGAATAGAAATCAACTCTGTGGCAGTTGATTTGAATTGACGAGACAATGTTATGAAATCTGGATCTTGCTCCACTTGCTCCATCTCTAGTTAAGATTTCAGAATTCAGAAGTGATTCAGCATTTCAGGAGACAAGGCAGTGGCAATATCATGACAAGCAAGTTTGTGACTGGGGAACAACAGCATACACCACATGATAGAATCTATAACAAGACAGGTGAAGCAGCAAGGATGTAGTGTGCAAATCACCATCCTAAGCAATAATTTCTATCTAGCGCCTAAGCCACATGCTTCATGTAAAAGCATGAGAATATAATCATATCTTTCTATGTTTATCAGTCCTGTTATTACGGACTTGAAATTTTATGTATATTAAGCATTTGAAAACCCCTTTCTAAAATATTTCATGTTAGGACCTCTGACAATAGAGTTAGAAACCGGTTCAGGTTTGAGGAGGCATTATTAGGTCAAAGTCACGAAGGAATATTGTATTGAGAAAGAGAAAGGGAGCTTGGACTGAGAACAAATAATACAGTGATTTACAATCAATTCTGATGTACGGCTATATATTCAAAGAACTGCCGATTGAACAAGAAATTAACACCTCCAGTTTTAATCTGTCAATGTTGTATCTGTTAGTATGTCACTATGTGGTTGATATATATTGTTAGCCAACTTTCTAGTAGTTCAAATTTTTAGGACTGATGGTTTCCAACATGGTATAAGAACCCGGTTTATCTAATAGGTCTTGTATTCAAATAGCAGGAAGCCTCCATGTCAGTTTCTGTTTTAGGTATTAGTTCCTGTTCCTGTTCCTGTTCCTGTTCAGGACCCACATACAATTTTGGGCCTGCAAGTGAAGGGGGGGCATTAACAAACATAGTTGGCCTACATACTGATACTTTAAACTTACTGATACCTAAGTCGCCTTTAAGTCGTGACCTTTATGTTTGAACTTAAAACAAATTCTTCCTATAAACCAAAATTAAAGAATCATAGAGTTTGCAACAGGTCAGCTTTGGGGCAGTCATTATTGAGCGATATTCATGTGTGTGTGTGTGTGTTTGAGAGAGAGAGATTATTAGTTAGACTAGGACTAATATACATAACTGCACACTACTTATGTCTTAAAGGTGGATTTGACCATCGATTTAACATCTGAACATTATACTCACTACTAAATAAGGAAAAAAAAAAAACAACAACAACAACAACCAACAGCTAGATGTTAAAACCGTTCATCTCTTGTGGGTCAACCAATAAACCATAAAATACCCCCATGTATATATTTTCATCAACATACTTGCACAAGGGAGAACATAACCAACAACTTACCAGGCTTTGTCATTTCAAGAGGAGATATTCGTGCAGTATAATATGTTCCTCTGGTGCTAAGTTCCTGGACACTGAATCTGCACAAACCTTCAAGGACCACTATGTATGTGACCCTCCCACTTGGTTTTTCCACTCCTCTTGACAAATGTAAAGCACGAGCAGCAACTCCCCTGAGAAATAAGATAACAAATCATCATGATTTCACAGTTCACATTCTATCTTATGAAAGCACCCAACATTAACAATGTTAGCCAAACAATATCCAGTACAGAACACGGTAGATGCTGCAGTAATGAAACATACCTTGCATGCCAATGAATAATTTCCTGTTGATTTTTGGCATCAAGCCTTTGAGAATCAGATGTACCCACTTGAATTCTCGAGCTCCTCTCTCCGGAATCACTTCCCACACCTAAAAATTCCATAAAAAAATAAATAAATAATCAATCTCCTATGCCATCAAACACAGGCAAGGGACACACACATAGATAATGAAAACAAACTCATGGATACCCAAAGAGTCAATAGGTCAAAAGATCACCTTGAGATAACACAGGGCCTACAGCTGTTGACGTCTCGGCAGCATCACGAACAGGAAGAATGCCAATTAATCCCTTCTCCTCCCGCTGCCACAGCTCTTGCTCCACCAATTTCACACTACATTAACGCCAAAGCACACCATATGTTACATTAAGCAATAAAAACCCATATGCCCACTTGATTGCAGATCAAATGCGAGAAAAACAACAAAACTTGTCAAATTATATATTCACTCATTGAAATTAAAAATTTCTTGTAAAAAATTCACGTTTCTTTTCTTTACCTACCACTTCCAAGCAACTCAACGCAGAATTACTCAACGACAAAGTTTCGGATAAAAAAGGAAAACTACAAACGTCCGTTTGGTTTCCGAGAAAACCGAAGAAAAAGAAAACGAACTAAAAAACTTAAAAATCTCATCATAAGAAGTTGACTTCCAAGCCGATTAGTTGTATTAAGCTCAGCTTAGTGCAGCTGGAGTCTCTATTTCCTCAAGTTCCCAACCAACAAAGAGAAAAGCTTGAAATGTTAATAATCCAATCTTTTCCGAATTTTCTCAGCAACCAGACGAAAACCACAATCCTAGCCTTCAAACTTTCCAAGCAAAACAAGAAATTCAACAGAAAAATCTGAATTCTCAAAGAAATCAAATACATATTTGAATTTTGAATAACGAGAGAGAGAGAGAGAGAGCGAGAGAGAACCTGCTGGGCGAAGTGCATCGAATTCGAATGATGGCGCCAGGTAAGAGGACCTTGTTACGGAAGGGAAGGATGCCGAGGCGACCCGGGAGCTCCACCGATTCGGCCATGTTTGCAACTCAGGACAGACTCTGACAAAAAAATTCTATTTTTCTCCGAGGAGATCCAGCAGAAGAAAGGAGAAGGTAAGGTGGGTACGTGTGAGTTGGTTTGGTTCAGTCAGAAGTAGAGCCTAAACAACGCGTTTATATTTTTCCCTGTATTTAAATCAAACTTATTTTTTGATTAAGCCCCTTGTGTTTAAAGGTATTTCGAATTTCCCCTCTACTAATTCGTCTAATGCAAAACCCCCCACCATAATTCTCAATTTCTAATTTTCTCCTAAAAATTTCTCAAATGCCCATAGTTTTTACTATCATAAACAAAGGATGTCAATTCGTGTTCATGTGTCGAGTTTGAATTATATTGGAGCATATAATGTAAAATTATAAGTAAATCATATTTTAATCTATTTAATTAAACAGGTCAGACTTTTCAATCCTAACTCATTAATTTTGTGTTGAGTTTATATCGAATTCATAAATTAATTAAAAAAACTATGTCAAGAGCCAAAGCATAATTTATTTTGTTTTTTTAACATGTCCACACAAGAGGGGAAGGGAGACTTCGAACCAGTAAATTCCGCTTCATGAGTCGGTCTTAATTTGTAAGTCTAAAGTCACTAAAACTCTTTATATATTTCAAGGTTAGGCTCCTTAATTTAACCGTAATGATACAAATAAAAAATAATATTGATAAATTAATAGGAGTAGGTCCTAATTTGTAAGTCTAAAGTCATTAAAACTCTTTATATAATTCAAGGTTAGGCTCCTTGATTTAACGGTAACGATACAAATAAAAAAGAATATTGACTTTTCCAATAAAACAAATAAAATATGAAGAAAGTTATCAAAACGAGACGGTGGCTTTTGTTTATTAGAGCTTTTTCTTTTTTTACTTATTTTTTAAAATAAAAATACTAACAAATACCTTAAAATACAAAATTACTCGCAAAATATTCTAAACTATTTTTACTTTTATATCATATTAAAATAGTTTTTTCAAACAAAAAACAGAAGTTATCGTCTAAAAAAATTGACATAGACACTAAAATTGTTTTCTCAAAAATAGATAATATCCAAAGACATTCCAATTTGACTAAGAATTCATTTGACTCGGCAATTTTACAGGTAAAAAATATATTTTTAAACAAAATTATAAAAAGTGCCTCGTCTAATGATACATTTTTAAAAAGTGACTATTTAAAAATATATATTACATCAATTTTATTAAATAAATGTTAAATAAAATTATAATATTTAGCATTTTCTTTTATGGTTTTTGCATGGCGAGCTGACAAAACGGGTACTCGACACGATCCGTTAAGACCCGCGACCCGTTTATGCTAGACCTAAACACGACCCGTTTATGTTAACGGGTCGGTGATCCATACACGACATGAACACGATAATTTCACAGGTCACCCAACACGACCCGTGAAACCCGTTTAACATAATGGGTTGAATCGGGTCGACACAACCCATTTGACCCAAACAAAAAACAAACAAAGCTGGAAAAAAAACACTAAAAAAATTTATGAACAAAACACCAAGATATGGCAAGGTGTAGGTCGGTGATCAATACAAGCATGCCGCATATGAAACAATGACTCTTCAATCAACTCTGATTATTGTTGAACATTTTACTTCTCAATGATTAAGTACAACCAATCAAACCAAACCAATTAAGAAGAAAAAGAAATTATTTCCCAGAAAATCGGGATTCATGCATACATAATCTCTAATATGAAAACTTTATTACGATTAGATTTTAATACCCACAAATTCCACAATAATGATGCTATAAAAAATTAAAAATGGAAATCAATTATTAACATACCCGGCGGTACCGGATGCGACATAAGCGGAGCCGCGGAAGAGAGAGAGAGAGAGAGAGAGAGGGGTAGAGAGATGGGGTGAGCAAAGATGTCGGCAGTGAGCGTCGAGCGGAGAGCAGAGACTAGAGAGAGAGAGAGCGTCGAGCCTATCCAATTCTGATTGGGCCTCGCGGGAGGAAGAAGAAGGGGTGGCGACGTGGAGCTCGAGAGCTGAAGAAGAAGAAAAGGGGGCGGTGCGGCGAGGTTGAAGGGAAAACCAAAAAAGAAATAAGTTTAGGGTTTTCACTTTTCCGGTTTTGTCACTTTTGTGTTTTGATTTATGCCAAAACAGATCATTCCCGAAGGCCAAATCCCAATTTCCCATTCCCTTTTTTTTTAAATAGAAGTTAATCGTGTCTAACGGGTCACACATGGGTGACCCGTGACCCGACCCACCAGAACAAGATAAACAAGTCATAAACGGATCGATCCGTTTAATGTATAGACCCAAACCTACTAATTTCGTGTCAGATTGTCTGTTCGTGTCAAAATTGCTAGCCCTACATAGCATAACAGGGGTGAAGGGTTTGTTTGGCAAGTCATTGCCAATTACCCATAAGTGTCTTTTTGCCCATCAAATCAAAAACATTTTAATTTTTTACACGTTTTATATCATATCAATTATTTTTATTATTATTTAAACAAAAAAATTCATTACAATTTTTTTTTTATTATAAAATATTTTCAAATTTCATATCATATCAATTACTCCTTACTACTATTTAAATAAATATTCCACGACATAACTAATTATCAAACACACTCAAAATATGGCGTGGGCATTGAGCTCTATGCAGAAATTAGAAGATAATACAAAATAAAACAAACGAAAAAAGGAAATGCAGTACATCTCTGATTAGACTGCCCACGTCGTTTTCTTCCCAGTTCTGAGCCGTTGGATCCTACGGATAAGTTGTGTAATACGCGTCATTGCGTAGCGCATTAGGATGGTTGCGTCGACAACGCAAACGTCAGGTTTTGGATCGGCACGTCGGCCAGCTAGAGTTCAATGCACGTGGCAGATGAGGATAGGGAATGAGGGGACACGACGGATTCGATTGGTGTACTTTTGCAATAAATTTCCGGGACCAAACTGAGTGGCGTCCATACAAAACCTGAAAACCGGATGATATTTATTTTATTTTACCCACGTTTCTTGTCTGATCTTTTTTTTTTTCACGCAAGTTGGTACGGTATAATGAAAATTGAAAAGACCGCTTTCCTTTTTCCGACCCTCACTATAAAGTCCAAAACGAAAACACGTGAAACTCGATATATTTTCCTGGTTTCAATCAAAATCAAGAAAATATACTTGAGCCCTTCAACCATTCTCGTATTTTCATTCAGGAAAAAATATATATTAGCCTCTCAAATTACTACTCTTTATTCGATGGTCTCTCAATCTATCAATACTTAGATTCTGACCCCTAAATTATCACTTTTGATTTTTTAGCCTCATCCATCCATTTATGCCGTCAATTCTAAACAAAATATCGAAAATACCTTCCTACATTTTAAAATTCTCACGGTTAAGGGAGGGATATTTTCGAGTTTTTGGCCAATTTTTGTTAGAATTAACGGTATAAATAGACGGATGGGGCCAAAAAATCAGAAAGTGGTAGTTTGGGGGGTTGGAGTGCAAGTGTTGGTAGTTCGGGGTGCTATCCGGAGAAATGATGGTAGTTTGGGGGGTTGGAGTGCAAGTGTTGGTAGTTCGGGGTACTATCCGGAGAAATTGTGGTAGTTTGGGGGGCTAATATATATTTTTCCCTTTCATTTACGTATCTTTTTTTTTTTTTTAATGATATTGGTGCCTTTTAAGCCCTCTTATAGTCTTACTATCATCATATTTCAAATTAAATACTTTTGTATTTTTCTCTCTAAAATATTATTTGTTAAGAATAATCATATTCCAAGTCAAATTAGGATAGTAGTTTCGATCCGGGTCTAATAAAGATTCTTTGAAGAATCTAGTCAACAGTCCAACTCTCAGATGAATAGAAATAAGACTCCCATAACAAATCAAACTTCAGACACTTATAGTTTAAGTGTGAATAGCAAATCTAATTCAGGTTTAACTCAATCTTCTTGTTTATAAATAGGCTCATATCCAAATATAAATGACATAATGATTATTATTCAAATTTAACTTCACTTATTTGCCTATAAATAGGCTAATACCCCATGTATAAGGGATAAACTGATTATTTTATGCATTGAACATATTTTTCTCTCGTAAACTAACTTTGGCATCTAAGTGAGTCAATGATATAGTTGTACGGGGATCTCACATTTTTATGCATTGTTTGGTTTGCGGAATGGCTATTCCATTAAGAAAATATATAGCTATTCCTGAAAATAGAATGTGGTAGAATGGATGGTTATTCATAATCCTTAGCTTGGTAACAACTCATATACTTTAATTATAATCCAATTACAATTACTATAAAAAACCTCACATTTTGGGGTAGTCGACCACCCACGAAATAGCCGGGGGTGATCGCAACCACTTTCCGAGTGGTATTTGAGGGTGGCCAAGCCACCATCGAGGGAATTTAGAGGTGGTTGCACCACCCCCAGTGCCATAAGTGGCTGGCTGACCACCCATTGGGGTGGTTGGCCAACCACTATTAGGGGGGGGAGAGTTGGGGTTTCCTTTTTTTTAAAAAAAAAAAATGAAATAAAATAAAACATAAAAGTGGTTTTTTTTTTTTAAATCTAGTATATTCCCACTGAAATAGCTATTCTTTTCATTTTTTAGAGGAATAGGTATTCCTCTTCGTAAGAAAATAGTTATTTCAATGAACAAACATCTACCAAACATATGAATGACTATTCATATGGAATAGTTATTCCATTTTAGGGGTCTATTCCACGAACCAAACGAGGCCTTAAAATATCAATATCCTTGATCGTAACTCATCCCAATATATCACGTCCATTTTATGTATTTTACTCTCTTTTTTGGGACTTTTCATCAATCTCGTTAGGTTTTCATGCAATTTCAATTTACTTGTTAGGTTTATAAAATCGCATTTTAACTCATTAGTTTTTTGGTGTATTTCACTTCATTATTTCCATTAAAAACTTATTATTTAGCTTAAACTTTATTAACCAAGTATAATAGCTTATGTGCAGCTCTCAACGAGCAAGTGCTACTATGATCACGTTCAGGTAAAATGAATACAGTTGGACTTCCTCAAGCTGCCTTTTTGAATAAAAAGAAAAAAGAAAACTCTATTAACCAAGTAAGCAGTTTTGCAACGACACATGACATGTGTTACAAAAATTAATTTGTTATTAAAAAAGAAAAATAAAAAACATAAACAAGAAAAAAAGATGAAGGTGGACGAATGGCCGAGCGAGGCAACCTCCTCAGTAAGGGTGGAGCTACCCCTGGGTTGGGCACGATTGCGCAAGGTTGCAAGCCACTCCTTCGTTGGAGGGTAGTCGCATGGGGATACCTCTAGCTATGAGTGGAGCCACCTTTGCTTTGGGGGGAGGGAGCGCATGAGCCACCCCTCAATTGGGGGTGGCAGTGTGAGGTACCTTTTCCATGTGAACTACCCCCTTGGTTTGGGTGACAGCACCACTCACAAGCCACCTTTTCTGTTTTAAGGTGGTCATGTGAGGCACCTCTTCTATTTGAGGCGAGCACACGAGCTACTATTTTATTAGGAGTGATCATGCAAACTCCCTAGGTTTGGAGTTGCCGCGCGAGCCATTCCCACTATTGCAAGTGTAGAGGGGGCTCCACCATCCTTTCCCATTTTTTTTTTAATTATTTTTTAGTCATTTTCTTAATAAAATGAAAACATATTTTTGTTCATATGTGGCATGTGACGTGGCAAAATTCATTATATGGCGTTAACTTAACGCCATATAATCAGCTTCTGATGGAATGGGTGAAGTGAAAAACGTATAAAAATTCAAAGAACAAATTGAAATAGGACAAAAACTCAAGAAATTGTGATGAAATTTCTCTTTATTTTATTGTCACCATTTATTTCATATAAGATTAGTTAGATTAATATCAGTCTGATTCGTATTCATAAACACATCAAGAATATAAAATTTATTAGTAGTGTCTTTAGGCTTCATCTATAATTTATATTGCAAATAAGAAAAGATTATTTCAGAAGATTTCAATTAACACTTTGTATAATAATAACAATAATAAGTAAACATTCTTCTCTACTTTTGCACAATTCGTCAATTCTCATGTACACTCATTACTAGAACTTGTCCATGACTCGTCAAGTTATTGTTAATCTATGCCTGCCAATTTTCCTAATTTGCAAACTTAAGGGATAAAAAAATTAAAAAAATAAAATAAAATCAATGATGCATCTAAAAATTTGTTAAATTACTTAATGATTTTTTTTTTTGAATCCTTTGGTAATCCTTTCCCCTCATATTTGAGGGGAATTTTTTTTATTGGAGTGATAGTAAAAAGTGATTAATGTTATATGAAATATAAATAATTTATATGGAAAAGTAAAAAAAAAAAAAAATTGTAGTGGGGTTTTTTTTTTAAAATAGTAATAAAAAATTATTTATGTGATACAATAAGAGAAAAAAGTTAAGAATGTTTTGAAATTGATGTTTTTTTGATAGAAGTGAAAATAAGGGAGAAAAATATAAGGGATTGTCAAAAGTCTCTTCCGCGCTCTCCTCGTAAAGCAAGTACACTAACTTGAGCACCGAAGCCCATGCTTCATGTTGTAGGACAGTAGGAGGAAGAGTCGTCCAACAGAAACTGCCAAATCCATAAGTGACAAATATATATGCATACATATATGTGTGTTATATATATATATGATTAATGTCACATTGTGACGTCCACATCACGTGAGAATAGAAATGTGCTTTAATTTATATTCGCATCGTTCTTGATACAATGCGTTTCAAAGCCATGATGACCATGAACCTATCAAAACTCTGCAGTTAAGTGTATTTCTACGATAGCAGTACCAAGATGGATGACCTATTGTGAAGTATGGTTCGGGGGAGTCAAAATGGACAATATTGTGTTATTAGGGGTGTATCGTTACAAATTGTATCAAAGCCATTGTCCAGCCTGAGATGAGGGAGCGTACACAAGCTCATGAGGGTCGCTAACGAGCACTCGTTGGGACACTTATAATGGAGAAAACTCATAAGGGTCGCCAGCGGAGACGCTGGGTCCCAATAGGGGGTGATTGTGACGTCCCATATCGCCTGTGAATGGGGATGTGCTTATATGTATATTCTTAATCTTCTTGACACAATGCGTTTCAAAGCCATAATGCAAATTAACCTACAAAAACTCCGCAGTTAAAAATGCTTTTGTGAAAATAGTACCAGGATAGGTGACCTCATGGGAAGTCTGGTGTGGGTGAACAAAAAACGGACAATATTGTGTCATTAGGGGTGGGCAGTAACATACACACACTCTCACTTCTCCAGTGGCGGAGCTAGAATATCGAGTTAGAGGGGGCAAGATTGAAAGGGTTTTTTTTTATAAATAATATATATATATATATATATATATATATAATATATATATATATATATACAAATATTAAAAAATATAAGTAACAAAATTCACAAAATTCATAAATATATATATATATGTTCTCAAATCATGCAATTTTTTATTATTTTTTTTTAAAAAAACTATTAATATATATGATCATAATTATTACCTTTTCAAAAATTTGTTAAATTTACCGTACCCCAACAAAGTTATGGCTTGGGAAAAAAACCTTCCCTCCCGTCTTCCTGTCTGAGAAAAAAACCAAAAAGCCTCCTTTTTACAGAGCCTGGTTAGCCGAGGAGGGAGGCCTCGCCTCCCTCCTCTCGGCTGTGTTTTTTGTCCTCTCAGTCTTTAGGACTGTAGAGTTTTTGTTCCCCCCGGTTAAACCGGTGGTGGTTGTTTTGCCCCTAGCTCTTTGGGCTATGGTGGATTTGTTTGTCTTGTTTTTCTTTTCGTGTTGGCAGGATGACTCTTCTTAAGAAGTCTAAGGTGGAGTGAGGCCGACTTTAGTGTCGTCGACGGTGTGTTCTGGCCGGACTTTCATGGTTTTTCCTTGGATTTTTGAAGCCAGATCTACGCACATCCGTCGACTTCTGGTGGACACGCGCCACCCAGCCGTGTTCCCTGCCGTATTCCGCCCTTGTTGCCGGAAGCTGCGGTCATGTCGGTCTTCGGAGCTCGGCACGTGGCCCTCACGCACCAGGGCGTCATTGTTCTCTTTCTGCGCGTGTCGGCCACGCTCCACATATTCAGGCCGTGCTTGGCGGCGCCTGGGGTCCATGGCGAAGGATCTACTGCTGGGTGCGTCCGGATGCGACACGCACCGTCACTCCGGTGAAGCCGTCTCCCTACTCCACTGCCGGCGACTTTTTTAGGGTTTTCTGCCTTTGTGTTGTGTATTCTCATGTTTCTATGTACAATTTGCCTATGTGTGGCTCAAATTTTATTGGAATTTTTATTATAAGGGGGCTTATTTGTAATTCTAGTGAGATTTGAGATTCTGCTTAGGCGGCTGTTTTTAAGTCAGATCCTTCTAGCTTAGAGTGTGAGGAGTGTGTCCCTCATTTCTCATCTTGTATGCCTTCAGGCTTTTTAGTACCAATGGTTAACTCATGCTAGTCCGTTAAAAAAAAAAAACAAAAAAGAGTTATGATTTGGTAACTTTATGATTCAAAGTTTCAAACCTTAAGACAAAAAAACGCATAAGACATAATAAAAAAAAAAAAAAAAAAAAAAAACGCATGAGACAAAAAAGATAAGTAAAAAGTCAATGAAAGCTCACGATTTTTTTTTTTTTGAACTTTCTAAACTTCTTTTTAAACATTTTCTGTCTCTGTGAGCACTGAGCGGACCCACATTACTCATGTTTCCAATGGTGCGTGTCCTTTTTTGTCTCCACAAGTCAGTACTCTTAATGAAACGGTGCGTTTATGAACAACCAAAACACTAGACTGACTAGAGCTCAAACGTAGCGTTTGGATCGTCTTCTTCATGTGTCTTATTTCTTAACCTAAAACAGTAAAAGTCTGCAAATTGAAAAAGTGAAACACTGAAACGTCCTCTGCTGCTTGCTCCTTGCCCCCTCTGGTAATGTCTATGCCCCTTACGGTTGGTTTAGGGTGGGCAACCAATGTATCCAATAAAATTTTACTAGGTATAAGAAATTTTTTTGTGGGTTGAGAGGGGGCACTTGCCCCCCCTCGACTCCCCCGGCTCCGCCCCTGCACTTCTCCACATCCATTTCTCTGCACCCTTTTAAAATCACCGTCTATATATCCATTTATCTACGTATAATACTCTTAGGTGACTTTTAAAATCACAATTGACTTTGAAATGGATTTTTATTGAATTTTATTCCGATTGTGGTTTTAAAAGTCACATAAAAATATGAAAAAATAGGTGTGGAGCAGTGGATATATATATATATTCTATGGGATTCTCTCTTTCATATTGCCTAGATTAATATTATTATTATTATTATTTTTGATTTCTACAATGTATCATCGTCTTCCTTTATAATAACATATTGCATAAATATATGATTATCGCCATGAACCCTTCATTTAAAATATGAACATCTGGATCGCGCAGTGGATTTTTTATCCAACGTCGGCAAATTTAATACAAGCGATGCTAACAAGATTATTACAACTTAAAAAAAAAGAAAAAGAAAAAGAAGAAGAAGAAGAAGAAGAAGAAGATTATTACAATAGGCTCGTGGGCCCTTATTATTTTTTATTTTTTATGATAAAGTCAGCAAAACGACAATAGATTGGAGAGACATTAATGTAATGATTGCCTTATCTTTTATATTAAAAAAATTAAGTTGACTTCCTCTTAGTCTTTCTATGCATCTGGGTGCTCATCTCCAGCCGAAGATGAGCCAATTAATTTAAATGGAAAGGTAAAAGTGTTTAAAAATAAATTTTTTCTTTATTTTTATACTAACAAGCTCCTATTTGAATAGGAGGGGATCCTTGTCCAAAATTAACATCATATTCTTTGTCGTTTAACTTTTTAAGTTATATTTGGGAGTGTTTGACCAAAATTTAAAAATAATTCTCAATTTTTAAACACTAAAAAATACTTTGTACATGATAATTATCGAAATGAATTATTTATTTTTTTCTTCAAAGTGATCACCAACTCACACCAAACTTGATTTCCAATTTTTCTCATTTTTGTTCAAGAAAGTTGAGCTACACAACATCCACATCAAACATGCATGATTTAACATCAGAACTCTAGTGAGATGCCTAAAAACCCTTCTAGGAGGCAATAAGCGAGCACCTTCACTTCCCAACCTTGAACCTTCCAACTCATTCCCCCCCCCCCCCCTCCCCAATTTTCTTTAGCAAAAGCTTATATTTAGATAGGGTTCTGGACGAAACTGTTAAGAATAACTCATTTTTATACTAATCAAGCCACGAGAACACCCGTAATTCAAGCTAGTCATATTAAAATTGAGTCGGATTCGAGTCAATTCAGGTCGACCTGAATTAACCCGTTCGATAAACGAGTCAACCCGCTTAATTCATGAATCGAATGTTAATGGTTTGGCTGGAGCATCATCTGAATTGAGTTCACCTGGCTTGGAAGTCTCATTTTGCATTTTTATTTTTTAATTAAGGGTCAATTTGAAATGTTATAAAAAATTTAGGGGTTTAAAAGACATTTCACCACGTTTTGCCGTATGATTTAACGCCAAATCTAAACGGAGGGGGAATATTGCAAAAAATTAGAGGTTCGATAGTCTAAATTGCGAGGTTTTTAACTTTTGAAAGAGTAATTTCAAAACTTGTGGAGGTTTTGTGAATTTTTTGTTTTATTTTTTTTAAACAAACAAAAAAAAAAAAAATCGAAGTGACCTATACAATACTATATTTACTAACTAACTACGCTTATTTAGTGTATAATATCTATTTATTTATTATTATTTTTTAATTTTTTAATCAAAGTAACCTATAAATTATAGTTACTTAACTATGCTTACATAGTTAGTTGCTTAAGTTAGTATATATTAACCAACTAGTTAATAAATTAATATGTTAGTTAATACCAAGTTATTATATGTTTATGCACACATATGTTTATATGTGTGTATATTAGCTAAGCTCGCGAGCCTTAATTGAGTTGGGCTCGCAAGTTGGGTCGAACTTTATACAAGTTAGGGTCGCAAGTTTAGTATGTATCACTTAATAATTGAGTGAGTTTCTACAGTTACGAGTGAATTTCTGTAGTCATGAATCAAATTTAAACAAGCGGGTATTGAACTTACTAGTTTATTTACAACCTTAAGGACTTGTATGCAACTAGTTTGTGACATGAAACTTCTTTTTATTTTCTTTGATCGACACTTATTTATTTTTTTAAAAAGTCTTATAATTAAATGAATGAAAGTAATTTTTTAAAGAAAAAATGTAACATTAGTTTATGTAGTTGACTTAAATTACAAATCGCTCTTTATCGTTTCAAAGTGAATTTAGAAGTCCCTAGAGTATGCCAAAAAAACAAGTTAGTCATTGGAGTCAAATTTCGTTAAAACATTTGACGGATTCCTCTAGATGCCATGCCAACACTAATAAAATAACAACACGTGTGATTTTGAATAAAAAATATAAATATATAAAAGAAAAAAGGAAATGGGTGGTTGCCGATTAGGAATGGCTCTCTGGCCCACCCATAGTTCAGGCTGGGGGTGGCGCGTGGCTATCTCCATGGGTTGGGCTGCTGTGGCTACCCAACCGACAACCACCCCTTTATTTATTTTTCAAACAATTTATTAGTTTTATATATGTATATATATATATTTTTATTAAGAATGACATGCATCGTCATTTTATTGGTACTGATGTGATACTTAATAGAATCCGTCAAATGTTTTAATAGAATTTGACTCCCGGTGCTAATTTTTTTTTTTTGACATACGCAGAAACCTCTTAATTCACTTTAAAACAAACAATTTGTAATTCAGGCTGATTTTACAAATTCTTTTTTTTTTATAAATTTTCTTAAAATCCAACCCACCCCACTGTTGACCAAACATACACGGACCCGGCCCATAAAGAGCCCTAGCCCGCATATAAGAAGCTCACCGCAACGTTGCTTTGCTGTGCTGCCGATCCCTTATTTTCCCATCGGTGCCTGAACCCATAAGAGCGCTCCCCAAGCGCCAAAAGCAACAAATTGAGTCATATTTTAAATTTCTCTCTAGCTGGCTTCGAAGAAGACAGAGCGCGCAAAAAGCTCTAACACACACATAGATGGCGGCCTCATCGCCGGCCCTAACCAACAACGCTAGCACCAGCTCGGCGCTCCGCACGGACACGCCGCCGAAGACCCTTCGCGGGCTTAACAAGCCCAAGTGTCAGATATGCGGCAATGTTGCTCGCTCCAGGTATTTTCGTGTTTATCCTTCGAACTTCTAGTCTCAAAACCCTAGAATTTTGTCATAAACTTCTGTGTGCGTGTATTCTTACTTGTTGGGTGTGGGTAGGTTTAGTTAATTTCTGGAACGTTTATTTTTCCTTGCTTCTAGCTATTCCTTTTTCTTTTGGAAAGTTAGAGAATTAATTCAAAAATCGCGAAGACAAGTAGCGCTTTTCGATATTGGCTACTGGTGTACATTGAGTGTATATTATAATTTTTTGGGTATTGGGTGGATTTAATTAATTTCTGAAAACACTTGTTTCCTTGCTTCAAGCTACTTTTTTCTTAATTTATTTATTTGGAAAGTAAGAGATTAATTCAAGAAGCGCGAAGACAAGTTGCGCTTTTTCGACACTGACTAGTGATGTAAAGTGTGTGTGTATATATATTATAATTTCTGGGAAAATAATTTTTTTCAATGCTTCAAGCTACTCTCTCTCTCTCTCTCTCTCTCTTTTGAGAGCAAGAAAATTAAGTCAAAAAGCGCCAAGACGCGTTTCACGGTTTTTGGATATTGACTATAATGGAAGATGTAGATTGAGAGGAAGTTCTTTCTTTGGGCCCTGAATTTGAGCTTAAAAGCTCTACAACATTTTAATCAGACAGAAAAGTGTGTTGCTTTGACTTGGACCTGAGCTCTTAAGAAACAAAGGGCATGGAGTTGGACTATGAGAGTATCAACCGGAACACAAGCCCTTTAAATCCCCTTTCTCTGATGAACATTTGGAAGATTTTACTGCTTATTTGAGCCATCAAATGGCGGCTCCTAAGTGAGCATGTTCCTTGTGCATCTAAGAGAACCCCTTTAGAATGAAATTTGCAAATTGGGTTTTCTAGCCGGCTCCGTTTGTTAATGTGTTTTGGAGGGTGTTCTTCATTGTTGGTTTGAAAAAGTTTATGATGTGACATAAATGTGAAAACAGTTTTGAGTGTTTTTGGGTTGTTTGTAAAGGTTTTTTTTTTGAAAATAGAAAACAAAAGTGAGAATGAGAATGATTTAACAAACAAAGCTGATATTTTATGGGTTTCTTTGGTAGAATAAGTTCTTCAAAAGGGTCTTTAAAGAATTTCTCCTTTATATTTTATTCATTGAAATGATATATTTTCCTAAAGAAAACTAACTATGCAGGTGTCCATTCAAGTCATGCAAGAGTTGCTGTTCAAGAGATCAAAATCCTTGTCCTATTCACGGTAAGCTAACTTGAAGTATATATTTAGTGTTGAAAAATGGTACATTTTGTCCCACAGTCATTGTCTAACAACTGAGTTTCATATCCAACATGCTCAATATTTATATATATATATATATATATATATATATATATATAAATACATATTCTGAATCTGAGAATGCTCCTTTGCTGTCTATCACTTAAATGTAAAAACAGAAGCGTAATCCTATGCCGCTTTCTTTTTGGCTAGTGAGGGACACATAAGTTTTCCTCCAAGAAAAAACTTTGACCATGTGCTTTTTAATATTTGATACTAGTGGAATAAGCTTTGTGCTCAAAATATTGTAATACGTATATTGGTCAGGTTGGTGATTCCTACATTTTTGTTTGACTTAGAATTTGAGGTTTTGCATCTCTTAAGTTGTCGACTTATCCGATTATTGAAGGCTTTAATGTAGAGGTGACTTGAATACTAGCGGAATAACAAATAAGGTGAAGAAGGTAATTTGAAGGTTGATTGTAATGGTGATAACCAATGCATGTTTGTAGCAGCTCATTTTGGTGTCAAAGGTTCCACCAATCTCAGGTTGTAAACCCAGGCAAAGGTAGAGCTCAAACTTTGGTTCCAATCCAGCCTCCATACTAATGGCACTAGGCATTGCCTTGTCCTAATGGAATTCTTCAATGCTTAGGGTCACATTAATCAATCATCTTGTTGATGCACCAAGTCGGTATAGAAAGGAAACTTTGTAATCTTGGTGTATGCATGTAATCTTTATTTGTTTGTTGGGAATTATCTGCCTAGATCATTTACGATGCTTGTTATTGGATTACTGAAAGTTAAAGTTATTCACTAATTTATTAAAAGAAAAAGGTTTTCACTTAGAATTGCTCTCTCATATTTTGAAAACTTTATTTCAAATTAATAGGAAGATATTTTAAACACTATGTTAAAGACATATCTACCCCTCAGCTAGATATGTCGTCTCGAGATAAAGTTCCTAATTCTATGCATTCTCAAGATGAAGATAAAACCTAGATTATAGGAACTAGTGATAAGATAATATTTTGAATTCAAATACTTAGATCAGATTGTAGTGTTTCATTCCTATCAGAACTGTAGTCTCCTAAACTCATGTAACTATGTTCTAGTTTCTCTATATATACAAACAACCTCTACCAACATTTGGTAAGGCAGCACAAAGCATAAACACAAAATCCTTATATTTTATATGGCATCAGAGCCACAACAGTGACTCACGTCCTCCTCCGTTTTTTTTTTCCCTCCCAAGTTTCGGTCATGTCTACCTCAAACCCAACCTCACAACCACCACCTGACACCAACTCTCCTCCTGTTATTGTCTCCACCCACTACCAAACACCTCCGTTGGTGACCTTCACCAATTTTAATCCTACCAAACTCACCAACGTTAACTATCCGGTCTAGCTACCTCAGATCGTTCCACACCTCAAAGGCGGCAACATATTTGGTTATGTTGATGGTTCCACACCCTGCTCTCCTCCCACTATGACATCCACCAAAGATGGTGTCTCCACCACGTCTCCCAATCTGGCCTTCCTCCATTGGAGCATGCAAGATCAACTGCTGCTCGGAGCTATTAACTTAGCTCTTTCCGAAAAGATGCTGACCCATGTCGCTCGCTGTGCCACCTCCCGAGATGCATGGACAACCTTGGAAACCCTCTTCACGTCTCAAACGAAGGCGCTCACCATGCAGGTGCATTATCAATTGGTGACTCTCAAGAAAGGATCCTCCTCCATCGCCGACTACTACCACACATTTAAGACGTTGTGTGATGCCCTTGCTGTCGTAGGCCAACCTCTCAATGGCTTTGAGAAGGTGTCCTTCCTCCTAGCTGGCCTAGGCATTGACTTTGATCCATTTGTAACTTCTGTTACAACCAGAGCCGAACCACTCTCTGTGGACGAAATCTACGGCCATCTCCTCTCTTATGAGATGCACTTAGAGTAGCATCAAGCCTCTCTTGATCTCTCTGTTGCTGGTGCAAACTTTGCCTCCCGAGGCAGCTCTTCTCCACACTCAAACCGTGGCATGCGTGGTTCCCGCGGTCATCAATCTTCTGGCCGTGGCTTCTCTGGCACTTCCAGGCCATTTCGTGGCAGAGGCTGAGGACCCTCATCTGGCCGTAGATCCTCCTCCAACTGCCCATTATGCCAGGTATGCAACTGCTATGGTCACGTTGCCCTGGACTGTTACAATAGGTTCAATGAGGCATACACTCGAGAACAGCCTTCTCAGGCTCAGACCTATCTCTCTGCCCCATCCAGCATCATAAGACCGGACATCTCATTCTGTGTGAACAAACTTGCTCAATTTATGCATAATCCAACGGATCTACACTGGCAGGCTGTAAAGAGACTCTTAAGGTATCTCAAGGAAACGGTTCAATATGGTCTTCACTTCTACCGTGCACCAACAGCCTCCATTGAGGCATACTCCGACGCAGACTGGGCAGGAGACCGAGATGATCGTCGCTCTACGGGTGGATATTGTATTTTCCTTGGAAAAAATCTTATTTCATGGAGCTGTCGAAAGCAACACACTGTTGCACGCTCCAGCACTGAGGCATAATACAAATCCCTAGCAAACACTGCAGCTGAACTCTCCTTGGTTATGTCTCTCTGTTCTGAACTCGGTCTAAGCTTTACACGTCCTCCTACACTATGGTGTGACAACATCGGAGCTACTTACCTATCTTCAAATCCAGTTTTCCATGCACGCACAAAGCATGTCGAAATTGACTTTCATTTTGTTCGAGACATGGTTGCTAAGAAGACCATCCGCATTCAATTCATCTCAAGCAAGGATCAACTAGCGGATGTTCTCACCAAGCCTCTCTCCTCCGCCCGTTTTGCTTTCCTTCGTACCAATATCAACGTTCTGCTTATACCGTTGAGATTGCAGGGGCGTGTTAAAGACATATCTACCCCTCAACTAGATATGTCTTCTCGAGATAAAATTCCTAATTCTATGCGTTCTCAAGATGAAGATAAAACCTAGATTATAGGAACTAGTGATAAGATAATATTTTGAATTCAAATACTTAGATCAGATTGTAGTGTTTCATTCCTATCAGAATTGTAGTCTCCTAAACTCATGTAACTATGTTCTAGTTTCTCTATATATACAAACAGCCTCTACCAACATTGGTAAGGCAGCACAAAGCATAAACACAAAATCCTTATATTTTATACACTCAGATAATTATGTCTTGTATACAGGTTAGAGAGGCTGTATGTCAGTTGAGCATGAGGATAGTGGTGTTTGCCACTTACAATAGGCTATAAGAAGTTGTCCAGTAGAGCTTGGAATCTCCTACTTTGGACTATTGAAATATTCACGTGTTAGTAGTATGGTTGGTCAAGTGGTAAGTCTCATATTGGGTAGTAGTGAAAAGCATGAGTGGTTAATATGATATTGTTGGATCCAAACTCACTAGTTTAAGTTTTGGATTAAACTGGTGTTCGAATATGTTGCATCAAGTTCTCTCTGAATTCTCACAAACCCAAGATATCAAGAAGTTATATCAAATACTGATTCTGTGATTCAACATGATAAGTATTCGATTCAATTGCATGTTGTTGGTGCTCTCACAATACGATGCTGGTGACTTTTGTGGAAAACTATGGTTGAGTAAAGGCTCTAATGTTGGCGATTTGAAGCAATTGTTCTTGTGTCTTGGTGGTTTCCAGAGTTGCGCGAGATAACTCCCTTGTTAGTTCCACCCGTAGTTGAGTAAAAGGCATTCTAATGTTGAACTTTGGACTTCGTGGTGACATGTGACACTTGGATTGTAAAAGAGGCTTCTATTTAAGGTAGACGTTTGGGGTGGAGTGGGTTATGCCGAGACGGGTACTGGAATTGTTAACTAGCTAAGGTGATTCGTTGGGGTGTGGTCAAGCTAAGACGATCTAGAGGTAGGTCCCTTTGTGCGTAATGTGAGGTCTTTGGCGTGAGAGGAATGCCCGGCATTTTGAAGATGTAGAAACATTGGTGTTGGAGTTGCGAAGAAATGTGCTTAACACTTTATATTTATGGATATCGGCTCTTCTTAGCCCGAGTTGGCTTACTTTTGTAGAGTTTTTAACTTTATGTTATTTGTGTTCCTCAATTTAGAGGATCTCTTGTATACTTCCTGTGTATTAGGGTTGCACCCTTCTGCCCTTCTATTAGTGTCATTATTTATGTAAAAAAAATATATATATATATATATATATATATAGCTCGTGTGGTACGATACTCACACATGAAATGGGGATTTTTTTTTTGATGACGAGAAACTCTTCCAAGGGAGGGTCACTTTGTGTACCCACCCATGTCAGGTAAACCTCGGACCCATGTAAAGCGCCCCCTCTACACGGATCGGGTAATACTTCGCCTTTGCCAGCGGGCTGCCCCAAAGAATTGTTTGCACCCAAAAGGATTCAAACCTTAGACCTCTTGGGACTACCACAAAGACCAATGCCCTTTTTTTTTTTGATAAGTAAGAGAAATATCATTAAAAAGCGCAAAACGCAATCAAGTACACATGAAGTATACAAGAAAGGCATCTAAGTGGAAGTAGAAAACAATACAAGGAAATCATTAAAGCTAAACGATAAGGGTGCGAGGAACGCAGCCGACCAAGAGTACAAAGAATGAAAGAAAAAGGAAATGAGATCCTCAGTAGTTCTTTCTTTGTCCTCAAACTGCCTATCATTGCGTTCCCTCCATAAGCACCACATTAGGCAACAAGGGACCATCTTCCACACGACTGCACTCCGGGAGCGGCCACCCGTCCACCAACCAGCGAATAAATCTACCACCCGAAGAGGCATAACCCAAGACAAACTGAAGCGACTGAAGATGGCGTTCCACAAAGCGCGAGCAACCTCACAATGGAGAAGAAGATGATCCACTGACTCCCCATTCATCTTGTACATGCAACATCTATCAATCGCTATGATCTGCTTCTTCCTGAGATTGTCCAAAGTAAGGATCTTCCCATGCTCTGCCGTCCAAGCAAAGAAAGCCACTTTCAGAGGAACCTTGGTCCGCCAGATACTTTTCCAAGGAAAATGAATAGCCTCTTTGCAAGCAAGAGTCTTATAGAAAGATCTAACATCAAATTTCCCTTTGTGAGAAGGAGACCACCATAGCTTATCCTCCCAATCGTAATTCACTCTGGAAGAGTACAACAAAGAGAAAAAAGAGGCCAAAACATCCACCTCCCAGTCATGGGCCGCTCGGAAAAAGCTAACATCCCACTGATAAGACCCACTCACCACAACCAAATGATCTGCTACAAGAGCGTCCTTGTCATGTGCAATATCATACAAAACTGGGAAAGCTTCCTTGAGAGGCGCCTCACCACACCACACATCATCCCAAAAACGGATCCTAGATCCATTTCCCAACATGAGTCTGATATGGTTGCGAAACGAACTCCATCCCTTCCTAATATTCTTCCAAAGCCCCACTCCGTGAGACCCAGGGGGGTCTAAAGAACACCAACCATCCCGAGTAGGTCCAAACTTTGCATCCACAACTGATTTCCACCAAGCCTCTCTCTCATGGACGTAGCGCCACAGCCACTTCCCTAAAAGAGCCTTATTGAAGAGCCTCAAATTCCTGATGCCCAAACCACCACATGAAATAGGGGAACAAACCTTGGACCAATTAACCAGATGAAATTTAAATTCTTCACCTATGCCACCCCACAAGAAATCTCGATACAACTTCTCTATACGACTAGCTACACTGGAAGGAATAAGGAATAGAGATAGAAAGTACGTCGGAAGATTAGAGATAGTGCTTTTTATCAGGGTTACTCTGCCACCCTTCGACAGATACAACCGCTTCCAGCTAGCCAGACGTCTCTCGATCTTCCCAACTACCTCATCCCAGCTAGACTTAGCCTTATAAAGAGCCCCCAATGGAAGACCAAGATACTTTAAAGGAAGAGACGAGACTCCACAGCCCAGAATGCCAGCAAGATCATCCATATTATCCACAGTACCCACAGCAACCAAAACTGACTTGTCCAAATTAATCTTCAAACCTGAAACAGCTTCAAAGGACAGTAATAACATTCGTAGATAGAGAAGATGATCAAGACTAGCCCCGCAGAAAACTAAAGTATCGTCTGCGAATAAAAGGTGAGAAACATTAATCACTCCAGTGCTTCTAGAGCCCACAGAGAAACCAGAGAGAAAACCCCTTTGGACAGAAATAGAGAACAGCTTACTAAATGCCTCCATCACAATGACAAACAAAAGAGGCGACAAAGGATCACCTTGTCTAATACCACGAGAGCTGCTAAAAAAACCAGAAGGGGTGCCGTTCACCAAGACCGAGAAACGCACCGATGAAATACAATGCGCTATCCATGAACACCATCTCTCCCCGAAACCACATCTTCTCAACATATACAATAAGAAGTCCCAGTTAACATGATCATAAGCCTTCTCAATATCCAATTTACATAGTAACCCAGGCTCACCTGATTTGATGCGGCTATCCAAACACTCATTCGCTATAAGAACAGAATCAAGAATTTGCCTCCCTTTCACAAAAGCATTTTGGGAATTCGAAATAATCTTCGCCATCACCTTTTTGAGTCTATTAGAAAGAACTTTAGCAATGATCTTATAGACACCACTTACAAGACTAATAGGCCGAAAATCTTTAAGATCCATAGCCCCAATCTTCTTCGGGATTAAGGCTAAAAAAGTGGCATTAATGCTTCTGACAAACTTACTATGAGTGTGGAAGTCCTGGAATACCCCCATGAGATCGGTCTTGATCACCTCCCAACAATCTTGGTAGAAAGCAAGAGTAAACCCATCAGGACCTGGAGCCTTATCACGATTCAAACCTTTAACCACCTCTAAGACCTCCCTCTCCTCAAAAGGAAGTTCTAAAGAAGAAGCTTCACCCACATCCAAACTGTCAAAAACAAGGTTATCCATCCTAGGCCTCCAACTGAGAGGTTCTGCAAAAAGAGATTTATAATATTGAGCAACATGATCCTTAATAACCTGCTGATCAGAAGAGATAGACCCATTGACAGAGAGAGACTCAATGGAATTGGATCTCCTATTCGAATTGGCTATACGATGAAAGAATTTGGTGCATTGTCACCCTCTTTAAGCCAAAGAGCCCTAGACTTCTGTCTCCAGCTAATCTCCTCCTGCAAAATAGAATTCTCCATATCTCTGACGTTTCTCCATATCTCTTTAAGCCAATGCCCTTACCACTTGAGCCAATCCCTTGGGGTTACATGAAGGGAAAAATTTATTAGAATATTCACGTGTGAGTTCCACATTTGGGTAGTAGTGATAAGATTGAGTTGTTAGAATTTGTTGGGTCTAAATTTATTGGCTTATGTTTTTGGGTCAAGGTGTCTCCCAACATGTTGTATCAGGTTTTCGTTAGAAAGGCTCCTCAATTTGATAACTTTCAACTCTCACTAACCTAAGGTACCAGCATAGACTCGTAGGTTTTTTTGTGCCAAAGCATTTTTTTGGGACAAGGAGATTAAAGAAGGTAGTATATTTTAGAATTTGGGCATTGTCATCCTTTCAAAGATTGATTAAATAACTAAATTTACCTATTCCTATCAGCTTAAGTTTTTGGGACAAGTGGTGATATAATATGGTATCAAAGCAGAGGTCTTGAGTTCAAACCCTCTCTTTGTCATTTACCTCCCATTTTAATTAAATATTCCACGTGTTGTGCCCCACTTATTAAAAGGGAGTCTGAGCCCACACGTTAGGGGAAATGTTAAAGTATTGAGCTTTTGAGATGAATGGTAATTTAACATGGTATCAGAGTAGAGATCCTGAGTTCGAATTCTGTCTCTGTCATTTACCTCAAATTTCAATTAAATATACTACATGTTAGGCCTCACCTATTAAAAGGGAGTCTGAGCCCACACGTGAGAGAAAATGTAGTAATGTGAGTATTTGATTAAGTGATTAAATTTACCTCTTTCTATCAGCTTAAGCTTTTGAGATGAGTGTTAATTTAACACTTGTGAGGGGGGAAGTATTGAGAGTATATGATTAAGTGATTAAATTTATTGCTTTTTATCAGCTTAAGCTTTTGGGATGAGTGTTGATTTAACGCACTCAAAACAATAAATAATAATAGTTGTTTATTATGAACACATACCACTCGTTGGGAGTGGTCCAACATTCCTGGATGTTTTCGGTGACTGCTCTTCAGGTGCGGTTGCGTTAGGTGAAAGGTTGCGTTGCTCTCTCCCTGTGGTGTCGGAGTCAGGAACGCCTATTTATCTGTCGGAATCCAAGTCGGTGCTTAGATACTCCCGGAAGCCTAAGGTGGGCAGGATGGATGAGCTCTTGCTTGCTAAGGCCTTGGCAGAAATCAATGCTCCCTTGCCTCCTTCTATGTCGTCGTTTGGGGCTGTAGCCAAGCCCTTTGCAGCACCTGTGAGGGATGGGGTAGTGTCTCCGTTTGCGCCTTTTCGAGACAAGGTCTGTTAGCCTCTTCTTCTGCGTGGCTTCTTTCTCCCAAGTGGCGCATCTCTTCCTCCGTCAGAAGTGGGTGGGTCTCCTCTCTCTCTTCGGTCCATTATGTGTTTGGGTACCCTCCTCTGTTGTCTTCTTCAGAGGTTGGTGAAGCTTCGAGGGGAGGTGGTTTTGAAGGGTTTGATGGTTCTCTCGGGGCAGCCTTTGACCATTTCACACTCTGGGGCTCTCCCACGAGGGGAATGCGGAAGGCTTTTTAGACTTAATGGCTCAAGTTGATGCGGAGCAGCGCCTAGAGGCTTCAGTCTTCACTTCTAAGTCTAAAGAGAGTCGTGAGGTGAAGAACTTAGAGCGCATGATCAATTATGATGTCAGGGGTTCTGGTTCCAGTCGGGGCAAGGGAAGAGGGCACTTGCTGTGATGTAATAGTCTCTGGGTTCTGTGGGCTGGTTTTGTTGGGTTGTTTGGGTTTCCTCCTATTTTTGGGTTTTGCGAGTGTTTTTCCTCTCTTCCCTCTATTTTCCTGTCTTGGTGCCCTTTTGTATACTTCCTATTTGCTTAGGAGCGTCTTTACGCTTTTTATAAACTTTTTGCTTACCTATCAAATTTGTTTTCTTTTTGTTTTTGGGTCAAGGAGATTACAGCAGGTAGTATTTCAGAATTTGGGCCTTGTCATCCAAAACAAATAAATAATAATAGTTGAAAAATTTTCTGAAGTGACTTTAGATGGTCAGTTTGTGCTTTTGGTATATGCATGAAGTTTTCTCTATTTCGTTTTTGGAACTTGTCTTTTCCAACCTTGATGTTGTAGTCGTAATGACGGTGCTTCTTGAAACAAGAAATGAACTTTTTTCCTGTAGTCATGGACCATTGATCAATGTATAATGAATAAACATAATTTTTCTTTAGGGGAAGAATGCCTTATAATTTAATTTTATTATATGCCTCTTAACAGGTATGAAAAATTAGCAATTATAAATTTGCTGCTGTTACAGTATTAGTCTTTTCTAATTATTGCTATTAGCTTAAGAGGTTATTGAGTAGTATCATAGACACTATGAAGTTACTACACTAGATATGGTTGGCTTTCCTGATCTAAAAATTACTTGGTATATATATCAGAAGTTGCATGGAGGGTTTAAGTCTCAATTTTGTTTAGTCGAGTGAAGTATATGTACTGTAAAGGAATGTGCCTAATAAAGCTAACCTCTACTACTTCTGTGAGGTTGATTAGAGATTTATGTCTTTTTGCTTGTTTCGGCACGTTTTATTATGAGCATGACCTCATTTCCTCTTATATTATTTATTGAATGCAGTTTTGAAAGCAAGTGCAACTGTTCCAGACAAGACGCCCAGTTCAAGCACTCCTATGTTTGACCAGCAGGCGAATGAGGCATCTCCCTCAGGGTAAGTGACGAGCATCAACCACTCAGATCTGCATCTAATTCCATCTCACATAAATTTTATTTACGTTTCTAGTGTTTAGGACAACAGCAGCGTAGGAAATAATTTCTCTTAAAGAATTTCATTGAACTCTTCCATGTTTGACTCTATGTTAGTTTCTAAATGCACGTGTTTGCATTTTTGCCAAGTTTGAAGTGTCTACTCCTGAACCAGAATTGATTAGAGGTTTTCAAAACTCACTCTATTTGATGATTAAAGCCTTCCTATGTCATGTGCTTACCAAGAATTTAGTTGGTTCACTTCTCTGTTTTATATGGTCGGTTAAATTCACATTTCCATTTGTGAAGTGTTTGTTTTTTCTGTTATCTTAATGCTTTCTTTCCCGAGATTCCCATATATGTTTCTAATACCCCTCTTTCAGCAACTTCTTAGACATGCTTCTCGTTACAAATCTCTCCAGTTTGTATCACTAGTCTTTCAAGTTTTTGCTGTAAGCTTTTTGTTTTGTTTTTGGGATTTATTTCAGATCTACACTAAGAGTTGCATCACTTCGGCAACTTTCCAACAATTTTGCCCAGTTCAATAATGTGCAAATTCCACTCCGTTCGAGAAAGCCGTTGACTAGAAAGGTGCATGGAATGAATCAATATATTTTTGTTCATGTTTATGATGTTGTGGGTGTAAGAATTACTTGTCCTGATATAGGAAGTTATCTCAGGATGCTGCTGCAATAAATGATTGGAGATTTTCCAAGTTCAAGGAATACAAGGACAGAAACATTGAAGTGGAGAATGAAGCTTTTGACCGATACATGCAGAATATTGGTTTACTAGAAGAAGTATTTTCTGTGAAATCTATTCTTGAAGATTCCGTTGAGAATGAGTCCTCTGTATCAAACCCTAACCCTACTTCTATGGAGAACAACCGGGAGATGATGGTCTCAGGACTGAAGTTGCAGCTACGATCAAACTCGATAAGAACAGATAACTTCAGACGGAGGATACAACAAATTGTTGATCAGGGATTAAAGAAGCTTCAGGAGCCTGAGTTGGATGATGGAGTTAATGATCTAAGTGACCAAGATGAACCTAAAGAAGGACCAAAAAAGGCAAAAAGTTGGAAGACTCAGAGGGCTTTGGCTATAAGTGATCTCATTGATAAGTTGAACAAAGCCCGGAATGAGGAGGACCTGAGATCTTGCTTGGACATGAAATTCCAGCTCTTTAATCGGGACACATCTAATCAAACAGAAATTGAAGATGCTGATCCAAAGGATCAGATTCCTCAAATTGATTCTGAACCCAGCAAAGAATTGCAATATTCTTCGAAAAAATTGATTAGCAATACAGAAATTGATCAAGAGACTCTCAACAGGATCGATGAACATTTCTCTTCTCTTGAACAGATAGAAGATTTATGATCTGTGGGGGTGAATTTTCAACTGGGGACAGACTTAGGTTAGCTTATCTAGAGGATTAAATGTCTCAAGGTGATTATGAAATAATGTAGTATGATGTGTAATATAGTGACTTGTAATTTTCTAATTTTCTTCCTCCATTCCCTCTAATGCAAATCTCTTTATGGGTTTTCTTTGGTGCAAATTGCATTTTCGGTAGGTTTATCTTTCTTTTCGAGTCCGTTTAAGCCTTGTGATTTTGCAAGCCAAAAACTCAGTTTTTAAACAAAATCGTAAGTCTCGATTGAGAGTGCGATTAAAAAAAACGGTGGTTTAAAAACGTGAAAAAATTCACATTTTTCCCAATCAAAGTGCGTTTTAAAAACGTACGATTTGAAGGGCGAATTGAATTGTCGCCCGGCATTCTTTTACATCTTTTATAGATTTTATCAGATGCTTGTGTTTTTTAAAATTTTATTCTCTTTAACTGCATTTTGAAACCAAACGGATACTGTTAATGAAAATTGACCTCAAATAGGAAAAAATAAAATAAAATTTGAATTGGTCCTTTTTCTACAGTTTGATTGATTAATTATTTGGAACCTAAAAGACATCATTTGCTAATAGGTCATATTCTCTGTGACATGCACGTTTAGCCTATAATTATGTCACTTCGAAGAATTAACGATTGTATATTGCAAGCTGTCAATGGATCAAAATGAGAGATCCGAATCTGGTCAAGTTTGATTTGAATGAGATCTTGATACAAATAAAATAAATTAATTATAAGGAAATTTATATATTTATGCATAATTTTATATAAAAAAGTTGAAATAATTTGAGATTTTGTATTAAAAAAATGATATTTTGGTCCCAGCTTTTGATGTTTTTCTTTGATTTCTCTTTTACGATGGGATTTCAAGTGAAACCGAGCAAACTCAGAAAACTTGATCATGAAGTTTTCTTTGTTTCTAGACCTAAAACAAGTTCTCAAATATAAGCCCATAACACCTACCATATGAGAGAAGTGGGAATATTAAAAAGAAAATATTTGGGTACTAAAAGCTTTTGCTATAATCTTATTATAAACTAACAGGGTAGTCCACATGACACTGCCTCGTTAACCATAATCAAATTTAATTGTTTAGTGGTTGATGTGACAATTGTCACATGGACTTACAAACTGACGTGAAAGTCTACGTGACATTGTCACGACAACCACAATTAAAAATTTAATTGTTTAGTGACTGATGTGGTAAGTATCACGTGAACTGCTACGTCAGTTTGTAGAAGATTTATAATAAAAGTTGTAGTAGTTCTAAGTACACCCAAATTAAAAAGTGATAAACCACCATTTTCATATTCGAATTCTATAATAAATATAAAATTCAATTGATTTTCAACTTTATAACATTGCCTTTCTATTATTGATTTAAAGAAAAGAAAAGAAAAGAAAAGGAAAAAAAAAAAGATAAAAAGAAAAGAGAGTCATTTTGGTAATTTCTGCGAGTGGAGCCCAAAAGAGGATTCCTTTGATAACAAGCTCAAACACTTCTGGCCCAACAAATCTTCCTGGGCTAAATAAGCCCAGTCGTCAAGTAATGGGCCAACTTTGCTCAGCCCAGACGAATTTCTCTTCCTTCTAATTGTACTCGCAATCAATTTCTTTTCCCTGCAGAAAATGTGAACATCTTGTGCCCTTCAAAGTATTTGATACAGTGATCCCGCACGTGGAGCATCAAAGAGTGATAAGCCGGAAGTGACGGCGAAGCCGCCTCCGGTGCTTAACTTAATGAGAGTATACATACGAGCAAAATGAAAGTAAAAAATGTAAACAAACTTGTGTACGTATGTTGCTCGGTGAGCCTAAGCCTAGCTGCCCAAAGGCAGACGAGCGCTCGGTTGGGCCTTACATGCCTTTTTACATTCGGGGTACTCCACAATTAATATATATAGATCGAGTAGATCTATTAACATATAAGGAAGATTCAATAGTTTAATATATGGTGATAATACATTTGATCGCACGGCCAACCTAACCCTAGTTGAGCGTATACAATTTACTATATATATATATATATATATGAATAATTAGCATTTCTAATAAATAAATCTTCACATACATTTATATATCTACATCTATATAGTCAGATTTGAAATGAATGTATATAGCTTTTGTAAATCCTTTGGATTTGGATGTGAATATGAATTTGCAATGGAATCCTACCTGTTTCACACAAGTCTAAACCGTGGATTATCCTCCTAACAATACCCAACAAATTGTGCAATTTTATAAACAATAATGCAGCCAGCAGCATATATGATGGAAAATAAAACCTAAAAAGGACCACCTAGTTTTGACTTTTCTAAATTTGACTTTCAAGGTAATATTCCACCAACATATTTGAGAAGAAAAAGAAAAAAGAAAAAAAATCAGGAAAAAGAAAAACCTGCTGGTGGCAGCCTATTTGGGCTAAAGAAAGTGTGGGTCAGTAGCAGATAGAGACTTTGAAAGCAGGCCACATATGCAGTCTATTATTTTTATTGATTTTCTCATATTTCTCAACCCTTGCAAGAAATCTCTCAATTTGGAATATGTGGTTTTCAAGTGATATGATATCATGTTCTCAAACCTTCTCTCCATTAAATATTGCTTTTACCCTAGCCTGGTCATAATTTACGGTTTGTTTGGATGCTAAAGAATTATAAATCCACACTTAATTAAAAAAAAAAAAAAAAAAGAGATAAGAAAAATGTTCTTGTGGGTGCTTGTTAATTTCAATTGGAAAAGAAACAATCTTTGAATCAAAGTCATGTCTATTAATTAGTTCAGATGGGTTATTGGTATATAGTACGTTCATAGAGGTTAAAAAAAGTTAAAAAAAAAAAAAAAAAAAATCGGAAGAAAAAGAATCCTAGATGGGTTCTAACCTAAAAGCACATACGGCAATTATGACAAAGAAATTCCATCTTTTTCTGAGTTTCTTCGCCAGGCTTTTTTGAACCATAGATTAAGTTTTGTGGGTTACTTAATGGGATGTGCTTTTCTTGCTTTATTCTCCTACGTTCCTCTCAACCCACAACCAACTTTCTTGGTGGATATCAATCTTTCTAGCTCGGCCATTTTCCCCTTGAAACAAGGCTATCAATACTTTCAACTTCAGTGGCTCTACTCATCTCAACATCAACTTTTCGACACCCTTTTTCAAATTAATCAATCCCATTATCATGGCAAGTGCTCTCAACCTGTTGATCTTAATCATGATACTTCTTTCTAATTAATCTTATTTCATTTAATTATAGACTAAATTATTAGCCTACCAAAAGACAGAGAACACATTTAAATATATTATCCAAAAGAGTACTGAAGATACTACCAAGGAGGATCCCAATAATGCAAGACATATACAAATTAATCATTTCGACCTTCAAAAGGATCCGTGGAAGAAAATATAGTTATTAATAAGCAGTGGCTATAGCTAATACAAATCACCTAATTTAAGACCGGATTTAATTGGCTTGCCTCCAATAATATTGAAAAAAAATCCCCGGAGATCGATCTCGATCCCTTGCAAAAAGAAAAAAAATGAACGGTGAAGATTGTAAGCCAAAACAATTTCATTCTCACAAGGCGCGCGCATGTATATATATATATATTGGGAATTAATTAACCTTCCTTGATTTATTTGTTTAATTTAGGTAAGGCAACGATGAACTATAATAATTAATGTTGGTGATATATAACTAAGCATTAAAAAATAAAAGAAGCTAAGAATATCACATTATGTTAAAGCAAAGATACAATATGCCCCCAATGGCAATCAAGAAAGCTCAGATTGACAAGGGGAGCATCATTTTTGGTTTACATATATTCTTCTTTTTAAAAAAGTCTTCCCCCATGTGTGTATGTGCGGCCAAGAATCATGGCTTCTCTATAATTGTGTATTGCGACTGTTAGAGCTGTAATTTCTGCCATTCCAATGCCACTACTTGTTTATGGCTTAAACTGTGCTGGAAAAAGAGATTTCATGTTTCCCTGTCAACTCCCAGAGGGCCATGTGGTTTCTGCACACTATTCTAGATTTTGTTCACAAATCTCTTGCTGTTGACATGCATGCTTAACTAGGCTGAAAAAGTTTGTCAGTACATATATGGTTTTCTTCTTCTTCTTCTTCTTTTTTTTTTTTTTTTTTTTTTTTAATTTTTTTTTAATAAATTTTTTTTAATGTTATGTATAGTCAGCCTAGCTAGCTACTTCCAGGTCAGGTGCCAATTATGTGGGTTAGAAGTTGAGAATTCAAAACATTGAATAAGGAAATTGCTGGCAAGCATTTCAAAATGGTCTCCTACTCTCCTCTATTATGGGATGGGATATATAGCTAGGGGTGGTGCCTAGGATTAGGATTAGGTTAATCAGGGCATTTACTATTAATTTGGCAGGACAAAATTGGGAAAATAATGCATGAATTAATGTTTGAATGGCGAGCAGCTAACTGAGGTGGTGTTGTAGTAAATAATTACTTATTTTAAAAGCTTAAATTGGTAGGAAATAATTAATCATTTAATTAATACTTTAATATTCTCCTCACCTGTAGAACCAAACAACACATAAAATATTTTAATTGATGAAATATATGAGGGATAAACTCTAGAGTCAAAGTTTCGAACTAAGGACCAAACATCGAGTCTGATACCATGTTAAATCATCACTTATTTTAAAAGATAAGGCTAACAATTTAAGACACGACTTGCGAACCCAACACAAAATTAATGGGTTAAGATTGAGAAGTCTGACTCGTTTAGGATTGACATATATATTTAGTCTTATATCCATATCTCGACAAGATTCGAACCCGATCGACATGCAAATACGAATTGCCATCCCTAGCTACTAAAAAGTACTTAAACTAATAAGAAAAGATAAATTTAATAATTTAATTAATACTTTAACACGTTATATATATATATATATATGACAATCTAGCTAATGCGACACTTCTTTTGGAATATATGCCACCAAGATAACCTCCTAATGATCTAGCTAGTTGATCATCATCATCATCTTCTTATGTAGGTGACAAACAATGACTCATTAGGGGTCATGAGTCAGTCAGGCAGACCCAACGAAACAAAGAAAAATCAATATTGGTATGCCTTAATGCATGCATGGTCCCTACATGTACAATTAGTGGCTTTAATCACTCGATCAACATCTCCAAATTTGTCCCTAGCCTCCCTAAACCCATTAACCCAAAAGATCGATGTCCCAATTAGATCGGGTTAATTCAAGAGATGTTTGTTTGAATATTATTAATGCTTCAATGACACGGCACAAATATTTGATGAATCAGGTCAAACGCAAGCAGCTGGTGGAAACAAACTCCATTCCACGTAATTATGCTTTACGTCGTCGTCTTCCATAAACGATTCCAAGAGATCGACGACGCGCGGATTGATCGATCCAACTAAGAAATGCCAATCCCAGCCTAGCTAATTAATCTATGTAGGTTGCATATAATTAAATAAGTTAAAATATTAATTAAACTCTTATGGGTTCGAATCTTAACTCGATCGGTGAGTACTCCACGATTTACGACCTTTCATTTCAGTTAAAATATTGAAACGTGTTTATCTCATACAATTGATGATTTAACATAGTACAATAATAATAATGGCGATAATAATTACAATAATGATAACGGGGTTGATTAGTTCCAAGATGTGTTTGCTTAATTATCCTCCTATATATATACTAACTTAAATTTTTTTTTTCCTTGTAAAGTGTTGTTTTCTTTGATGTTATGAGTGTTTCTTTATTGAGTGCAACAGTTAGCTATAGGGATAGATTTGAGATCAACTTTAGCTAAATTTCTTTGAACCTCCCGAAGCAAGTAGGCCCGTCCAGATTTATGTAAGACAAAAATAGATGCATAAGATAATTACGATTTGGCAAGCCTTTCCTTTTCTTAAATGGTGATGCAGTACCCCACCAGACCTAATAGGAATATAGCCGTGGCCTAATTAATTAGCCACTAGACCACTTTTATTTTGTCTTGGTTGCTTGATTTTCTCGACTCTTGCCCTTAGATAAAGACAATCAACCCAATCTTAATTCCCAAATTCATCCTTATTCTGAAATTTGATTTTAATTACTTGTTATAATAAAATGAAACTAAACTTGAGATCAAAGGTGGTCTTTCATACAAAACTTTCACTATTGGTTGGCCTATAACCAAAAAGCCCATCTCGACCGCTACCAGCGTATCAACCCATCAACTCGAGATCACTGAATTATTGGCGCACAGAATCTACCCTCTCACCACTTTTGTTCTACCTAGACAATTGCAATGGCCACCGGCCACCGGCCTCCTGATTCCCAAATATAAAGCAAGAATTAAGCACAATGAAAAATGAGAAAAAGTAGGACAAGATACTCCAAAAATGGTCATTTGTGGAACGACCGGCAACAAACAATTGAGACATCATCATTATAAATAGAGGAGATAGGTCAGGATAAAAAGAGACTTTAATTCGTTTCTTTCAAATGTACTTACTCTTGTTTCTTTTTATCTTCGTTCTTCTTTAAATATTATCTAACTTAAATATCAAAATTATCTTCTAGCTATTGGCCCACTCCGACAAGCTCTTTTACTTATTTTCTTTTGTAGGTGCGTGGATCAATCGGTATTTAACACGAAAAAAACAGCTCTAACAATTATAATGGTAAGAGTTAATAGTCTCAAAAGCAAGATGTGGGAAGTGGTTGGTGTTTATATATATACTACAGTGGATCATATGTATTTACAATCCAGTCGGGGAGGAAAAAAATAGTGTGTTTGGCCATAGTACTAAGACTGTCGGCTGTCGGGACAGGTTTGAACTTGCACATAGGAATGAAAGACTATCCTGTTTGGAGAACATGCATGCAATAAGTGAACGATGTCGGCATGTACATAAAACGCCAAAAATTAGGTTAAAGACTTGTGTATTCTTGTAACCCTATGTGTATATAGGCCTCATTTACCATGCATGCATCCTCATTACCATGCATTTATGTGCATGCATGCACGTCATTTCATAACATATCCTGTCAAGTTCGGTTTTTTTTTTTTTTTTAAAATCTATCAAGTTCGTTTTTAATTAAGCACTCCGTAAGCGAGGGAATTCATCTCATTTCTTATATATATATATATATATATATATATATATATATAAATGACATTTTAAGGATTGATATCAATATAATTAGGGTTGATAATTTTTTACATGAGTCGTAAACCTGACATGAAATTAAATGGTGAAGGTTGAGGAGTCTGACTCGTTTAATTAAACGGGTCTGCAGGTTAGGGTTCACTTTAATATATATAGTCTTATACCTATTATTCGACACGTCCGCGAACCCAACACTTACGCGACATAATAATAGACAATTTTTAATATGATCCGCGAACTCAACACAAATTTAATACAAAATTAATTAGAGGGTAATGGTTGAAGAGTTTGACCCGTTTAATTAAATAGAACGAGTTAGAATTGACATATATAGTCTTATACACATGTTTCGACACGAGACGTGAACACGAATTGACACCCTTAAATTTAATAGACATTAGAGAAATTTCTTCCAATCTAATTTAAAGAAAAAAAAAAAAAAAACTTTGTCAGTTTATATGTATCTTATTTTAACTTTTTGTTTTTTCAGTTTTTCATTTGGATTGCAAGCTAGATTCATATATAAAGATTCCAAAGAAAGGATATCAAGAAAAAAATAAAATAAAAATCCTTTTACTTAGCTTGAACCATATATTTAGTTTTGCCTAACTAATTACTTCTGTTCCTTTCAAAAAAAAAAAAAAAACTAATTACTTCGATCTGTTTAATTTGTTCTCCACTTGTTTTGGATACTCTTTACGTTTCCTTAAGAAAATAAGTATTCTGATGGGAACTAAAGATTTTTTTTTTAGTGCAAATCCGACAATTTCGCTATCGATTTGAAAAGGAAGGTCTTCAAATGTATTATTTGTTTAATTACTTGTAAGCCCCAAAAGAGCAGCCATATATAACTGTAGGAGCGCAGAAACATCAAGAGTTTTAAATCGTGATCAACAAAGATTTCATTATGACGGAGTAGACTACGTACGTGCTGTGGTTGGCGTGGCCTACGGGGAGTTTAATTTTCATCAGATTGGGTAATGAACATGTTACATGTTGGCTACAGAGATTGAGCAGCTGCTCCCTTGAAACATGAAGCTGTTTGCTAAAAGCAACGTACGGTACTGCAGCTAGCCTAGTGCAGCCAGCTCAATGAGAATGGACAACGAACGATCATCTCAAATATTCTGGAAGATAATTGCGTGCCCATTTCCTGATCACAGTGGAAAAGTTACTTCCAAAGATTCAACGGTGATGTTAAGGATAAGAGCTGATTTGAAATGAATGCTCAATCAAGTACAAGATTTTAGGCCACATATAAGAGAAGTTTTGAATTTTTGATCAAGTAAAAAAAAATCCAATAGCTTGACAAAGATTATATATATATATATATATATAACCCAGCATTGGAAGATGACGACAATAGATTTTATAAATGGCTATCTTCTCATTAAACTTAATATTATTTCTCTTTGGTGGTAAGTGTATTATTATTAATTCCTCCACCCTAGTCACCCTCGATCTTCACATGAATTAATCAAATACAAGCATCTTCTTATGAAGGGAGAGAGATACCAATATTCTTTAAAGGCGATTGAGTGATAATTTTGATGATTGGACATTTGTTAATTATTGGAATAAATTAAACTTCTCTTTGACATCAAAATATATAAATAACAAAAAAGAAAAGAAAAAGAAGAGTATTATACTTCTCACTATCTTTACAATTAAATTAATTATCTTTATTACTTTGAGTGTTTAAGATAAGTGATGAATATTTAACAATGATATTAGAACAGAGGTCATGAATCCGAATTCTGGCTCCACACTGAACTCCTATTTCAGTTAAACATTAATTTCACGTGTTCGCCCTCATTAGTTGAAGAGAGTGCACACTAAAATATTAATTTAAATAATTAAGTTCAGCCGCACACGCGTTTCTATCAACCACACACAATCTTGTTTATAAAAAATAATTGATCAGCTCTAAGCTTTTTTTACAACAAAAAGAAACCGACTTTCTAATTTGGGTTGTTGAAATGATCAAAGGTGGAAACAAGGCCTAACCCACCATGGTGAAGCCAAAAACAAAGATCATAATCAATCTTAAAGAGAAATTAAGATCTGGGATTTAAAATATTGGAACATACATAATGGCCATTAATCCCAAACAAGTGGAAATAGATTGGATCCATGTATATATATATATATGTGCAAGTGCATGCTTCATAATATTTCATGTGTCCTAAGACGCATGTAGAGGCACATGAGATGCTTGATTTTAATTAATTCTCACCTAAATATAAATATTGGTGGCAAAGATTATGTATATATATATATATAACAGACATGCATAAAGAATGGGGAAAGAATTAATGGGGCCCTTATGGTAAGAAGACAAAGTATACCCCATTAATTAACGAGAGCCTGCCAATGAAAGGAAAGGGGGGGGTGTCAATGGATCGGGTACAAGAGTACCTGCCTTGCTCCTGTTTGTGTAGCCCCAGTATAATTTACGTGGGCCTCTACCTGTTTTGTCAAATGTCTAACTCCCTTTTCGTTTCTCCCATATGTCCTTGTTGACAGTGAAAATTAATGATTAAAAATAAAAAATAAAAAATAAAAATAATATCACAACAAGAAAGGTGGATATATACGATAAAGTTTTCTTTCTTTTTAAAATGGGTGAGAGAGATTTTAGTAGTTTTGTTGTTTTAACCGTTAATAATTCAGATACTAAATAAGATAGAGCTCTCATGAGGCTGCACTATTTACTTGTTTGAATAAGTTTTAAAATATAATTTAAATGATTAAATTTATTATTTTCTATTAGTTTAGACTTTTAAAATTCGATAAGAGGTGATTTAGTATAATATTAGAGTAAATGTTTTGAATTCGAATTTTATCTCTATAAATTTACCAAATTATAGTTCAATATTTTACTTTTGGAGCCTTAAATACTGTTATAGATCTCATAGAAACTAGTTTCTCACATTTGCTATCCGGATTGCTAGTAATTCAGGTTCTACATTACTGAAAATTCGGTTATGATTCATCATGTGCATTTTGAACACATATTAATTTAATGTACAGAATTGATCGAAGAAAATTCTTCTAACTTAATTTGAAAGAAAACTTTACGTAGGAAATTAACTTTATTATGTAGCAAAGCTAGTAAGCTAGCTTGCTAATTAAATCTTAGCTAGGTACTTGTCCCCACGAGCTTGAAATATATCAAAATTAGCTACCGCCAAAGATGGGCTAATTAGATATATATTAGAGGCAGGGCAGGATGCTCTCCTTATAGTCTGCTAACTTTTCATTAATATCAGAAAGAGAGTTGCGAATCTACCCACGTTTTGTGGCTGAGAGAGATTCAAAGGAGATGCATCATCGTGCATGTGAAGGGGAGGTAGGTTGGGTAAAACTGGTTTGAAAAACCCCAAGAAACATGCATGAGATATGAGATGAGATGAGAGAGAGGCTGCCTATTTAATTATTAATTAATAGTCCCAACAAGAAGAGATCAAGATTGGGAAAAAAAAAAAAGATTCTAATAAAGCAAGAAAGCAAGGTCATCATCTCCATCTCTCACTACCCTTTTCTTCGTTTCTTTTTTCTTATCCTTTTAACTAGGGTAGGTGAACAAGTTGAAGAGTATGCCCGCGGGGAGGCGATTTGAAATGGGGATATGTGCCAAAAATAAGTGTGTTAGCTAGAGAGAGAGAGAGAGAGAGAGAGAGAGGCAACAAGGCAACGTGGAGGGAAAGGAAAGAAAAAAATGGCAGCATATATGGTGGGGTGGGAGGATGTACAATGGGAGACTTTCCTTGCTACCACCTTTCGTAATAATGTTGGTTGAGGTTGTGGAGGGGTGAGGGGGGGGGATACGCAACAGTTGAGAATTGACCAAACAAACCATGCCTTCTCACATCATCTATGATACCTATGATCTAGCTATCGATCTCCCCCAATAAACTAATTATATGAAAAAAGTAAAACATCTCTCTCTAAAAGTTAATATGCCCACTACCCCATTTCACAGATTTATTCAAAATCGATCTCAATGAATCTATCTATCTTTCACTTGAAGTTTCTCTCTGCTCTTTGAATAAAATAAAAAAGTGACTAGTTTCAATCTCTTTACCCATTACAGCAAAGTTCCTCTACTTATATTTTTGTCTCTTATTCGAAGTTTCTTTACTCTTTTGAGTGCAAGATCGATAGGGGCCAGGAGAGGTTGGGGGGTTTCCTTTATCTTATCACACTTAAAAGTTTCACGATCTTGACAGCGGTTAATTTACATGAAGAATATATATATATATACACGTAGATCGATCCACTGCCGAACTTCCTTTAAAGTGTTTATAATCGTTGCATGTGTGGAATTTATTCTTAACCTGCCTGGTTAATTAAGGTGCTCATAATAATTCTAAAAACCTGGTTTCTACGACATATTTTAAGCAAATCAAAGACTTAAGTTTTTTTTTTTTTTTTTTTAAATTGAATAGGATGATTGAATCTATAAACTGAGATGTGTTCAAAAAATGCAACTAGTTATGTTTTAAAATAAATATTTTTGAGTCATTGGACAGACAATGTTGTGTTTGATATATATATATATATATATATGCATATATGCTTGGTTTTAATTTATTAGCTAGGTGACGCATAAAGAGTACGTATTTGTAGTATATATGTTTCCAATTTGGCCAAATGGCTCACAATAAACCATCCAAAGGTCAGACCTTTTTCTATTGCTACTCCAAGAAACTCCACAGATATTTTGGAGAAAATGGGCGTTTACGCATTCTTAGCTGTTCATTTGATTAGTCAAATATGGATGATCATCACCATTGAAAAGGACACGTACGGCAGGTGAGAACAATTTATATATATATATAATGCTTTTTATTTGAACTTCTTTGCTCAAACGTTATAGAAGTAAAGCTCTATATATAATTCCTTTTTCTTTAATTTGGATGACGATCTTGAATAAAATTTTAAGAAAAATATGACAAGTACTGCCCCACATGGCATATATAGCTTCTATTTGTTTAGTAATTCAAGGTGAGTGTACATGTATAAATAATAAATTTCATCACTTCCGTGATATATATATATATATAATTTAAGTTTTTTTTTTTGTCAGAAAATGACTTGAACCAAACATGTCATCTTCACCCATATGAAAATGACCTTAGCAATTTGAATATAGCCTCTTGTAATCAACCAAAACTCACGGGACCGAAAAAAAACCTACTCTAATAGTAATAGAGCACCTCAACAAAAATCAAACGAAAACAAACAAGAAAAAATGAAACCTCTGGCTTTGTGCGCGCGAGAGAGAGAGAGAGATTGTTTTCAATATGTAATATTTTTTTTTTTACCCTTTTCACATGCATGCAAGTTCCTAAAGATTAAAAAAAAAAAAAAAAAAAAGATGCCAAGATTTTGATGTAGGTACCAGTTTCAAGTGATTATTGTTTGTTTGCAAGCTTTGTTGGATTCTAACCATAAAGGCTGTGAGAATCATTCAAGAGAGAGAGAGAGAGAGAGGGGCTATCTTTCTTGGTTCTATGTTATTGCATGTGTGTGTCTGACGCGTGAACGTTATTAATATGTCTCGTTTTCCTAGAGACAGAAAGTATGAGAAAGAGATGCACAGACAGAGAGAGAGAAAGAGAGAGAGAGATTTTTGCTACAATTCACAGTTTCACACGTCTCTTCTGATCCTAGCAAAGCATCGATATATGTTAGTATTATTATTATCATCATCAAGATTGCTGATGTTCCATGGCATACTTCTGCCCGGCCACCAGAAGAGGCAACTTGGAATCCTATCCTGCACCACTTTTCTATATATTGTGCGCATGCCAACAACAAAGTCGTCTTCATAGAATTTTTACCTAATATTTCTCTTAATTAATCCCATTTATTTCTACTAAACATTAAACAAAACACACCCATAATTAATCTTTTTTTTTTTTTTTTTTTTTTTTATCCTTTATGCTCCCACTTCCCACCTCAAGTTGATCATCTTTTAACCCAAGAATAGACTGTTCTCAATGAGTCTATATATATATATGGTCATGGTCATTTAGATTAATAATAGATTGCCAAGTTTTTTTTAAAGGTTTTAATTAATTAACAAACGGTTTTATATATTTCACGCTAAAGTATTGATTAAATTATTAAAAACAAATTAATAATTGTTACTTATATATCCGCAAGCACTTGCAAAAGGCAGTGTACAATCATTGTTAAGAATCTTACAATATTATTGCCGAAATGGCGGAATTCTGATAATCTAATTCCAATTTATTCTCCAGAAAATTCCAATTTATTCTTCAGAAAACTCAAAGTCGGTCATGCTCGCTCGGTCCACCCAATTTTAAAAAGATTTAGGTCTGCTTGATTTGTAGGCATGAAGATGCGGACCATGCGGTGGAACTAATGAGAAGACGATCGGTCTAAAGAAAAAAACAACAAAGGGATGACGCCACATATACGTTGTTGCATTCCTTAATTAATTAATTAATTAATTAATTAATAGCACTGGTGAAAAAGGTGTGCTATTTGCCTCTTGACAATCTTTCATTTAATAATATATTGCATTATGAGTACAAAAATCCTACTTATTAATTACAATTTTACAACTCATCCCACCTCCATTAATTTTACCATTTTAATGCGTTGAAACGGTAGGACGGTGTGTGCCCATTAGTTTTTTTTTTATTTTTTAACAAGAATTTATAGGCACTGCTACATTAATTAGCCCGGTGGGTGGAAGTATATGATGTAGAATTACAATTACTGATTCAAGGGTTATTTTAGACTCAGCATTGTGAGATAATTGTGGATTAAAAATATAGTTTTTAGCATTTACTCTTGCATTGTTGTCACTGTCCGCATACTCTTTATATATATAATATATATTATATTTAATAAATTCACAAAAACGACATCTTTTTAGATTAAGTATAAGTTATGTTTATATTGGTTTGGTTGGTTATATTGTTTTCTCGTGTAACACTTGGGTAAAAAGACAAAAGTAATGTGAAATCAATATATTTTCAAAAGATTAAGACTTAAAAAAAAAATTAAACTAGCCTAAAAGCCTAAAACACTATTAATTGGCTTAAATTATTTATAAAATCGTTTAAAATATGCCATAACAAAGATCCGAAGAAGGCTTAAGAGATTAAAATAGGTCCAAAAGGCCCATTACCTAATATGTGGATATATAACGGATAATAGCAACAATAACAACGTACGTGGATTGGGTTAGTAAAAACATGATGCGAATGTAATTGCATATATATATTGCAAATAACCGCATCCGCATGTATACCCCTACAAACTACAAATACCTTTGAGCGCTAATGATGATCTATAGCCTTTTTCAAAATATGCGGACTGACCAGTGGCCAATGACAATGAATAAAAAGAAAAACCGTTAAATCATCACTTATCCCACAACTTAAGCTGATATGAAAGAGCTAGTAAATTTAACCATTTAATTAATATTCTAACAAAAACCTTTGGAACACACAATATATCATGCATAACCGTGCATTCAATTCCTTGATTTGGTTTAGAAGAAGTTTTGTTTCATTTTATAAACTTGATCAATTTTTCTAGCTATTTGGATTCCAAATTCGGCCCGAGTAATGCTACATACAGACCAGTGAAATGAATGAGGGAATGAGGATGTAGTATCTAACGCTACTCATTCGGTCCCCCTTTAGGTTTGAAAAAATATGATGTGAAAAAGACAATGCCTCTCTCGATCCCTTAGGCCTTACCGTAAGGAAAAAGAAGTGGCAATTAAAGAGATAAAAAGTGGGAAGCTAAGTGAAATAATTATATTCCAATGGCACCTTTGAAAAAGGAGAGAAAGCTTGGAGATGGATGTTATTTGCATCCAAAGTCAATATAATGCCAATTAACACCAGTAGTCATTCCAAAGAATGCCAACCCATGGATTCAATGCTTGATTCCTCCCCCATCCAATCCTTTGCCTGTTCCCATCTGGTCCCCATGACCGAGAAACGTTCAAAGAAAGAGATCTAGAGAGAGAGAGAGAGAGAGAGAGAGAGAGAATCCATATACATGTGTTGAGATTAGTGGGGGCATATTTTGCTTCCAAGTGTGGACAAGGCTAATTCAAAAAATGGGTCATGGGTCGTGCCCTCATGCTCGCTAGTGGTTAGAATTGAAAAGGTTGCGATAACCATGAGCTTGGTTGGCTCAGCATCATAGTCTTCGTGGGTAGATCGATCATCATTTATCCAAATTAATTTATTATCCACAAATCGCTTTCTTTATGCGTGTTCCCCAAGAGTAGTGTTTTCCAATATCTCTAGCTAGCTTGTTCCGATCCTGTTCTCAATATGACATCTAATTAAATTGTTTGTTTGCCAAGAAAGATCGAGGGAAAAATTAACCATTTCAATTAATTTGCTAACTTCTATGATCATTTCTAACCATCTTTAATAATTAATTAATGATCAGCTGAATTAGATACAATGAATTTAAAGGATTAATATGAATCCATTTAATAGAATATAATCATCCATTTGAACGTACTTCCTCAACTATATATAAATTAGGTTAAGACTGCATTTGTTTCTTTTAATTAGAAACTATACGATATTTCTAACGATTTGACATGAATTTGAGGATTGTGCTTCCATACGTACACTTACTTTCAACAATTTTTATTTTTATTTTATTTTTTTTAAACATGTATATATATATATCCCTATTTTCATCGTTTCTGTTAATAAGATTTTTCCTTTTCCAATAATTTATGATTTCATTATTTCCAAACTAAAATCTAGTCATATCACCCCAATTAATGAGATTCTTACCTTCTAAGACTACATGCCAAAACAAATTAAGATTAGGTTTTTCAAATTCTTCCTTTTAGTTTGCAAACTTCTCTCATCCCCCCACCCCCCCCCCCCCCCCCCTTTTTTTTTTAAAGCTTTGTTGATAATGGATTAATTCCATGGTGCAACTACTTGCGTGTCAACCGTACTTTTCCTTGAGGCCAACTAAATGAGTCACATCTTGATGAGGTCATTTTGGCTAATTAAATAAATAATTAGAAAATTATTGTTTTACAAAATTAATTACGCCATGAATTACATATATAACTGAAAATGAAGAGATCAGGTTATCAGCATATATAGCAACACCCATGCAAGCATGAGGGTATCATTGCAAAAATAATACTTTCTCCCCAAATTCTAAATTCTTAATCAGATTTCTACCTCTTCGATCTAATCTCGCCACAAAAATAATATTAATTGCTTCTTCTTCTTTTTTCTTTTTCTTTTTCTTCTCTGTGTTCTACACACATGCTTTCATGGAGATTTTGGGGACCAAAACATTTCATCAACATGTAAGGTGTCCCAAAGCAGACACAATTAGTCACTTTCTAGCATCATGGCATGCTGTTAGCACCCAATTAATAATTGGAATTTATCTATATTCTTTTTCTTTTAGTCAGAGAGCAAATATATATAATCTATATATATATAATAAAAGAAGAAAAAGAAAAAGGTGGGGATACAACCCTAGGCTTGAAGGACTTAATTAACTTCAAATTCTCTAGAGAAACCTGCGTCCATGTCGAATTAAGACTTTCCAACATGGGTTTGACAATTATCATCCATGGAAATAATTAATTTTGAATAATTTTTTATAATTATAAGTTAGAATATTAATTAAATTATTAAATTAATATATATTAATTAATTTAAGTTTTTTGAGTAACTGGTGATTTAACATGACATCAGAACAAATTTTTGTAATCCACCTCTTATTTCAATTAAATATTCAACATGTTAGACTTCGCTTATTGAAAAAGAGTTTAAGCTCACGGAGACGTAAAAGATAGTGTTAAAATATTAATTAAATAATTAAATTTTGATTACCATTACTATTAACTTAGGCCACCTCTGAAATAGTACTTTTTAGAATTTCTTAAACTCGTGACAGATGTGCTCACATGTGATACATGCATGCTTCTTTCATACATTTCTTCAACCGTGATATATACAATAGCATATAAGAAAAACTTTAGGAAAAAGAAGCATAACAATTAATTACCAATATTTGTTTATGTATTTAGGAGAGTTTGACCTGTATATTTTTATATATCCAATGCAGCATGTCTTATTTATTGTGAGATATGTCATGCTGTTTATATTTCATGCCGTTTAAGTGCTGGAAGAGAGAAATAATAATAATAATAATAATAATAATAATAATAATAATCAAATCATGCATTAATGGTTAGATATGTTTCATAGTTTCCCACGAAAGATTGCGAATTCGTGATGCAAAATTTGAAGAACTATATTTTGAAATAAGCATGTACGTACGTAGCAGGCCTCTTACATTAATTCATTCTTTTAAAGTTAAAAATATGTGATTTTCTTATTTTAGTTATATATAATTGATAATCTCAAGCTCTGATTTTGTCTTAATTCTCTATCTAATGATCGTTATGCATGTTAACTACTTAAAAATGAGTTAAAACTTACAAATAAATATATGCATGTAACTAAACTGGCCGGTATGTGCATGTTCAAAATGCATGTAACTCTCACATGCATGTTTAATATAGCAAATAATTTTTACATGTATTTACAGGTAAGAATTTCAACGTTTGATTGTTGAAAATCAGTAAAAGATATGATCTCGGGTTGGTAAAGTATTTGAATAATAATTCCGAAAATCAAACTCCATCGAACAAATAACAATTATATATATGACACAAAAAGATCATATAAACTTGCTTTTAATTAGGCATGTCCCAATTGGTACTTCTAATAATTAAGTCAACTAAAATATACTAAAATAATTCAATAATATACTTTATTTATTTATTTTTACTTTTGAAAAGGCCTGTTAAAAAAATTTCCGTGGTAATTAAATTAGGTAAATAATAAATAAATGTCAGAAAGTCACCCAAAGGTAGATTAAAACTCATGAGTGATTGTTGAGATTAATAATGAGCTATCCGTATATCATATGTATATCAAATCAAACCCCTAAAAAATTAATGAGTGCGACAAAATAAGTTGCAAAACTTTTATTTTTTTTTTCCTTGATTTTCTGCATCGCATGGGCCAACCTCTAGTTGTACAATAAAATCAAATGTCTTCTTCTTCTTTTTATTTGGTATGCAAAGTATTTATTGTGTCATATAATATGGTCTTGGTTTTGGTTGGCCATGTTAACTACTTCTAGGGTTTCTTCCGTGACTAATTAAAGATGGCTTTTTAAAAATCACTAACAATGTGGCCCCGCAATTTTACATGTCAAATCTAGCTATATTGCACGTCTTTGTGTGCGATATTTTTAAAAAATATTTAAAATTGTGAATATCGAGAGAATTTATTTTTTGAAATTATGTTTGGATGATTTAAAAAATTAAACTTAAGACAAAATTAAAAAAAGTTAGATAAAATCTGAGTATAATTTAAATTCTAAAAAACAGTATTTGAAAAACAAAAATCACCCAAGTTTCATGTTTGGCATATTCGCATTTTTAAACCGCAAGAAAATGGTGCTTTTTTTTTTTTTTTTAAAGAAAGATTTTAAAATTTTGAATCACAATTTTACCAAACTTTTGACCGCATTTTTAAAAATAGCATTTTCATTAATTACATTTTGAAATCGCTATTTTTTCTTCTTCTTGAAACCGCTAAACTAAACAGATAGTAAGATTAATTATACATATTGAAATCATGGGGTCTGTAACATCTAAAATATTTTACGTGTGTTTTTAAACAAAATCTTGAAAAGTATCTCGTTTGGGAGTGCATTTTAAAAAAAAAAATCACATTTTTAAACTACAGGTAAGAGAGTGCATTTTAAAAATGTCGAACCACAATTTTTACCAAACACTTAAACTGCATTTTTATTAACTATATTTTGAAAATCGTTATTTTATCAAATCGTACGTTTTGAAACCGCTAAACCAAACATACACATAGATTAATTATGCAAATTAAAATCATGATATCGATCATAGGGGGTAACTTGAAATATTGTTGAAGAAAAATGATACCTTGAGTAATATACTGTATTAATTCCTGTTTACCCAGTTATCCATCTTAAAGAAAAAGACAGAAGAGTCATGTACGTGAGGTATGCTAGTAATTGTGCACCTCAAAATGTGCCAATCAAGACCACTTTCTGGTACAATTTACAAAAGTCAGTGTATTCCTAAAAGTTGGTCCCAAAGGTGCACCCTTAATTAAGAGTGTGGGTGTCAGATTGGGCAGCAAAAACATAGAGTGCTTCCCATTGGTAGTTCACATTTATATGGGAATTTGTGACTTCTGTACAAAAAAAAAAATTAAAATTAAAATTAAAATTAAAATTAAAATTTCATAATAATAGAGCCATGCATGATGTGATGGGTGCAGTAGTATTTTATTTGTTATGCTACCTCTTGCTCAGATCCGTTGGATTATAGGGGACCACTGATTTTGTGTATTTCTGACTTTTGTTCTTAACCAAAATTGCTCCACATTCATGATGCTGTGGAACTTGCACTGTTTTCTTCCTCTTTACAATGGAGCAGAATGTGATCATTTTTGTAGGTTTTTTTATTAAATTCCAACGGAGGAGATCCGCTGTCAGGGTCAACTTTCTTTTGTGGGCCACTCTTTGTTTAACAGAAAATTTCCCAAAATCATTTAATTTCTGGGCCCTATTCTAATTAAATTCCCTACATTGCTTAGGTGAAAAAAAAAATATTAAATAATAATATCAATGGCTTCTTTTTTTTTTTTTCTCAAAGTATTTACTTTAATTTAATTTACTAAATTGATTTTGTTCTTATAGTGCGAATGTGATTCTTATATATATTTTTACAATTACATGTATGTGAGAATTACGTGTTCTAAGAATAAATATCAATTTAATAGATTAAATTAAAAAAAAAAAAATTTCGACCCAATTTGAGAGAAAATTTGTCGGTAGAGGATTCTCAAATCTCCCCTTTGTGCAATTTTCCAAAAGTTATAAACAAGAATTCCAAGTATCAAAGTTAATAATAACATTTAGATAAATGATATTTTAGACTCACTTTTCATCTTTACCATGTTTCACTGCATAATGATCTCAAAGAATAAACAAACAAACAAAAAAAAGGTGCGGAAACAACATTACCTAACATTTTGAATTCAAATATGGCCAACTTTATGCAAGAGGGCTTCAAATTCCACGAGTAAATCATTTACCATAATCACAAAATGTGAATGTCATACTTAAATGATCTGGATCTTCGACAGTTTGCTACTTGAATTATTAGTAATTGATTTGCATAATAAATATGAGAGAGATTTTATGGGACTTATCTGGCCAAACAAGAGGACAGACTGCTTAAGACTTACTTGAGCAGGTGAGTCCCATAAAACCGTTCTCTTACATTTGTTTTTCAAATTGCTAAGAAATCAAACGTGAGATAATAAATTGTTGGGATTTCTATCCTTACCTAAAACAAAGTTTCCAATAGACAATAAATTAAATAACCATCAAAAGCACATACAACCCTATGTATGGCCCCAAGGTCTGACAGAGATGTTCAGTAATTTTGATGTCTGAATCGTTAATAATTTGGACAGTAAATCTGAGAAAATTCTTATACAGCCTACCTGTCCGAGCAAATCTCCCTCGCTCAAGCAAGTGGATCTCATAAAACTCTAGCTCTCACATTTGCTGCCAAAATTAATGCTCCGGATCCTTAGAGTTAAAGGGCAGAACTATACTATATATAAGAAATAAACCTTTTTAATTGAAATTAATTTTTTATAAATATTTTTATCCCTTTCTTATTTATCTAAAATTCTAATATTTTCGATTGTCCCAGCTGGACTGGAGATGATTCCAAAGTTGTGCCCACAATGAATGAAGAGAGCAGGAGGGGTCGGGTTCTGCAGGGTAAGAGCTTTGATTCTTTGGCAGCAAATACCCCACGAGACAATCACCCCCACACTCTGATGTTGCTTCCCCATTACCCTGATGATCGATCGAGATCGAGGATCTTTTTTATTTTCTTGTTTGGCACTTCTTCTCACATCTGCTTCGTCTTGCTGTGACTGCCATTATCAGCATCATCATCATCATCATCAGAAACTGAGGCTAAAGTACTAACACATAGCCTCATAAATTGTACACCACCCACCTCCTTTCCCACTGACAATTTTCATAAATAAAAACTCTACCTCCACGTACCATTCATGCATCATTATTCTTTTTTCTTTTTCAATTAATAAATAAACTTTGTTTTTTTGTTTCCAATATACATCGATCTTGTACACACTTTCGAGGTGGGATCAGTGATGAGTCCTTATTGGTTTTATGTCATTCAGTGGGTTGAATCATTTATAACTTTTTACAATTTATTTATGTATAATTTTATTCATTTTTGGCTATAAATTCAAGGGTTGCAGTAGCTCCACGTGCATGCAACTACATGTCATAGAGATACAATGGCATGCAGAAAGTGGGTGGAGCACAAATATTGCACCTAGCTCATTCTTTGTCTTAATTTGTAGAATTTCTATGCTAAAAATTAAAAAAAAATAAATAAATACCGGTTTTATTTTTCTTGGATAAATAACTATGAAATTGATGTAGGGTACTATATATATACTAGGCTTCCACCCCCACTACTGAGTAAAGCTGTTAATTAATCACATAAACTAAAATATTTTCGCTAAAATATGTCATATATATACTAGTCATATTCGACCCATTAGGTGCATGGATAAATATTTATGAAATTATGTTAGAATAAGTAGAAATAGGCCTTCTAATTAATCACCCTTCCAGAACCCATGTGATTAATAATTAAAATAAAAATAAAAATAGAGGAACTTCAAAAAAAGTTTCTTAATATTCTTAAATGTAACGACCACATCCTCTCTCTCAGTCACATTTTATCAATAATTAGATAGTCTTCCTACTCCACCTTAATTATTTTGTTTATCGTCAGGCTAGAGTTTTGTTTCTGTTTGTCTTTAATTTGGTGGGCATCGATCCGATATATATTATGTTTCTTAACAACAAAAATATATACAATATACAATATTGATATTAATTTAAGGACGTATATATATATATCTTCAATCACTTTAATTCCCTTCCAAATGCTTTAATTAAGAACATAATAAAAAATAAAAAATAAAACTTAAAAGGCATTATGGGTGACGCGCGTGCTCAGCCACAATATGAAAATGTCAAAAGTTTTTAGGTAATATTTAAGTGATAATTAATTGGTTTTGTTGAGGTAATAGCTTACTAGGTTGACATAGACAATTGAATTTGTGAAGGAGTCGCATATATTATATAATGTAGTATATTAATTGAAATTGCCGTAGCTAGACAATCTCCATTACCTTGTTTGTTAGCCCAGATGATCTCCATGAAAGATAAGACTATTAATATAGTACACCATATATATATAATAATTAGGAGGTTGTAATAATTGTGATAAGCTATGGGTTAGTAGCTAGCAGTCCTCTCAAAATAATTTAACTAACGTGGAAAATAGGTATCCTTCTAAACCATCATGGCCGGAGTGCTATGGCCGGACATTTATTTTTATAGCACGTGATTTCTCAAATGCATTTTTGACTTTGTGTGCGCGTGAGAATCGATCACACGCTATAAATATATTGGATTGAATAAATTTCTTCTAATTTAATTAAAAGGAAAAGTTTTTATCTATAAATTAGTATAAACTTGCCAAATGTGCATAAAAGTGCTTAATTTTTTTTTTCTTGAAAAAAGAAAAGAAAAAGAAAAAATTAATATTAAATGTTGCTACACTAGTCGGTTGTGATTAGGGATGGTTAGGAGTGCTAGCTTTTGGTGTGGAAAAAAGAAAGGGTACATTGGTAGCTAGTGGGTAAACTGTAGGGAGGTGGTGGAGGGATGGAATTAATGAGGATAGTGCAAGATTAACAAAAATAAAAGCCCAACAAACTTAACTGTAAAGAAACAGGGAGAGAAAATAAAATAAAAATAAAAAATAAAAAAGAAGTTTTGGGAGTGTGTGGGTCAAGGAAATAGATGGGGAATGGTTGGATTAGGATTAAAGAAATGTCTTAAGAAAAGTGGGTGTGTCTTCAACCCAAGAAAATGCGCCTCATTTCATGATATACTTCTTGGAAATGATGGCTCACATTAATTTGATTTCGACTTTAATCCTATATATATATATAAAAGCATTTACAGGACACTTATTGACTAATAAACTTGCATCTAGGACCATTCAATAAATTGTTTGAAATGGTAAAGAAAATTATTATATTAGAGTGTTGCTAGCGATATTATAGTTTTTATTAATTACGAGTTTTTTACAAACTAAGACAGCAATATTTCACATCATTTCTATAAAAAGTGAACTCTCAGATGAATTTATAAGAAAATTGTAGTAAAAACTGTACATAATACCCTAATTAAGCATTTTTCATTATATAAAACACGGGGTTACATTTAATTACTAATTGTTAGATCAATAAATTGGAGTCATTTAAGAATACCTTTAATAATTAGTTAATCATTAAAGCTTAACAAATAGTGCATCGAACATCGACCATATATATATATATATATAAATTAATTAGTCTTTGGATTGTTAGATTAAACAAATTAATCATGGGAAATGTAAAAGCTTCCCGCCAGAGTGACAAGAAAGCATAATCGATCGATGGAGTTTTTGAGTTACTTTTATCAAAACTAAATCTCTTAGTAATTCACAAATACATGAACGACTGCAGGTTCCTTGTCCCAAGCCCCAAGCACAAGTTCATTAGTTTCCAGGAGATAAAACCAAAGGAGGATTCAAAAAGGGCTTTGTAGAAAATTGTTCATTATTATATTCCAAAGTCTGTACGGTTAACACATGCCTGTGAGTCATGACCGTGTTTGACTTGACTAATTTGCTTACATCAATCTTTGAAGTTTTCCAGATTGGCATTAATCTTTAAACGAATAATTAATGAATATGATGTTTAGGGTTTTAACCCCATACTCTTTACTCCATGTTGGTTGTAATTAGTTACTGTAGAAATTTGTTATGAAATATAAATAAAATACACATATATATTCTTTACTATGAATATTGGATCCTCTTTATTTCAAGTTTAGCTAATGAAATACACATATATATGCTATCACGTTATTTAGAATTTTAAATAATGTAGCATCATGTACACCATGCCGTTACATGCAACGTATACAATAAGATTTTAACTTGGTTAAATATTGAATTCAACATGGTGAATATTTTCCTCGATCTTGGTATTTTATAACTGCAAAAATAGAGAAGAGTATAGAATAACTAGGGTTTGTGTGCATCAGCAGACCTGGTAAAAGAGTAATGGATAAGTTCATTCTCTCTGACCATCTTCTTTATTTTATTTTCCAATCCTCTTTATGACTATCTAAGCAGAAAGATTAGGTAGTAATTAATCAAACAATAAGCAAACAAAACAATGAAACAAAAAGAAAAGGAGAGAGAAAAGGAAAGGCTGTCTTTAGAGGGAGAAGAAAACAATGAGTTTAAGAGAAAGCTGAGAGAGTAGTCGTATTTGCATGCCGTGCAGGGCTGTATTTCTATGAGTGAGAGAGAGAGAAACAAAGATGATTAATAGGTGGAGGAAGCCGACCGCAAGTGGGTCCTTAGCAAAGACAAATTGCGTGATGCCATTCCAAGCACTCTCTTTCACATTTCTGCTCTTCACTTTCTCTTTTTTTGGTGGCTTCCCCTCTTTCTTTGTCACCTCCATTACTTAAAAGTTAAAAATCCTTCTTGGTTTTGGGAAGATCACCAATACCCAACACTACATCCAACTTTTCTTTCATTTTTTTCTTTTTAATTTCTCATTTCAAGATACCATTTTTCTTACATTTATTAATATATATCGATGGAATTAATTGTAAGTTGTTAAAAACGCGCTGTCTTTACTACTCTTGTGCAAAAACGTGAATTTTTTCATGCATTTTCAAACCGCCATTTTTTGTTATTTTTTCAAACACCTCCAAACAAAACAATAGTAGGTATGGTGAAAGAAATTCTTGAACTTCGCTTTCCTTAGCTTTCTTCTTGGGATAATAATAATAATTAAGTTTAGCCATTTCTAGAGAGATGAAATTAAGAAAAGGAAAAACTAAGAGGAAAGAGAGGTTTGTAATTATCTATGGATTATTGAGAAGGCCGGCGGGCTAGGAATTAATCAATTGAATATCATATATATCATATTGTATATCACTCTTAAAAAATAAATTCAAGTTTTCTAATTATTCTAAACAAATTAACAAATTGCAATACCTAGTTAGGCACACCGAGCTCCAAATGTAATAAAGGTTAATTACATATTAAGATTCTCAATTGAAAAGAAAAGGGAGTGAGATTAATCAATCTACAAACGGGGCACCCAAGTATTCACCCAATTATTAAAGAAACTTGTTATCAATAGCAGTAAATGAACCCTAAACCCTATCCCACCTTATTTAATTATCACTATATTCATAAGAGCCTCTATATATATATATATATAAAAGAAAGAAAGAAAGAAAGAAAGAAGATTGAATCTGTCTTTTCGAGCACCTAAATAATTCAGCCATGTGAAGTCTCCCATTCATGATTCTTTTTGTAGTTTTCTAATATCTTATTTTAGATTTTTAGAGATTTTTTTTTTCTTTTTTATGAACATATATGATATATTGAGAAAAATCTCCATTCTCCACCATTCATTGAAGTGCAACTAAACCTATAACAACAACAAAGTGTTGATATAAATATCAAGCAATTTTCTCACTTCTACAATTTTTTGATTCTTTATTTTGGAAACCATTTTCAGTAACTTTTTAGTAAAATTAATCAGGTCACCAACATCATTTCAAAATCACAATTTTTAATTTAATAGATTTAAAATTAATTTGAGTTTAAATTCTTTCTAAATTCAAGACCTTCAGCATTTTTGTCAAATGATTATGAAAATACAAATTATGCTCATTACGTAAATTTATTTTTATTTTAAAAAAAGAAAAAGAAAAAAAAAAGAAAAGCTAGTAATTAAAAAGTGACTGGGTTAGGTTAACTCGTTAATCCATACACCCACGATGGCCCGTGGTTGTGGCCGCTTGGATCAGAGGCCAGGGGATGGTACGTATCTAGGGGTGGCTCGCAACTACGTACCTTTAATGGCTCTTAAAAGATGTCCGCTATTAATGGGTCTAAAGAGTAGATTTTCTCTAACTTTTTATGCCCCTTGCGGTCCAATAATACATGCATCTAAGTTGTTCATTTTTTAAATACTAGTGTACGAAGAGATCATGGGTTACAAAATTTATTATTTCTCAAAAGAAACTTGGTTGAGATCTCAAGTCTATTGCTTTTCCTTTTGATATATACACACGATGTCATAATTATGGAACCGAGCAATAAAGTGGTTCCTGTTATAAATCCTGGAAACATTTCTTGGCACGTAGTAGTACTATGCTGCAACAAGCCTTGCTGTGAGTCATCATCATCATCATCTAGTCTTCGGTTGTTCCTACAATTAGTTCATTGAGTTCTTCAGAAATGCACCTTTCTTAAATGTAATTTTAAATTAATCACCATTTTTTTTTTATTCTTATTCCTTTTTTTGTTCAATACTTTCTTTGAAACACTTTAATGAATAAAAAAGGTGTTGAATATATAGTTTGATCTACCGATTCATCAGGTCTGATATCATTAATTATTAGAATTCGCAGCATAGAGAAAAAGAATATGAATAACAAAAAAGAAGCAAGAATCAAAATACAATAATTTAACGTGGTTCGATCGACAAAATTGCCTACGTCCACTAGCAACAAGCTAGGAAAAATACAATGAACTTCTCTTCAATCCTTCCCTTTTTTTCTTTTTTATGAAATCTCAATCTACCTCCCAAAAAAGTATTAAGATTTTTAATTCTAAAACTTCTAAGGCTTTATTTGCTAAAGTTTTTGCCTTCTTTCCTTTTGTTTTCTCTTTTCAAACATTAACAAACAATCTAAAACATATATAAAACACTCAAAACTGTTTTCACATTTATGTCATACAATAACACTATTTTCAAACAAAAACCGGATAGAGATTCCAACAATTTACTAACCAGATTGACTGCTAGCAATTTAGACATAATAAATGTAAAAGAGCTAGTATGGGCTAAGCCTACCTACTCAAACAAATTTTGAACTGCTCGCTCACCTGTTTAGGCAGTTAGGCCCGATAAAGACTTTCTCACACTTATTGTCCGAATTTACTAGCAGTCGTGTCAGTAAATTACTGGCTATCGAAATCCAAAAAATTAAACCACCCTCCAAAAAGCATTGAGCAAATTCCAACATATATAAGGTAAATGTTATTCAACCAAGTATATATATACTCGTGAACTTGAGTATATATACATAAATAGTGTACCGATAATCAAGCAAAGCTAATTAATATATAACCGGCACAGCAACAAAAGCTGTACGTAGCAATAACTGTATTAACTATATATCAAAATAAGTATTACACAACGTACCCCTCTGGATCTAGAAAGCCTATGTGTAATATTGTGTGGCTCAAAGGGTTCTATGGTCATTAATTGGCACGAATGCTGTTTATTGTTGAATTTTCTTTGATAATGATGTTCCTGCATGTTTAATTTATCAATTAAATTAAATTAATTAGAGCAAAAACGTTAAGACTTGTAATTAATCCCACATTTTGTGTCACTTATAAATTTTTCGTGTATAAAAATTACATATTCTAAAAGCAGATGATCTCACGGCCGGTCAGTTTGACAGTCTGAACAGTTTGAAAGAAAACTTGGTCGATCAGTATTTTGTGGCCGTTGTGGATGATCATAAGGTTAAGGAAGATAATTTTTGTTGATACAAAAACAATATAGCTGTAATTAACCAAGTTAATTTAAAAGGGTTTCTTTCTTCTATCTTTCACTGGTCTTCCTAAAATTAGGGTTAAAAGGCTCTATATATTCATTTGACATAGTCGTTGTTGAATATATTCTTGATCAAACCACTCAAAACCTCGTAAAAAGGAAAAGAGAGAACTCAATTACCACCAACCACGGCAATTAGGTTGGAGGTAGGGTGATCTGTTCTTTATTTTCTAAGATAAGGAATATATATATATATATATATATATATATATATATATATATATAAACAGCAGGAAGCATGGCTAGCTGTGGATTTTGAATCTTCAAGACCAAGAAAAATTCAATATCTTTTTCTCTAATAAAATATTGACCCAATAATGAAAATGGGAACTTCAAATCTAGATTACAAGAAACCTCATTTGGCACATCAACTGGTGATATATTTTTTTATTTAAATATTATTATTATTATTATTTCCATTTTCTATATATAATACCCCTTCTGGAAAAGTAGATATATAAAATAGCATTTTCCCCAAGAAATGTCTAAATACATATATAAATCTTAGTTTTTTTTTTTTTTTAATATATGTGTCTAGATTCTTGGAACGACGTCCTTTCCAACATGATTTCAGTGGCAAGAGAGGAGATTATTGTAGACAACTAAGAGAAGGAGATGTGTAGTCATGGGGGTAAATCTCTAGAACCTTTCCATATATGCCAAACTGAGATTTTTTTTTAATTTTTTTTAATAGAAAAAAAACCTAAACCACAATAAAATTTAATTCCGCGTTGATAAATCTGTCTTTGAAGAGGCTAGTGCTTTATTCTTTAAACCCACACATATAAATAATGTGACAGTAAAAATTAACATTAGACTCATTTACAAATGTCACGTCATTGTATGTTTATACAAGAGTCTACTGAATATGAGTAATGTTACATATTTAACTCTCATTTCATTTAATTGATGCGGCAGATCAGCCCATCAGCCCTTATTAAAAAATGAAAAAATCATGAACATTGTCATGTCAATCTAATAAATAAGAGTGTGATTAGAGATGATCGAGTATTTAAAATTAGTATAATATCTATCATGAATGCCCAATTATCCATATATATATATATATATATTTTAAAAGTTAAACATATTGGAAATAAAAAAAAATAGAATTAAACAAAGAATATGAGAGAGAGAGAGAGAGAGAGAGAGAGAGTGAGAGAGTGAGAGGGATAGATGGGGCAAAGCTGGCGAGAGACGCATGGCCGGGCCAGTGAGGCCACATACGAACAATACCAGCGGCAGCGATAGCGGCAGAGACCAACACGCCCAACAACATCGACACGACTCCAACAGCAATACCTCAACCCAAAGCCACTACCACCCCTCTCTTCTCTCTCTCTCTCTCTTGTTATTTATTTGAACAACTTTTATTAATCAACAAATTATTTGTTTTTAAAAATAAAAAAAATAAATGGTTATTAAAGCTAGTTAAATATTGGTGTTGGTGATAACGAGCACGAGACTCCTCCTCAAGAAAAGCCAACCCCACACGAAGAAGAAGAAGAAGCAAAGGTAAAGAAAGAAAGCCAAGAGAAAGAAAAGAGCAGAATAAGGTGTCTCTCTCTTGGACTGATTCGCTTCAATCGCATCTATCTCTTCCTCTCACTATTCTCTCTCTCTCCCCTCTTTACTTTCTCTCTCTCTCTATCATAGATATATATAGAGAGAGAAAGATATAAATATATTACTCCCACAAAGCATATATAGAGAAACAAGGCAAACATACATAAAGAAAAGTAGGTGAAAACAAAGTGCCAGAGAGAGATAAAATGGCAACAAGGGTAAGAGGATGGTGGTGTTGATGTTGGTGGTGGTGGTGGCCTCCCAACAGACATAATTTCAGCTCATGTCATTTTGATTCCCTTCTCTCTCTCTCTCTCTCTCTTTGTATCTTTCTCAAGTTTTTTTCTTTTCTTTTTTCAAATTTTCTCATTGAAGAGTCCGCCTTGCCTTTGAGGAAGCATCTTCCTTCTCTTTCATGCTTGTTATGTGCTAGCGTTTATTGTTGGCCCTTCACATTGCTCCATACCACCCCTCCTCATATATCCTTTGCCCTCCCTCCTCAGCTACCCACCCCATCATATTCATACATATCCCATCCCTTCCTATCCCCATTTGCCTCCTCACCTTCTCTATATCATTCAATATCATTCTATTCTACACTCTATTATAATGGCCGTCCAGGCTCAATACCCTTCAAATGTTCTCCTCCTAAACAGGTTTGCATTCTCTCTCTCTATCTCTTTCTTTGGCTATAAAAATCTCTGTTTTCTATTCAAATCTTTATTTTTATCTAATCCTTCTTTCCTTGCCTATTTGTAGAAACGCACAAGAAGGCCTTGATTATTCATTACAACCACAACCAGGAGGATTTCTTGATCAATCCCATATGTTATTGATCAACAATGGAGGTATACACACTCTCTTTCTTTCTTTCTTTCTTTTTTTACCAAAATTTTTGGTTACCCAATTGAGTTCCTATGCTATTGGAGTCAATATATTCAGTTCCTGAAAAGGGCTATCTTTGTGCTTCAATCACAGGGGGGAGTACTAATAATCCGCGGAAGAGAGGAAGAGAAGTTGCAACAGCTACTGGGGTGTCATCATCTGCTCCAATCAATCCAATTTACTCTTTGCAATCCCAAGCTTCTCAGCTTATAGACCTCTCTCAGCTCCACAACCACCACCACCACCCGCCCAATGTGGTCTCCACCGGCCTCCGCTTGTCCTTCGGAGACCAACAACAACGACAACAATTACAACAACAACAACATCAACAACAGCAACAGCAACAGCAACAGCAACAGCTACAGCAACAACATGTTTGTCAATCATCGTCTGCTTTCCTATCTCTAATAGCAGAAGACTTTGCAAGCCAAATCAAACATCAGCGTGACGAAATCGAGCAATTCCTTCAAGCCCAGGTATTCATTTCGCCTTTGCTCAAATTGGTTCCTAATAGTTTTTTTTTTTTTTGGTATTTTAAGATTAATTTTTTTTCTCTGTGGAACTGGTTTATAGGGAGACCAACTGCAGCGCACATTAGCAGAGAAAAGGCAGAGGCACTATCGTGCGCTGCTGGGCGCAGCGGAGGGGGCGGTGGCCCGGAGATTGCGAGAGAAGGAGGCCGAGGTGGAGAAGGTCGCGCGCAGGAACGCCGAGCTGGAGGCACGCGCGACGCAACTTAGCGTGGAGGCGCAGGTATGGCAGGCGAAGGCCCGGGCCCAGGAGGCCCAGGCAGCAACCCTGCAGGCCCACCTCCAGAAGGCCATGATGAGCGGAGTTTCCCCCGCGCAGGATAGCAGGAGAGCGGAGGATCCGCTAGGTGGCGTAGAGGGCCAGGCGGAGGACGCCGGGTCAGCGTATATCGACCCGGACCGAGTCGTCGTATCGGAGCCGAGATGTAAAGCATGTCGGAAACGTGTGGCGTCGGTGGTTCTGATACCTTGTCGGCATCTGTGCCTCTGTACAGAGTGTGACCAAGTGGCTCAGGCATGCCCACTTTGCCTCACATTGAGAAGCTCTAGCGTTGAAGTTTACCTTTCTTAGGGCCCAATGCCCAAAATGTCAATAGCCCAGGCCCAGTCAGAGGCCCCACCAGATGAGTGCCAGTTTTCTTTTTTCTTTTTTCAAAAAAAAAAATGAAAATCAAAATAATTTCGAGTATAATAAGAATTACTCTTTTTTTTTTTTTGGGTTCCCCCTCTTGAATTGGAAATACCCAGAGGTGATGATGTACATGGGCCACATGGGTAGTGGCATTGTTTTTTTTTTTTTTTTTGTTAAAATTTAATTCATATATAAATTCTTTAATTTGATAATTACTTTGCCCTTGTGTTTTTATCCAAGTCCTTCATTTTTTTTTTTTAACTATGTTAATTGTAGCAGTTGCCCATGTAATAATTGCATTAACTAGGAAACTCATTTTTCTCCGAAAAATGGAGAGGAGCCGGTTAGTGTTAAAATATAAACAAAATTGAGACAATTTTGCTCTTTCATATTTACCTAACCGGCTCCTCTCCATTTCAAATAAAATGAAAATGATCCTTTTCGTTTTTCTCCGATGCATGTTATGGGTACCATTTTTCCTACATTAATGCTTACTTCCACTCCTTTCATTTAAAATTAAAATTCAAAATGTAGTATGCTTTTATAAGAAATTATTTTTCCTAAACTTTACAAAAAATTTATATTTCTAACTTCTTTGACCATCTATGCCCATAATGGTGCATTATGACATGCACTAGTTTTCTTGTAAGGGTAACGTTCTAAATTCCCATAAGCAGTATTGAGAACAAAATCAAATTAGCTTTTGCCATAGATTATTAATAGGGTTCAAAGAAACAAGCAGCCATGTATAGTGGTGCTATCTTTTCTTTTCTTTTCTTTTTTCCTTTTTTTTTTTCTCTCTTTTTAAGAACTTTCATTGGAATTTGCATTCTAGTTCTATCCCCTGATAAACCTATTATGTTGTTGTTGTTGTTTTTTTTTTAAAAATAAAAATAAAATAATAATAATAATAATAATAGTTTTCTTTTAAAAAAATTTCAAAGAACGTTGTAATAGGAGTCTTTTAATTTGTTGTTAATTATTTATAGGACTTCTAAAATTAATATTTATTTAGTTATTTGATTGAAAATGATTAAGAAATAGAAAATGAGATATTTCATGTAAGATTGTCATTCCCATATAATTAGGGTCATAAATAATTAGGGTCATTCCCGAAAAAGCTTGGGCTCAATTTATTTATTAAATTAACAGAGCTTGAACAAATAATCAAACTTCTATAAATTTAGGCTCCGCTCACATATGGTTGGCTTGACTCGTATAGGCTCATATAAGCTTAGATAAATTTATTTTTATTATTTTTAACTTTGTAATAAGAACATGTTATATATATATATATATAAGCTCAGATAAATTTATCTTTATTATTTTTAACTTTGTAATAAGAACATGTTATATATATATACATATATTTTTTTTTTTTTAAATAATGTTATTCGTAATGTAATAGATATAAGTTGAATTATTATAATTGTAAGTCTAGATATAAGTATATGTGCATTTGTATGTATATGAGTGAGTTTGTGTGTGTGTGTGTATGTATCTATGTGTGTACGGGCGCGCTATAAGATAAACATATAAATTGAGATTAGATTATTTAATATTTGAGTTAATTTTTCTAATTACTCAAACAATAAATCTTATATATATAAAATTAAAAGACCATAGCGTTTTTATAGACTTAAATAGGTGATTTGTAAACGGGTGCTACCCAATGTAAAGGGAAACTAAAGAGCTTCCCTATCTATTATTTTCACACAAAATATTTATATCTCCTCTCTGTCTTCATTGGGACTGGATTAAGATTTTGTAAAAAATGTGAGGAGCCTCGTTTGGTTTGCGGAATGACTATTCCATTAGGAAAATGAATAGTCATTCCTAGGAATAGAAGGTGGCATAATGGAATGACTATTCCTAATATTTAGTTTGGTAAGAATACATAGACTTTAATTGGAATTCAATCAAAATTACTAAAAAAAACCCTACATTTTTTTTATAAAAAATTGAAAATCAAATCAAATTATTAAAAAAAAAAAAAAAAAAAGATTCCGGGGTTGGTTGTGGCCACCCCCAAAATACTCGTCGGGGGTGGCCATGGCTAGTTAAGGGTTTGGTTTTTTTTTATTTATTTTTAAATAAAATATAAAATAAATGTTTTTTTTTTTTTGTGAAAAATATTGCATTTATCCCAAGGAATAGCTATTCTTCTCATTTTTGAGAGGAATAGGTATTCCTCTTCGTAAAGGAATGACCCCTACCAAACAAAAGATAGTCATTCCATTTCAGGGTATATTCGCGAACCAAACGAGAGTTTGTAAAGAAGCTTGAAACGAGGATAGATAGTTTTATATGATTAATATATATATATATATATATATATATATAGATAGATCTAAGGCCCATATATATGGTCTCTAAAGATGGTTTAGGGGATTCTTTAGAGTGGCCCAATTAAACTTAAAATGTTATTAATACACACCACCCATAAGCAAGTGGTGGTTAACCCTATATACAAGCCGTTTGATTGAATTATGATTGTGAATGGAAAATTGGTACCAGTACTTCTTCTAAAAGGAAAGCAATTCTTCAAGCCCTTGGCCCTTAAAATAGACCGTTGAATCTTGAATTTGAAGCAGTTGAGTTGAGTTTCTTAGAGCATTGAAAAGGCATCCACATTGACGTCTATTTCAGTCAACAGAGATATCCAGATTCCAGCGGATGCCAATTTTTTAGCAAAAGAAAAGTTGATTTATTCTTTTTTCTACAAAGAGAACAAATGAAAACAAAGAAAGATCTTGTTCTTGGTCACAAAGTGCCTCAAAGATATTGTTTACGTAATATCTATAATTTTCTAAATTTTTTTTTTTTTTTTTTTTAAAAAAGAAAAAGATATTTCAATGTATTAGGGAACAAAGATATTTCAAGGCATCCCATCAGTTGATTTTTACTTTAAAATAAAAAATAAAAAAATCAAAGGTTGATTTTTACTATCACGTTATCCCATCAATTATTTGGCAGTGGTATAGCAGTCTATTAAATAGCATTTCTCGATCAAATAAGGTTAGGAAAAAGAGTCTTAATTAGGCCAATGCGATAAATGATGAGATGGGATTATAATAAGCATATCTTAATCACATTTTTATTGTACAGCTCCTAACTTTTATTGACTTTTTGAGATAAGTTGGAATCTGATTATTGTGATCACATGGCCATTACAGCACTTTGTCCATTGCTGCAACATGCATGCATTAAGGGGTTGCTTGGAAGGTGTCAAAATCACACTCAGTTCCTGCATACATGCTGACCCATGAAAAAAGCTTTCACACAAGATTTACATTATCTACATTGGAAAAGCCACGACATTGAGTAATTCTTAAGGAAATTTCCAACTTTACATAATTTTCAACCAAATTGTAGAAGCTGTTAGATTTATGGTTGTCATGGTTGGAGAACAAAGTCTGAGTTGTCATGTATTCAGGACAATTACTAAGATTCCTTTCATATCCGTAAACATACCCCATGATTCACTTGTCTTCTTACGGTAAACGAGGGAGCGTGTTTTAAAAAACACACAATTTTAAAGGCTGCACCGTATTTTTCCTTGTTTCTATTAATTAATTAATTAATTAATTGTGTTTTGAAATTGTTACCACTAAATCAAAACGACTTATTGAGAAAGTAGCGGGTTAAAAAAAAATAATAATAATAAACTTTCAAGCCAAACACGCATTTTTAAACAAAGAAAGTATAAAAAAAAATCGTGTTTCCGCATAGAAGGTAAGGAAGTGCGCATTAAAAAATGCACAACTTTAAGGTTGAACTGCATTTTTAAAAAAAAAAATTCATTAATTGTGTTTTGAAATTGTTACCGCTAAATCAAGCCGACTTACCAAGAAAGTAGTAAGAAAAATAATAATAATAATAATAATAATAATAATAATTTAAAAAAAAAAAAAAAAAAAAAACCTCCTTTCAATTAGACCAACTTTGTGAATTAAAGCAAACATAAATCTATCTGTTATTTCTAGGGTCACATATAGCTCTTGACCATATTGTAGAATTTTTTTTCTTTCTTTTCTTTTTTTATTGTATGATTAAAATGAAGTTTGACATCTTTGAATAATTCGTACCAAAATGTCTTAAATATGATCAAACAGGATACGTTGATGACTTTGAATTGCTGAAACTAAAAGCTTCACCAACTTTATCGAGAATTCCTCCCCTGAGTTGAACAAAGTTCGTATAGACTCTTAAGTCTTAAGGAAGCTAAAAATTGTGTTTGATTAATTATTACGACAAAGTTTTTCTTTAAATTGAGTTTAGAAAAATAAATAAATAAATAAATAAAAATAATTTTTTAAGAGTCTGTTTACCGGGCCAAACAGAATCAAAAGGAATAGGGTGCGTTTGTGCTGTAGCTAAAAAGTATCAAAGATTCAAAAGAAGCTTTTCATTTGGCTAGTCATTTTGGGGAAATGATTTTTGGGGGATGAAAAACCTTCCCCCAACAGGCTCCTTTTAATAAATATAATTAAAAAAGTGTCATTTGATGTGATATTAAAGAAAACTTTTTGATTATATTTGCTTTTTTCTTTATAAAAAAGGGCATGCAAGGGGACGGTTTCCCGCCTCATGCATATCACCTCTCGTCATTTTGGCTAAAAGTTGCTATAGTGATCAGCAAATTTGCTGAGCATTAATTGTTGCTCAATGCTGCATAATTTTTTTTTTAAAAAAAAATCAATATGATTCTCTCTCCTTTTTGCTTGTAGTAATAAAAATAGATAAAGAAATACATTTGCTTTGAAAATATTGGTAGCTAAAATAGAAAAGAAAAAGAAAAAAAAAAAGTGTTATTTAGCTAAACATTTGCTGAGCCAAATGTAAATGCTCTAAAACGCACAATTTTAAAAGTTAAATTGCAATTTTAAAGGCCAATTGCGATTTTACCAAATGCTAAAATCGCTTTGAAACTGCAAATGCAAACGGACCAAACTTAGCCTATTAAATTAACATTTGTCCTCATAATACGTGATTTTTACGTGTATTTGTTTAAAATACATGTGAGAATCACATGATCTACTAATCTATAATCATATAACGTTAGTTAGAGAAAAACTTTGACATGATCATCATCAACCTAACAAGATCCCAAATTTTCAAATCTCAAACCACTCCATATGGCCAAAAAAAAAAAAAAAAAAAAAAAAAAAAGAAGAAGAAAGAAAGAAAGAAAAAGAAGCACGTTTAACACAAATTGATCTCTTTCCCAATAATGACCAGCAAATGGTGTCGATCGATGGATGATTATATTGAAGTAGTCAAGTAGAGTTTTTGTATGGGACCAAATTTGGCTGCCAAAGCTTGAAAGTGAAGGTGATGATAAGGACTTGATAGGAATTACCATGGCAGCAAGCTATATTGATCACACAAACAAAGGCAAAGGGAGGGAAAGAAATGGCCGTCCATGCAAACTGCAAGCACATTTATATTTGCTTTTACCCATGATGGGTATTCTCCCTATATGCTTTTTCATCAATGGAAGTGGAGGACAGCCATATCATCCTGTCTTCTTCCTATAATTGTCCCTATTTATACGCCACTATTTTTCATTTTTCATTCAAGATAACTTCAAGGTGGGAGCCTATTCTATGGGCTACCTACCTAGATTTTACAATGTTTTTATCTAAATTGGATCGGAGGAAATTCTCGTAATCCAATCTATCAAACTGATATATATATCTTTAGAACAGCTAAGAATCAAATGTATATGAGAATCAGAGGTGGAGGTTGATCGAAAGTTCCATCTCGTGAGATTTTCCTTAAGTTCCATTTAAGGCCTTAGGAATAGCAAATACTAGCTCATTCCCTATTAATGTATTGATTAAATGATTAAATTAATCAATTTCTATAAGTTTAAGCTTTTGAGATAACTAGTAATTTAACATGGTATCAGAGCCACAAGTACTGAGTTCGAACTTTAACTCCGTCATTCACCTCACATTTCAATTAAATATTATACGTGTTGGGTCTCGCCAATTAAGGAGAAGTTTAAGCCCACACGTGATGGGGATTATTAGAATATAAAATAAATAATTAAATCTATTTCTTTTTATCAACTTAAGCTTTTGGGATAAGAAGTAATTTAACATTCCCAACACCTTATTCCTTAAAACCCAGACTACATACTCTAAAAATATATGTCAATTCAATAGATTAGGTTGAAGAATTTCTTATAATCCAATTCATTTTTAAAAAATAAAAAATAAAAATAAAAACTACTGTTTTCCAGCCACTTAATCCAGCTTTACCCCAAAAGTAGGAGAACTGGAGAAGAGTGGAATAGAATCCCAATCTACTGGGCCATGGAAAAATACTTCTAAAACGGTCATATTTCTTTGCATCCAAATATGAAAAAAGAAAGGCAGAAAAGCTTCTCTCAGTCCCTTTCAAGAATAGTTACTAAAGCTTTATACAAAATAAAGCCACGAAAAGATGTGAATAAAGCATTACATGATATTAGAAGAGCTATTACTTTCTCAAAACACTATGCATGCACTTGGGGGTGTGTGTACCTATGAGTAGTGTAGGCATGATGATTTTCAAGTATTTTTTTTTTCTTTTCTCTCCTTTATTTTGAAATAATTTTCTCATTGAATCATGGCTACCAAACACAGCCTAGGCCTTAAAAAAAAAAAAAACAAAAAAAAAAAACAAGTAACACTAATTACTATGTTGAGCACAATTGAAGTGATAAAAGTAATGTGTGGAAGTGGAAGGGGCCCTTGATATGATGCACCATGGATTGCAATTTGACAAAAGAGAGACATTGATCGGATACATTATTTGGTGTACTTCTTTATCATAGCATGCATGTTCTTTGGTGCAGCTCTTTGGCCTTTTCTTTTCTTCAATTCTGTTTGTTAGGTGAGAATCCACATTTCCTTTTCCTTTTCCTTTTCCTTTTCCCCTGTGGTGATACTTCCCAAACAAAATTAGATAGCAAAATCAAAATCGACATCTCTTTCACAGATGGTGATGGAAATTTCTAAGCTTGTAGATATTCGTTTCTCTAAATTTGTGGGGGGAGAGTGTGGTCTCAGAGGTATTGCCTTGTAAAAGGACAAATATCCCTCAAATCCACTCATCTGGTAAAATGGAAACCACCCATTTCATGGTTAAAATTAATTTTTACAGATCTAAAATTGGATATGTTAGCACTGTTATTTAAAACTGTTAAATGATATGGCACCATGTAAACCACATGATGCAACAAAACAAAATCGAAATCGTAGAATAAATCCTTTTCCCATCAACATGGTCATCTAGTCAGTAGATTACAGGATTGGAGAGATTGAGTTGGACTCTTCCTAACTCAATTATGATACTTGGAATCTAGGGAAGAAATGAAAATATTATAAAAGTGTGAGATGTCATTATATATGCAAATTAACTTTACCAAATGGGCTAGACTTACCATTAATGGGCTTGGATTTTGCTACACTCTTGACTAATTCAAGGGACCCAAGCCCCATCATCTTCTCCCTTCTTTTCTTATGTTTTTGCAATGGACTGGTACAAGGAAGGCCCTGATAGTTATTGCTTTTTGACCTGCACTACCCTTAAAAATGAAGGGGAAGGGCCACTAGAACAGCAAAGCATTCACTCCTAACAAATCTGGCATGCAAGTAGCTATGGGGACCCTACACTGATGTATAAGGTGTCTACATTTAGAAAGATTGGCTCACTCAGTTGATTCTGACCCATCAAATTTTCTTATTTTTTGGGACAAAATTGACCCACCATAACTATCCCATTAATTTTAGTGGGTAGAAGGGTGTCAACAGTACTGTGAAGAAAGCTCATCAAATGTGTATATATATTTTTTTTTCCAATGTCCTATTCCTACATTCATTGACCTATTGGGACAACACCATCAGTACAGAATTCTCAGCTTTTCACTTTCTATTATTTTCCCTTGGGGTGAGAGTCCTCTGCAGTGGCTGTGGCTTTCCCTGAAACTGTGACAGTAGTAAATAAGCCCAGTGAGAGAAAATAATGAAAAATCAGTAAGGTTTTTTTGGACACTTTGTTGTCTACTTGGTTATAAAATAAACTTTTGATGAGACTGCTCTTAGACTGCTCTCAGTTGTATGGTGGTATTCTAAATAGCATTACTTCTGCTCTTAGCCTCTTAGTGTCCAATGCCAACCACCATAACAAATGCTTCTACAGCTGCATTTGTATACCAAATATGCAGAAGTGAAGCTTCTCTTCTTTGGATCATTATTCTATTGCACACAAAATTGGTTCTAATAATTCATGGTTGTGGTAAATAGTAAGTGTGTGGGATTCCCTTGCTTTGTCCTTCTCCCATTGTGTTTCAAACTTCAGCAACCAAAGATTTTGTGTAAGATTTTGAATGAAAGATTGATGTGAAAGGATTCAAAGGAAGTCAGAACATTAGCGGAACCACAATTGATTTTACATGGAAAAGATCCTCTTGCTATCCACATGTATGGCCATGTCAAGGGAAATAATTAGCAGTTCCCTGTCCTTTTCAAAATAGTCACATTTTCTTACTTTATTAAAGCAAGGTGATGGTGGTATTATATAACGATCCTCAAAGGTCTTGGAAGGCCATAAAGCTGCAATAATTTGCTCAATGGGGTAAATTTTTCTGTATTTTTTTCAGCAAATTTTAACTCAAATGCAATACCCTTCTATAAAATGGTGGATAAAAGAGATTGTGCACTTAGAAAATCGATGGTTTTCATCATTTTCTATCAGTTTCCAACCCTAATTACACAGTTTACCTAACGTGTTAGGTCTCACTTGTTGAGGAGAAGTCTCCTATCAGCTTAAGCTTTTGAAATAACCGGCCATGATTTAACACGTAATTGCCAATAAAAAAGTATATGAATTTATACTATTACTAACATGATTAAAGCTTTTTACTGATCAAGAACTGCAATAGCTACAGCATCAACATTTTTTTATTTCAATTTTTGTTAGTACATTAGATTGAAATGATTGTAAGGATTATAAATACAATAAGCATAATAAATACATGCCCCATTTACAGGTGAGAACTTGAAGCCCCCCATGAGGCATTGTACATGAGGAGGGTAAGGTGATGTGGAAAACCAGTTGCAGATTGACAACCCAAGATTCGTAAAATCAAAATGGTACATGTACATGTACTATGTATAATATTGTATATATCAATCGCAGGCTGTCATGTACATGTTGTTTCTTCTGCTGTCCTTTCTGTTAGGTGGGGAGCTCTGCCACTTTCTTCTTCTATGAACTTTGCCCACCAAATCGGAGCAAGATAACATTATCATCCATTGCCTGGTCCTTCGGGTACTGGCTGTATTCTTATGGGGACACTATAAAGGAAAACTCCAAAGGGGCATTTATCAAATAATAATGATGATGTTGATGATGCCTTTGCATGCAAGAGAATAAAATCACCTTAAAATTTTAGGGTCTTTTTTTTTAACTTCCATTAATTGAGTTGTAAGAATTTCCTTCGATCCAATCAATTAAAGTGACATATGTCCTATTAATTGATTGAATTAAAAAAAATTATTTCTTCCCAGTTTAGAAGAAAACTTTATCATTTCTCCCCTCAATTTCTCAACGCCATATACATTTGATTAAAAATAACTACAAAACAAACATATGAACACATGGTTTTCATTGGTCAAGTTTGTGATAATATTAGAAAATATATGATAAGTAGGGCAAGGTAATGGCATTTGAAACCGGGCCGGCGTGATAAGATCTACTGAACAAGGTTATAGATTGTGTTAATGTATTAATTAAATGATTAAATTCATTTTTTTTATTAGTTTAAACTTTTAGAATTAATTCATGATTTAATGTAGTATTATAAAAGAAATATGAGTTCAAACCCCGACTCAACACTCGGTCGGTGATATATTATTGCATCCAATATATCAATCTTTGTTGGCCCATTAGATATGTGCTCTAGTGTTTCTTGATAAATTGACCAAAACGAAATGGGCCAAGATTGCAGTGAATTGTTAAGGTTTTGAAGTAGCACCATATAAGGTGGACTTTCACCTGGTTTGCATTTCCGAGGCCAAGATGTTGAAAATAGCACTATTTGACCCATTCCATTTATTGTGCATGTTTCAGTAAGAAAGGGCCACAGCCCCCATTGGAGCTTGTTATACTTCAAGTATGAACTGGGCCAAGTAAATCTCAATTTTTTATTTTTTGTTTATTTGTGTATAATGATGAAAGGTGCTGGTAAAGATGTTATAATTTTTATTACAAATCTCATACATGCTAATGTGACAATTCTATCACGTTAGTTTGTACTCTAAGAGACGATGCAGCTCCACCCATCCCACCCAACAAGCAAAACCAGAGGATCCCGACAAATCCGAGGTCCTCTACCCGATCTAATCTTCAAGATCAAAGGATTACAACAATCGAGTTCCAGTTGCAATAGCAAGGACGGAGTCAGAAGCTTTTATGGGCATAGGCCAGTAAGCTAAATTTTTATTTTTCACCTATTTTTATTTTTCTTTGTTGGAATTGAGGGAGGGTCATGACCACCTCCAGCCCCACCTTAAATCTGTCACTGGCAATGAGGCAGGAGAGAATGTAGCATACAACAATAATGGAGCTCTAGCGATTGAGTAAAGAATATGGGAGAACTCTCCTGATCGAGTAGGAATTGACGAGAAGGTGTGCGCATTAGCACAAATTCGACGGTCAAGTAGATGCTCGGTCGAGTGATTTTCAGGTCAAGTTGGATTATGTTATAAAGCATACGAATGGAAACCGCTCCTCAGTGGTAGGCAGTCTGGTCCATGGGACTTGGTTGCCCTTCATAGACAGTATCACAATTTCTCCTACCCTTCATCGGCTAGGAGGGGTGGTTAGGCTACCCTGATAATTTTTTGACAAAGGAGAGTTGATTTAGGTAAAACTAGATGTTGCAGGACTGTCTTGCCTGTCAACCATATGCTCTTAGATAGCATAGCTTACCTTTTTCGTTTTTTAGAAAGAACTCCTAAGAGTATCCATAATAGTTTATGTATTTTGGATTTCTATGTAAATGGCTAAGCAAACTCTAAAAAACATCTCAATCCAGTTCTCTATGCCATATGCATTTTGCATTTCATCTACCCAAATGTAAGGAAGCGTTGTAGATGAATGTATAAGTTTTTTATATTGATTTTCTCTTTCTCTCTATTTCTTTATTAATTTTCATCAAATAGTAAGTATATATATGAAAAATGAAATAAAAATAATAATATTTAAATGATATAGAGAAATAATATATAAACAAATGTATAGTCCAATTGAAAAGTCATTAGCTAAAACAAAAAAACAAAAAACAAAAAAAAAATGAAAGAAAAAAAGAAGCTTGTTAAAAACTTTCATCAAATAGTAAGTATATATATGAAAAATGAAATAAAAGAAATAATATTTAAATGATATAGAGAAATAATATATAAACAAATGTATAGTGCAATTTAATTTAAAATCGCTCTTTTTATTTACGAAATCGCAATCTCAAATGCATCCTAAAGCATTCTCATACGGCTAGTCAAAATCACCCAAATGTTATTTTGTCTAGCCAAGATGCTAAAATGGGACCAAAATGAACTATATCAAGCTCATCAAAACATTGAAATATTTGGTGAGCTACGCAAAGCAATGCTCATCAAATTTAATGAGTATTATTCATTCACCAAATATAAAAATAAAAAAATAAAAAATTCCTAAAATGAATATTTAAATAGAATAATGAAAGTAGATAAATAAAGTAAATAGCAAAATTGAGGTGTTTTGAAAAAATTGGTTGCTAAAATAGATAAATGTGATTTATTTAGCTAAAATAGAGAGTAAATTGGTTGAGTTGAATGTGAATGCTCTTATCTTATATCTCTATTTTATCCACTCAAACTTATCAGTGGTTTCTCACAATCAGCTACCCAAATTTGAACAGATAATTTGAGAGAATCATGATATGTAAAATAACATAAAAAAAAAAAAAAAAAAAAAAAAGAAGAAGAAGAAGAAGAAGAAGAAGAAAAAGAGAGAGAGATATTTAGGTTGATTACCTTGCTTAACCTTTTGAAGTTGAAACAATGGAGTGGGTAAAAAGTAATGTAATCTAACTTTTTTCAAGATGCGATCATTCACATTAATTCTTAACATTTGAACCGTAAACTTCTCAATCAAACTACATATGAAAGATTATCTTATAAGCCTCAATTATATTAAATCAATTTAAATCAAGCATATGCTATTCACTTTCCATCTTGCCAAACAAAAAAAAACAAAAAGAAAAAGAACAAGAAAAGATCAACCCAAAAAGCACGCAACGTAGGGAATTGGTCACAAGTCACACGACGTGTCTACAACACATTTATGATGGTGTCACCAATCTTCCTACTTCCTAGTGCTTGACGAACCCAATCAATAAACAATAATAATTAATTTAATATCAAGTGTTAATATCATAATAGCAGAAAACTAAAATATCTCTTAACCTTTCACGTCAATTACAATGTTCTTAATTTTTATTTTTTATTTTAAGAAAAGGGTTATTTTTATTTTCAATTAAATGTGTAAAAAACCAAAATATAAATTTTATTTTTTTTTCTTATGAAGGAGACTTCTGAGGTCTCCTCCAATGGAAACCCACAGTCGTCGGTCTCCATGGAGGAGACACCCAAGGGCCATGGGTGGAAACCCACCATGGTCATGGACATGATTTCTTCGAAATATACATACATAAAACAAGGTATTATTGTTATTTTTCAACCAAAGAGCACCATGGTCATGGACATAATTTCTTCGAAATATACATACATAAAACAAGGGTATTATTGTTATTTTTCAACCAAAGAGGGGTAAGTGAAAGGAGTTAATAATTTGAGGAGTCATGAGTAATTTTTTTTTTTTTTTTAATTAATTTGTGAGAGATTGTAATTAAGGTGAAAGTTGAGGTATAAGTGTAATTTTCTCTTATAATAATTATTACTAAGACAGAATGTGCTTGTCATTTTGTTTTTGTTTTTGTTTTTGTTTTTTTTTTTAACTATTGTTGTTTTCGTATTTTGAGTTTATGATTGGATGTCGTTTACACTTGACTCAAATATTTTCAACCCAACTCAAACCTTTTTCAATCCAACCGAAAATAATAATAATAATAAAATAAATAAAAATAATGAAAATAAAAAAAATAATACTAATGGGTAGTACGAGGATAGTCCAGCAACCATTCATGTCTAATTGGTGGTGGCCGAGCGACCTCCAAACAGTGGTTGGGGGTGGCCCTCATTAGTTTCATGAGTGATTTTTGAACCATTCCAATTTTTTTAATTTTAATTTTTTTCAGTTTTTGGTTTTTAGAACTTAGATATATATATATATATATATATATATATATATATATATATATATATATATATATATATATATATATTTTTCATTTTTAGTTTTAATTTTTTCAATTTAAGTCACTTTCTCAACACATTTTTTTCCAATTTTTAGTTTTTATTTTCTAGACCGTCTAAATATAATTTCTTTTTCTCAATATTTTCAATTTTAAAAGCAATAAAAAATAGGGTAAAAAAAAATCGCACAACAAAACAAAGGCATAAGAAGAAATAAAGAAAGGAATCTCTCATTAAATATGTGGGAATTTTGGGTATGTGAACGTTAAATTTTACAAAATAAAAAATTAAACTAAAAAGATAAAAGGAATCACACAAGAATCAAGAAAGGAAAGGAATTTTATTTAAATATTCAAAAGTTTGAAACATAAACATGAGCACGTTAAATTCTAGAATAAAATAATAAAAAAAAATTCAGGAATTACACGTGCTGACACTAGAATCAAGAAAAGGTTTAACATTCTAGAAGCTGATGGGTTCACGGGGAACACACGTGTCCAAGTATTCTGCACCACGCGGCAAAACTGTACTTGCAGGTGTATGTGCTCTCTGTTCAGCTGTACAGAGCGCCAGAGCCTTTTTTTTTTTTAAATTAAAATTTTTGAGATTCTATTATTTTAATATTTATTATGGTATTATAAAAATTTCAAATCTAATAAATATTGAGTTACTTAAAATGAAAGATATTAATGTGGAAATTTTAAAATTTTAGTTTAAAAATATTAAATAAAATTCAAAAATAGAAAATAAAAAAAAGCAATTTTGGAGACTTCTTTGACACGTTGGGAGTATTCTGAATTTCTGATGATGAGTCATTCGCAGAAGTTGTGGAGACTCAACCCCACGTGTAAGATAAGTGTTGCTTGTATTTTTATTTTATTTTATTTTTTTATTTTTCAGCCCCGAAATGATTATTGAGAAGAACCTAGAAACAAAAGCTTTAGCAAGAAAAAACGTCTTTTTGTTGTTTTTATTTGTAAGTATTAATAGAATAAAACATAAGAAAAGACTTCTCTTTTTTCTTTTTCTTTTTTTTAAATAGAAAAAAATATGTTAAATATGTTAAAATATTAATTAAATAATTAAATATAAACTTTATTATCAACTTAAACACAAATGATGGAATGAGAGTGTTACTACATGTAAGGAAAAATGTTAAAATATTAATTAAATAATTAAATTCATACTTTTTTATCAAGGTTAAACACGATAAAAGTGTTTTAAAATATTAATTAAATGATTAAATTCATCAATTTCTATTCGCTTAAACTTTTGAGATAATTAATGATTTGACATGAAACTCACGTCACGTCACATCACGTTAGAACTATGTGTGAGCAGATACATAACCTATAAGAAATGGTATAGTTACATATAAGCCTAAGATTTATATTAACAAATAAAGAGATCTTCGTGATTTTATTATTTGGATTGTTAGTCATTCAAACAGTAATTATGAGAGAGCTCTTATAACTTATAAGACTTATTTGCCCGAACAAGTCTCAAGCAAGTGAGTCTAATAGGACTATCTCACATTTACTATCCGATCGAATTGCTAACAATCTAAATAATAAATTGGTAGAAATCCATATCCTAATAACAATTACCATCACCTACATACGTTGAATATTTGGGATAAACTATAGATAATGAAAGATAAAACAATGCAATTGACAAATAAATAGAAAGTAGAACTAAGAAACATATAGAATTACATAATTCGGTCTATGACCCACGTTCACATGATAAAGTCCAAAATGTTACATTTTATTTTATTTTTTTATAATTTTTGCGATACAACAAACTCCTATTTATAAGAAAATTAGGATAAATAAGAATAATATAAATAGACTTAAATTACAATTAGGCAATAATTTTTAACCATAACTAAATTTGACTATAACTAAGTAGTAGACTTCAATTGTAACTTGAATTCTTGAACTTCATACTAACCGACAATAGAAGATGGGGTTGTCGTTTAATTGCATTTGTCAAATTTCTTCAAGATTCCGTGGCAATATTTATTTCTTGCATTGGATGGAACTAATAAAACCAGGGGCAATTAACTGCCAAAAATATATATATATATATATATATATATACGTATAAAAGCCTTGGAGTATTGGGCTGTTAGTGGCGGAGAACAAAACAAAATAAGAGAAAAAGACAAAATATTCCCCAAAAGAAAACAAGAAGAAAATCTTAAAGAAAGACAAAGGTTGCTGAGTGGCCCAGCTAATTAATAAATGACTGCGACAAATCCGTGGGCGCTCCCATTCCAATTGTAGAACAGAAGAGTCAAAAGCCATGGGCTTCTTTATATATATATAGGCCTTGTTTGAAATTCCCATTCCCCTTCCCTCCCCTTCCCTTCACTTCTCCCAAAAAATATCAATTTCAAAATATTCTTACTTTTTTCACTTTTTATATCACATCAACACTTTTTTTATTACTTTTTAAATAAAAAACTCACTACAATACAAATTTTTCTCACTTTTTCATATAAATTATTTCAACTTTATATCACATCAATCATATTTTTTAATCATTAAAAAAAAATTCCAAAGGAAAGGAAAAGGGAAAGGGGATTTCAAACGGGGCCATAGAGTCTCTGTTCATCAACTCCTACCCGTACCCAAAGAGAAAATAAATGTAAATTTACTACAACCTCCAAAAGACAAAAGTGCATAAATGCAAGCCAAAAAGCACCCACCAAAACAACAAAAACGAAAGAGAAAATAAAATAATAAAAATAATGAATAATAAGTTCAAGTTCAATAAGAAAATAAATGAATTAAATTTAAAGAAATTATTAATTAGTTGTGTGATAAGCTCAAGCTCAAACTTAAACTCGTATTTGAAATAAAATTAAACTAATTGAGCTTAAACATTAAATACTCAACTTGACAACTCAGCCCTAGAAAATGATAGGTGGGAGACAAATAACCGTCTCTCATCACCCTCTTTTGGTTTTTTAAATCAAAAAATATATAAATTTGTCATTTTATGTGATATTAAAGAACAAGTTTTAATTTTTTTTTTATTTAAAAATTAAAAAGGGGGTAATGGGGGACAGAAAACCGTCCCCATGTATCACTGCTCCTCAGCCATACAACTACCACGAAATCATGTTCTACGCACGAGTAATGCTACTCTTCATCCTCGTTTCACATCAACAGACGTAACATATTTAAAAGATTTGTTTTCCAAATATTACGTCATGTTAGCTTCCCAAAACATATTATGAAGAAAGATTCACCAAGTAATGGGTAAAACTAGTTAAATGTGATGTGAGGGTGCTACTTGTTGTTTAAAAATAGACCCTTTAGATTAGTGGACCCAAAATTCCGGAAAATCTTTTTCACTTTTGGAGCATGCATGTCACTAAAGTTAATAAAGAAATGGACAGCACTTAAAAAGATTTGATTAAAATAGGGAGATTGTCATTTCATGGCACAATTATTTCATCAAGAATCAAATCACACTTTAATAAAGCCTTACCCCTTTTCTTTCTAAGCTACTCTTGCCTAACATTATTCATCCCATGTGAGCATTTATGTATCTTATTAGGAAAAACTAAAAGTGTGGCAAATTATGACCTAGCTAACCAGCTATAAATATCATCAGTCTATTTTAGTATTACTGATTTTTTTGTTACGTTAAAGTATTAATTAAATTATTAAATTTATTAAACTTATTTGAGAGAGCGCATTTTGGGGGTGTGTTTGTTAATGTTTCTCAATCTTTTTACTTTCACGTGCACATGTCTCTTCACTCAATTTTTTACCGTCTTTTCTCTTTTTATTTTTTTGACAAATTTTCACTCAATTTTCTACGGTATTGCAATTGATAAATAATCGTAGGTAAACGTATTTTTGCAGGCTTTGGTTTTTAGGTATTCATTATAGAAAAACACTAAAAAATGAAATTCGAAATGAGAAAGCAAAAATTGCACCGAAACGCGTTGTCAAACAAGTCTAATATTTATTTGTGAGAACTTTACTTATAATTCATGAACTTTCACCCATTTTGAAATAAAGTACTTAGACTTGAAAACGTCTCAATTTAGGGTATCTATTTTTTCTGAAAGTTTCAATCTTAGTCATCCATCAGAATTTTCCCTTAAATCATATAAAAATTTCCAAAATACCTATGTTTTTTATTTTTAAAAAAAATTATAGAAATTTCAAAGATTCAGGCATGAATAATTTTGTAAATTTCGTTAAATTATAATTAACACATTTTTTTTCCCTAAACAAAAAGGAGGGTTATTTTAGAAATTCTGACAGGGTTTAATAGAAAATTATAACATACGATTGAAATTAAAACTTTTTGAAAAATGGATATTCTAAACTGAGACGTTTTCAAGTTTATGAATATTCTTTCAAAATAAGTAAAAGTTCAAGAATTATAAATAAATTTTTTTAAAATAATAATAATTTAACATGTTATTAGATCAGCGATCTTGAATTCAAACCCGACTAAAAAAAATTTAAAAAGAAAATAAATGGATCCGACAAGCTACTTACATGATAATTAACCAAAAAGCTTGATGATTCTAGTGCAGAGTACTGTGTCATGAATGCATGTTTTATGTTCCCTATGTCAAAGACAGAATGTGCTTCTTTTTTTTTCTTTTTTTTTCTTATTTATTTATTTATATAATGTATGAAGGGCCATTGATTCTATAGCACATGGTTGCTTACCCAATAAAAAAGACATAAAAAGCTTACTTCCATATTTTAAGTTCCACACTTATTGTTAATGATAGAAATATGTATTAAAAAAACCTTGGCATATCTTATGTCACAAGTTTTCAATTTGGTCTAATTAATAATAACCTGTGGACGTGTATCATTTTGCTCCCTATGTGTCTCATAATTTTTTATGGTGCTGAGAATTTTCAAATTCCTCGAGAAACTCTCTAAAATCTTTTAGTAAATAATAAATTAATTAAGTAGGTCCGATTTAAAAAAAATTTAGAGGGTTTCTTTTTATTTTTTTTTATTGCATTTGACTACTTCTCAAAACGCTGGGTCAGAGTGGGGCGCCAACAAGTTGTTCTTGAGAATAAAGAATTCAGCAAATCACAAGTATATTGATTTTTAACCAGTAACCGAATATTTTTGTCAGTAAATACTAATATATATATATATATATATATATATATATATATATATATATTATTTATTTTAGAAAAATTATTTTGATGTGAGATAAAAATAAATATAATTTTAAACATTTTGTATATTAAATTATTTGTTAATATTTTTTATCTTGAAAATAAAAAATAAAAAGGAGCCTCCCATGACCCGTGTTTAAAGAGATAATAAATGTATTTTTGGTCTATATATTTTGAGGTTTTGACAAAAAAAAAAAAGAAGAAAAAAAAGTGATTAATCACTTTTAGCCTAAGGAAAAAAAAATAGTACTTAGAATTGGAAAAGTTGGCCGAATTTATTAATATATCGCATAAAAGCATTAATTATAATGTGATATGTGTTATTTACAATAAAAAAATATTAAAAATTAAAGATGAAATATATATTAAAAAACAGAAAGTAGGGAATCTAGCATGAGGAGGGACCAAGAGCATGCTGTGTGCTTCGGAAACAAATGTGGGTATACTAATCCACGTGGAGATTTATGTTTTGCTGGTAATTAAAAAGCCTCGAACATTGAGCAGGAACTGGAATCTTCTGGATTGATGCATGCATTTTCACAATATTCCTTTCGTATTTTACAATTGAACTTCCATTTATACTCCGTTTGTTTTGACGTAAAATGGTTTTCGTCGAAAATATTTATTTTTGAAGAAATCATTTACAGAAAAAATTATTTTCTCAAAAATATTTTTCGGCGTTTAGTGCGCACTAAAAAATTACGAAAAGTGAAAATTCAACTGTCGCTGGAATCTAGTGACGTCCGGTTGCCGTTGCCAGATTTCGGCAAACATGTTTGGCCGGTTCCGGCCGAACTCCTCCAGATCCGGTCGGATCCCGACCATTTTGGCCAGATTCGGCCGGATCAGTTGCCGGATTCGTCCACATCCGGCCGGATCAATTGTCGGATCCGTTCACATCCGGCCAGTTTCGGCCGGAATTTGGTCCGCCAGCATCCGGCGACGGTGGCCGGATGTCACCGAATTCCGGCGCAATCAGTGTTCCGTTCGCCGGATGTTGCCAGGTTCCGGCACTGCATGGATTCCGACAACCGACCATTGCTGAATTCCGTTAATCAGATATCAAACATGCGTACAAGGACCAAGAGTTTAATTTCGGAAAACGATTTACGGTTTTAAAAACTGTAAATCGTTTTCCAAAAATTAAATAAGCTTTTAAGGTCAAACCAAAAATGATTTTTATTGACCATTATTTTCGCCCCTACCAAACACCGTAAAATGCCAAAATTATTTTTCCGAAATCATTTTAAAGCTGTAATTCAAAGTTATTTATTTATTTATCTTTTTTCATTCTTTAATATATTTATTGAATTCCACTGAATAATGTTACACTAGTTTTTCTTTTAGCATTTTGTCCAAAATTTAAAAAGAAAATGAATAATAATAATAAAAATCATGTAGAGGCTGCTTGTAATGAAAAATAAATAAAAATAAGCATTTGGTTGTATAATGAAAAAGGTTAAATGATTGTTAATTAACTCTCTCTTCTTCTTTTTTTTTCTGTCAACTAGATAACATAAATGATTGCAAAAATACAATTATGTCCATCAAAAAAATAATTTAAAAATAATACTAATAAAGAATTAGTGTTGGCTCAGGGTTGGCAGCAAGTAACCCCGAATGTGGTTGAGTGTTTCTTTATTTTAATTTTAATAATAATAAAAAAAAAAAGCCTTTTGATTTGAGTGGCATAATTATTTTTTAGAATATAGAGAAATGTTAGTTATCCAACTTTTATTTAAATTCAATAATTTTTTTTAAAAAAAAAAAAAATCAATCATTATATATGTAGCACCCACATGTCCCTTAGTATATAAGAAACATACATTTTTTTAATAGCTTGTATTTCTCACATGTTTTTTTTTTAATACAAGTCATTTTATTAGACAGGTTTGTAACTAATTGCTACAAACCAGTTTATAGTTAATTTTTATCAATTAAAAAAATGTTGGATGAGAGTTGGACATAAATTGAAGAAGTAGCAAGTCTATAAAATATGAATTAGGATACTCTACAATTACAAATAAATTTGAGATTCTCAAATTATATGAATCTAGACCTTTTTTTACATTGAACGATGTGAAAAAATATTACGTACAAAAAAAAAAAAAAAATCATTTCAAAAGGCTTTTTATTCACTTTTAAAGAGACGCTTCTTATTTTTCTACGTTATAAAGTGTAGGAACCTGATAAAAATATATTAAATTCTCACTGTTAATATGTCACATTTTTAATTGGTATCATTTTTTCATACCGTTCGATACATGAAACGACTTAAATTAACATAATTTAAGAATTTACAATTTTTTTTAAAAAATAATATAAAATAAAAAATTGTACGAAATATTGACCTATAAAATATATCCAAAATTCAAATCTCAATCTATTGAAGTGGTCAAAATCAAAATAACCATTTAAAAAAAGAAAAAAAAAAGTGAGTGAATGTGGACTCAATTGTGAGCAAATTCATAATTTGTGCCGTATAAATGCATGCATCAAGTATATATTTTATATATTCTTGCAAAATATTATTGAAATTCCCCTATAGCTGGATTCCATGCCTAGTTGTGCCAATTAATTCGCAGAATTCGTCTTCAATAATTGTTGGAAAACGAGAATCTTTGAATTTCTTTTTAAAATTCACTAAAAATTATTCTTTGAAAACGTCTCTATTGAATTTCCCCCCATTTAATAAAGTTAATTGACGTTTTTACCAATTGAAAAAGGGAAGGCAGTAACTATTTGTGGTAAAAAAAAAACAAAAGGTATTTATTATATATTATTCCATTCAAAGAAAGAAAAAGGAATGTCGACATAAATGAAAACCGCGTGTTTTTAAATTAGACAAGTTGATTTTGTGGCGCCCTCCCCACCTACGCAAGCGACAGCAACAAATCTGTGAGCCGGTTCCCGTTCAAAAGTCTTTGGGAGATCTTTCTTGTGTCTGTCTCCATCGATATGGCTAAACTCTTTCAAAGAAAAGGAATATATCATTTTTTTATTACAATTTTTATATAAATATATATATATATATAAATTCACGTTAACAGATGTGACGTTTAAATACATCAAATTACAAACCATTTTATTGCAATTAATCTCATTTTTTGTCATTCTTCCAAAAAGAATGTTCTTCGGGATACTACAATTTGTTGTACAAGTCAATTACAAATTGATATGATAGTCACGTGAGTCATTAAATAATTAAATTGTCTGTCAATTTTTTTTTTTAATTTTTTTAATGTCCCGCTCAAAATTTTTACAAAATTAATATACTTTTTTGTCATTCTTCCAAAAAGAATGTTCTTCGGGATACTACAATTTTTAGTACAAGTCAATTACAAATTGACGTGATAGCCACGTGAGTCATTAAATAATTAAATTGTCTGTCAATTTTTTTTTTTTTTAATTCATATTCATGTGAACCGTCACCTAAGTTTGTAAAAAATAATTATAATAAAAGTTGTAATACCCTAAATATTTTACGGGTGAAAAAAATCAAGCTACAAAATTTGATAGGTAAATTTAATTATTTAGTAATTGACGTTATAAAGAGTTGTAATAAAAGCTTAAATACCCCTAACAACACTCTAAAAATAAAAGAAAAAGAAAAAGAAAATATCAACCCTCCCAACACAAATTAAATAAAGGAAATAAACTAGCTGAATAAATTGGCCTGCGTCTTTCATGAGTAGGTAGGAAAAGTATTATTTTTATAATTATCTAGATGCAATTGTTTTGCTGAATTACTTAATCCAATCTGAATAATGCTATTCATCACTCTTATTACCTCCCATCTCCCAAATTTTATGTGGCGTGGTCCTCACAGCATTTACGGATCAATGCCACATGAAATTGGGGGATGAAAGATTGATAAGTAATGTATAGATTATGATCCTTTCAAATTATTTGTTCGAATTTGAGAGAATTCAGACAAGTAATTGTGAGAGACAACTTATGAGATCCACCTTATCAATTAAAAATTAGGTTGTCCAGCGACTTATCTGGTCATGTAGGTTTTATAAGTGGTCTCTTACAATTAACTGTCCAAATTCTATCAAATTCGAACAAATAATTTAACAAGATCTTAAACCGATAATGAATAGAATTACTCAACATGATATTAGCTCATCTTTTCAAAGAAAGAAAAGTGCACCAAAATGCACGCATTAAGGTACTAATGATCTAAGCCGCCCAAAGTTTCGGTAATTGATACTTTAGGAGCATGTCATTAAAGATGTAGTAATTAAGACAAGGACTTTACCAAAAACATGTTGATTAAATAAGGGCAAAGAAATTTTTAACTTTGAAGGTCAATTATTTTCGCGACAATCAAATCTGGCTTATAGACCTTTTTCGTGTCCTTCGCAAGCATGTGATTTATGGATTGAGATTCGGTGCATTTGTCTCGAATTGTTTATGAACTCTACTTATTGAGCCCTTCACGAGCCTATACATTATGGATTGAGATTCAGTGCATTTATCTTTTCGAATTGTTTATGGGATTCATTGGTTTTAATAAGTGAGCAAGTACGTCAAAACCTGTTCAGGTTGATGGGTCTTAAAAGAGGTCCTCTTACAACTTACAGTCAAGATTGCTTAAAATCTAATCAACTAATTACTAATAATTCAAATACGTGCTTTATTCACTCTAGCATAATTCATCAAATGTTAGCAATTAGCACCATATGGTCTTATTTATTGGGGTATTAGATGTGGTAAACTTTGACCCTATATAACCTGTCTTTAGATTTGACTATGTGGTTAGAGTAAAGACCAGCTCACGTAAAAGTTTGAAGTGATTTTTTTTTAATTTTTCTTAAGTAGTTGATATAGAAATTTACTTAGAATACGTCATATTAATTGATATGAAATGAATGTATTAAATAATTGATGTGAATAGTAATAGCATTATGGTTATTATAATAGGTTGCAACCGGATTCTTAGATGAATAGGACTACCCTTTTGGGAAAAAAAAAAAGATACTGAAAAAAAATTATTAATTTATTTCCTCCACTCAATAATTAATTTTGTAAGAAAGGACAGTTTGTAAACATTATTTCTGAATTATTTTAATAAATAAATAGAGTAATGTTTATTGTATAATTTTTACATAATTATTGCACAACTCTTAACTTATTATTAGATAGATAAATACTAACATACAAAGATAGGGACAGGAAGGGAAAAAAAAAAAAACAAAAAAAACCAGTTTTGAGTTTGTTTAGATTTGTGATTTTAAAATGTTCAATTTAAATAATTCACTTTTAAAAATGTAGTTAAATATTTAATAAAATTACAATATAACCTTTAAAATCGTAAATTAACATTTTAAAATTCATTTGACTGGTTGTTACAATAATTACCATCCAACGGCTGAGAATACAAATTGTCTGATTAGAATTGACTAAATAGACATGTAAAAAAGTCTTTCGACTTTAAACTAGAATTGACTGAACTGAAGAATGTACGAGATAGTCGTCATGGGGACCATGTTTCGCAAGACTAGCCCCCTCCAAGTCCAACCATAGGCAGTCTTGGTCTGAACGTGCCATAATATCGGTGGTTGTATAGTATTACCTCAGTAAAAAAGCAAGTATAATTAGCCTTCTAAAGTTTTTTTTTTAACCAGGGTTAGTTTTATTATTTGGAAGGGAAACATTGCAACCGCAGTAATAAATTGAACGGGACATTAAAAAAATTAAAAATTTTGGAAGATATTGCAAATTTGTTAGAAGTTAGAGTAGGGTAAATGTTTCGTCGCTTTTAGTTTTTTTTTTAACATATTTACATAAGAGGAGGAGAGGAATTCGAACTAGTGACTTCCGCTTCATGAGGTGTAGTCCCCGGTCAATTGATCGAGCTATTAGCACATTAAATAAATAAGTGAGCAGCTTCAAATAGATATTTTTGAAAGCATTTCCAACTACTCCCTGTCTCTTTATTAGAATCAAATGAAGGAAAGATCCCTTTGTGATTCTCCTTCTTCTTTTTATTGGTAAAAAAAAAAAAATACATAACAATTTTATATATTAAATCGGAGAAAAATCACCCGATTTAAAGGAATGACAGCAGCCTTGAAAACGACCATAAAATTAATTACTACATATTCAAGAAAACCACCATAAAATTAATCATAATAATCATCGAAATAATATAACAGAAAAACAATATAATTATTTGAATTATCTTCTAGATGATAGCTGCTTCTCCAATGCCATCAAGGGTCAAAACATGAAATCCAGTGGGCGGTGCTTTAAGTCTATCACGGGCTCCATCACAGACAGGTACGGGAATTATTAATCCCATAAAGACGATCCAAAATTCATCTGATTGGTTCAGGTGTCAGAGGATTTAATTTTTTTGAATGGCTAAGATTTAATTTTAAATTATATATATATATATATTAAAAAAAAACTACTATAATTTATTACCGCACGTAAGTTTAATCCAAATTCACCTATTCTGCTCCTGGAAATAACGCAGAGCCGTATTATCCGACCCCAAGTCATGGGGTTCTAGAAGAAATAGACAGCAACGCCCTAGTGGAAATTCAATCTAACGGCCAATAATACACTGAAAAGTAATTGATCAATCCTTATTTGTAAATTAAATATGTGAGTTTTACTACTTTAATTTTTTTTTTGAGTATATTATTAATTTATAATTTAAGTTAATAAACGTAATAAAACTTAATTTAATAAATGCAATAAACATGCAAAAAAATATTGATTTAGATTTTAAAAACTTAATACATTAATTTCACAATGTTAATGTGAAAGTCTTAATTAATCATTGGATCAGTCATTGTTATAAAAAAAAAAAAAATTAACGGTTGGTTGAGATTATCACATTGATATTATGAGATAAAAATATGATAACTAACCTTTCTTTTTAAAATATATTATGATGTAATATAAACATGAAATCAGTTTTAAGTGTTTTCTAAATATTTTGAGTTATTTGTTAAAGTTTTATTTTAAATATAGAAAAAAGAAAAGAAAAATGATTTAACAAACAAAACCGTGAGCTTTAAATTAAATAAGGGAAATTTTATTACTTTAAAATTTATTATTTCAAAATAATATTAATATAAAAATAAATAAATAAATATTTATCACGTGTTGTGCACAACCTACTCACATGGGTGGGTCCCACTAACTCAGGTGGGTCCTACTCATGTGAGTAGGTTGTGCACTTGTTGTGCACAATCTGTTGTGTAACAAACATTTTTCATATTAAAATAATGGGATTTGATTCATACACAACACCATCACAACAACCACACAACAATCCCTCACATGAGAGTGGGCCCCAGTGTGTGGGGTCCACCCTCATGTGAGGAGTTGTTGTGTGATTGTTGTGTTGGTGATGTAAATTTAACATTTTCCTAAAATAATATGATATGACTCAACGGAAGTTCTTACTTTTGTCCTTTTCCCGCCACGTGGAGTGTAGCAATAGACCCGAGGTGGTGCGGTGGTATTGAGCATTAGAGCACACGTGTAAAGGGCGGTGAATAATCGAGAGCAACGGGCAGATATGGGCTGATGCCCACGGTTCGACGGGCAGGTGGGTAGGGGAGGGAACAAAAACCTAGAAAAAAGAGCTCCTCAAAAGCCAGTCATCGGGGGCCCACGTCATCATCGTCGTCATGGGACGGTGGGGCCCTTCTTGATGTTAGCGAGTGGGGCCCGAGGAAAACGACAAAAGAATCTGGGGAAGTGAAACCGTGGGTTTCGGAGGTGTAGTACACGTACTGTTTTGGTTGCTGGGAGTCTTGACTTGCTTCTATGGCGCGTTGGTTGAACTTTTCGTATTTTTTTTTTTGGTGGCATTATATACACTTTTTTTTTTAATATAGTTTAAATAAAAAAATTTAAAAAAGTAAAACTAAATATATTTATTTTAAATAACCGTGTCATTTGAGAGAAATATGCTATTTAATATATATACATTTTTTTTTTGACATGACATTGTTGATCCACATTTAAATCAAGTAAAGATGAAAAAATAACAAGATAATACAAAGTGACATTTCTTTATTTTTAATTATGAGAAATGATTCGTTTCTTCCTCATGTCCTTCTTTCATCTTTTAATTTTTTAAAATCATTATTGGATCTGTAGGGTTTCTCATTTGAGCCCGTAGATCTATTTTTTTTAAAAAAAAAATTAAGAGGATGAGATAAAAATAATAAGAGAATGTATAACACATCTCTTAATTAATTAGATGATAGATTGATGGAGTGACTTATTTAAAATGAGATATGTTATTTACACAATAATTACACAGCAATGCCGTTGGTCTAACATTTTTTTTTTAAAAAAAATGGATATCATCACAAAAATATATCGAATTATACGTCGTTTTAATATAAGACTATTGAGTTAGCAAACGTCTCAAACTGAGATATTTACGTTTTCAAACGTTTCACTTAAGGGTACCCCGTTAAGATTTGCTGTTAAATTCTGCCAAAATTTTCAAAATATCCATGTTTTTTTTTCTTAAAAAAAAATTATTAAAATTTTAAAAGATTCAAGTATAAGTATTTTTACAAATTCTGTTAAATTTTGATCAACACCTAAATCTTATCATTTTTTTTTTCTAAAACAAAAGATGGGTATTTTGGGTATTCCGTTAGAATTTAACAGCAAACTTAACGAAATACCCTTAAGTAAGACGTTTGAAAATATAAATATTTTAGTTTAAGACGTTTACTCGTTCAATAACCTTATTTTAAAATGACGTATAATTTGATATTCTTTTATGAAATTATAAAAAAAAAAATATTTGCCGCATCAACATTGAAAAAACTTATTAAAGACTAAAAGAAAAGTGATAGATTTCTAACTATTTTATATCTTTTAACATGCCTTAATATGTGGTTGAAAAATTTATATATATAAATATTAAAAAAAAATGTTGTTGAAAAATATTCAAATTATTTTCTTAAGTTGTTGCCAACCATTAGAAGCTGTAGAGCATTATTCTAAATTTGGAAAAAAAAGAAAAAAAGAAAAAGAAGCATAACTTTAATTTCCTTGAAAGCGAAAAACCAAACGCGTTTATAATTAATTTCCTTTTCTTTTGGAAGTTGATTCTTTTACTTAACGAGCAAGGCGAGGCAGGAGACTTAACGACCGGGGCGGTGTGAACGTTACGGTTACGCGCATTGTACGAGCGTTGGGGCCAGGCCTTAATTCCCCAGTACGATCTGGACGTTGAGATCATGTGCGGTTAGGTCGCGAGTGGGGGCCACGTGCTCAGAAAGAGTGGAAAATCTTGGGCCCCATTTCGAGAATAATCTTCCTCCCTTTTCACCCTCACTTTTCGCCGAAAACCACAAGACTACACTCATTCAATCCCACTAACTCTCTCTCCCTGCATGGCATCATCGTAGTATTTGATGATAATAGTGTCGATTATATTACAACTTCTTAAAAAAAAGAGAAAAGAAAATATTTTGAACTTAGTGATGCAGGTATTTTCAGCCAATGGATTCACCAGCACGGAGTCTTCGAAGCCTGCCGTTGTATTGCTTTCTCTCTCTGAGGTTCGTCACCAACTCTCTTTATAACCTCAATACCTTCCACACTTCCATTACCACATCTCTCTCTCTCCTCTCTCTCTCTGTGAAAAACAACTCAAAGTTCAACACTTTGGAGAAGACCCAAAGGAAAGAAAGACAAACAAACACATTTGATTTTTTCATGGAGTCTATGAGTACTACAAGAAGGCCGTGTTTCATTGAGGAAGATGATGGGTTGGCCTCTCTGGCAGACATGGAAGCTGGGATCTCTGGAAGCCACCACAACCACCCTGTCTTGTCCAGAACGCTCTGTTACAGCGCTTCATACAATACCAGGAAGGGGAGTTTCAGGAACGTTTCGGTTTCGTCTCCGAGATCTGCGAGGTTCTATGATGCTAGATTCGAAGAGCCCCAACCCCATTTCTTGGAAGCCTGTTTTCTTTGCAAGAAACCCCTTGGAGATAATAGAGACATCTTCATGTACAGGTTAGCCACTATTTTTTTTATTATTCTCACTCTCTTCTTATTCTTTGAGGTTTCAATAGTCAAAATTTTGTATTGTTCTGTTTTATTGAAGTAGTGAGAAATTTAGATAAATTGGTCTTTATTTGGGGCGAAAGTGTGTGAGATTTATGGAAAATATGATCTTAAGATTCCTTATATAGACATAAAAAAAATAGCTACTTTTTAGCACTGGGAATTAAATTTCTCCAAATTTCTTAGGCTCAAACAATATGAAAAAAAAAAAAGAAAAAGAAAAAAAAGAGAAGAGTATATATCATTATAGACATGATAGTAAAAAATGAACCATTTGTATGAGGAGTTGCCGATTGAGGCTGATCTTAATCTCACGCTATTAGATATATAACAGTTTACTAAATAGTAAAAGGTAAAAAATTGTAAAGTTACGAACTTTTCTCAATATGTTCTTTAATTGGGAAGTTTAATGTTAATTTTTTTTTTACCTTTGTTATGACGGGTGATTGATGGGACTTTTATTTGGATTTGCAGAGGGGACACTCCGTTCTGTAGTGAAGAGTGCAGGCAAATGCAAATAGAAACAGATGAAGCCAATGAGAAGAACTGGAATCTCTCTTCTTCTGTGAAGGCCTTGAGAAAAAAGCAGCAGAGGGAGTCTTCTTCCCCCACCAAAACCCAGGACTGTCGTTTCGATACAAGCACCATGGTAGCCGCTCAAATATATGTATAAAAAAAAAAAAAAAAAAACAAAAATAATAGAAAAAATCTATGTCTAATAGTTTTCCAAGAAGAAAAAAAAGAAAAAAGGCCAAGAACAGAGGAGGGAGAAGAAGAACAGAGGATAAGAAGGATACCCATTTTGAGGAGTTTTGTTTATGTTGAATATGTGAAAATCTTTTAGTATAGAGGAGAGTGTGTGGTTGCTTGCATCTGCTCCATGAGATGGCTCTCTTTTGGGGTTGTTAATTTTTTTTTTTTTTTTGAATCTTCTTTTTGGTAAATTTATTTAAATATCCCGAGTAAAACTAAAGCTTCAGCCTTTTGAATGAAGATATATGTAACAAAAATTTCCTTCTCACTCTGTTTTGTGAGCCTTTTCTTCAGTTTTGTCGTTTGCCTGATTAATAAATCTCAATACGTTGCATTATAACAAAATTATTAGAGGCTACTTACAAAAAAATAAATAAATATTAGAGTTAATTATATTTTGTGCTTCTAAACCACCATTTTATTTTCACTTGTATTGTTGAACTACGTCTTGCTGCAACTCTCTCTCCCTCTCTCTCTCTCTCTGGGCAACTCACTTCAGGATGGCTGTGATAGGGGTGTTAAGATGAGTCCGGCTTTTAGTGAATTCAGATAGTAAAATAAATGTGAATTCAGACGGTAAAATAAATGAGTCGGTGTGACCATAATAATTTACGAGACAAATTTGTATAAATTTGGCTCGGCTTGAATAAAGTTCGGAAGCTTTGTTTGTATAAGTTTAACTTGTTTCAGCTACTCGCTTGTGCGTTTATATATATATAGTGTATAAATATTAATATAGTAAACATAATATATGTAATACTTCAAACTTCTATTTAGAGTGTGATCCACACAATTGGTGGATTCACACAATAGACTTACTTCAATATGTTTTCAATATGTTTTGGAGTTGTGTAATAGTTAGATGAGAATTGTAATTCTAGCATTTCTCGTGAATTATAGATCAAAATTAAAGTTGTATTGAATTTTAATATATATTATAAAATTTTGATTGGAGGACATAATTTGAAAAACCCTTCAAAAAATTAAAACTTTACTCGAGCCAAGTTCAAGCTCCTATTCTATGTATTTGAACCGAATCTGAGCTCGGATACAAATCTGGTTGCGAGGAAACGTAGAAAAGATGATCTTCGGCCGTAAAGTATATATAATTTTATAATATCATATATTATTAAATGGTAAGTGATATTTTTATTTATTTTGTTGCTTTTGAAATTCATTTGCGAGAGAGAGAGAGAGAGAGAGAGAGTTAACTTCCTGGAAAGCTGGAAAAAGGGTGGTGGAAATTTGGGAAATTACTTTAGGGAAACACCCAGGTAAAAATGTCAAAATGAAAGGAGAAAAGCAATGAAAAATGTTAGATTTATAACATTAATACAACAACTGTACAACAACCCTCACATGAGGGTGGGTCCTACACATTGGGGCTCACCCTCATGTGTGTGTGGGACCCACCCTCATGTGAGGGGTTATTGTACAGTTGTTGTGTTGGTGTTGTACAAGAATCAAATCCAAAAGTCATTAATGCGGGGTGTACAAAACGAAAAAGACAATTTAATCAGAAAAAAAAAAATCATCGTGGGTTTCTAGGAAGAAACCACAATGGAGAGAGCAATGATTGTTTGACACATCATATCACAACACTTCATTCCAAATTGAAAGATCCAAGTTTGTCGTTTAGATTTTTGTAAGACGAAAAATTAAACGAAAATCGTATCTGTAGTAAAGTTATAAATATAAATTACATTTTAATTTTACAAATATTTTAAAATATCAACATATCCCCCGATCAATCTTTAGATTAATCCTAATTAAAAATAAAATTAAAGGGTTACCTTGTTAAAAAAAAAAAAAAAAATGTTAAGTTTGTTACCAAATCGGCCTCGGCCCATGTGTTCCCGACGTCTACTCGCCTTGTGGAATTGGCTTGTATTGAAGATTTTTAAATGTACAAATTTTCGTACACAACATATCACTAAAAATGTGCCGTATTTTCAGAAGCATTACTTCCTTGTACTTTCGTTTTTAGATTTATTCTTGAATTGCTAACCCTTTCGTTTTTATTTTTTGATGTAATTTATTTCTTATGAATCTAAAAAATAATAATAAAAAAAAGATTTAGAAGTGAAAAGATCCCTGTTGTAACCCCTTTCTTCCTCCTTTGAATAGGAGAAAAAAAGAAAGAAGGAAAAATCCTGTATTTTGTTTCTTTTTAGTTTTAAGATCTTTTCAATTGCATTTTGTCTTCACCTTGTGCAGTCCATAGATGGGGCATCCATACCTGTCACACCACAATTTCCTAATAAAATTGGGAAGAATCGACATTCATGTATGAAAAATCTCTCTCTCTCTCTCTCTCTCTCTCTCTCTCTCTCTCCAGCTTGATGACGGAAATATAGGGTCACTCAGTACTATAAATGAACATATATTTCATAGAAATATGAACATCAGCAAAGCATCATAAGTCTTCATTTTCAGTTGGGGGGCAGAAAGTTTCAGAAAAGTTGCTTTAAATCTGAATTGTCTTTTTAGTGGGATTTGGCCCATATTGAAGTGATATGTTGAGGTCCTTCAGGGATGAAGTCTTAAGACCTGGGCCCAATGATCGACCTTATGTGATTGCTACAATTTTTTTTTTTTTTTTTTTTTTGAAATTGATTGGTACATTCTTCAATTACTTTAGACAGTTATGGTGACATCCACCATGGTAGTTTATCAAACGAGTTTGACTTGCCTCCACTTATTTTTATTTTTTTTAAAAAAAAAAACTAGAGTTCTCCTTCAATTTTCCAATCATGACCATTTATCTTTTCATTTTTCACTTGAAGCAAGCAAATTCTTGTCAAACACTTATTATTTTGTTAAAATAAAAATAAAAATTGAAATGTTGTTTGGACTGTCATGTGAACATTGTAGGATAATTATGAGATAAAAATATGTTTATATATATCATTATATTTCTCATTATTTTGAGAGTTTTCAGATAAATTTGAGGTTTTAATATAAGGGTAATGCTAGAAAGTAGGAAAAATTATCTCACAATTATTCTACAATGCTGATGTGGTAGTCCAAACTAACTTATTATAAGTCTTTATTATTTTTATTTTTAAAAAATAAAATTATTAAAACTACCACGTTAACATTATAAAATAATTATAAAATAAAAATTAATTTTTACATTACTCTTTATGTAAAAATTGTTGGATAGTTGCGAGACTTATCCGTCGCTCTTTCTCCTTATCAATTACTTGGTTGAATAAAAGGCATAGCAGCACCCATAGTTGTCCCATTAATTGATATTTTCTTGGGAAAATGACCCATCAAGTAATATTTGTATGCTAAGACCAAAAACTAAATTTTATGCTTTATGGAAAAGTAATGTTGTAACATGTGAACATATTTTATCTTTGAGTAATGTCGGCGATCATACTTTAATTTATCTTATTTTTATTTTACTATGCTGATGTGGCTGTGCCGATCAACCCATGTATTAAAGGCTTGATTGACACTAATACGTTAGAGTGAAACAAAAATGAGATAAATGTGTAATTTATAGGATTATTCCTTTATCTTTACGTGCAAAGATAGGAATTAACAAACCGAGAGTTAGCGGCATAAATAATACTCTTAAAGGACGTTGTATTTGTTTTTTATTTGCGAAATTATGTGCCTAAGACATGTATAAATTTACTCTATAGGGTTTAAAAATTTAATCCGACTTTTAACTTTCTAAATTTGTAACGTTTTCCATTTCACTCATTCTGTAAAAAATTATCTAAAATTACTTACCTAACATTAACCCCCTCGCTAACGTCACCCTTATTAAATCACCACTTATCCTAAAAACTTAAACTGATAAGAAGAGATAAATTTTATCGTTTATATTCTAACAGTACTCCTCCTCACGTATAAGTCAAACTGCCCCTTAATAGGTGAGGCCCAACATGTGAGATATTTTAATTGAAATGACAGGTGAATGATGGAGACTAGATTCGAATTCATAACCTCTATTATGCTACGATAAATCACCGCTTATCCTAAAATATTTTCCTTTTCTTTCTAAATTTTTTTTTTGTGTTTTCCCATTGGTAGAAGAGATTTTCTTTAGCCATTCATACTCACCCACCAACCAAACAGGACATGGAATGCAGAGAGGGAAACAGTTTTCTCTCCTCGATCTCTTTTCTCTAGCTTTCTGCACTGCCTCAGCCCCTCCCTTCTCTCTCACTCTATTTTTAACGTTTTGCTTAAAATGTGGGGGTTTTTCTTTTTTGGGCAAGTCCAGAGTTGACAAAGTAAAAGACCTTCTTAAATTTTTACGAATAGTGGATCATATCTGAAGCATGTGACAGAATTTCTCATCGATTTCTTCTTTTTTTCTCGATCTCATCGATCTCGATCTTAATTTGCTGCTTCCTTGCAAGCTAACGTACACAAGAAGAATGGACGCAACTCACCGCGTGGTTTGTCGTGATGATTTGTTCAACCCTCTCACCTCAATGGGCTTGCAATTGTCTTGCATTCTTGTCATCTCCCACTTCTTTCACCTCGTGCTCAAGGCCTTGGGTCAGCCTGGACCCATTGCTCAAATTTTTGTTAGTGTTTCAATATATTCATCCCTCTTAAACCGCACTTTCCATGTTATATTTGATTTTGCATTCATTTTCGATCTATTTGAATTGTTTAGGCCGATCGAGGATTCCTGGAATTAGGCTATGCAAATTAATTTCACAAAAAAAAAAAAAAAAAAAAAGCTGTAAATGAGAAAGGATTGTAAGCTCACCTCTCCGAAATAGTTAGGTACTACGTCTTAAACTATCTGGAACAAATGAAACGCACATTACGTGCATGTTATGAATTTGGATTTCCTATTTGAATTGTTTTCGGCCGAGGATTCCTGGAATTAGACTGTCCAAATTTCATAAGAAAATAAAAGAAAAGAAAAAATAACAGTCCTTGAGAGAGAACTGTAAGCTCACTCCTCCCAGATAGGTAAATCATGCATCTTAAGCTGTTCGAAACAAATGAACCACACAATTTCGTTCTTATAGATTGCTTGAGTTTTATATAAAACGCACATACGTATCATGTTATGAATTTGCATTTCCTATTTGAATTGTTTTAGGCTGAGGATTCTGGAATTAGGCTGCCCAAATTTCACAAAAAAAAAAAATAAAAAAATGTAACAGTCTACAAGAGAGGTCTGTAAGCTCACCTGTCTCAGATAGGTAAGTCCTGCATCTTAAGCTGTTCGGAACAAACCGCTTCTCATAAACTAGCTAATTGAATTTCTATAAAATTTAAGACAGACTAATTTAAGAGATCCCCATCAATTGTTTAATTTTATGGTTCCAGCATGTACATATACTTGTCACAGCTAGCTAACATACATATTAATGGTTTGTGGCCGGGTGGGTGTGTTTTTTCCATGATAGGCTGGAATGGTGCTGGGTCCCTCAGCGTTGTCAAATTTAAAATCAGTGAAAGGATTCTTTTTCCAAACTACTGCTGCAGATTTCTACCAAGTTTTTGGTCTGTTTTGCCGCATCATATTCATGTTCCTGATTGGGCTGGAGACAGACATTCCTTACGTAAGGCGAAACTTTCGTTTGGCGAGCACCATTGCATACAGTGGTGCTTTAATGGGCTCCATCTTCGGGCTGGGAGCTTCCTTCTTTCTGCAGCATCAGTTAGAAGAGGACGATCATTTCAAGTCAACATTCGTGTGTGTCATGATGTTAATCTTAGCGTACACAGCCTCTCCGGTTGTGATTCGTTTGGCAGCAGAGCTAAAATTCGATACTTCAGACGTGGGTCGATTAGCAATAGCTTCTTCACTCATAGCTGAGATGTCATGCTTGCTGCTTTTCAATTTCATGCTTGCTTGCCATTCGGGGAAGCTGTTCAAATATGGGTTTTACTGCTTGTTCCTTAGCGTGTTCGTCATAGTTACGAACAAGTACTTATCTAACTGGTTCAACAAACGGAACCTTAACCAAAAGTACTTGAAAAATCCTGAGGTGTTTGTTATCCTGTCACTTGTTATAGGCAGCGCAATGTTTATGGAATGGGCCAATTATAATAGCATAATAAATTGTTTTGTCGTCGGCCTGATGTTCCCTAGGGAAGGAAAAACTGCTCGGACAATGTTACATAAACTCACTTATTCAGTTCACAACTTCGTACTTCCCATTTACTTCGGCTACATTGGCTTCCAATTTAATGGAGTATGGCTGAATAATTGGAGGAATGTTCTCATTGTTCTCATCCTGGTCTTGTTGAGCATTGGCAGCAAGCTTTGTGGCACGCTTGCTGCTTGCCGGTACTTAAAGATTCCACTGAATGAGGGGGTTCTTCTCGGATTCTTATTGAACCTCAAAGGCCATGCTGATCTTCTCTTCATAGGCTCTGCCTCAAAGTTGCTTATTGTAAGTTTTTCTTATTGCTTATATCAAGTTTGTCTCTTTAACAATATATGATCACTATGATACAATTTTTTTTTTTTTTTTTGCAGGTATGGAGTCCAAAAGCTTTCAACTTGTTGCTAATATCAATAGTGCTCAACACAATAATTTCGGGGCCGGTGGTGGCTTTCCTAATGAGAAGAGAAGAAAGATTGTTTGGAAACATGCGGACAGCACTTGAAATTCAAGACCCAGACGAGGAGCTTAGGTTGCTGGCATGTGTTTATGGACCTCGTCAGGCACCGGCCATACTTGGACTCATATCAGCATTAAGCGGCTCTCAGACAGCACCCACCACGCCTTATTTGATGCACCTAATAGAGCTACTCAAAAAACGCAGGACCAAACTATCCTACCATGAACTAGAACAAGATGAGCTTAGCGACGAGGAAGACTATGGCGGAAATGATGTGGTGGGAATCCATGAAGCTGTCGATGCTTTTACTGCTGAGACAAAAATTTTTATGCATGCCGGGAAAGCAGTATCATCCTTTGCAACCTTATATGAGGATGTGAGTATCATCGCCGAGGACTTGCGAGTATCCATTATTCTTCTCCCTTTTCACAAGCACCAAAGAATTGATGGGAAAATGGATAGTGGGAAGGAGGGTATTCGGACTACAAACCAAAAGGTTCTTCGCCATGCTCCATGCTCAGTTGGCATCATCGTGAGCAGAGGAATCGAAGGGGTCCCCGGGTTCTCACAACAACTTGGCTTTGAATGTATACAACAGGTTGTTGTTAGAATATTAATTTAGAAAAACTTTACTTATTTACCTCCTATGATCTTTTAATCATTTTTGCAATCATACCCGTAAAGTTTAAAAAGTACGTGTTCATTTAGTGTACACATCTTTAAATCCTAACGGAGAGACGTCAAAATTCTTAAAATACTTATTTTCTATTTTAGAAAAAAAGAAAAAGAGAACGTACAAAAATTGCAAGGATTTAACAAAATTTGTTAAGTGAAGTTGAAAAAATGACAATTTTTAAAGTCTAAGGGTATGATTACAAGAATATATAATCGATGAAAGATCATGATTGATAAGTGAAATTTTCTCTATTAAATTTATAATTTCCTATATACGTAATTTTTTGAGATAACTGATAATTTAACCTGTGCAGGTTGCAACTCTTTTCTTTGGTGGTCCTGACGATCGCGAGGCCGTGGCGTGGAGTAGACGCATTGCTGCTCATCCTCGTGTAAATTTGACTCTGATTAGGTTCCAATCAGCTTCAGCTTCATCATTAGCATCAGCATCAGCATCAAGTGTACAGAATTCCCAGACTGATAATGCATCAGATGATGATGACGGTATGCTAATGGCACTATCAAGACTGGAGACCGGGAATGGCAGGAATGAAGTTGACAATACTTACCTGTCTGACTTCTACAATAGGTAACATTAACCATTTTATCTTAGTTTCATGAGGATATAGACTGCTATCACTTTTTTTTTTTTAAATGAAAATGTATTATTAAAAGAAAAACTAATGCAAAAGAAGGGGGGGTCAAAGCATCACAAGATTCACAACTATAGAGCTTTAAGAATCTATGAATTGTATTTGTACTGCCTTACCTTCGTATTGGTAAGGTCCTGTATTTATAATGTATCTTAGGTTACAATGATGATGAGATAACCATTGCAGTTGTTATCTTCATCTGATGTGTTTACATTTGAAAATGAGAAGTTATCTCTATTTGAGATGTGATTACATTTGAATTACAAGTTATCAACTCTTAGCTTTATCTTCCTTTAGTTGTAGTGTTGTTGATCTAGGACTGTTGTCTTCTACTTGATTATCGCTTGAGTGTTTGTCTTGGACTCTGTGTATAGCTTGAGATAGAACATCATTGACAACAACATATAACAAACAATATTATATTTGAGATGTGATTACATTTGAATTACAAGTTATCAACTCTTAGCTTTATCTTCCTTTAGCTGTAGTGTTGTTGATCTAGGACTGTTGTCTTCTGCTTGATTATCGCTTGAGTGTTTGTCTTGGACTCTGTGTATAGCTTGAGATAGAACATCATTGACAACAACATATAACAAACAATATTATAGTGTAAGATAAAACTGATATATGGGGAATGGGTCAAGGAAATTGCCTGACCCACCACAATTGAAAAAAGGGACTGCAAAAATGACGGTTTTTGAGACAGTTCAATAAATGAGCTACTTGAAGAAACGCCTGTTGTATATTTTACATTAACGGTGATTTTCATTGTTATATTAAGAAATAAAAACTTGAATGTAAGAATTTTAAAGTACATGTAGCATTTCTCTTTATCCTTTCTAGTTTCATATAAACATATATGTATATTTGTTGATTAGGTATGTGACGTCGGGTCAAGTTGGGTATGTGGAGAAGAATGTGAACAGTGCGGCAGAGACGGCGGCAGCTTTGAGAAGCATTGGAGACAAGTACTCGTTGTTCATAGTAGGGAAAGGTGGGCGAGGGCACTCACCATTGACAACCGGTATTTGTGACTGGGAGGAGTGTCCTGAGCTTGGAACGGTTGGAGATCTCTTGGCTTCCTCAGACATCAATGTCAATGGCTCAATTTTGATTATTCAGCAACATAGGCAGTTAAAGAAAGATCTTATGGGTGATTAATTACTAGAATGTAATGGTATCCTTAATCCTTATTTCATAACATGCATATATGTATATAAAACAATTTAAAATAGGTGATTTCTTGAATTTGCATCTCAAAAATTGTCTTAAAGCATAAATTTTTCTTATCTGTGATCATCTTTCATTGTCATAGATGTGAATTAAGTACTGATGAACTCTCTGTGCCCTACCATCAGGAGAATATGCCTTTAGTTTTGTTTGGCGGATGGATGAAAAACAATCACACATGATCTTGAATCACAACATAAATTATAAGTTAAATGAATACTTTAATTTTAATACTTTGTTTCGAATTAATGACATGGTTAGTTTAATGGAATAATTAGTAACAATAATAGTAAGTGGACACATGATCAAATCTAGGGGTGGGCATCGGTTCGGTAGGCCGTTAATTCGGTTAGTTAACTGATTTGGTCGGTTAAGTCGGTTAATTCACCGACTTTATTCCGACAAACATCATTTTCGAAAATTTCGGTTAAATCGATAAGTCGGTCGGTTAATTCGGTTAACATTGGTTTGGACTGTTTGGCCTTCTTAAATTGATTTTAATGGGTCAACATAATTTTCAAAATAATTTTAAGCCTTCATTTGCCAGCAGGCCAGCACTACAAGCCATTGGTCCATTCAAATGAATCAAATATACATAAAGAAAAAAAAGAAAAAAAAAAAAAGAAAAGAAAAAAAAAAAAAACTAAACTGGAACCACACGTACAATTACACAAAATACAAATAAGTAACCATTTCAAGAGCCAACATGAGCACATGGCCTCTCATGAAAACTCAGCATAATTAGACAAATTATGTCTGCCCCATCATAGTAAAAATGAAACATGACTCAGAGCAAAGTGACACTCTTATACACAGTGCAAATCACAATCGTAATAATTAATAGAGTTCATCTTGCTAAGGGCAGAGGAATCAAATACTATAAATGATTCAGATAAACACAAGGATTGAAACAAGGAATCACCTTCAGTTAAAGAAGCAGGAAAAACACAGCAAAGCAGGGTATCATCTTAAAACACCTTAAGCCAAAAAAAAAAAATAGTAGTATCATCTTAAAAACTGCAGGAAAAAAATGCATGAAAGACAGTATAAAAGAATTGCTCATAAACCTTTGCATATTCTGGTAAATCAGAATATCAAATTCATGATTCATCACAGCATACAACAAACAAAAAGAATATCTTACCCTACCAGGAAACTCTAGAATTCCAAACATTACCCTACCAGTTCCAACAGTTCCAGAATTTCAAACAAAAGTTAAAAACCATAATTTAACAGTAACAAGCTAAAAATTATAGCTCCAACGAAAACTCCAAAAGAGAAATAAAAACTTCCTCCAAAAGTCCAACATGGGATGACCTTCAATTTGCTTCCTTCAATGATCAAACAAATCAAAAGCATAAGTTATAAACATAGTGATCAATAAAAAAGAGTAAAAGACCACAAACAAGTAAATGTCAAGTAAGAAAAGAATAATATGAAAAAACCTACCACTTACTTTCAACGCGACAAAGTAGATCCCTCAAGCCTTAATCATTGTCAAATGTGATGGAGTCAGACATAATTTCACCACAAGGAAATTTTAAAAGAATTAGTAAAAATCGATTCAATCAAATAATTGGAACAATGAACAAATATTAGTGTATTACCTGAGTCAAGCTTGTAGCTATCTTCATCTTCAATACTAGGAAAATGTAACTCAACATGCTCACTGACCCAAGAAGATCTCAACTAATTCTGACTATATGTAAGAGCCTCCACTGTTTTCGGAACTAAAGAACTCCAAAAAGGATCTATGACACGTCCTCTAGTGCTAAATGCTGACTCGAAAGCAACGGTGGTAATTGGAATTGCCAAGACATTTCGTGCTACCTCAGATAGAATTGAAAACTTTGCTGAATTTATCTTCCACCACATCAAAAGTTTCACTTGGTGTCTCAACATCTTCCGTGAAATATCGTTTTATCTCTGTCTGACACAACATCAAATTTTTGGATGCCCGAAATGAATGGAAGTCCTTTAAAGCATCTTTCTTACTTCTAGTAGAAGTACCCGCACCCATTGATGCTGAACTTCTGCAACTCCTCTCTTCATTTGACAACCTATCCCCACTTCCTCCAACGTTTTTAGCATAGTGATTATACAACTGCTCCAATGTATTCTTCAATTTGGTGACAATCTTCTTTGCTTTTTCTTCATCTACATTACTCGTGAACGAAAATTCTAAAATGATCATTTGTAACGTGGATCAAGCATAGAAACAACAAACAACAAGGGATTAATTTTCTCAAAGTCTCCCCAATACTTGTCATATTTCATTTTCATTTTGGTCGCCATGAAACTCAACAAATCATCATCACTTTCACAATACTCCATCAAACAATTACCAACCTTTTGGAGTATACCAAAATAAATGTTAGAAGTTGAGTATAAGGAACTCGATATCTGAAATGTCACCTCATAAAACTTTGTAGAAATTTAGAAAAGTTTATAACATTTTTCCAATCATCATCAAGTGGAATCCCCAACCCCCTTCTCCATCCACCATCCTCACACAAGTAGTTCGCAAAATTCGAACTTCATCTAACATTAGTTCAAATGCCATTTCATACTTCTCTGCCACATCCAACATGGTATAAGTAGGGTTCCATCGAGTGGGAACATCAAGAGTCAATGAAGCATGATACCTACATGTCTTCCTTTCTGCATAAGACTTAAAAATGGCTAATCTTTGAGGAGATCCCTTTACATACTTCACTATATTTTGAATCCTTACGATTGAATCGTCTACATCCTTTAATCCCTCATGCACAATTAGATTAATAATATGTGCACAACACCTTACATGAATAAACTCATGGCGACAAATAACTTCATTATTGGTCACAGTTCGCTTTTTAAAACAATCAACTGTAGTATCATTTGCACTTGGATTGTCAACTGATATTGTCAATATCCCTAGAATCCCCATTCGCCAAACATTGCTCTAATTCCCTTGCAATCGTTAGCCCCTTATGATCCGACTTTTCTGATATTTCAACTAGGATCAATGAAATGTCCAGTGATGCACATGTAATTCATATTTTGAATCGAAATCCATATGTCAATGGTCAAACAACCCTTTGACCAGTTTTCAAAAACTTGGTCTTCATTGTGTCCTTAGTCCGCATATACAACTTGACACAATCCTTCATCAATGTATAACGAGAAGAAGCTTAAATCGAGGCTCAATAAGCTTAAACAATTTCTTAAACCCCATCCTCTCCGCAGTTGAAAAATGCATTTCATCCACAATAATTATCTCACAAAGTGTCTCCCAAATGATTTTTTCAGAGTACTTCGCAATCATTAGGTTCTTACAACTACCACCATCACTTAGACTTTACCCAGACTCAAAAGTGAACTTAGATTGAGATGTATCTTGTTTAGCTAGTAATATCTTGTATTGTTGGCATGCTTTGACATGGTACATGTTAGAGGTGTCATTGTTTTTTCCTTGACATTTATACTCAAGCCCACAATAATTACAATGTGCCACAGGATTTTCTTCAGAACTTTTAGATCTCTAGTAAAATGTTCCCACGCTATGGACTTTTTCCTAACATTTCTTTTTCTTTTGTTCAAGGCTTTCTTCAATACCTATTGAACTATCAATAGGAGCAGATGGATAACAAGAAGTAGCTACTGATGATGTAGGCAGGTGTAGGTGTAGGTGTAGGTGCATTCATCTGGATTATGAAAATAATAATGAAATTTAATAAAAGGAAAGATTGATATATTCTCATGACAACGCATAATATGCTTGCATTTCATAATAATATACAAGCAACTAGCCAAATAAAAAAAATTATGATATGTTGGCATTTGACAAGTTCATGCTTACAAACAATAATAATAAATTAACTTCTAAGCTTAAAATCTTAGTCTTATTGTAAGAAAATTAATTTTACAAACCCATTTCAAATGAAGCCAATAAAAACATGCACATTCGTCAGCAAAAATAATTTTCTCAATACAATCCCCACTGAAACGAAAGCAGATCATGATGGTATCAAAGACCCACAATAATGATCCAAACAATTAGGCAAAACACGCTTACCCATCAATCTCAAGCAAGTATTCAATTACACATACACATAAGAGTTAAGAAATAATATGCCATTGGGTATGAGAGTGAAAATTAAACTTCAGTAGAATGATATTGTAACTGAAATTCGCTCTGTTTTTCCCTACAGAAGTACTTGAGGTTGATAAGATCGGATTGTTGGGCTTCTTGTTATGCTTCTTATTAAAGTGCAATGGTTGTTTCAGAAAATTAATGCCGCATGAGGGTGGAGGTTGAGAGAGAGAGAGAGAGAGAGAGAGAGCTACCAAGTACCAAACAGTTTCCTAGGGGGAAGGGGCGGCAGCGGCACGCCGGTAGCGAAATGGGGAATGAGTTAGGGTTGGCCGAAACTTGAAAGAGGTGAATATATACTATCTCAAAACTACATTGTTTCAATTGTTATGAAACAACGTTGTTTTGAATTAATTAATTTTTTTTTTTTTTTAAAAAAAGATCAAACAAAAACGACGTCGTTTTGTTCTTACTAAAATGACGTTGGTTCGGTTAATCGATCGGTTAAATGGCTGTTAGGTTCGGTTGGTATATGGGTTAAAATTGTAACCGAACTGACTACCAAACTGACTTTCGGTACAAAATTTTCTACCGACTACCGAACCGAAATTAGTCGTTAGAGTCGATAGGCGGTTAACCCTAATTACCTAGCCGCCGATTTGGTATCCCCTAAAAAATTTGAGGTTCGAATTAATGATCGAGATATGTTAGCTACACAACTTTTACACAGTAAATGCACAACAATGCTTACGTGTAAGTGAGTTTTCCCCTCCCTTAATGTTATACATCATTTTTTTTAAAAAAAAAAAAAAATTTAAAACTCACTTACACGTAAGCATTGTTGTGCAACTATTGTGTAAAAGTTGTGCAGCTAACATATCTCTTAATGATCAAAGAGGGAAAAAAATTAAATGGAAAGAATGAATTCAAATCCAGGATATAACTAGTCTATTTGTATTCTACACACTTAGCGCTATAATTGGCAAGCATCAAGTGGGTATCAATAAAACCTTTATTGTACCAAAAATGGCGCAAACCCAAGTATAGGTTATCACAAGTAATAATTCTCATAAGTACGCAGTTGATCCACAGGGAATGATCAAACACGAGAGAATAATTCTTATTATTATGCAGAAAGTGAGCAATGGAATAGAATTTGAATTAAAAAGTAAATTACGAAACTAAAATAAATAAATTGGCTTTGAAGGAAATTATGGGAGACACTAGGGTTTCAAGGATTCACCTAGCACCATTTTACGTATTCATGAGACATATAATGATAACTCAATTAGGTAGAATGTCAATTCTCCTAATCGAAAATACAGCAATAAAGCACTCTTAAAAATAAAATAAATTGAATATGGTTTAATTATAATTTGATTTTAATAACATGACACAATAAAATAACATTTATTATTAATTCAGATCATATCAAATCAAATAGAATAAGCATTTGATATAAACGAAAATAATAACAAATCAAAATAAATTTATTCTCATAAACTTCTTTCAAATTAAAATTATCTCTGACATTCAATTATTAAACCATGAAGAACAACAAATAAAATGGTCTCACGAATTATAGTAAGAATACTAGGTTTCACCTTTAGCCCTAACTAGAGATTTAGTCACTCATGTCTATGGAAATAAATCTCATAATCAAAGTACTAAACATAAAAATAAATTGAGAACAAAAAATAAAAAAAGGCTCATTGCAGAGAGAAAAATTTGACAATCAATACTTGCTTCCCAATAAAAAATCTCCACTGCCCTATCCCTTTCTTCTTTGTAGACCCCCTTTTATAAAGGATCAAGAAAACCCTAGTATTTTTATTTCACGTAAGGCTGGGCGGCTGGGCTTCACTTCTTCTATTTTGTTCATGCTTTGTTTTCAGTTTTCTTCTATGTGGGCCGCACGAATTTCTTCCTTATTTCTTTGGACTTTCATGCTTCTTTCTCCTTCGTTTCCTTCTTTCTTTTACTTTATCTTTCATTTATTTGCTTGGTTGGCTTGGCATAGCTTAGCTTGACTCCTTTTTGTTCACTTCTTTCCTAGGCTTGGCTGAATGATTATGAAAAAGTTCAAACAAAGTAATTTCCTGCATTAGAATATTTTTTATGCTCAAGATTAATAATTCAACTTTTTCCTTAATTGAATCTAAAATGTAGGAATTAAAATAAAACATAGTATGATAATGCTTATTTTAATAGAGAAAACATGCACTTTTAAACTATTATCAACCTTTATGATAAAATCATTTCCCAACTAATTACTTAGTGGCCGACCATATATGGCGGGCAATGATCATCTCCATTTCATTTGAAATGAAAAGTATACATTTTATGATTATGATTTAAAGTTTGTATATTTAATGGTGTCCGTAATGTTATATTATTTAAATTTTTTAAAAGACCTACCAAAATTGGAATCTTATACACTGGTAGATGCCCCAATTTTAAATCCTTATCACTAAATATATACTATCCATTTAATTTAAAATAGAGAGATTCATATTCCATATATTCCTTTCCATTAAAATTTTAATGTTATGAAATTTAGAGGATCCTATTCCATATATGGCCTTGCCATTCAATATTATGAAATTGTATACATGCATGAAAATGTTTCATTAAACAATTTTAAATTAGAGTGTTTTATGTCACTAAACTTTTGGAGTACTATGTTCTACTTTTAATAAGCTTCCATTTTTAAAAAGCTTTCAAATCTGGAACTCTGATATTTAAGTAAGTTCATGTTATGGAAAGTTTTAAATGATGAAAGTTTAAAGAAGATAAAACCCTTCTACACATTTTCCTAAGATATTTCAAGAGAGGTAATGAGAAAGATGAATTTTTATAAGACAAGGGCACCTGTGTGGATGAGACAATTTTGGTCAAAGATATCATTGAAGGCACAACATGTAACACCCCAGTCTAAATTGGGGTTAAAAAATCCTTAATAAAGGCTTAAAAGTTTTAAAGGAACAAGCCTTGACATGAAAAATAGAAAAATGGGTTTGATTTGACCCTTGGGCAAATTTTGGGCTTGAGTACTGATTGATCAGCCTAGTGTTATCAATCATCTTAGCAACAATGATCGATCACCTGGTTCCAAGAAACCCTAGTGATTGATCACCTCTCTTTTAGTAATCGATTGGGGTAAACCAGTATGCAATTTAAATATGTCCAAGACTTTTAGACACATTAATGGTTAGGCTATAAGTTCATCATTAGACAACTTTGGTTTGCTAGGGCTTCCAAAGTGCACAAGAGAGAGAGAGAGAGAGAGAGAGAGAGGGTGAATAGATAGAGGGAGAAAGATAGTAACTTTGATGTGTATTTTTTGAGATCAAGATCCCACGAGGTGAAATCATTATTCTTGCTTTTGTTTCTCGTGTTATTTATTGTCTTTCCTGTAGTAGGTTGTGTGTGTTGGGTTCGTTAGATCTAGAGAAAGGTTTAAGTTTTCTTTACCTTTAAATTGTTTGTTGTTTTAGTCAGACTAAATAAGTTTTAATTTGAGTGTATGCTCTGTGAGAGGTGGATAAGAACTATCTATTGTAGCTTTTGAGTGATTGTTAATGATAGGTTTATAAAGTTAATAAAGTTAATGTATAAATATTATAGCTTTAGGTGTTTAAAGGTGTTAGATGAGTTAAAGAGGTGACCTTTTTGAGTCACAGGGCTTCTAGAGGCCTCACTAGAGTGAAAAAAAGTTTTTATTTTTTGTTGAAGGCAATGAACAGTGTCTTGATTAAACAATGTTGATCAATCACTACTCGAGCAGTAATCGATCACTGCTCAGTGATCAATCAGTCCTCTAAGGGTGATCGATCAACCCTAGACCAGAAAAGTATATTTTCGCTATTTAGAGGACTAGAGTTAGGCTTTTAGCCTAGTAATGATAAGATATTTCGTAAACGAAGGAAATAGAGCATTTGAATGAGAGTTCGAGAAGGAATATTATAACCAAAGTGAATAAAATTCACGTGCAAACTATTTACCAACATTTTCGAGCATGTTTATTTTGTTATCAAATGTACATATGTTATAGAGTCATGAAATACTTTTGTGATTTAATGTTGCGAATCTTGAGTTTCTAATGAAAGCTAATAATTTTGTAAAATGAATGATTGTGTGACTTTCAATACTATTTTACATGCATGTAATGTGTTTGTGTGACATGACCACCATTGTTAATTATAGCGAAATTTATTGTAAAAGAAATCTGTGGCATGTGCACATAGATTGTACAAATTGACCCTATGGCCTAGTTGAGTATGTGAGTTTCTACCTTAGATCTGAAGGTTTATATGACCAATGCACCTACCCACAAATGGTGGTCACACTCTGCGATATCATTAGTTGTGTGGATCACTTAGGGTAGAATTCGATTGGGCGACTAGTATAGGTGACTGGCTATGTACCTCGCCTAGGTCATTGGAGTTGTACCAGATGTCCTCTAGGACGCGCAAACCTTACTGTGGAGGAAAAAGAGCATGAATAGATCATAGTGGGGCGAGATAAGACATGAGTAAATTTATATATATATATATATATACACAGACACTTGTACATCAACATGATTTTATGTCTTACCTTGATTGAGAGACACTGTTACATGTGTGATTCCACTTTAATGTCTCATAGTTATTGGGTTCACTGCATAGCTGTATTTCATGTGAGATCTGTTTACTAAGTCATGGATTTAAGCTTTATCTTTTCTAGTTGTAAAACATCTTTGTTTTACAGATAAACCAGCTAAGTTTTGAGTAAGAAGGACCTCGAGGTAAATGCGGATGTTTGGCATAATTATATCAATCTGGTTATTGCTTGAGAATTATTGTAGGATTTCGTGGGCTACTCACGACATTAGTGCCTTTGGGAAGGTTGTAGACTTATATTTTAAGTTGTTTTTTTTTTTATGTAGTTCAATCTAATTTGTATTGGTAATAAATATTGTGTAATGATTTCAGTTAATATGATGGTTCTTAGTACATTGCTGGCTCAAAAAGAGTGAAACCCAACTGCATGCTTTCACAAGTAATAAATTCTCGGTAAATACGAGGTCGATCCACAGAGAATGGTAGATATTAAGTAAAATTCCTATTATCATACATAAAAGTAAATTGAGTTGTTTTTCACTAAAGAGTGGGGCAATGGAGAGATGGTAAACTAAAATTAAATTAACTAAACTAAATTAATAAAAATGAGATTTGAGGAAATTAATGGAAAATACTAAGGCTTCAGGGATCCACTTAGAGCATTCCTAGTAGCCTCACCAAAATAGTTTTTTAGCTATTTTGGTGAGCCAATTTGATGAAAATCCTGAAAAACCACTCCCAGCAGCCTCACCATTTTAACCAAAAAATTTGATGACTGAAATTACTAATCAAATTAGATGAGGCATTTTCACTCAACAACTCACTCACCAAATTTTGTTTCACATTTCTCTCTCACATGATTCGCTTACTTTTTTCATTTTTTCTCTCATTTTCTTCTCCCATCTCCCATCTCTCACACGATAATGTCCTTATTTCATGGATATGAATGATTTTTTGTAAAAAGATTATATAGAGAAAAAATAAATAAATATGAAAAAATTATTATTTAAATGGAATAGTAAATATTGACTAGTTAAAATGGTGAGACTGCTGGAAAATTTTTAATAAAGTGGCTCATCAGAATAGAAAAAAGTGATTTTTAGTTATTTTGATGAGTAAAATTTGGTGAGACTACTAGGAATGCTCTTAGCAATCTATTATGTATTCTTGAAACATATTTTTTTTTTCTCAATTAGGTAGAAAATCAACTATTCTAGTCGGAAGATAAAACAATTAAGCGCAATGAAAAATAAAATATTGAATGAACCTGTGTTGATAAAAATTTGATTTTAATAACATGTCACAATAAATTAAGCATTCAATATATTTTCGAATCATAACAAATCAAACAAAGTAAGCATTTGCTATAAACAAAAATTATAATGAATTAAAATAAACTTGTCACATGAAATTACTTCCAAATAAAAATCATCCCTAATATTCAATTATCAATCTATGAAGAACAACAAATAAAATAGTCTCAAAATACATAAAAAAAAATAAAAAAATACTAGGTTTCACCTTAGCCTTAACTAGAAATTTAGCCGCTCATTATATTAAAATACATGACAAAGTACAAATAAAAAGACATGAAAAGTAAAAAATTTTAAAGACAAATCCCTAATATTTGTTCTCTCTTCTTCTCCCTACTCTGCCGTACCCAGTTCTAGAGAGAGTAGCTGAAAAGTACTGAAAAAAAAAATCTCTCCTTGGCTCTTGTTGTCGTGCTTCCGGTCCGAGAGAGAGAGAGGGTCACTCAAAAAGAAATAAAAAAGGGAAATGCTACCTTGTACACCGAAATCCCACCCCCATCCCACTCCTCCTACGTGGCCAGCTTTTTTAATCTTTTTTAATTGCTTTAATAAAAAACAAACAAAAAAAGTAAAAAAGGGAAATGGACGGATAAACTGAAAGAAAAAGAAAACAAAATTCAAAAAATTTACTCCTCTCTCTCTCAAAATTTACTCTGACTCTCTCTCTCTCTCTCTCCTTCCGGCACTCCCTCTTCCCGGCCGGTCGGCCGTCCTTCACCGGATTCCGTCTCCACTGGCCGGCATCTTTCTCTCTCTCGTCCGTACTTCACCGGCGAGAAACTCTCTCTCTCTCTCTCTCTCTCTCTCTCTCTCTCTCTCTCTCTCTCTCCTTCCGGCACTCCCTCTTCCCGGCCAGTCGGCCGTCCTTCTTCACCGGATTCCCCCAACTCAGCCGGCCACCTCTCTCTGAATGAAGGTTAGATTTGAAAGTTTTTTTTTTCCTTTTTTTTTTGTTTAACGTAAGGATTTTCTTCTTCTTTGAAAATAGGTTCTTTTTTTTTTTTTTAACATTTTCTAACATTTTCTTTGTTATGGGTTTGATTTAGTTCATGGGTGGAAGATGAAAGAGGCTGGCGTCTGGGCATCAAGAAGGTTTTTTTTTTTTTTTTTTTTTTCCTGCAAGAGCAAACACTAAAATGAGAAAAAGAGAAATTTTTTGTTCTATTGCTTCTGGGTTTTCACTTTTTCTATCCTATTTTGTTTGAATTTCAGTTCTTGTTTAGGAGTTGGGTGATACATTTTGACTCTTTGGGCATCAAGAAGGTATTTTTTTTTTCCCCTGCAGCAAACACTAAAATGAGAATGTGAAAAAAGAGAAATCTTTTTGTTCTACTGCTTTGGTGGTTTGTTCTACTGCTTCTGGTTTTCACAAGTTTTCACTTTTTCTATCTTATTTTATTCGAATTTCAATTCTTGTTTATGAGTTTGTCGAAATTTACATATATAGCTAATTTTATCATTTATTACAAATTTTGATTGAAGTGATGACTGAAATACAGTTTAAATTTGTTTTTTTGATGTGCTAAGATCTTATCTGTTATTCATGTCAATTTCATAGATGTTATCCCTCCTATTGCTTAGCCCAGTTATTTCTTTTTCTGGACATAGTTGTTATGTGCTTGGTCTATATATCTTTTACAACTTTGATAAATTAGGAAATGTCATTTTAAGGTTAAACTGTTGCTTTAATGGACCATTAGAGTGATTTAGCCAGGAGACTCCATATATAGAGAATGGAGTCTCTTAGCTAAATGATTTCTTTTTCAAATATAGTCTTAAAAATTGCTAACAGATAAGTATGTTTTTGTGTTTGTTGAAGTTGAAAGTAAAATGAGAATATAAAGGGAAAGTCTGTTGTGTGTTTTATCTTTATAAATATCAAGCCAAAATTCAAACTATTCAATTACTGTGCTGAAATTGAATAATGCAAAATAGAATTATAGGCATTATATTATCTTATTATTATTGCATTTGTAATTCTAGGCCACTTTCTGTTCTCTTAAATGGAATTTTCAAGCTCACGCCTGGAGAATGAGGGCGAAATTGAATATCTGAGTACACATATTCCAAATGACGACGATTCAACTGACGAAGATGGACCTGAATTTGGTTAGGCTTTTAACTTTTGTATTATTTATCTAAACTCCGTATTATTAATTTGATTTTTTTTTTTTTTTTTTTTTTGGTATGTGATGATTTAGAGTTGGATGATAAGGAGGACAATGAGCCACAATACAAGATGATAGATGTGAATGATAAAGTTGAAGAACCTAAGGAATTAATGATGTTTAATTCGTTGGAAGAAGTTGAAGGGTATTCTAAGTAGTTCTAAAGTTATTATATTTATACTTCTATCATGGTCAGGTTATGTAATTTTGTAATAGTGAAATATTCTTACTAGCATGGTCATGGTTTGTTTTTTGATTGTAATGCTGCCTTCTTATTTTTTGATTTAGTTAGAAATTGTTGAGTTGCCTCTGTATTTGAACAATGTGCAATGACAACAAAGGGAAAAGTGGCATCAACGTATGTTTAGAGAATTAATATCTATTTTTATTTTGGTTGGACGCTTGCATGGGCATGGGCATGGTGGGGTTATAATCAGGTGCATAAAACCTTAAGTTTGATGATAAGTCTTCCATATATGTAAATTTTTGATAATTAATAAGCAACAGATCTGTGCTAATAGTAAACATGTATTGATCAATACACATCAACTTCTTGTGCAAAATCCAAAGTAAAGTCGCATTCTACATTCTCTTACTCCTATTACATATAAGGTGAAGCCATTTACAAGTACAAATGGTTACAAAAAGTTAACTAACTTACATGTTGTCTATCTTATGTGTAAAAAGTATCATATCAATAAAGATCGTCATATCCCATCTAGACCAAGCCATCATATTAATCAATTTGTTATAACCATTTAGGTGTTAGCATGACCTTGGTGGTAGTTGAAGTCCACTGCAAATTCTCAACAAGCCTTGAAGCTTGAAGCCATTTATGAGTATGCCACACTTGACCTTCTAAAATCAAATTTTAATAAGTCGTGTACTCATTTATATATTGCCTACCGCCTTTAAACTGTAAGAATTTGAATAAAATTTGAAAATAGGAATTTATCCTAGTATGTCGATCATAATTTCTATTAATAATCAACAATGTACAATTGAAATGTATATGTTAAGTTAAAAGATTACAATAGATAAGTTATAACTCAAAGTATAGTTACAGAAGTCAATTACAAAAAATACAAGCTATATTATATTTTTTGAATGTTGTGACTCTTGCAACCCATCCCTTTGCTTCCAAGAATTCATAAAGTGACTCTTGCAACTCATCATACAATTTCCTGTAAAAAGCCAATTACAAAAACCATGTCAAACCAAAGTTTCATAACCCAACCTTTGAATGTAGTGAAAGCAAAGAACAAGAATATGTAATTTATTCTATACACAATCTTGTTATTTATTCTATATAATATAAGGAAAATGATTAAAAAGATCATAAGAAATCACATTTGATTAAAAAAAAGAAAACCCAGAAGCAATAGAACAACAAAAAGATTTCTCATTTTTCACATCCTCCAGCAAACGGCCAACATCCAGAAGAAATAGCAGAAAAATTTAGTGTTTGCACTCGCAAAAAAAAAAAGTAGGTCAAGTATTGCAAATCAATCAATATCCTAATTTGATGATCCATGCCCGTTAAACAAGCTGAGTAGCAAATCAACATCTAAAGTCAGTGAGATTTGTATAAAAGTAAGCATTCTTGTAGCAACTTATATCTAGTGCATATATTTTGATAGAATCCATCTACTGGACAGCCAAACATGATACATATTGCAAATTTTAAAGCATAATAACCGTAGTATGCCGAGTAGAAAACTTTCTTCTGACTTCATAACTAACTTTTTGACATTTACCCACAAGAATGTCCATAATGAGATTTGCCAGTTAAGATATAAGTTGCATACGATTGATCCTATGCAACTTAGTGTTTGCACTTGCAGAAAAAATTAGTGTTTGCTCTTGCAAAAGAAAAAAAAAACCTTAAATGCCTTTTCCTAATTTATCAAAGTTACAAAAGATATATAGACCAAGAACATAACAATTATGTCCAAAAAATAAATAACTGGGCTAGGCAATAGGAGGGGCAACATCTATGAAATTGACATAAATAATAGATAAGATCTTAGCACAACAAAACAACAAATTGAATCTATATTTCAGTCATTGCTTCAATCAAAATTTGTAATAAATGATAGGATTTTAGTGTTTGCTCTTGCAAAAAAATAAAAATAAAAAACCTTAAATGCCTTTTCCTAATTTATCAAAGTTACAAAAGATATATAGACCAAGCACATAACAACTATGTCCAGAAAAAGAAATAACTGGGGTAGGCAATAGGGATAACATCTATGAAATTGGCATGAATAACAGATAAGATCTTAGCACATCAAAACAACAAATTTAATCTGTATTTCAGTCATCGCTTCAATCAAAATTTGTAATAAATGATAGGATTAGCTATATATGTAAATTTCGACAAACTCATAAACAAGAATTGAAATTCGAACAAAATAAGATAGAAAAAGTGAAAACTTGTGAAAACCCAGAAGCAGTAGAACAAAAAGATTTCTCTTTTTTCACATTCTCATTTTAGTGTTTGCTGCAGGGGAAAAAAAAAATACCTTCTTGATGCCCAGAGAGTCAAAATGTATCACCCAACTCCTAAACAAGAACTGAAATTTAAACAAAATAGGATAGAAAAAGTGAAAACCCAGAAGCAATAGAACAAAAAATTTCTCTTTTTCTCATTTTAGTATTTGCTCTTGCAGGAAAAAAAAAAAAAAAAAAAAAAAAAAAAAACCTTCTTGATGCCCAGACGCCAGCCTCTTTCATCTTCCACCCATGAACTAAATCAAACCCATAACAAAGAAAATGTTAGAAAATGTTAAAAAAAAAAGGAAAAGAAGAAGAAGAAGAAGAAGATCGTGCCTTGCGTTAAACAAAAAAAAAAGGGAAACAAAAAAAAATAGAAAATCTAACCTTCATTCAGAGAGAGGTGGACGGCTGAGTTGGGGGAATCCGGTGAAGAAGGACGGTCGACCGGCCGGGAAGAGGGAGTGCCGGAGAGAGAGAGAGAGAGAGAGAGAGAGAGAGAGTTTCTCGCCGGTGAAGTATGGACGAGAGAGAGAAAGATGCCGGCCGGTGGAGACGGAATTCGGTGAAGGACGGCCGACCGGCCGGGAAGAGGAAGTGCCGGAAGGAGAGACAGAGAGGAGAGAGAGAGAGTCAGAGTAAATTTTGAGAGAGAGAGGAGTAAATTTTGAATTTTGTTTTCTTTTTCTTTCAGTTTATCCGTCCATTTCCATTTTACAACTTTTTTGGTTTTTTTTTTTAAGCAATAAAATAAGATTAAAAAAGTTGGCCACGTAGAGGAGTGGGATGGGGGTGGGATTTCGGTGTACAAGGTAGCATTTCCCAATAAAAAATCTCCTTGCTTCTGCACCTTCAGAAGACTAATAAGATAAGAAAAAAATTCCCTTTCGACAACTCCTCTCCCTTCTCCTTTTCTTATTTTTTACTTCTTCTAACAAATATTAACTTCAAAACATTCTAACATTTTTTACTTTTTATATCACATTAACAATTTTTTTTATTATCACTATTTAAATAAAAAAACTCACTACAATACAATTTTTTTTTTTTTTTTTTCATTTTTTATATAAGTTCTTTCTACTTTATATCATATCAATCATTTCTTACAACCACTCTTAAAAAAATAAAAATAAAAATTTCACCTTAAGTATGAGGGGAAGGGGTTGTCAAACGGGAATCTTTATTTGACAACTCCTTCCCCCATACTTGAGGGAATTTTTTTTAGCAGTAATAAAAAGTTATTGATGTGATATAAAGTAGAAATAATTTATATGAAAAGGTAAAAAAAATTTTGTAGTGTGTTTTTTAATTTTTAAATAGTAATAAAAGGTTGTTGATGTGATATAAAAAGTAAAAAAAATTAATAATATTTTAAGTTAATTTTTTTTTTTAAGAGAATTGAAAATAAGAAAAATGAAAAAGGGTGGAGTTGTCAAATGGAGCCTAACCTTTCTTCTTTACGAATGAAGGTATTTTCACGCCGTTTAAACCTTTCTTCGTAATGAAGAAAGGAAATTTCACTTTTTTTGTTTTTTAACTGTTGCGCCTTTCCTTTCTGTCCCAACTCCGGCCTCCTCGTGATTTGAAACTTAACCACACAAAACATAACTCTCCAAGTTGTGGGCTCCATCACCGTACAACACATCCATGACCCATCCCTCTCAAAAATAAACCAGTTTCTGTTCTTTGATTCTCAATCGTAGCTTTTGTTTATTTTGTCCTTTCTTCAAAATAATTTATTTTTTTATTAATTTTTGTTAATTCCTACAAAAACACAATTCATTACATTCAGGGGCGGAATTAGCTTGAGGTTGGAGGGCTCGGCTCTCCCAAACCCCAAGGTTTTTCAACAAAAAAAAAAAAAAAATCCTCTAAAAAAAAGAATTTAAAATTTTACCCCTATATATATATATTTTAGTTTTTTCTCATTTTTTTTTCAATTTTGTCCTCTCAAATTTTAAATGCGGACTCCACCTTGATTGCATTGATATCAATTTAAGTTCAAATTTAATAATTAAACAATACTTTACAATTTAAATATAAAATGTAAGAATTAGTATAAAACAAAGTATGATAATGTTTACTCTAATAAAACAAAATGTGCACATTTAAGTTATTATCATACATGATTTGATTGTAATGATTAATGTTGATAGAATAAAAGAAAAGTTATATATTTCCAATGTTTTGTGTTTTGATCTTGAGGAGTAGAGGTAATATTTTCGAGTTATTTACCTATTAAATGAGCGTGAAGGGGTCACGATAACATTTTGCATTAATTATCCGTTGATTAATTTCAAAAGCATTACACAACACGATTCTGTTGATGGGATAAAAACGCAACCATTAAAACACATTAGAGCACCTCAATTAGTCAGCAGGCTGGCACGCTTAGGCCACAGCCCACAAGCGATGCCGTGGTATGATGGTCACGACTCACAAGGACCCGCACAACCCCAGAGTGGCATATAATCGCTGGCATATAATAAATGAGAAATGATCAAAACACTCACAATGTAACAATAGTATAACACTAAGGCACATTAGGTGAGAGAGTACAGTGATCACTCTCCGTAATAAATTGCTTATTTTCCATGCGTGATAGGATGTGAGGGGCGAGTATAGGAAGGGTACCAGTTTTGAACCCATGGGCCCATGTCAACTTCTAGTTCTTTCCAATTTTTATCAAAGCACCTACTAGTCCAAGAGACGAGAGAGAATGAGAGAGATTTCATCTAAATTCTATATTAGTAAAGAAACGTCAGTTTTAGCCGCGTGTCTTTCAGCTCTAAAGCCGCTGAGCCCCACGTCTTCTACTCTTCTCCACCGGCACCACCCCGCCATTAAACAAACAAAATGGTCCCTCTTTCGGTGCATCCGGATCCACGTAGCAAATACGACAAATAGGTGCACAGGATCTCAATCCAATTTTTTACGTTCATGTCATACAAATTGACGTGACCAAGTATTTTAAATGATTTTTTACTTTTAATTTTTTAAAAAAATAATTAATATCATAAATTATTTAAAAAATATCACGCCAACTAATGTAATACAAATGTAATAAATAAATATAAATAATAACATTATTCTTTCAATAATCTCTAGGATACAAAATGAAGGTATTGAAAGAATAATGTTACGTGACGTGGCGGAAGGCTAGTGCATGGGGTGATAGACAATCGGTGAGTTCGAATACTCCCAAAAGAGCCTCTAGCGTCTTCTCGGACTAGTAGCTTGGGCCATTAAGCTTGCACATCTGTCCCCTCTCTTTGCGATTGCTTCAAAGTTCTTCAAACACGCATTCTCTGAGTTTCGCTTGTTTGAATTTTCTTTGTTCTTCTTTTTAGTGTTGTGTAATGGGAATCTGATCGGACGTTGAAGAAAGGAGGAGAAGGAGGAGACAAGAAGATGTTGGAGGATCAGGTGGCGAATTTGTTGCAGAAGTACCTAGGGAACTACGTGAGGGGACTCAACAAAGAGGCCCTCAAGATCAGTGTCTGGCAAGGTTCGAATCGCTCCTCTCTCTCTCTCTCTCATTCATTTCTTTAGCTTTTTGAATTTTTATTGTGAAGCTTCTTGCGTGCTGCGATCAAGTTCGTTGCTAAGAAATGGTTCCGATTTAGGAATATGAGAGCGATCCGAAATTTTCTAGGCCTCGAAATGGCGTTCGACGGTGTTTTTGGATGATCTAACTGTCAATTCGAGTGAGAAAGAGAGTTGGAAAGAAAGAGAGAGAGAGCGAGTATTGGTTAGTGGAAATGGTGATTGTATTGGTGGTGGTTGGTCATGTGTGGAATTGAACTGTCAATACGAGAGGAAAGAGCGAACTATTGAAAAAGGATGATAACGAGATACTCTGTACAATAAAAAGCTACAATGTTGGGTAAATTCATCAATCTTATAAAACTTGAGGTGATAATTCGTAGCTGTTTTAATTCTTTGGCTTTTGTATTAGAAATGCCATTGGTGTAACGACCTAAGAAAAAAGTGCTAGTTACGTCTGCGCTATCATCCCAAAAGGATTAGTCAATTTGGCATTTTCCTAGAATTCCTTATAAAACCTAGTTTCACTTGATAATTAGATAATGTGAGACTTAGCACTTATAACTATCTTTATAAATCACCGACTCTATGTGGGCTACTCATCTTCTCAATATGGGACCGGGGTGTTGCAAACTCCCCCTCTTAAACTTCTAAAGTCCTCGTCAGGACCACACCATGTAGCGCTCCAATACCACATGCCCTGACGTTACTAGGTGACTCTAATACCATTTATAAGGATCCAAGAAAAAGCGCTAACCACATCTCTGCGCTATCACTCTAAAAGGACTAGCCAATTTGGCATTTACCTAGAATTCCTTATAAAGTTCAGTTTCACCTAATAACTAGGTAATGTGGACTTAACACTTGACTATCTTTATAAATCATTCAATCTATGTGGGCTACTCATCTTTCCAATATGGGACCGAGGTGTAACAACTGGTCTTTATGAAGTGGGTGCTTTACATTTTATCATGAAACACCCACAGTAGAATTTGAAAAAGCGAACTATGATGTTTCAAGGCTTATTCACATCTATGGCCATCTCATTGTTAGGATTTTAGAGAAGATTGTAGAGGGTTTGAATATGACTTTCCAATTAGGTGGTCATTGTTCTCTCATTTGTTTTGGGCCAAACCTCTCTGGTACCTTACTGGTGCATCTCTGTGTGTCATCTAGGTCTTGCTTTGCTTACCTTCTTGCCTATGTAGATTTCGTACTAGGATAATTTGTGGTTGCGCTTCATTCCTAGCTGATTTTGAAGAACGCTAGTTTAGACGCCATGTTGCTAAACAATGAATATCTCAATGTTAACAACAATAAGGATTAATAAAGTTATCAACTTTCAATTCAAACACCACATATGAATACCAAAATCTAGCAAAAATCTTTTGAAAAACTCTTCAAAAGTAATTCCACCCGGGATAGCTAAACCTAGAAAATCAATCCACTATAAAAGAATAAAGAGATTACAAGTTGTTAACACTTACAAAACCTTAGTAGTTGATACACCATTGTACCAGACAAGTGACCCACTTGTTCTTCCAGAACTTCTGGACAATTCTTCTACTTGATCTCCTCTTTCAATTCCGAAACTCTGGTGGCTGAAAGGTGTTTATGATCTTTGTGCGGTTTAAACAAACACTTTTAAGAGAGATGCAATTGAAAGAACAAAACCTAAACTTTCTCTCTTAGCACATGAAAAAAAAGGGGTCTTTGTTTTCTGAAGACAATGCCTTGAGTCTTTTGAAGAATCGTGCTCTAAACGCCCTTAAATAGACTTAAGAAAGTAGCCCTCAAATTTGAAAGTAGGTTTTTGAAATTATGCATATTTTCGGTCCTCGTTCGAACGTGGCCAGGGTTTCTCAGCTTTTCAATGAGTTTCTTAGCTTTCTTAGGCGGTGGGTTCGAACGGGATTGCAGACGAGTGCAAATGAGTTATTCCGCCAAAAATTCGTCTCTAGCTCGTTTGAAGGAGTTGCATTGCCAAAAGCTCATTCGACCCCAACTGCAAATGAACTATTCTGTCCAGCTTTTCAGTCTTCTTTTTATAGCTCATTTTGACTTGGTAAACATTGGAATTAGAAATTTTTTGTGAAATACAAAGTTGTAGAATTTTGAGTCAGCTTTCCAATACCACCAAGTTTGTTTTCATCTTATCTCGGAATCAAAAGTTATGATCATTTTAATCCAACTAGGTCAATGTTGGATGTCATGAATACTTATGTTTTGGATCAACTTTTGCTCGGACTTAACCTAGACTTAAAACTTACAACCAAATATGTTTTGATGCTGAATTTGCCAACATTAAAAACCTAACAGATTTCATGCTGCTGTTTATTTTCATCTGGCTATAGCTTTATAACTCAATTTTCATTCTTCCCAATTTTCTTTGGTGCTCATGGATGGTTGTATGTAGGGGAGAAGTTGATTGGAGATATCCAATTGATTGGAGATATCCAATTTTATTTTATTTTATTTTTTAAGATTTCATAGAATTTTACATGGTTTTAGCTATTGTTTGTTCTTTCTTATGTCATTAGTTCTTCTCTCTTAAGTACTTTTGTACTTTGAAGGCCCCTTCTTGGCGTCTATTATTTGATTTACTTATCTGGAAAAAAAAGGTGTGTTGTGGTCTCCTTTTTATCTGAAAGTGAACTCTTATTCTACTTGATTTTCTGTATTGGCAAAAGGAGGCAAAAAGTTTTAAAGAATTTATTTGGGAAAATATCAATTTATTATCCTGAGTTTCAGGTTAGCATCAATTTTTTTTTTCCGTGGATTTCATGTTTTGCAATTAGCTCCAGGCGTTTAATTTGAGTTTCAACTAGATCTTTCCATCCTTTTTTTTTTTTTTTTTTGTCAATTAATAAAAAGAAGTAATGAGAAATCTCAATTATAGTCCTAAAAAAATTACTTAAGAAAGTAAAAATGCAAAAAAGTGAAAAAATAAAAAGGTTAGTAGGAGAGGATGGTCAAACCAACCCTTAACTTTAGGGAGTGTTGTCTGGACACCCTTTCTCACCAATTTTTAAAACATTTTTCGCATTTTTATTTTTATTAGTTTTGATACTTTTTCCTTAAGGGTATAATTAAGATTCACATGGATTCTGATAGGAAATTGATGGAAGTGTTATTTGAAATTCGGGTAAAACGTATGGAGCTAATTGGAAAAATTAGAAACTGATCTAAAACTTAGGGTTGGAGATTGATTTTATATTGAATTTATTAAGTCTCTAAGGGATAGTTCAATCGGCTAGGACCCCGCCACATGAAGTGGAGTTTACTAGTTCGAATTTCTCATTCCTCTTCCCTTTGGGACAAAAATTACTTATCTAGAAAAAAAAAAGATTTTATTTATTAAGTTTCACACTCGCTTTTAATTTAAGTGTATATGATCATAGTTTTCATTTCTTTTCTGGTATAGGGATATTATATTGTTAAGCTTATCATATATGATATTGTTTCTTAATTTAGTTAAATCTTCTTTTGTTGCCTAAAACATAAAACAGGGAATGTAGAGTTAACAAATATGCAGTTGAAGCCTGAGGCACTCAATGCATTAAAGTTGCCGGTGAAGGTCAAGGCGGGATTTCTAGGATCTGTGAAACTTAAGGTTGGTCGAGTTTCAGTCTCACAAGGTCAATGTATATCATTTTTTGAAGTATGATTGAGTTCAGATATGACTGGTTTATACTTTCATGATTTTTTCTATGGCAAGGTGGCATTTCTAGTTGACTTTTCTTATATTTTCTGAAATTGTTTGTGGTGGTGGAGTTGGTTTTGCAATTGTAGCATCCATTTGAGCATGAGTATGTAAATGTACATAGCTAGATATGTGTTTGTGTGATGCTATTTTATGCTTGAACCTGGAAGCTATATGTAATGGATTCCTGGAAAAAGCAATCCCAAAGATTTTGGAGAAGGGTGGTTAATAGTGACCGTTGAACGCATCATCGCCTGCTTTAAATAAAGTATTTTCTATGGTAGCATCTGATATGTTGTCGGAGTAGAAGATTATCAACAAAGGCATTTTAGTTTGTTGTAGATTCTTAGATTCTTAAGAAAAGTCAACTAGTCAAGATCATGTGAATTGTTTTAGTTTGTGGCATTTCTAGTTGACTTTTAACATTTAATGATGGCATGTACAAGGCTCAATATTGAAATAATTTTAGATCTTTGCTTTGACTTTGTTGGTTCCTCGTCTTGACTTTTTAAGAACAGGTCCTATTTATTTTTTCCTTGTTGGAAGGTGAATTATAGAAAGCTAATTTCCTAAGCATTGTTATCTGAACGGTTTGCTTCTCATACAACCACAGGAATTCCATGCCTCTCACTCACTTGGGAATGCTAGAAAACCTACCACCATTAAGTTGGATGTGGAAACTTGCATTAGGCAAGGAAAATGGCTAACTTATATTGGCTGTAACAAGATATAAGAAAGAACCTGCCTTTTGAATCAGCTACTATGCACTATAAACAAGGGGTCTCCCTCCATTTTCTATTATGAAAGATTTGTGGAATGTTGAAGATACTACGAGCTGATGTATGTATATATATTGGTGGTGGAACAAGAAACTAGCTTGGATATTTGTTAACTTGCTCAAATCTTTTATGGACTGTAAAAGAGTAATTAAGATGCTGAATCTAATTGTAAAATTCAAAGGTATTTTCTCCTGTTTACTTGGGAGGTGAGGGGAAAAGATGAAATTGTAGGCATAGTTGTCTACTACAACTTGATTACATTTGTTCAAAAGACACACACACACACACACACACACACACACACACACACACACTTGCTCAAATCTTTTATGGACTGTAAAAGAGTAATTAAGATGCTGAATCTAATTGTAAAATTCAAAGGTATTTTCTCCTGTTTACTTGGGAGGTGAGGGGAAAAGATGAAATTGTAGGCATAGTTGTCTACTACAACTTGATTACATTTGTTCAAAAGACACACACACACACACACACACACACACACTATATTTGGCCTAAGATGTATCGAGGAGCTGGGTTGGGGACCTTTAGGTAGCTCTTCAACCATTATTACTTGGATTAGGTATAGGAAGCTCGGGACATGGGGACCTCGCGATAGTGATTTTGGCCTTGTATGTCCTTGGGCTCTCTTGTAAGTTGGTGCATTTCTTTAGACAATTGGTTAACCAGACTGCTTACCTAATTAAAAGGACTTATGAGTATTTTTCTTAGTGAAAGGGTTGTTGGGTGTTCTTTTTCTGGTGTGGTTCCTTGTAAATTTCTCTCTTGCTTAATATGGTTGTGTTCTTCATCCTTCCATCATTAGTTCAGTACACAAAAATACACAAAATAGTTGTTTGGTCATAAACAATTATGCTAGAGGTGGTTGATAGAGATCTCTGCCATGTTGAAATCCTCTCTCTCTCTCTCCCCCCCCCCTCTGTACTCCGCCCCCTTCCCCCTCTCTGTCTTGGGGGATGGGGACGGTGGTGGACGAGTTCAAGGGATGTTTACAACATAATTTGCAAACTAAAATTGTTATGCATAGACGTTCACTGCTATTGGTGGGTTTGAAGTGAACGACTTATTGTTGAACTGCCAAATCTCACCTTCTGAATTCTTTCTTATTCTCCAACCATTTCCCATTCCTGATTGATTTGGAGGATTTTCAGCTGAGTATCATATGCATACTGCTCATTAGCAGCTAAGATATGCATGTCCTTAAAGTGGGTTTTTGATGTTTCACTCTAAGGTTCCCTGGAGCAGGCTTGGCCAAGATCCAGTTTTGGTGTACCTGGATCGAATTTTTTTATTAGCTGAACCAGCAACTGAAGTTGAAGGACGCAGTGAGGATGCTGTCCAAGAAGCTAAGAAAAGCCGAGTGCGGGTAGGACATGATGACCTTTATGCAAAGTAGACGCTATTTGCCCAACAAAATATGTTTGAGACTAATTAATGCCTTTTCAATTTTGAAATAGGAAATGGAAATGAAGCTGTTGGAGAGAACACAGCAGTTGAAGTCTGAAATGGTAAGATTTAAAATTAATATGATTTTCTAGATATTTGTTCTTTTTCTGGTTAGGTGTTTCTCTTGTATATTTCTGTACTTGGGTTGTGCCTTTGTGCTATTGAATTCCATTTACTTATAAAAAAGAGAAATTTAGTGCCATGTAAACTTGCTGCTTTCACTTTTTGCATGCATGTATCCATAGTACCTATGCATTTTTGTTAGTATGTAAGAACGTACATTTTTTTTTTTGATAAGTAATTTAAAATTCAATAAAAAGCGCAGAGGGGCGCAACCCTAATACACGGGAAGTATACAAGAGAGCCCCTAAACGGGAGGAACAACTAATAAATTAAGAAAGTCCACAAAAGTAGAAACACCTAGGTGGCAAAGATGGGGTGCTATCCATAGATATAGCGTGTTAAGAAGACGCTTCCTTAATACTACCATTCCAGTCTCGACATCTTCAAAAAGCCTCGCATTCCGCTCCCTCCAAATGCTCCACAAAACACAGTGAGGAACTAAACGCCAAACATTCTTTGCTAGGCCATGCCCTCGAGAAGCACCCCAAGTAGTCAACAAACCCAGCACCGATTGTGGCATGACCCATTCAATTCCAAATAAAGAAAACATAAAACTCCAAAGCTCACGGGCGGTGTCGCAATGAAGTAACAGATGATCAATAGACTCCCCCTTCTTTTTACACATACAACACCACTCAATAACCACAATATTCCTCTTTCGCAGATTGTCATGAGTCAAAATTTTACCTAAAGCTGCAGACCATACAAAGAACGCCACCCTTGTCGGAGCATATATGTTGCATATTTGTTGCATATATGACTAGATACCAAAACATGTTCCCCTTCTTATCCAGCTATCCCAACACTTTACACCTCTGAAAAAGATTTGTTATGATTAGCGGAAGTACGATTATATAAGAAAAAAAAGTTTATTGGAAGCAGGAATTGTCAAGTGAAGCACTCGTAATATGTTAACAGTCAAACTTATATCATATGCGCATACATAGCCTTATATTTTTTGGTGTATAAGTATGTGCCATTCATGAAAAACAGAGAAGAAGGTGGTGTGTGTGTGAGGCATTGCATATTTAATCAAACTTTTAGAGCTTAATATTTAAATAAGCATTTGATGAATCTTTAAAATATCATTTAACCAGTCATATGTTTGGAGTGTATAATTATATAAGTACATTTTATTAATCTGAAAAATTTCTTTAAAAGAATGATAAGAACTATGGCACTTATGAGGCTGAAGGAGATGAATCAATTTCCTTTTACACAACCATACTGTAACTGTTCATGTTACGGTAGTAACAATTTGTGGCACTTAATTGATGCTCTAGATTTTGGATACGATTTGTGATCTTTTACTTCTCCTTTATTACTTCACTGTCCCCCTTACCCTTCTTAGTCTTTTTTTTTTGGTGCCGGGAGGGTGGGCGGGGGGGTTGGCACTTCTGTATGCTTCTTGTGCTTGGTTTATGCTCCCTTTCAATACACTAACAAAAAATTTGAAAATAATAGCGTTGGGATTTTTTGTCTGTGACAGTTGATAATAAATACATCTGGATTTTCTTTGTGAAGGTTTGATATGCAATATTGAGATGCTATCTTAAGCCTATAAGCTTGAGCTCAACAATATTATATTAATTAATCACTCTTGTTATTACTGTCCGACCACTTAATCAATCACAAAACTTATTTGTGAGTATTCCAAAAATTCGATTCCTTTTATGTATGACTTCGTACCACATCACCAAGTGCTGTTCTGATTATACATTTGAATGGAAACTTTTTTTAAATAATTTGAGTGTTGAAACACCACCATCCACTGTTTACCATTAGAGCCTTTACACAACCATAGGTGGAGCTAATGTGGGAGTTGTCGTCACTCCTATTGTGGGAGCCACCAACAACACGTATAGTCACATGGAACACTTGCTCTTTTGAACCATCAACTTTGATATAACTTTTGGGGTTTTGGATTTGTGAGAATTGATAATGAACGCCTTGGAGAATTCTTTGTGATTATTTGATACAACATGTTGGATACCACCTTAATTGAAAAGTTAGGTTTGTACTGAAACAATAGTATATTGACTACTCATTGTTGTTACTAATATCTGATACTGGACTTGGCCACTAAACCAATTATACAACTCACATGTGAACATATAAGCAGATGTACATATTTATGAAAATAATTCATGATTTTATAGTCACTTATACTATCGTTTTCAAAGGTTCTCTCCCTCATTCTATTTTCCCCTATTCTCTAATTATGGAGGAGATGACCTACTGTGATGGTCATTGGTTGGAGTGATCCGAGGTGATCCAATTGATTGTTTTAGTAGTTCCTGGACGAATTGAATAAAAGGTCAAATTTGAAGTATAGAAGTTTTTTAGTATGGCTTAGATAAAAAAAGGTTTTGAGTATGTTTCTATTGTTTTTGAATTGCATAGGGTGATCATCTATTAGATTTGGTAGTACTTTGGATTATTTGAATAATATTAAGTTTTTTACTCAATCTGTAGAAGGTTTAAAGGTATGACATTTTATGCCATGTTTCCTGTACCCTTATATTGTTTCTATTCTAGTCGTCTATATGCAGTGAATCATCAGTAATCGGGTGTTCGTTTAGCAAAACTTTTGAGAGAGTGCTTTTTGCTTTTTGGTTGTGATGTGACATAAAGGTGAAGGTAGTTTTAAGTATTTTGTTAGTGTTTTGTATTATAAGTTGTTTGTTACCTAAAAAGCGTTGTTAAACTAGCTCTAGATTTCGGTGTTTGGCAAGTAAAAGCGTTGTTCGTTTGGCAAAATTTCTCTGAAGTTGGGTCAGATTTCGGTGTCTCTTCTTTGGGGGTGGCTGCATTGGGAGAAAGGCTCCACTTTTCTCTTTCGGTGATGTCGGAGAGTGGGGCTCTCATCTACCCATCCGAGTCCAAATCAGTTATGAGATATCATCGGAGATTGAAGGCAAAAACTGCTCAGATGGATACGCTCTGTTTGATGAGGCTGTGACAGCCCTCAGTGTTTTGACAACGTCGTTTTTGGGTGCTTCTTCTCAGGCCTTGGGCGGGACTGTGGTCTAGTCCTCGTCGATGTCAGGTGGGGGAGTGGTCTGTAAGTCTCCTCTGTCTAGCTTTCTTTGGCGAGGATTCCTTCTCCCGAGTGTTTCCTCCCTTTTGAGTGGTGACGCTTCTCCAATCGCTGAAAATGGAAATGAATTCAGGGTGAATGGTTTGTCCCAATCTCAGAAGTGGCCAGTAGGGTTTGATCCGTTTGGGGAAGTAGTTGTGTGGGAGCAATGTGATGAGATTTGGGATGGGGAGGCTGGTGATTCCCCGTACCCTTTGGGTGTTCTTCCTCCCAGCATGGCTTTGGATTGGGAGGTGGCTAGCGATGAGAATGAGGATTCGTCCTTGGCGATTCTGGATGCCTTTGAAGAGGACTTTCTTTGGAAAGTTAAGGTTGCTCGTCCGTAGTTCAAAGGCAAGAGGGAGATTTTGAATTTGGTAAGCTCCATCAACTACGGTGATGCAAGTGCGTCCACTCGGCAGAGGAAAGGGAAGGCTCACGTGCGGTAGCGGGGAATGCTTCTTGAGGGTTCTGGTTTGAGGGTTTTTGGTTTTTGAGGGGTTTTTTTTTTGGGTTTTTTTTTTTTTTTTTTCCTTTCTTTCTTTCTTTTTGTAGGGCTGTTCCTTGTGGGTTTTGTGTTTAAGGGCTTAGGTCCTTGTGGGTTTGTTCGGGCTTCTCTTTGTGGGCTGGTTTGATTATTCCTGTGTATACTCTATATGTACTTAGGGGCGCCTTACGCTTTTTAATAAAACATTTCTTATAAAAAAAAAATAAAGATTTCTAGGACTCTAATATCCTTTCCACATTCTCCAAACTAAACCTTCTTGTTGTTAATAATCTACTATAAGGCTACATGATTGCCAAGTTTTTTTGTTTTATTTTTGAGACTTGTCCACAAGAAACCTTTTTCTGCTAGTGATTTTAGTACCGTGATACTGGAGGAAACTGTACTGAAACTTGTGTGGCCAAATCCAAAGAGTTTTCTAGGGCAAGGTAGTAAGGTGCCCTCCGATTATCGATTATTTCTTATGCTTTTAGCCTCTTGTTACCTTTAGCAGAATTGAACGGATGGAAGTTAGCTGGTCCTGTTGTTTTTGTATATTCCAACGTTTTTGATATTTTAAGCTAGAGAGCTCTAAAGTAGTGAGAATGCTTCTTGATATCTGACGGCGTGAGCAAATAATATGCCTAGCTACGCATAAATGCATCGAGTCTAGTGCTACGACCCAAGAGCTTGGCCATCCCTATCTTTCTGTATTGCATTTCGTGTGCTTGCAATTCTCTTTTCTAATTTTTTCATGTGCATGCATGCATGAACAAACACATTTGCTTCTTTTGAATATTTTTCTAGCATCAACCAGAAAATTAAAATTTTGGCACTTTATACGGACAAAAATTATGTCTATGCCACCAATACCAAACTGTTCTAGCCATACATTGTTTTTGCTTACCTTGTCCTTGTTCTTCGGGTCCCTCTTGGTTTGAAATCTTGTTGCTGTTGTACTACTATGAATGGTATGTGTTAAATCACTAATTATCCCAAAAGCTTAAGCTTATTGGAAATTGTTGATTTAATCATTTAATTAATCTTCTAATACTCTCCCTTATGTATGAGCTCAAACTTTCCCTCAATAAGTGAGGTCCAATACGTTGAATATTTAATTGAAATGAGATGTGAATGAAGAAACAAGATTTGCATTCAGGACCTTTGCTCTGATATTACAGTAAATCACCGATTATCCTAAAAGCTTAAGCTTATAGGAAATGGTTAATTTAATCATTTAATGAATCTTCTAACAGTATAGAGCTCAGCTGATCAGGCAAGGTTCATTTGATTTGAATTATTATGTTCTTATGTACTTGGTACTTCTATTCCTTAAAGTCCTATGTGCTTGGTCAGTCCTGATTTAAACTTGCTTTAACTAAACTATCTCTGATGGACATTTACTTGGGCTAAAATTTTAACATGCCTTATGCTTTTTGTTTTTGTCCTTGAAGAACAAGTCATGGGTGGGATCCCTGATCGGCACTATAATTGGGAATTTGAAGCTTTTGATTTCAAATATTCACATTAGATATGAAGATCTTGAGAGGTAAAAAAAAAAATTTAGAAAAGAAGAAAAAAGATAGAATATGGATATATCATTTCTTATTGACCCGTGTTGAATCCTTAACTTCCATTTTGTAGCAACCCTGGCCACCCTTTTGCAGCTGGCATAACCTTGGAGAAGCTCTCAGCTGTGACAGTTGATGATAATGGGAAGGAGACTTTTGTTACTGGGGGTGCACTAGACCGTATCCAGAAGGTTCTTATTTTTGGCATTGAAATTTTTTTGACTAGTGGAAAAGCTTTGGAATCATGTTTTTTCTTTGTATATATGTGCTTTTGTGTGTGGGGGTACAAGGCTATGGGATATTTTTTGACTAATTTAAATGCTCTTCTAATTTTTCGTAGCAGAATGAGAAAGATTCTTTTATTAGCATATTATTATAAATAATTGTAAGCTTGATTTTAATGTTTTGAAAACCTAAAGAGCTGGTTGCAAGCATGGATTCATTTTCGATGAATCTCTTCCAAAAAGTAGCTAAGAGAAATTGACCAAAAGAAAGCATTTTTCCCCATGAGGAATAAAAGTTGGGTATGTGGCTCCATATTTCTGTCTTTATTGCTGTCTTACTCTTTCATTCCTCATCGTTTTACAGTCTGTTGAACTTGATCGTCTTGCACTTTATTTGGATTCTGATATTGTTCCATGGCATGTGGACAAACCATGGGAGGATTTGCTTCCTTCAGAGTGGCTTCAGGTATGTCCTTCAGTCTCTTTAATATAGTACATCTGTATTATGTTTTACTCTTTTGGCAGCCCAGTCATACTTGTATGGTTTACCATGAGAATCAGATATTCAGATTTGGTACTAAGAATGGCAAACCGGCTGATAGTCTTGTGAAAAAGCACAATTACATTCTGCAACCGGTTTCTGGGAATGCGAAGTACACAAAGATGCGGCAAAATGAATTTGCTGATAGCACTCAGCCTTTGCAGAAAGCAGCAGTAAACTTGGATGATGTGACGCTGTGTCTATCAAAGGTTCAATTTATTTTTCCACTTCATGCTTTGTGATGGCAGTGGTAGGTATTAATTAGTCTGAAAAAGTTGGGCATTATTGTTTTGCAGAATGGGTACAGGGATATTTTGAAATTAGCTGATAACTTTGCTGCCTTTAATCAACGGTTGAAATATGCCCATTACCGTCCGAATGTCTCTGTGAAATCTGATCCGAGGTCTTGGTGGAAGTATGCTTACAAAGCCATTTCTGACCAGTTGAAGAAGGCAAGGTATCTAGACTAATTAATTTTGTTATTTTGTCTCTTCATATTTAAGGCATGCAAGATGTCGCTGTCCTGTGTAGTTATAAAAGGCAATAATTTGTTTGCTTATCAAGGGGAAAAACCTTGGTGATGAACATTCAACCTCTATACTTGTCAAGAAAAGAGGATAAAAATCTTCAATCCTATCAGTTTGGAGTTTTTTAAAAATATAGAGAAGCTTCAACCTCCAAGTTCTTTTTCTTGAGTGTTGTGATCAGTTACTAACTCTCTCTCTCTCTCTCTCTAGACCTTATTCTCTTGGCGGCACGTTTAGGCGAGTCCCGCCTTCCCTTTGCACAAGTGTCTTTTCTTCGTTTCTTTTTTCTGCTCGCTGGAGTCTGGGTGCTTGTGTGTTGGTCTGATATGATGGTATTTGGTGGTGGCTGTGTACTGGGGTGGTGGTCGGCAAGGTTTCATTGTATTTCTAGAGGGATGCATAGAAGCTGCTGGAGAAGTTGTGCTACTAAGCTGAGAACGGTGGTGACTTTTCTTGACTTTCTTTTCTTTTCTTTTCTTTTTTTTTTTTTGGGGGGGGGGGGGGGGGCGGCGGGGTGAGGAGTTTCTTTTCCTCACCAACCCAATGGTGGCTTGTTGGCTTATGGTGTGGGTGGCGCACCTCCAGCGTCACTGGGTCAGCTGCGAGTGTAAGGTGCAGATAGGAGATCCTATGTGGAGGTGTTAGGCCGAGCGAGGCTAACACAGGGGGGCACTTTGGCGCTAGGGGTGTCGGCGGCCTTGGGTTCCCAAGGGCAAAGCATCGCGGTTCCTTTGGGCCATGCAAAGACAGCTGTGGCTGTAACTTTAAAGGTACAAAAGGACATTGATCGAGGGTGCAACATTGTAGTACCAGGTCCATGTTTTCACGCTGAAGCTAGCGACATGGTAGGTTGAGAGAATGTTCCAGATTTAATTGAGGCCCTTAGTAGTTTCAGAACAAAGTTGGAGGATCTCTGAGGGGTAAGTGGGCCGGGTTTAGCAAAAGTGGATGAGGTCCTGTTTTCTATGGGGTCGAAGGATTTTTAAAAAAGCGGATAAGGCCAATTTTGTAAAGGAGAAGCCCAGTTCATCCATGCTGGCCAGTACTGTTTCAAAATCAGTTGTCGTTGTGGATCAGGTTTCAGTAGAGGGTGTTGCGGGCTCGTCTATAGCTTATGCCCATTCCACTTCAAAACCAAACACAAAAGTTCGTAGCCCAAAAGTTCATATCAAAGCCCATCGCAAGTTGAAACCTCCTTTTCATGTTAAGCCCACTTTTAAGTGGGGGAGAGTGACACGGGTTGGGGAGAAGCCATCTTCGGGTATTGACTCAGGCTCGGGAGTGGGTTAGATGGCCACTAGCTCCTCTCTATCTAGCGATGATCCAATGGCTTCATCGGTTATCCTCGGCGGTGTGGGAGGTGCTCAGGCCATGTCAGAGGGCTTTGGCGATGCAACGTTGCCTGTCAGGGTTCAGTCGTGCGCGGTGAAGATTTTCACTACCCAATTTCAGCTCATCTTTCCCCTCTCCCACAGACGCAGCTGGTGATGAGATTATGTTAGCCCCCATCATCTCTGGGCTTCTCGATTTGACTATTGGTGGGAAGGATTGCAGGTCATGGGCGATGCCGTGTGTGCTCCGGCAAGATGGCTCGAGCAAAGGTAGGATGGATGATTCTTTTTGTTTGAGTAGTTATGGTTTGAAGGCCATGGAAGCCTCTGTAGGGGTAGAGATGACCCATGCTTCTAAGATGGGTTTTCTGAGAGTCATTCCAACTCCACTTGATTCGGAATGGGCTATGATTGTTAAAGCGGGAAAGTGGGTTCCCCTGCTTGACAAGGGGAAAGTTGTTGTATCCCCCGGGACAGATGGGTGTGTTGTGGGTGTGATGGAGAGGAGCAATTCTTTTGATGATGGATTTTCGCCTAGTTTAGAGATGGAGTGTTCTTGGGGGTGAAACCCATATTGCTAAACTCTTACTCCTCATTAGAGTATGAGACAGTACAGAGATTAAGTCGTCTGCTTGGGTTTTGTAGGAAGTGAAGGAAATCAGGCATCGAGTGGGGATATCGTGTCGTGAGGTTTTCGAGGAGTTTATGGCCTTCCTCATAGCTATGGAAGCGAGCCATTATAAGGAGTTGGTCTCTAGTTCCAAATTGGGTAATAGAGAAAACAAAGAACTAAAAGGATTATCATGCTCTATTAATGCTTGGTTATTATGAAGCTTAAGTTGTTATCTTGAAATGAGAGAGGGTTGAATGACAAACGCTTGTGGAATGTTTTATTTATTCGACCCGTACATGATTGGGAGATGGAAGAGGTTAGTAGATTTTTTGAGATGTTGTATTCTCTTAAAGTTAGGTGGGAAGGTTTTATCTAGTTCTAAACAGTCTTCGTTTATGTGGAAAAGTATTTGGAAAGTTAAGGTTCCCCCGCGAGTGGCTTTCTTTGTGTGGACGGCAACTTTAGGGAAAATCCTAACTTTGGACAATTTACGAAAATGAACATTATTGTGATGGAGTGGTGCTACATGTGTTAGACTTCTGGAGAGTCCATTGATGATTTGTTCTTGCATTGTATGGTTGCTATAGAGTTGTGGAGTACGATCCTGCAGCTGTTTGGTGTGGTATGGGTGATGCCGCGATCGGTGAAAGATTTGTTGGGGAGTTGGAGGGGGTAAAAGGGCAACCGAACGTTGATGCCGATTTGGCGAATGGCTCCATTGTGTTTGATGTGATATGTATGGAGGGAATGGAATGCACGCAGTTTTGAAGATTGCGAGACTGGTTTGAGTAACTTGAAAAAGCTGGTTATACAAACTTTGTTTATGTGGAGAGTGAAAATACAGTCTATGTCTGAGTGTTTTTATTCTGATTTTCTATATAGGTGCTATCTTTTCTCTTTGAATTAGGGGTATCATGTATACATCTTGTGCACTATGGGTTGCGCCCCTCTGCGCTTTTTGGAATATACTTGACTTATAAAAAAAAAAAAAAAAAAAGAGTCAGAAACTTATTTAGACAGTAGAAAACAAATATTACATGCTTACAGGAATCTAAGCTGGAGTTTGTTTCCAAGGGTGTAGTGTGTAGTTTGTGGGGGATGTCCTCACATGGATTGGTGTTATTCAGGTTTTGAGGGGCCTGTGGTGGAATCTTGTGGGATTGGAGAGTGGTGGAGAAAAATTGAGGAATGTATGGGGGAATTTATTGTGGCTTGCTATTTTAGAAATGTTGAAGATGGCTTCTCTTGGGCTTTTGCGTGTCTATGGGCCTAACTTTGATTGTGATAAGAGGTATTTATGGGAGGAATTGGCTAGCTTGATTAGTTGGTGGAACTTGCTGTGGTGCATTGGGGGAGACTTTAATGTCACTCGTTTTCCTAGCAAAAGATCAAGTGGTGCTTGTCTTTGTCCAACTATGGTCGAGTTCTTAGACTTTATTTTTGATTAGGGCCTTATAGATATTCTTCTTGTAGGAGGGACTTTTACGTGGTCAAATAATTGAGAGCAGCCCTCTTGGTCTAGAATTGATAGGTTTCTTGTTTCTCTGGATTGGGATGCCTAGTTTTCAGATCTGTCGCAAAAGAGGTTACCTAGACTTCGCTCTCCCATTCTCCTTGATTGTGGAGGCATTCAGGGCGGTAAAAGATTTTTCAAGTTCGAAAATATGTAGTTAAAGGCTGAAGATTTTGGGGACAGAGTGCATCAATGGTGGACATCCTATCATTTTAAAGGCTCCCCAAGCTTCACTTTGACTTGCAAACTCGAAGCATTGAAAGTTGATTTAAGAGCTTGGATCGAGCAGGTGTTTGGCAATGTGGAAAATCAGAAAATGCATCTCTTGGATGAATTAATTATGTGTTCTTGATGGTTTGGAAGAAGAGAGTGCCTTATGTGAGGAAGAGAAGTCGAGGAAAGACAAAGTTATCAGTGATTTGGAGAAGGCTACTAGAATGGAGGAAATAAGTTAGAGGTGACAATCGAGGGCGCTTTGATTGTGAGAGGAGGACAAATGCACGGAATTTTTCCATTGAGTGGCTAACTCGAATAGGAGAATTTATTCCGTCGAGTCTCTATTGGTAAATGGTTTAGTTACTTGGGATCAATTTGAGATCAGGGAGCACATTGTGCATTTTTATAACAGATTGTTTACTGAACAATTTAGTTGACGGCCCAAGCTAGATGGCCTTGCCTTTGATTTCTATTGATCAGGAGGAGGCCATTTGGTTAGAGCGTCCATTTGAGGAGAGTGAGGTTTTAGAGGTGGTGAAAGGTATGAACAGGGATAAGGTGCCGAACCTTGATGGTTTTACTATGGCTATCTTCCAAACTTGTTGGGATGTGATTAAAGAAGATGTTATGATGGTGTTTCATGAGTTCCATGCTAGTAGTAAGTTTGAAAAATATCCTCAATACTACTTTCGTTGTGCTCATTTCAAAGAAACTCGGGGTTGCTGATGTTAAAGATTTTCGACACATTAGTTTAGTAAGTGGAGTCTAATTGCCAAAGTCCTAGCCACTAGATTGAAAAGAGTTGTAGAGAAGATTGTTTCAAAGCCCCATAATGCATGTGTTAGAGGTAGGCAAATCCTAGATTCCATTCTTATAGCAAATGAATGTTAGGATAGTAAGATCAGATCTGGTGAGTCAGGTATGCAAATTAGATATTGAGAAGGTTTATGATCATGTTAACTAGATGTTCTTATTATGCTTACTGAAGGGGTATGGTTTTGGGGAGGAATGGCTTAATTGGATAGTGCATTGTATTTTTTCAGTGCACTTTTCTGTTTTGGTGAATGGCACTCTTTGTTTCTTTAGTAGCTCTCGTGGTTTAAGTTAAGGTGATCCTTTGTCTCTCCTTTGCTATTTTGCATTGTTATAGAGGCTCTGAGTAAAATGTTATCCGCTACTTTAGATGGGAGCTTTCTTTCAGGCTTTTCTGTGGGGTTTAGGAACTCTAGTGGTCTTCATATTTCCCATCTTCTGTTTGCGGATGTCACCCAATTCTTTTGCGAGGCAAACCCAGAATATCTACGCTATTTGCGTGCCTTATTCGTATGCTTTGAAGCTATCTCTAGTTTGAAAATTAACTTGACTAAAAATTGGTTCTTTTGGGTAATGCTAATAATGTTGATGGGTTGTCCAATATTCCAAGATATACGTTGACTTCTTTACCTATGAAATATCTTGACCTTTTGTTGGGAGCCCCTTTTAAGGCTAAGTCTATTAGGAATGGTGTTATTGAGAAGATTGAGTGTCGTTTAGTCGAGTGGAAGATGATGTACTTGTCTAAGGGTGGAAGGATTACTTTAATAAATAGCTCCCTATCTAATCTGTTAAGGTATTGCTTGTCTCTTTCTTCATTCTTGTTGGTGTTGCCAATCGTATAGAAAAGCTACAACGAGATTTCTTATGGAATGTGTTGGGTGATGAGTTCAAATTTCACTTGGTAAATTGGTCCAAGGTTTGCTCTCCGATATTGAGGGAGGGTTGGGGGTCCGAAACTTGATTCTTTTTAATTGTACTCTTTTGGGGAAAAATGGCTTTGGTACTATGTGCATGAGAGAGGGGCCTTATGGAGAGTCGTTGTGGATATCAAATATGGTAGCTTGTGGAGCGGGTGGTGTTCTAATGAGGTTCATGGGTCGTATGGGGTGAGTTTGTGAAAAAATATCAGGAGGGGTTGGAGGGAGTTTTCTAGTCATATCTTATTTGAGGTGGGAGATGGCTCCAAAATTAGATTCCAGTATGACAAGTAGTATGGGGATCAAGTCTTTAAGGATATTTTCCTGGATTTGTATTGTATTGCTTGTATGAAGGATGCTTCTGTGGTAGATTACTTGGAGTTATCCAATGATTCCCATAAGTGGTTTATTAGAGTTTCCCATGGTTAGGAGGTGGATATCTCTGTTTCGTTTTTTAACTTGTTTTATTCCTTTAGATTGAGGCAAGGAGGTGAAGATAAACTTCGTTGGGATCTCTCCAAGAGGGGGAAGTTTGATGTTAGATTGTTCTATACCGTTCTTGTGCCCCATGATAGCACCCTCTTTTCTTGGAGGAGTATTTGGTGAAAAAGGTTCTCTTGAGAGTGACATTTTTTTGCCTAGATAGCCACCCTAGGGAAGATCCTCACCATGTATAACCTAAGGAACAACATGTTATTGTGGTTGACTGATGTTGTATGGGTAAGAGTAAGGAGTCTGTGGATCATCTTTTTCTAGTATCATGTGGAGTGCTATTTTCAATCGTGTTGGGGTTAGCTTGGGTCTTGCCTAAGAGAGTAGTAGACCTTTTTACTTGTTGGAGAGGGTTGAGAGGTAGTCCTCGGAGCACATTTGTGTGGAAGATGGTTCTGTCCTGCCTTTTGTGGTGTATTTGGAGGGAAAGAAATGATAGAAGCTTTGAAGACAATGAGAGGATGGTGCCAGAACTTACGTTTTTTTTTTTTTTTTTTTTTTCAAAACTTTTTACCATTGTACAACCACTTTAGATCTTAATTTGGTCAGTTTTTATGATTTTCTTGACTTGTTCTCTCTTTCTGACTAGTTGTTTTCCTTGTATACTCTCTGTATTCTCGAGCGCGCCTTTTGCGCTTTTAATGATACTTCGTTTACTTATTCAAAGAAAACAATTCTTATTTTGATTAAAATGGTTTATATTCAACGTTTTTTATTTTTTTATTTTTTATGTCTTAATAATCAATTTTTATTTTGATTAAAGGATTAAATATTATTTAGCCCGTTGAACTAATAGCCATTTTTTTATTAAGCACCATGAACTAACAAGTGTTATGATATGACCCTCCAAACTGCTAATATGTTATAATGTAGACACTTCGTTAAGAGATTCCTTCTACTTGGACAGAAAATTGCACGTGACCACTTGGGCTAGATTCTCCCCATTGTGCCCCTTGTGGGGATGAAAAATAATAAAATGAAAAACTTAAAAAAGCAAGGCAAGCCACCCCAAATCAAGCTGGGGGTGGCCGCGCATCCACCCCATGGGCTAGGGGTGGTGCGTGAGCCACCGCAGATGGGGCCGTGGGTGGCGCATGGCCACCCCTATTTGCCTTGCTTTTTTTCAGATTTTTTTTTTGTTCATGTATTTTAAAATAATTTTTAAGTTTTTAATTTTTAGGTTTTATATTATTTTTAATATGTTAATTTATTTATTTTATTAAGAGTGACACATGTAATCATTCTATTGGCGATGGCGTGACACACTAACGGAATTCGTCAAATGTTTTGATGGAGTTTACTACAGAGACTAAATTGTTATTTTGGCCTACCCTGAGAGCATTCCTAGTAGCCTCACCAAAATAGTTTTTTTAACTATTTTGGTGAGCTAATTTGATGAAAACACTAAAAAAACACTCCCAGCAGCCTCACCATTTTAACCAAAAAGTTTTGATGAGTGAAAATACTCACCAATTTTGATGAGTAATATTCACTCATCAACTCACTCACTAATTTTGTTTCTCATTTCTCTCTCACATGATCGGCACACTTTTTTCTTTTTTTCTCTCATCTTCTTCTCCCATCTCTCATCTCTCACACACGATGATGTCTTTATTTTATGGACATGAAGGTTTTTTTGTCCCTGGCATAAACTTTGTGTTTCTTTCATTTATCTTTTCTTTATTTCTTTCTTGAATTTGATTGAGAAGTAAATGAAAACTTCTGTGAATTTCTTAACAATGATTTAATCTCACGATGAATGTGTATGGTAGCTTGTTGTATAAAAAGATTAAATAGAGAAAGAATAAAGAAATCTGAAAATAATAATAATAATTTATTTAGATGGAATAGTAATAGTGAATAGTTAAAATGGTGAGGCTGCTGGGAGAATTTTAAAAAAGTGGCTTACCATAATAGAGAAAAGTGATTTTTAACTACTTTGATGAGGCTACTAGAAATGCTTTGATAACATATGAATTATTTTTTATACCGTAAAAAGCAATTTGTAATTTAGGCCAACTACAGAAATTGATTTTGCATTTAGCTCAAAAATTAATTTGTTAAGTTTTTAATTTTTATATATTTATATTAGGAGGGGATGGGATGCTTTTACAGCTCATGTGAGATATGAGATAGGGAATGGTTCGAAAGTTCTGTTTTGACATGATGTGTGGTGTGGGGAGATTCCTTTGAAGACTCTTTTTCCAGAATTGTTTCTCATTGCTAGAGGCAAGGATGCTTGGGTGGAGGAGAATATGCAAAGACAAAATGGCACAATTCTATGGAATATTTTGTTTTCTCGCCCAGTTCATGATTGGGAGGTCGAAGCGGTTAGTAGATTTTTTGAGATGTTGTACACTCTTAAAATTAGAAGTGAGGGAGAGGATAGAATGTGTTGGAATCCAGCGCGAAAGAAATCATTTGAGGTAAAGTTTTACTATAAGGTTTTATCTAATCCTATTCAGTCTTCCTTTCCGTGGAAAAGTATTTGGAAAGTTAAGGTCCCCCGAGAGTGGCTTTCTTTGTCTGGACGGCAACGGTAGGGAAAACATTAACCTTGGATAATTTACGAAAGAGAAACATTATTGTGATGAAGTGGTGTTTTATGTGTAAGAGTTCTAGAGAGTCCATTAACCATTTGTTTTTGCATTGTATGGTGGCTACAGAATTGTGGAGGACGATTCTGCAAATGTTTGGGGTGGAGTGGGTAATGCCGCGATTGGTGAAAGATATGTTGGGGAGTTGGAAGGGGTAAAAGGGTAATCAGACACTGATACCGATTTGGCGCATGGCTCCATTGTGTTTGATGTGGTGTATTTGGAGGGAACGAAATGCATGCTGTTTTGAAGATTGTGAGATTGATATGATGAACTTGAAGAGAATGATGCTACAAACGATGTTTATGTGGAGAGAAAAATTTCAGCTTATGCATGAGTGTTCTTTTGTTGAATTTATAGATAGGTGCTCTCTTTTTTCTTTGAATTAGGGGCTTCTTGTATACGTCCTGTGTGCTATGGGTTGCGCCCCTTTGTGTCTTTTGAATATACTTTACTTATCAAAAAAAAAAAAAATGACTGTCAGCTTAGGGGCCTAAATAGTATTTAACCTTTGATTAAAATGGTTTCATATTTTTTCTCACTCATATGAGAAGATAATAGAGCTTTGAGTTGGTAAATTGGGCCGCATTAGAAGGTTATGACAGGTGGAATAGGTATATTAAGATCCACTTGTTCCTTGTTTGTGTTCATAGCACGTGCTTAGGAAGCTCGCCTTATGTGTCTTACATGTAAGTGTCACGCAGGTTATTTGAAAATGGGCTTCATAATCATTGCCCTCTATTAGACATTCATTTCTCTTTGTAGAAGTGTGTGTATAATATTCTGGATAGGACAGCTCACTAGGGACATCTCATCATGTTTGTAGAATATATACACATCATATTATTCTAACGCTCCCCCCTCAAGTTTGATCATATTTGTCATATAAGCCCAACTTGGAACATATAAATTCTAACCGGCTATGACACAAGGAATTTGTAAACATATCAACAAGTTGATCATTAGACTTACCAAATGGTGAAGATATGTCTCACTCAGTATCTTGTCCTAGATGAAATGCCAGTTAACCTCAATATGCTTGGTTATTTCATGGAACATGGGATTAGAAGCACTGTGCAAAGCATCTTGATTATCACAAAATAGAGGAATAGGAGTAGGAGCTGAAAAACCGATCTCCCGAAGGAAATTTTGTGACTATTTTAGTTCACTAGAAGTTTGCTTCTTACTTCTTCGTGATGTGATTTCCTCCCAAGAATGTATAATATCTTGTAGTGGATCTTCTATTTGAGGGAGATCCTGCCCAATCTACATTAGTAAAACCTTCCATCCAGAGATGTCTATTTTTCCTATACAGTATATAGGGTGGGTGGGTGGGTGGGTGGGTGTGGGTGTGGGTGTGGGTGTGCGTGTGTGGGTGGGTGTGTGTGTGAGAGAGAGAGAGAGAGAGAGAAACCAAGCTCACAGTTATACCCCTTACATATAAAGTCAAAAAAGAAATGTCTCACAAGATGTATCCTTGTCTGGTGGATTGTTTTCTCTTTTTCTTATTTCTTTTCTTTCTTCTTCTTTCTTTCTTTCTTTCTTTTTTTTTTTTTCCTTTTTTTTTTTGGGGGGGGGGGGGGGGGGAGATTGTTGGAGTAGTGGAGCAACTTTTTTTTTTTTTTTTGTTGATATAGACGTGTTTGGAAATGGACTTTGGGTTTCTTTTATATTTTCTAAGAATACTGCATTGTCACAGCGGTAAATTGTCATGGGAGCAGCTTCTGAGGTTCGCAAGATTGCAGAAGAGATACATATCTATATATGCTTCACTGCTTAAGTCTGACCTCAGCCGGGCTGTAGTTGATGACAACAAAGAGATTGAGGAATTAGATCGTGGACTTGATATTGATCTCATACTTCAGTGGAGGTATATTTTCTGGCCATAAATGTATCAATGTTATCTTATGATATTAGTGTAAATGTATAAAAGACTCTTTTATATGGGATTACATTTTGAACTTAAATTATTTGGTAGCTGTAGACTAGGCTCACCAATAGATAAGCTTAGCTCAATCCTCTCCAAACTTGTATGTCTCTTAGGACTTGCTTCTAGAATCTCTAGCATTCAATGGTACTCGGCCATTGGATCTGGATACCTTTCTAATTAGATTACGAGATCACAATTTTTGCTTCCACATAACAAGCTCCATGAATTTCCCTGTTGACAATCTTAATACAAGAATTCATACATTGCATATTTCCTAGATAGTTATTTTTTTTTTTTTTGGCAAATAATGCATGCGATAATACTATTGGTTTTTATATTAGGAGTCAAAGGAAATAGAATACAAGAAGTGCATATGAATATGTATGTATGCATCTTTCAATTTCATATTTTTTAGACAGTTTCCTTGACACCATACCATTTCCGAATATCCGCACATCTATCACACATGCATTTATGTGCTTGTGAACATCAAAACACGGATGCGTGCATACATGCATATACTTATTGAATTCAAAACTTTACCTACAATGCTGTGATGTAATATTCTAAACTCTGTTTTCAAGTTGCCATTTTTTAATCTTGGTTTCATACAGGATGTTGGCTCACAAGTTTGTGGAGCAAACAATAGAATCGGATGTTAACATGAAGAAACAGAAAGCAAAGAAACCTTGGTGGTCATTTGGATGGTGAGTACTGGTTTTCTCGATACTTGCCAGTCTTCTTTTCATTCTTCCCCACGTCATCTTATCTGGTGATGCTTTAGAGTATATTGTGATCACCTATATGCATGTACTCTTCCAGGAACAGCCAATCTTTTAAAGATGAAGCTGAATCATTTAAATTCGGTGAGGAAGACTGGGAACAGCTGAATAAAATTATTGGGTATAAGGAAGGTGAAGAAGGGCAGTCATTTATCCTTAATGAAAAGTTAGATGCTCTTCATACCTTCTTGGAGGTTCACATGGAACATAATGCTTCAAAGCTTCTTGATGAGGCCCTGGATTGTCTTGCTGAATTATCATGTGAAGGCCTTGATTGCTCCATAAAGCTTTATCCAGAGACAAAAGTTTTTGACGTGAAACTAGGGTCATATCGATTGTCATCCCCAAGTGGTCTCCTTGCCGAGGTTTGAATTCCCTCTCTCTGTGTATGTTTGAGATTGCTCTACTTCTCCCAAAAATCTGCTTGCTTTGTTGAACAACAGTAGCGGTGTCACCTGAATCTTCTCCCACCTCCTTGCAGAGTGCTACTACTTATGATTCATTGGTCGGTGTCTTCTGCCATAAGCCATTCAATAGGAAGGTGGACTGGAGCATGGTTGCTAAAGCTTCTCCATGTTACATGACTGTATGCTACTATTCTCTTATTCTCTGATTGTTCTTACTATAAGTTTTTGGTCATTTGCTGATTACAAGTCTTTTGGCCAGTATCTGAAGGACTCCGTTGAACAAATTATCAAATTTTTTGAGAGTAATACTGCTGTTAGTCAGACAATAGCATTGGAAACTGCAGCTGCTGTGCAGGTTTGTTTTATCTTTGCTGGTCCTTTGATAGTATCTTTCGGAGTTAGTTCTAAGTACTACCCAGTCTTGCTGGAATTGAGCATAATCACTGCTGAAATGCATGGGTTATTCATTTTAGATTTTTTTTTTTTTTTTTTTTTTTTGAGTAATTCAATCTCATTAAAAAGTGTAGAGGGGCGCAACTGTAGTACATAGGAAGTATGTAGGAGCACTCTCTAATCATGAGATAAAGATGAACAAAAATTCAAAAAATCTTTAAAACTAGAAAAAAAGCAAGCTATGATGTGCTGATATCCAAGTGTATAAAGCATTGAACATAATCCTTTTCAGCACTACCACTGAAGTCTCTATATCTTCAAAGCTTCGAGTAATCCGCTGTCTCCAGATACACCACATTAAACACAACGAAGCTAACCTCCAAACTTCCAAAATGTTACTACACTCTACATGACCTCCCCAACTCACCAACAACTCTTTTACCCTTCTAGGCATAACCCAATCAACACCACACAAATTGAAAAGTGAGCTCCATAAATCTCTTTACTACTTCACAATGAATCATAAGATGATCAATGAACTCCTCAATTTTCTTGCACATACAACACTACTCCACCACCACAAATTTATCAAGTTACCCAAAGTCAATATTTTCCCTAATGCCGTTGTCCACACAAAAAAAGCCACCCTCGAAGGACTCCAATATTGTGTATCCACATCTCCTTGCCTAATTCTGAGATAATACATCTCCAAGAAAGAAAAGACCACATCCATCTCCCAATCTTGTATGGATCTAGTCAAACTTACATTCCAATTAATATTCTTATCTCGGAACTGCATATTATCTACCACCCACGCATCCTTACTACGTGCAATACTGAACAAGTCCGGATAAGAAATCTTCAATTGTTGATTCCCACACCAAATATCATGCCAAAAACTGACCTTTGACTTATCACCCACCATATATTTAACAAATTTTGAAAAAGTTTCCCACCCCCTTATAAATTTCCACACTCCCACTTTGAATGGCCCCATTACCTCTTTAGAGCACCAACCTCACTTTAAACTATCATATTTTGTATCTATTACCAATCTCCATAAAGCCTCCCCCTTCATAGCATAGTGCTACAACCATTTTTCCAAAAGAGCTCGATAAAACTGAATGAGATTTCTACCCCCAAACCACCTGATTTCATCATAGTACAAATTCTCGAGTAGTTCACTAAGTGGAACTTAAAACTCGACCCCAATTCCACCCCATAAAAAACCCTATGAAGCTTCTCAAGCCTATTATCCATTGGAATAGGGAAAGAGACAAAAATGGTGTAATTAAGCGGAAGTGACAGAGTCAGGGAGTATACCAACAATAATAATAGGACCCACTCCACCCTTCTCCAAACACACTGGAATTTTGTGTCCAAATGGAAAGCATGTTGAAAAATCCAGAAGCTTATAATGTAAATACTGGATGACTATATGGTTGAGGAATTCCAGCAATATATTGGGAATACTTCACAGTGTTCTGAATACCCTGGATTAATTCTCATAGTGCCATTATGTGTACTTAATAAATTTGTAATAAGATACGAGACATAGGGAGAGCAGAGAACATTGTTATGATGCCAGGAGGATCAAAACAACCTGCATGTTCCTTGTTTCACATATAGGTCCAAAATTGGTCTACTTTAGTACGAGTCTGCAATTGTATTTGCTGCACCATCACTTAAATGTAGTTTGTCTGAATCATGAATAAAGTGCAGATGCACTTATTCTGTTCCAGCAAGTATGGTTAGCATGCTTCATTTCAACAATGGTTTGCTAATGGTCTCATTATTATTAGACCATTAGCAAACCATTGTTGAAATGGAGGGAACGGAATGCACGCTGTTTTGGAGATTGTGAGACTGGTTTGTTGAATTTGAAGAGAAAGATGCTACAAACGTTGTTTATGTGGGGAGAAAAAATTCAGTTTATGCATGAATGTTCTTATTTTGAATTTATAGATAGGTGTTCTCTTTTTTCTTTAAATTAGGGGCTTCTTGTATACGTCCTATGTACTATGGGTTGCGCCCCTTTGCGCCTTTTCAATATATTTTACTTATCAAAAAAAAATAAAAATGGTTTGCTAATGGTCTCCTTCTTCTTTCCTAGATGACAATTGATGGTGTCAAGCGCACTGCTCAGCAACAAGTGAACCGTGCACTGAAGGATCATGCCAGGTGTTTGTTACTTTCTTTTAACTTTTAACTAGTGACCTTGGGAGGAACACATTAGTTAAGAAATTTTATTGGTACTAGTGTTACCCTGGGGCTTTTGGACCTAGAATTTGGAATGTTTTTTCATCTTATGATCTTTCTTATAGAGTGTCTTGAGATCATTTTTATTTATTTATTTATTTTTTATTTTTTATGAATGTGTCTTGAGATGATAATGGAAGGCCTTGGCAAGTGATTTAATTGTTAGCCACTTGTTGGAGGTTAAACAGATATGAGATAACATTAATATGTTTGATGTCATCTTAGCAAACTTGATTGTGTAAAGATTACAGACCTCTTATGGATTTGGAAGCATACATGTAGATGCTGTTGAATAGTAGTTTGTTTCTTTTTTCTGTACTTTCCTTTTCTTCTATGGTGTTGGTTTTTGGCGTTCTTGAATTTTCATGTTATTCATTTTTCCAACTAATTTATAATGCATGTATATCATGGTTGGTGCGAATTGACGGTAATTTTTGGCATGCTGTATTTATTTAACACATTTGATATTTATCTGCTGGAAGGTTTTTGTTGGACTTGGATATTGCGGCTCCCAAAATTACCATTCCTACTGATTTTCGTCCTGACAATTCCCATTCAACAAAACTTCTGCTTGATTTGGGAAATTTGTTGATTCGTACACAGGTTAATGCACAATACTGATTTTTAATTATTTCTGTTTGAATCAGTTTAAGCTGAAATTTATAGAGTTTGTGAAATGTAAGCAGGATGACTATGAAGGTGGATCACCTGAGGAGGTTAATATGTATTTGCAGTTTGATTTGGTTTTGAGTGACGTATCTGCCTTTTTGGTTGATGGTGACTACCATTGGAGCCAAAATCCTTCCAACAAGTATGCTGTTTCTGCAGACATAAGTGGTGTTAGTTTCTTGCCCATTATTGATAAGTGTGGGGTAATTTTGAAGCTTCAACAGGTAATACTCAACAGTTTCTTTAAGTTTTTGTCTTTATGGTTGTGGTTGTTGTTAAATTACCGGAGTAAGCTTAAACTGATAGGAAAGAATGAATTTAATCATTTAATTAATATTCTAATACTCCCCCACAAGTGAGGCTCAACATATGAAATATTTTGACTAAAATGAGGGGTAAATTATGGAGCCGATGGAGTGGGCAAAATTCCCAACAGCCTCCGAACTGTCACCGACTTAGGCGGAATAAAACTATTGTTTCGATGTCGGTTCAGTTTGGTAGGTGGTAGAGATTTTTTTTAGGCAGTTAATTGAACCAAATCGATTGATCTGAACCGTTTTTTTGTTTCTTCTTATTTTATTTGAAATCAAAACGACGTCGTTTCATATCTTACCCATAGAGCACTTGTTTAGCCCAAAAAAAAAACCCATTTTGGCCCATAAAAAACAATCTTGGCTCAATGTAAAAAGCCCACGGTTAACTAATTAATCGACCGACATGTAATCGACTTAACTAAAATAGTCAAAAATTGTTACCGTTGGTATAAGTCGGTTAATTAACTAACTGTGGCAGTTCGGTGGGCGAAAATATCCCTACTGTCACTGATTTAACTGATACCCAGCCCTAGGAGCCAATGTTCGAACTCAAGACCTCTATTTTAATACCATATTAAATCACCACTTATCCAAAAAGCTTAAACTGATAGAAACAAGTAAATTTAATCATTTAACTAATATTCGTTTTATAATGTTGTGTTGAGATCTCATGCTATTGGAAATTACTTTATTTTGATGTCAAGATTCGAGTAAAGAGCCCATCCTATCCCTCAACAAGACTTGCTGTACGGCTGCCATCATTGGGGTTTCACTTTTCTCCAGCTCGGTATCATCGATTGATGCAAGTAGTGAAGATCTTTCAGGGAAAGGACGGTGAGGACTCGGATTTCCTACGCCCTTGGAACCAAGCCGACTTTGAAGGGTGGTTGTCTGTTCTTACTTGGAAGGTATTTCCCCCCCTCCTCCTCCTCCAAGGAAACCCTTTCCCTGAGTAATTTGGTATTTTAAAATGGTGCTATCTTCTAACATTGCCTCATTTTTTCTCTTCTGTTTTAATGTGATAGGGTGTGGGAAATAGGGAAGCTGTATGGCAGCGGCGATACTTATGCTTAGTTGGGCCTTTCCTCTATGTACTCGAGAGCCCTGACTCTAAATCTTATAAGCAGTATATCAGGTTCAGTTGCCAACTTTCCTTAATTGAGTGATGATTGGCATGACCATATCATATCCTAACATAAATTTGAGATATTTGTAAAAGATTGAAACATGGCATAAAACAATGTAGACCTTGGAGTGAAAGAAGCTACTCCAAGTGAAAAGCTTGTGATTCTTTGTGGAATTTTCTTTTAGTATATTAGAAATGCCTTCTGCAAAAAACCATTCAGAGACATGGAACAACAAGAGCTAGTGAGAGGAGGAAAGCAATAGGGTTGCGCCCCTCTGCGCTTTTTAATGATATGACATTATTTATCAAAAAAAAGAGGAAGAAAGCAATAAGGTGTATGCGCTTAATATTTTGGCGAGATCTCCAAGTAAAAAGCATGTGATTCTTTTCATAATTTCTTTTAAAACTAGCTTCGAAACATGGAGGAAGGAGACCTGCATGTTGATTAAGATTAATAGCAGTTTGAGATATATAATTTTGTTGAGCTAAGTTGGTCGCTATAAAATTTATATGCATCAATATTCTTATTGTTCCGTAGTTAAAGAACAATATTAGAATATTGTGATAGAGTTATTGGCATGTATTGTATAGTTGTGCAGAAAATAAAAAACATAAAGAATCCTAACTTGCCTCTTTAGGAAGGTTACAGTCTTGATAGAGCCCGTCATGTTTTTTTTCGAAATTTTGTGTCAACTTTACTTTTCAAAAAGAAATTTTGTGTATTAAGTAGTCATTTATATTTAAATTTTATTCAAAAAGTTTATGTATGTACCCATCCATGTTTGATCTAATTAATATCTCTATTGATATGCTTATTGTAGTTTACGTGGAAAACAGATATATCAAGTTCCACCTGAGTTTGTTGGGGATGCAGAACATGTTTTGGCTCTTTGTAATACAGCACAATCCAACAGCAAGGTTGTAACTATGTCTTTGGAAACGACAACTAAGAGAATATAGTTTCTATTTCTATTTTTTTTTTCACGAATAGTATAGTTGTCCGTTTCATTTTGATAGAATCGTGAATATTAGTTCTTATCGATTCTCATTTGGATCTAGGTTGTGGAGGATGCAAATGCATTAATATTACGATGTGAGTATGATGATTCAAGGAAATCTTGGCAAAGCCGCTTGCAGGGGGCTATTTATCGCGCATCGGTAAATCATTTGTTTTGTCCAATTTATCTGAATTTATTTTCTATGTTGAATGACTTGTTGTAGTCATTGTTCAACCTATCATAATTATGAGAGGAATATTCTTCTCTTGTTTGGGCTTGCATTGTATCTTAGGGTAGTAAGATTAGTTATAAGGAGTTTGTTTTTCATTTGGTTGTTGTGCTTTTTGTTAGTTAATCTCGCTTAGGAGGTTTTCCTTTACTACGTTTTCTTGTCAAGTAAAATTAGGGCTGTAAATAAACATGTCCGTCTGACGACCCGCTCGGTTGAGTTTTACCCGAACTCGAGCTTGATACTGTAAAAACTAGCTCGTTACTGTAGATCCGCTCGATTAGTAAGTGATATATACCCGACTAGCTCGACAAGACTCTATAGAGGCTCGCATGCTTAGATCGTTTAGAGCTCGACTGGATCGCTCGCTTGACTCGTTAGCTCGTTCATGTATATATATATATATATTACTAAAATGAGTTATTTAACCTGGAGGAGCAACCACACGGGTGGCCGTTGAAATCCTTTTCACACGGCTCCCCGTTTGATCTATTGGATAAGGGATTGATTCTTTGTCCGTTGAGTAAGAAGAAGACCCATGTTTCTCACTCTGCATGAGGCGTGTCTTCTTCTCGTTTGAATTTGAATTTGTATGGGTGGATTTGCAAGCTTGTCAGCTCTAACTGGGCTTTGGGCCGGGTTATTCGGAAGCTTCTGGGCCGTACTGCTGTGTTCGGTTTGGGCCCTAAGTGCAAAGGGTTCCGTTTGGGTCAACTTTGTCGAATCCCATTCTGAGACCCAAACTCAAAGTCCCTTTTCAGTCGATTACGTCTGAGGATGCGGGTCCAGTGTTATCGGCCAATCTTGGGCAATCTTCCGGGAGTGGGTCTAGTAGTTTGCAGGTTTCGGACCAACAGGGACAAAACGACGCGTCGACGGCCGATCTTGGGCGATCTTCTCAGCCGAAGCTCTCGTCGTCGTCAGCTTCTAGGTTGGTTTCGGGCTTGTCTCCTGTTTCGGTTCCGGCCCCTCTACCTAGTTGCTCCAATCCTGCCACTTTATCTCAAGAGGCCACTGTCGAGTTGTCCCTTCCTTTCTCCTTTCCTCCTTCGCTGGTTACACAGATGTTTCAAGCAATTCCCCTTGTTGGGTTTGGTTTTTTCGGTGGACATGGTCTTGATGCTGCCACCATGCCTTGCAGCTCTGGGTTCGTCCCTCCTCCCATAGGGGTGGCCGAGATTGGTGAGAAAATTCACTCCTCTCTCCCTATGTTGCAGTCTTCTAAGCCCTTCAAACGTTACTATCAGAAGGCTAGGGATCTCGTGGAAGGTCAAGTGAAGTGGAACGATGGGCTACTTGTAGATTCCATGGAAGCTTCGAAGAAGTCTGGTGGATTATGTAATAAGGCTTCGGTTGCAGAGCCTAATTCTAAGGAAGATTCTACAGAGCCCCCTTTGAAGTCTTTTACAGGTACGATGAGCAATGAGAAGAAGGAAGCAAGCAATGGGAAGAAGAGCTTCCTTCGGATAGGATTTCTCAACCTGAGGCCGGCTGTGTTAGCCCCTTCCACCTCTCTCTCCTTGCCCTTTGAGTTGGCCCCGTCTTCGACTTCGGAGGACAAGGAAGTTGGTGTTGTGAGGGACAACGACATTACCCAATCTCAACAGTGGCTTGTTGGGTTCAATCCTTTTGGGGAGGTTGTGGTGTAGGAGCAGGATGAAGAGTTTTGGGATGGGGTGCGTTTGGATTGGGAGATGGATGATGGTCTTGAGGTGGAGTCGTTGGCTATTCTCGATGCTATTACAGAGGATTTTTATCGAGATCAATTGGTAGCTTGCAAAAAGACCAAAGGCAAGAGGGAGCTTTTGAATTTGAAAAGCTTCATTAACAATGGAGATGTGAGCGCTCCCTCAAGACGTCGAAAAGGAAAGGATTCCATGACGTAGGGTTGTGTTCTCTTTGGTGGGTTTTGTGGTCTTGGGTTATTCGGTTTGTAGGGTTTGTTTGGGCTCTTCTTTTGGCTAGCTTTTGGTTGCTTTTGTGTATACTACCGGTGTACTTAAGGGCGCCTTACGCTTTTTAATAAAACTTTTCTTACTTATCAAAAAAATAAATTTAAGCATGTATATTAGTAATTAAGTAATATATATTATAGAGGTTACCTAATATATATGTATGTTTGGATTAGTTAACATATTAACTAGTTAGTTCATAAACTAACATATTATCTAGTTAATTAATATATACTAAGTAAATAGTTTATTCAATGTTATATATATATTATTTATATTATTATATATGTGTGTGTTATATGTTACCATTAACGTACTAACGTTTTTTTTTCTCTCTCTTCTCTCCCACTCTCTCCGTCTCTCGGCGCGTGAAAGTGCGTCAACCGGGAGTTCGCTCTTTCCTTTCCGTCAACTAGCCTCTCGTTTGTTCTTCGGGGCTAGAACTTTGTTCTGTCCCATTTTTGGGTCGCGCTTTTCCGTAGAGGCGTAAGTCGGTTACCATTTTGGTTGGGTGGATTTTTCTTCCGACGATGATGTGATGCCTTGACGTGGCCGTTTTGTGTTTTGGGTGTGTCGCGAGATGGATAAGCGATTTATAGTAGAAGCCAAAACTTTTGTCTTTTCGGTTTTGGATGGGGAATCGGTGTTGAGGGTGGAGGAGAAAAGAAAAAACTTCTCCGGCAAGGTCATCTTGAGCTTCCAGTGTTCCGAGTGGCTTGTGTCGACGATGGAAGGGCTTTTGGGTTCCCCGGTAGAGCAAGATTTTATCAAGTCATTCAGGGAAGGGCCGAAAATCTTGATTGCTCGGATAGGTGGCAACAAAGCTGGCCGTTTTTTAGAGGTGACAGTTTTTGGGATGGGTGGCCGGAAAGGTTTCATCTTGATCCCTGAGGTAGTGGAGGATGGGGATGGCACAAATTCTCCGGCGAACTGAGAAAAGCGGCAGAGTACCTCTCAGCCATGGTGGGATGCGAGCTCGGGTCATCGTCTGCGTTGGAACATAAGGTTGGGAAGGTAGAAGGGACAAGTTTGGGTTTGGCTACGAAGTGGACTGGGCTCTCTTTTGCGGAGGTGTTGAGGTCGAACCCGATCACTGTTGGGAAGAAGGTGTCCAACATGGGGGTTTTTCCTTCTAGATTGAGGGATTCGCCGACGGAGTCATGTGATTTTCTTCTAGTGGTGAGATTTGCGGAGGAAGACCAGAGAACGGCGGTAGACTGCTATTCCTTGGAATCTCCCCCGCTGGATCCTCTGGACAAAGACCAGAATCACCGACCGCTGGGCAAGAAGTCTCTCCCAAGTTCGAATTTGAATTTCAAATTCTCGAACTTGCGTACGTGGAAACAGCTAGTAATCAGTTTCAAATTGGCCATGGGCTGAGCTGCTGGGAAGTTTATGGGCCGGTTTTTCGGGTTTGGGTGGGTTGGAAACACACAGGTATTGGCTTGGGCCAGTTTCTGCCGAGACCCAGAGTCTCCCGTTCGAAGTCAGCCTCTGGGAAGATGTTGGGTCTGCATTTTATTGGGAGTGGGTCGACAAGGCGTTCGAGGACTGACCCAGTGGGAGTAGGTCTGGTGTCGCCGGTCCCTTTGGGGTGTTTTCTTCGGCAGATACCCTCGTCGTCGACAATTAGTGGGATGGCTCCTTTTCTGTCTTCTTCCGACGGTGGGTCTAGTGGATTGCAAGTGACTTCGGTTCCTTCAAGTCCAGCCTCTACAGTCTTCGGGTTTCCTCCATCGCCGGCTCTGGATCCTAATTTTCCGGCAGTTTCGGCCCATTCTCCGGCCGCTGACTTTAAGTTCATTCCGTTGAGGCCACTTCAGATTCCTCAACCCAGTTTTGCCCCTTCGTTTCTTGATGGAATGGTTGGGTTGGGTGAGAAGTTGCTATCTTCCCTCCCTATGGTGGTTTCTAAGCCTTTTCAGTGTTACTACCGGAGGGCGAAGGAACTAAGGAAGGGCATTCTATGATTTGGAATGATGAGCTATTTTCGGATTCCTTGAAAGCAGTGAAGATGTCTGCTGACTGTGCTTTTAAATAGGTTACGGTTGCAGAGTCGCCAATGAAGAAGGTTATAGAGCCTCCAGTGAAGCAGGTTCTTAGAAGGGGATTTCTCAATCCTTGCCCAAAGTTGCCAGTTATTTTCACATCGCCGCAGAAGGTCGTCGAGGTCAGGATGGTTGGACCTTCCTCCCCCCCGAGAGGTTGCCTATCTCCTTTTTCCGCTGAAGGAAATGGTTTTTCCCAATCTCAAAATTGGCCTGTCAGTTTTGATCATAATGGAGGGATTGTGGTTTGGGAGGAGGACGATGATTATTGGGATGGTTTACCCTTGGATTGGGCTTTGGATGGTTCTTTTGAGGAGGAGGCCTTGGTTATTCGGGACGCCATGGAGGAAGATTTTTTACGAGAGAAGATGATAGCACGCCAAAAGTCAAAAGGCAAGAGGGAGCTACTGAATCTGCAAAGCTCCATAAATTATGGCGATGCCTAAGTCTCCTCTAGGTGTAGTAAAGGGAAGGCCCACGTGTTGTAGGGTTGTGTGCTTTGGTGGGTTGTGGGTATTCTCTCGGGTCTGTGGGTTTTTTCTCGTGTGTGGTTGAGCTCTTTTGTGGGTTGTTTTGGGCTTTCTTTCTTGGGTTCTGGGGTTCTTTTTCCGTTTTCAGTCAGTTGTTGCGGGTTAGCTTTGGTGTTTCTTGTGTATACTTCTTGTGTACCAAGGGGCACCTTTATGCTTTTTTTAATAAACCTTTTCTTACCTAAAAAAAAAAAATACTAACATATTAACTAAGGTAATATATATTAAGTTAATAACTATTAACGCTTATTAAGTTACTAAGCATAGTGTTTTTTTTTTTTGTAAGTTGTTACTAAGTATAGTTACCTATAGGTTACTTTGATTTAAAAAAAGAATTATAGGTTACTTAATATTTGTATGTATGTTATATATATGAATGTATGTGTGTATTAGCATTAACATACTAACTAGTTAGTTAATAAACTAACATATTAACTAGTTAGTTAATATATACATTTATGATACTAACTTAGTATTACTAAGTAACTAAGTAAGTTAATTAACATAAGTTACATAAATAGTTAGTTAATATGCATAATGTTAATATGTTACTATGTTATGTATATTAACTATAGTTTATTATATAATTTGTATAAAGTATGACATGTAGCATATTCAAGTAATTTAAATGAGCATAAAGTACATGATGTAAGACAAAAATATATAAATGTAAAATATCAAGTATACATGTATACTTTATGTTAGTAATAACTAATAGCGTACTAGCTTGTTAGAACATATATACTAACATATTGATGTTAGGTAACTAATATAGTTAATGTCACAAACTTAATATATGTTATCATAACTAATTTTAATATGTTAACATTTATGTTAGTTAATATTTATATGTATATATTAATAAAAATATGTATATTCATTTATGTGTTTTGTGGGGCTTGTGGCGTGAGAGAAATTTTAGGCTTTTTGTGGATGTGGAGGTACCGGTTGGGGCTCTTTGTAGAAATGTGTTTCATCTGTTATATCTTTGAGTGTCAGCGCATAGCCCGGGTAGTATGTCGTTTGCTGATTTTTTACTTTCTTGTTCGTTTCTTACCTATGATTAGGGGCAGTTTTGTATATTTCCTGTGTACTAGGGTTGCGCCCCTCTGCGCTTTTTATTGAATTTTTTACTTATAAAAAAAAATATATGTATATTAACCATTTAGTCAACATGCACTAATTTAGTATTGCTAAGTTATAAGTAAGTTAATTAACATAAGTTACATAAGTTTTTTTTTTATAAGTTATAAAATTCAATAAAAAGCGCAAAGGAGCACAACCCGAGCACACAAAAAGTATACAAAAGTGCCCATAATCAGCGGAAACAAAAGAACAAGTTACATAAGTTATAAGTAGTTAGAAAGATAGTTAATAGGTAATATGTTACTATATTTGTGTATATCAATTATAGGTATTAATTAAGCGTATAACATTATATATTAACTTATCATATAACAATATAAGTAGTTTAAATAAGCATGAAGTATATAATGTTAACATACTAGTTACTATACTAACTATGATAATATGTTAATGTTAGTATATTATTAAAGAGGGTAAATGTCTAATAAATCTTTGAGTCGGAGGGCCTTTTGAAATCGATCCCTCATTTTTTTTTCAACATTCACTACCAATTATCTTTGTTTTGGAAAGAAACATGAGTTCGTCCCGTTGGTGGTCAGTAGAGTCTAAGGAGTTTGCATTGTCGGTAGTGGGTGGTTTCACAGGTATTAGGATTCTTGAACGTCGAAAAGGAGTGACGAGGTCCATTCTTATAGACAAAGATGAGGCTGCTTGGTTGCTTAAGTCTTTTCATGATCTGGTTACGGCTCAGGACTGTAGAGTGTTCTGGAATCAATCCGTCTCGGGTTTTCTGCGGATTCTTGCGCAGCAATGTGCAAATAGGCATGGTTACTTTCTCACCTTAGAAGAATATGAGAGGAGAAGAAGGAAAGGTTCTGTCTTGGTGCCAAAAGGAAAGTATGGTGAAGGGTGGAAGCGTTTTGGGGAGGAGCTTCGGTTAGCTCTCAATAGTCTGTTCGCTGGCAGTTTCCCGAAGCTTGCTCAAGGTAAGGAAATGCCACAGTCTAAGTCTCATTCTGAGAGGAGGAGGAGTTATGCTGAAGTTTTGAGAGCTTACATGCCGAAAGATACGACATCTTTTTACTTTACGGAGGAGGATTCCCGGATCCGGGCGACGTCTCCGGCGAAGGGTTGTCGTGATCAGGCGGTTTTAACGGCAAACTTGGACACAGCGAATCATGCTGGGTTGAAGATAGATATGTTGGAGAAGGATTTTCCGGCGGATCTTGCTGGGCTGAAGACAGTAGAGATGAAGAAGGTTTTTCCGGCGTATCCTGACGGGATGAAGTTTCAAAATTCACTCTCTGCTACGTCGAGCAGTGAGATTGCGTCAGACCTAAAGGGTAGGGGGGCGGGCTCTAGTCCCTCTATGTTGGCCACTGCACCACGCAAGTTTCACGTCGATGATTGCCTCGAGTTGCGCAGTATCAGGAAGACGTTGGAGACGTTGTACGTGGAAGTCGGGCATTGTCTGGAACGTTTGCATTTGTGGGAAGATGAGTTGATGGGTAGGTCCAATTTTTTGGGCTCCAGCTTCTCTTGGCCCAATTTATTGATACCCGATAGACCCTCTTCGACCCATGGTCCTTCAAAGCCTGCCCAACTTTCTAAAGGTAAAGCACCTTTGCAGTTTCCTATCAAAAGGCCCAAGTTTTTGTTTAAGCCCAAGGCAGGGTCGGTTCTGCGCCCCATTCCAGCTCGCCAGTTCTCGTTGGATGCGGGTGCTTCCACTTCTGTGATGCAGTCGGAGTCGTTGGGTTTGGGGTCCGCCATCTCGCGGTCTGCGTGTAGAGTAGGTTTCACTGGCCGGGTCTATCAGCGTCGGAAGAGGTGGAACCAGCGTTCTTCGGCTGTTTGGAGAGTTAAGACAGGGCAGCCCATTCTGGATGCAGGAACTAGCCAGGTCAGGGAGAAGGAGGCAGTTTCTTCGAAGAGTGGGGATCAGGACACTTCTCCGGCGTCCAAGGTGGTGCTGGGTGGTGGGGCTGGAGTGCCGAAAGTCTTGCAGCTAGCAGATAGACAGTCGGAGGAGTCAGTAGTTTCTTTTCCTGGGCTGGATTCAGACGGCCTTTGTCAGTCTGGGTTCGACTCAACGGCAGCCTTAGAGACCTCCGATCCTGGAGAGAGGGGTACTGTCGTTGGTAATGAAAGCAGCTTGGCTTTGTCGGCAGAGGGTGGAGGTCTTCTGGTGACTCCTCATGTAAGAACTTCACAGCTGTGTGTTGGAATGGGTAGCTCTGGGTTTGGTGTGGACTCAGTGACTCAGAGGCAGGGAGAAGGTAGTCTTGAGCTGGTGATGTTTTCCGCAAAAGAAGGAGAAGTGGGTATCGTTTCAGAAGCTATTTTAGGGGGTCCTCTGATGGAGAATTGCCTCTGGAAAGGATTAGGAGACAAAATGGAGAGTGGGTCTTCTTTTGAATGTGTGGTGGCTGAGAAGTGCGCTCACTTTGATTGTTCTTCGATGCTGCTTGAGCATAATCATGAAGACCTCTTGCTGCAAGATAAGTCCAGAGACGGTGAGGGGGAATTAGAGAGCTATGAGCCGTTAGTTATTGCTCCACTGGCAGTGGAAGGTGTAGAAAGGCAGAGAGTGTCACCTAGTTGGGTGGTGGAAAGAATTAAGAGGTTTTATCCAATCATTGGGCTTTCTTGTGGTCATTTTGAGGACAGATTGTTGGCTTTGTTTGAGGAAATTGAAGTGGCTAGAGACCTCTCTTTGGCAGATTCCAAGACTAAGTATTCGCCTGCTCAAGGGGTGAAAGGGAAGAGGGAATTAAATAGGCTGGCTTGGTCTATTAATTATGAAAAAAAAGGGGTTCAGTCTGATAGAGGCAGGCATAAGGGTAGGGGCCCATCTCGATTATATGACGCCTAAAATTTTGTCGTGGAATGTTAGAGGACTCAATGCGATCGAGAAAAGATTGGAGATTAGAGGGCTTCTAAGGGTTTGGAAGGCGGATATTGTATGCTTGGTGGAGACGAAGATCGCAGTTATTTCAAGAGAGGTGGTGCAAAGTCTATGGGGCTGCATTCATGTTGATTGGTGTTATTTGGGTGCCAACGGAGCGTCGGGAGGGATTTTGTTAATGTGGGATAGAAGGGTGATGGAGAAAGTGGAGGAGTGTATAGGTAGATACTTTGTTGCTTGTTCTTTGCGCAACACTGGTGATAACGTAGTTTGGGCGTTTGGGGGTGTTTATGGTCCGAATGATGACAGGGAGAGGAGGGTTTTGTCGGGTGAGTTAGCTGGATTGATGAGTTGGTGGGAGATGCCTTTGTGTATTGGGGGGGATTTTAATGTGGTTCGCTTTCCTAGTGAGAGATCTAGTGGTGCTGGCTTCTCTGCAGCTATGGAAGAGTTCTCAGACTTTATTTTCTTGCATAATCTGGTGGACTTACCCCTTGAAGATGGCCAGTTTACTTGGTCTAATGGTCAGGAAGATCTTATTTGGTCTAGAATAGATAGGTTCTTAATTTCTTCGGAGTGGGAGGAACGTTTTCCTGATGTGTCTCAGAGGAGATTGACAAGGCTTTTCTCCGATCATTTTCCTTTGTTATTGGATTATGGGACAACTAGAGGAGGAAACAGGTACTTTAAGTTTGAAAACATGTGGCTGAAATACGAGGGTTTTGTTGAGCAGGTTCAAAAGTGGTGGATGTCTTATGATTTTTCTGGTTTGCCAAGCTTCGTTTTGGCCAATAAATTGAAGGCTTTGAAAGCTGATTTGAGGAAATGGAATGAAGAAGTGTTTGGTGATATAGAGAAGAAGAAGAAAGAATTATTGGAGGGTATTCGAGAGCTGGATTTAATCGAAGAGTTCCGCTGTCTTGAGGAGGATGAAAAAATTCGTAGGGTGGATATGGCGAGAGAGATGGAGAAGACCCTTCTTTTTGAGGAAATGAGCTGGAGGCAAAAGTCTAGAGCTTTGTGGTTAAAGGAGGGGGATAAGAATACAAATTTTTTTCACAGGGTGGCCAACTCACATCGCAAATTCAATCAAGTGGATTCTTTGAATATTAACGATATAATTTCAGGAAATCCTGCGGAGATTAAGGAGCACTTAGTGCATTTTTACAACAAGCTGTACTCAGAGAATTGTTCATGGCGACCTAGGGTGGAGGGCCTATCTTTTTTAGCCATTGATGTGGAGGAGAGCACTTGGCTAGAAAGAGCTTTTGAGGAGAAGGAGGTGTGGGATGTTATCAGGGACTTGAATGGAGATAAGGCGCCGGGCCCTGACGGATTCACTGCGGCTTTCTTTCAAAAGTGTTGGGATTTTTTAAAAACTGACATTATGGATGTTTTTGCAGAATTTCATGCTCGAGGCAAGCTTGAAAAGAGTCTGAATGCTACTTTTGTCACTTTGATTCCCAAGAAGACTGGTGCCATGGATGTGAGAGATTTTCGCCCTATTAGCTTGGTAGGGGGGATTTACAAGATTATTTCAAAGGTTCTTGCAAACAGATTTAAGTCTGTTGTGGGCAAGATTATCTCCAACACTCAGAATGCATTTATTGGTGGTCGACAAATATTAGACTCTGTGCTTATTGCAAATGAATGTGTGGATAGTCATAATCGATCGGGGGAACCTGGACTTCTGTGTAAGCTAGATTTGGAGAAGGCTTATGATCATGTGAACTGGGACTTCTTGCTTTATTTGTTGCAGAGATGTGGTTTGGGGGAAAAATGGAGGAAGTGGATACGTTTTTGTATTTCTACGGTGAGATTTTCTATTCTTGTAAATGGAACCCCAACCGGTTTTTTAGTAGCTCTCGTGGGTTGCGACAAGGAGATCCTCTTTCTCCTCTGTTGTTTGTGGTGGTTATGGAGGCTTTGAGTCGGATGCTGACTGCCGCATTGGATCAAGGTAATTTGACTGGGTTCTCAGTGGGCTCCAGGGATTCCGAGGCCTTAGTTGTGAATCACCTGCTGTTTGCGGATGACACTTTGATCTTTTGTGGCGCTCAAGAAGAACAGATTCGACATCTGAGATGTATTTTCTTATGCTTTGAGGCAATTTCTGGCTTGAGAATTAATGTAGGAAAATCAGAAGTTGTTCCTATTGGTGGAGTAGAGGATGTCGAAAGGCTGGCTAATCTTCTTGGATGTCGGGTTGCTTCTTTGCCTATGACCTATTTGGGTTTGCCGTTGGGTGCTTCTTATAAGTCCACCTCTATTTGGAATGGTGTTATTGAAAAAATGGAAAGGAGGTTGGCGGGTTGGAAGCGGATGTATTTGTCGAAGGGTGTCCGGTTGACTCTTATTAATAGTACGCTCTCCAACATCCCCACGTATTATTTATCGTTGTTTCCTATTCCAGTGAGGGTGGCTAATCGTCTTGATAAAATTCGAAAGGATTTTCTTTTGGGTGGCATTGGTGACGAGACCAAATTTCATCTAGTTAATTGGAACAAGATTTGCACACCTTTGCATACAGGTGGGTTGGGAGTTCACAATTTCATCCAGTTCAATCGAGCTCTTTTGGGTAAGTGGTTGTGGAGATATGGTAGGGAGAGAGAGGCTTTATGGCGTTTGGTGATTGATGCCAAATTTGAGAGTTTAAAGGGCGGGTGGTGTTCGAAAAAGGCTTCGGGTTCATTTGGAGTAGGTGTATGGAAACATATAAGGAGGGGGTGGGAGGAATTTCGTAATTTTGTTCGTTTTGAACAGGGGAATGGATCAAATATTAGTTTTTGGCAAGATTGGTGGTGTGGGGATAGATCCTTGAAGCAATGCTTTCCAGCTCTTTTTAGTATAGCAAGGAATAAAGACGCGACGGTAGAAGATAATTTGGTGGTACATAATGGTGCTATTCAATGGAATGTTCTCTTCACGCGACAAATCCAGGATTGGGAGTTGGATAGGGTCCTTTCTTTCTTCGATCGTCTATACTCCAGTTCGGCTCGACATGGGGAGGGTGACAGGTTAGTGTGGAATCCCTTTAAAAAAGGTTTATTTGAGGTGAGATCCTTCTACAAAGAGCTTATTAGGAAAGATGGCCCATTTGTCCCGTATTTCCCTTGGAAGAATATTTGGCGTGTTAAGGCTCCAACTAGGGTGGCCTTCTTCATTTGGTCAGCTGCTTTGGGCAAAATATTGACGCATGATAACTTGCGTAAGAGGAAGATGATAGTAATTGAGTGGTGTTGTTTATGTAAGAAGAGTGGGGAGTCTATTGATCACTTGTTGCTTCACTGCGAGGTTGCCCAGGCTCTTTGGAACTACATCCTTATTTTATTTGGGGTTGAATGGGTTATGCCACGTACGCTGTTGGAGTTGCTGAATAGTTGGGGGGCGGCGCTTGGGGGTGGTCATGCTATAAAGGCTTGGCGGTTAGCTCCCTTATGCTTGCTGTGGTGTATTTGGAGGGAGCGGAATGCTCGGCTGTTTGAAGATGTAGAGACATCCATGGTGGAGCTACGGAAGCGGTTGCTCAATACTTTATATTTTTGGATAGCGCCCCATCATAGTTTGAGTGCTTTTACTTATGTAGAATTTTTAAATTTATTCTCTGTTCGTCCCTGTTAGGGGTTTTCTTGTATACTTTCCGTGTATAAGGGTTGCGCCCCTTTGCGCTTTTTTTTATATAATTGCAATTACTTATAAAAAAAAAAGATTTTATTTTTAAAGACCAGTGTCTCTTCATAAAAGTTTTACTTGTTCGGTTTGTCAAGTGCTAAACAGTAAATCATTTGTTTTAAAAATTTACATTGATGTTAATGCTTGAGAAGCCTTTCACACTAGCAAATAATAGGACAGATGGGCTCCAGATCATTCGATTTCTTCCAACTTTTTGTATATGAATACCTACACCTATACACCTATGGACCTACCTGTTGCTACAACCTACAACAAATGCGTGTTGAACAAATTATTGGTTGAATCTAGCTTGCAACGTTACATTTTTTGACCAATTTCACTTTCCAATGCATCAATTCTCTCCTCACTTTAACTTCTTTTGGCCAAATTTCTTTCCCAATGCATCAATGAGTTTTACTTATTTGAGAGTCTCATTTGTGGTGTACACTAGGTCATTGGATCCAAGAGCTATTGCACGAGTGCATCACTGCCATACACGTGGATGGCCCAAAGCTCATGTCTTCCACCACATCTCTTCATCTTCAAGTTTTTAATGCCTTTCTTGAGCCTCTTATGTGCCTGCAACACTTTTTTTTTTTTTCTTCTTCTTCTGAACGCTACACTATATCATCTACAACACACACCACTGTTTCCTTGGGTAATATTCGTTATAGCATGGTGGGGTGGCGTGAGTTGAGCCGCCGAACGAGGTTTGCAAAGAAGTGGTATGGTGGTTGAGCGGTATCTCCTGGTAGGCTGAATGACATTTTCTTCTCTGGTGGTTGGACACTGTGGTGTGCAGCCGTGAGAGGCGGTAACAACTCGAACAGGCTTTTTGATTGAACTCGAGTCGATCAAATACCCGGCCTGACTCGAAATAGCGTGTTGAATGAGATCGAGCTCAAGCTCAAGCTTGGGTAAGTTTCTGGCGAGCTGAGCTCGGACAAGGATTTCTGAGCTCGGCTTGTTTAGAAGTCATCCTAAATGAGCCAATTCTGAAATATGAAAGCTCGACTTGGCTCGGCTCGATTACAGCCCTGAGTAAAATTTAAGGTCTCCAATAGATCATGGAGTTTTGCTAGTTTAAATTTTTGTTTTGCTTTAGGATTACTCAAGCATTTTGCTGAGAGAAGTTCTAGAAACTTGCCTATTTTTATTCATTCCTGTCTCATTACTTAATATAACTAATATGTACTGGTTCTATAACTAATAGCTAACATCAAACTTCGCTTTGTGAGAAGGGGCCCACCAAAGCTTGTCTTCCCCTTCCCTTCTCACTCTATGGGAATACAACAAAGTGTAGAAGGAAGCCAAGAAATCCACCTCCTAACCATGAGCTGCTCGAACAAAGCTGACATCCCACCGAAGAGAACCACTAGAAAAGTCCAAGTGAGCTACAACAAACACGTCCTTCCCACGAGGAATGCCATATAAAACCGGGAATGGTTCCTTAAGGGTCATCTCTCCGAACCACACATCATCTCATAATTTGATATTGGACTCGTCTCCTAGCACAAATCTGGCATGACTACAAAACAAACTCCTCCCCTTCCTTATATTCTTCCATAGCCCCACCCCATGCGTCTCAGGGGATCAATAGAGCACAACCCACCCCAAGCACTACCAAATTTAGCATCCACAACCATTTTCCACCATGCCTCTCTCTTGTGCACATAACGTCACAACAACTTCCCTAATGGGGCCATATTGAACATCCTTGATTGTAAAGACTGCTCAGAAATAGGAGAGCAGACCTTGGACCAATTAACCAAGTGATATTTGAATTCTTCACCTATCCTACCCCATAAAAAATCTTGATGGAGCTTTTCTATTCAATTTGCCACACCAACAGGAATGGGGAAAAAAGACAAGAAATGCGTAGGTAAATTGGAAAGAGTGCTCTTTATGAGGGTAACACTACCACCCTTAGACAGATACGTCTGCTTCCAACTAGCCAACTGGCGCTCAATCTTTTTAACAGCACCATCCCAAATAGATTTGGCCTTGTAACAGGCCCCCAGCGGAAGACCAAGGTACTTCAAGGGTAAAGAGGAAACCCCACAACCCAAAATGCCAGCCAACCCATCCACATTATCTACATTACCCACAGGAACCAAGACTGACTTAGCTAGATTAACCTTTAAACTAGAGACCACTTCAAAACATAAGAATAAAACACGCAGATAGCGAAAATGATCAGGATTAGTCCCACAAAGTACCAAAGTATTGTCCGCGAACGTCATGTATGAAATATTTACCACCTCAGAGAGCCTAGTTCCCATAGAGAAAATAAAAGACCTTTGTCAACAGTTCCAATGAGCATTTTACTTAAAGCCCTTATGACAATAACAAATAGAAGAGGAGACATAGGATGTTCATGCCTCAACCTACGCGAGCTACTGAAGAAACCAAACGGAGTGCCATTCACTAATACAAAGAAGCGCACCGAAGAGATGGAATGCGCTATCACAGAACATCATTTCTCCTCAAAACCACACCTCAACATATACAATAAGAACTCCCAGTAGACATGATCATAGGCCTTCTTAATATCCATCTTGCAAAGCTTCCCTAGATCACCATATTTGATTCGACTATCCAAACATTCATTTGTTAAAAGAACTGAATCGAGGATTTGCGTACCTTTCTCAAAAGCATTCTGAGGTTTTGAGATAACCATCTCCACAACCCCTCTCAGTCTATTAGCAAGAAGTTTTGCAATGATGTTGTATACTCCACTCACAAGATTAACATGCCGAAAATCCTTAAGATCAATCGCCCCAAACTTCTTCGGGATTAGAGCAATAAACATGGCATTAAGGCTATTTTCAAACTTCCTTTGAGCATGAAAGTCTTGGGAAACCCCCCATGATATCAGTTTTGATCCCATCCCAGCAGTTTTGGAAGAAAGCCATGGAAAAGCCATTAGGAACTGGATCGTTATCTTTATTCATGCCTTTCACCACCTGTAAAACCTCCCTTTCCTCGAATGGACACTCTAACGAAGAGGTCTTCATCGCATCTATAGAGTTGAAAGTAAGGTCATCCAGCCTAGGCCGCCAACTGTATGGTTATGCAAATAAGGTCTCATAGAACTTAGCAACATAATCCCTAATAATTGGTTGGTTAGAAGAAGCTTAGCCGTTTACAGATAGGGACTCTATTGAACTGAATCTTCTATTTAGTTGGCTCCTAATGAAAAAAGTTTAGTGCATTTGTCACCCTTTTTAAGCCAAAGAACCCTTGACTTTTGTCTCCAACTAATCTCCTCATGTGGAGTAGTTTTTTCCAGCTCAATTAGGACCAAACTTTTCCTCACCTTCTCTTCAGGAGCTAACTCTCGCTCTTCCTCCAATCTATCTAGTGCGCTCAATTCTTCCAAAAGAGCCTTTTTAAGGAACTCCACAATACCAGACACTTGCTCGTTCCACTTCTTTAGATGAACCTTTTAGGACTTAAGCTTTTGAGCGAAGATGAAGTTAGGAGAGCCTTGAAAGCAATAAGACGACCATCAATGCCTCACCCTATCCACAAACCCATCAGCCTTTAATCACATATTCTCAAACTTAAACAATTTGTTGCCCCCTTGAATACCGCCACAATCAAGGAGAATGGGGAAGTGATCAGAGCACAATCTTCTTTTCTCGAACAGACCATGATACTTAGCTTCCCAATTCGGAGAAACAATAAACCTATCAATTCGTGACCAAGAGGAATGGTCCCAATTATTATACCATGTAAATGTTCCCCCTAGAAGGGGTAGATCCATGAAACCCTGCTCTAAAATAAAGTCTGAAAACTCCATCATCGCGAGGAAAAAACGAGCTACCCTCAATCTTTCATTAGGAAACAAGTGACATTAAAATCACTACCAATGCACCAAGGTAAATCCCACCAACTAATTAGGCCAGCCAGCTCCTCCTAGAGAGACCTTCTAACCCTAACATTATTAGGTCTGTAGACCCCCGCGGAAGCCTAAGTAAAGTCATCATCTACATTTCTGAAAAAGTAGGCAACAACAAACTCTCCCACATACACCTCAATCTTCTCCACAACTCTCCTATCCCACATAAGCAAGATTCCACCAGAAGCCCCTTCTAGAAGCTAGATAACACCAATCAACAAATTGACATCCCCACAAACTTCTTATAATACTGCTAGAAAGACGCACCAGTTTAGTTTCTTGCAAGCAAATAATGTCCGCCTTCCACTGCCTAAAGAGATTGCTGACTCTCAACTGCTTGCCGCCCTCATTTAACCCTCTCACGTTCCACAAAAAAGCAATTTAGGCTTCATAACAAACCTCTTTGAACCCTCCCCTTGTTCCTACCATGAGAAGCATTGCCATTGTGCATTTCATAATTAGTAGAACAGAACCTGCTTCCTGCTCAGCATTGCTCGCTATAATGTCCTTGAACTAGGCAATAGCTTCCCTTCAAAACCATCCCATGAAAGCCCCTCAAAGTGATTAAACTCCTTGACTAACTGCAAGACCCAGTCTGAAGACTGCTTCCCATTTTCCCCCCTATTTTTTGCTGCTGAACAGCAGTACAAGGGAGTAGGCTCCTCCTCTGAAAACAAATCCAACTTCAGACAATTCCTGTTAGCATAGGCATCAGAAACTTGCCCAGCAACTCCCCCTTGCTCTGTAGAAAAAGTGTATGGGCTAATTTTCCCATATGATTGAAGAACTGGAGGGAAGCAGGAAAGAATATAGAAAGAGTCAGCTACCTCACCTGTCCAAAGTTTTTCAATGTGCTAATACCCTTAAGCATTCTGAATGTGCAAGGAAGATAGCCAAACTGGTTTACTTATCCCATAAAAAGTTTAAAATATTGAATTTGACAATTACACCCCAATTTTTTTTTTAATTATTATTATTATTATTTTTCTAATAATCTCTAAGGATAAGGCTAGTTGATTTACTTTTACACTGCAGTCCTGTAGAACAAGGAGTACTGCTGCAAAATATAACTTTTTGTTCAAGCCAGTTCCTGCCTTTGATCAGGATATGCCTTTAGCTACAAAAAAAAGTAATAGGGATTTTCTAAAATTTCTATGCAGGGTACTGCTCCTATCACTAGCTTATCGGAAACTTCATCAGACACGGAGAACTCAGAAGCGGAACTTAGTGACAAACATAATGTAATTGAGATAATGAGTTTGGAGAGGCTGTTTGTTACTGGTGTTCTTGATGAACTAAAGGTTTGCTTCAGTTATAGTAAGCAGGTATGTCTAGGCTATTTTTACTATATGAAGTTGCCATGTGATGGAAGTAGACAGAGTTCTAAAGGATCTTCTGCTCTTTTTCTTTTTCCTTTTTTAGCATGGCCAAAGCTTCATGAATGTGCTTCTTGCTGAAGAGACTCGTCTATTTGAATTTCGGGCGATAGGTGGTCAGGTAATATAGATGTGGAACCAATCTATTTATACAGGTTTTCGTTTTTAAACTCTCTTGAGGTTTTTTATCGGTACAAACAGGTTGAGCTTTTGATCATAGAGAATGATATGTTCATCGGCACTGTGCTGAAATCTTTGGAGATTGAAGACTTGGTTTGCTGTAACAGAGTGTCTCGTCCTTGTTTTCTGGCAAGGTCATTCATTGGGAGTGCAGATGCAAATTCATCCTTATATGATGGTGGGGATCAGAACTTTGACGGCAATGACGTAACTCCAAGTGAAGGAGATGATAGCTTCTATGAGGCACCGGAAAATTTGATTGATTCTGTTGACTATCCAATTCAGTCACCAAGAAACAAATCTGAGCATGCAGGTTCCCAAAATTTGCACCGATCTGAAATTTTATCATTAAAGCCCCCAAGTTTTAGCCGTATTGCTGGTTTACTCCCTACTGATGCATTTCAAACTAGGAGGCAGGACATTGAATTAACTGATACTTTGGATAGTTTTGTGAAAGCTCAAATAATTATTTATCACCAGAACTCTCCTCGATATAGTAATATAGATAATCAGGTGGGTATTTTCTGTGTTTAAATTTCTGCCTATAGTCTGTTATTTGATTGTTTGATTAGGTTATAAAATGGATTTTCAGGTCAGAGTGACCCTGGCTACCTTGTCATTTTTCTGTCGTCGAACAACAGTTGTTGCCATTATGGAATTTGTTAATGCTATTAACATTGAGGATGAAAGTTGTGAATCCTTCTCCGACAGTTCTTCCGCAGCCGTTATGAAACAGGATGTTGTCAGGGAAGATGTGGTTGATGATAAATATTCAGGGACAGTTGAGGAGCCTGTAATTAAAGGTTTGCTAGGAAAGGGGAAATCCAGAATCATGTTCAATTTAACACTACATATGACACGTGCTCAAATTTTGTTGATGAATGAAGATGAAACGAAGTTATCCAGTCTGTCACAAGATAATTTGATGATGGATATTAAGGTTTGCTTGAGCTTTTGCCCAACCTCAAGATCCAAAATTTGTTAGCTTTTTATATTTTTAAACTACTAATTTTTCATGCTTATTAAATGTTTTTTTCTGGTTTTAAGGTGTTCCCATCATCTTTTAGTATTAAAGCAGCCCTTGGAAATCTGAGAATGAGTGATGACAGTCTTCCTAGTAGCCATATGTATTTCTGGGCCTGTGATATGAGAAATCCTGGGGGCAGTTCATTTGTTGAGGTTCTCTCTCTCTCTCTCTCTCTCTAAAAAAAAATCATTTGCTGGGATAAGTACATGTTTGGACCTTTTTTGTCCTATGTCTGGTGGTAGTATCTAATTATCGTTATTTTCCTTACAAATATACGGAAGTGTGCGAACATGTATTGGGGGCATGTAAGTGCTGTGTCTGTGTTTGATGCACGTCAAACACTTTGACACCTATTGGCAATTCATATATAGGCAACTTTATGAGTATGGAACATTGTTTGTGAGGGTCTAATTTTTGTTTCTTTATTTTAAAATAAGGTGGATGAGCAGTGTTTGTGTTTCAAAATGTGAAATTTGTAAGTATCGAGGAAACATGGATGTTAAATTTCCTAAAGTATGAGCTGCACATCTCATAGCTGGAAGCCAAGTGTCATGCTACCTGCTGCCTGGTACCCACTGGGTAATGCGAAGACTGTGGTTATAAATAAATGCAATCTATGATTGTATGAGGTTCCACAATTTTCTTCACTTCTTCTACTGCTAATCGATCTGTACCATCTATCTTGATAGACAGGATACTCTATTTACTTGCTTTGCCCTACAGCTAGTAGAGGCAATACTTATAAGATTCCTAGATTATCCAGCTTTTTTGTCACTTCACTTCAAACTTTGCAGTTTCTTCTGCTCTGCTACTGCTGGCATGATTTTGAGATATAAGTACCGGTCTTTGTTGTAGCCTTGTGGAGGAAATGATGCGATGTGGCTTTGGTATATGTTGTGAATCATGTGAAAGATTTTGTGATGCTATATTTGACAACTTTCTGCAATCTTTGTCTTTTTTCCTTATTGCTGTTATGTTTGATGAATAATGTAAATATTTTTGGGCTATTGCGGTTGAATTACAAATATTTGCTTGTGATCATGCAGTTGGTTTTTACTTCATACACTGTTGATGATGAAGACTATGAAGGTTATGAGTATAGCCTTTTTGGGCAATTTTCTGAAGTACGCGTCGTTTACTTGAATAGATTTGTCCAGGAGGTAATCTACTTTTAGATTCATTCATCATGTACTTAAATTTTATTCAAATTCTCATATATATGTAAATGATATTTAGGTGGTTAGTTATTTTATGGGTCTTGTTCCCAACAATTCAAAAGTTGTTGTCAAATTAAGGGATCAAGTAACAAATTCAGAGAAGTGGTTTACAACCAGTGAAATTGAAGGGTCGCCTGCTGTAAAGTTGGATCTTTCTCTTAGGAAGCCTATTATAGTAATGCCTCGGAGGACAGACAGTCTTGAGTAAGTTTATCTTGGGTTTCTACTTTTTAATGCATTCTAGTTTTTGCATGATTAAGTTCCTTGTCTTTGTGGATTCCTGGCATTGACATGACATCTAATATAAGTGTTTAACTTCTTTATTTTACAGTTACTTGAAGCTTGACATTGTTCACATAACTGTCAAGAACAAATTTCAATGGTTTTGTGGACATAAAAGTGAAATGAATGCTGTGCATTTGGAAATATTAACAGTTCAGGTCAGATTTGTTGCATTTATAGTTCAACTGAGTTAGTGGTTTCAACAAAAAGGGGTCGCACATGGCTTGCTCCCATTTATTATTTGGCTTATGATGTCATCAGTATATAATGTATTGTTCGATGAGGCTTTAATTGTTGGAATTAATTAGGCTTTCATATGTTTATATCTCTTCAACATTCTATTTGTAACTGGAATGTTATTAAGTTGCCAGTTCTTTTGGTGTACACCCAGACATTAAAGATTTTATCTACATTACTAATGCTGCAAAGTACAGAAGACTATTGAAATTTGATTTTACATGCCAACCGGATGGGCAGAGATCAACACAATCTTACCACAGCATTTAGTCTTACATAGGCCAAATAATAAGTGAGGAAGCAACGAGCTAAAAGGAGTTAGAGGTCCATGGGACCACCTTGTGGTTAAACAAGGGCCACAAGAGCTGTTGTTTTACTAAATAAAATCACAAAATTGAAAAAAAAAAATAAAAATACCATAATGACTTCCTGGAGTAAGTATAGCATAGCCATAACCAAGTACTACCTAATCAATTCAGATCTTTTAATCCTCAACTTAATTTAAAGAAGTAAATTAAGAAAAAATATTCTTAAGTATGCACAATGGATCGGCAAACTATCTAGCTCAATTATGGGAAGATTTCTAGCATGTGGGTGCTAAAAGAGAATCAAAAACTGAACTGCTGTCTCACTTTTCTTGCTGCCTGTTGACCATCTTTCTCATGGATAGGTTGAAGACATCAATTTAAACGTTGGTACTGGAACAGACCTAGGTGAGAGCATAATTCAAGATGTGAAGGGTGTTTCTATTGTCATTCGGAGGTCACTCCGAGACTTGTTGCATCAAATACCAAGTACTGAAGCTGCAATCAAGGTAATACATAGGATGATTATTGGGCTGATCTTTCAAGAGTTTATTGTTGTTTCCTTTGTTATTTTCAGAAAACTGCAAGTTCATATGAGGACTCATTTTATATGTACCTTTGTATCGAATGTTGTGCTTCTTCAGATAGAGGAATTGAAAGCAGCTCTTTCGAGTTGGGAGTACCAGATTATCACCGAATGTGCACTTTCTAATATTTCCGAGACACCACATGTTGTGCCTCCACTGAAACTTGATTCTCAGACATCATCAGTTGATGCAGTAGAACCCATCATTCCTCAGGATACAGTTGGTGTTGAATCTGATACTGCAAATGGGGAAACCTGGATTGTGATGAAAGTCTCTGTTACCATAAATCTTGTGGAAATGAGCTTATATAGAGGATCAACAAGAGATGCATCTCTGTCTACTATGCAGGTATTTTTTTTTCTTATTCTATTTTTGGGTAGATCTACTTTCATGAACCCTGTACAACATTGTAATTTTATTTTAATCTGTGGAAACTTTTCACAGTAAATTCTATCCCAAGAATGTTTTAAACAACTTGACACGATTTGTTAAAAAACCCTGTGCATGAATACAATGGTTGGGGAGAATTGTTGGAGACAAGTAATCAGGATTGTCCTTTTGTCCTTTCACTCAGCCTTTCAAATCTTTCGGATTTGTTCACTTCATCCTTTTGCTATCTTCTTGTTGAACCATAATGCATCATTAAAAATTACCTTCATCCTCATCAAAGAGCCAAGTTTTGAGGTGTGGTCTTTTTTTTTTCTTTTTTTTTTTGTGGACGTGGCTCAGCTCCCAACATTTTAATTTTGTTTTGATCTGTTGAAGTTTCTCTAAGTAAATCTTACCTATTAATGGTCTAGACAACTTGTAAGAATTTATTAGATAAAGATGGATAGAAAGCCACTGCTAGAAGATATTTGATGGGAAATCAGTAAACAGTGAGACCAATAAAATCTTGTCATAAAACGTAGATTTTTCTCATGACCTCAGCATAAGTTTCTCTCATATCCATAACTCTTATCTTTTCCTAGAGAACCTCTCTCTAGTAATTTTTTTCACCAAAAGACTATTAACTTTCTTGCTTGACAATTACAAATAGTTTTTTAGAAAAACTTGTAGAAACCCTATATAACAAAAAGTACAAGAATATGAATACCCTTATTCTATAATATTTAAAAGAGAAAAATGACCATCAAAACAAGCAAAATGCAGAAAATGAACTGATGCAAAACATATGGAAGAGGACTCTTTAGGAACACCTGATCATCTGAAGAGGAACACTAAAAGGAGGTCTACACGTTCATAAGTTTGATTATGTGATCAATCTTGGTCGATTTTAGTTGTTCTTCTTGTTGGTTTTTTTTTTTTTTTTTTTTTTTTTTGGGGGGGGGGGGGGGGTGTGTCTTGAACTGAAGTATTTTCTTATGTTAAGTCTTTTAATTTTTATGTAATAAGCCATGTGACCACTAATGAGTCATGCGACTGCTGCGGGACAGATTTCAAGCCGTTAGTTTAAATTTGAATTAGTGGTTGTGATCGCGTCTTAGCTAAGGCAGCAACTTATTGTCGTATTTGAGAGTTTTTTGAAGTTGTAACAACAGTTTTTTCCAGAGAATCAAATGAATCCTAGCCGCCAAGCCCTAGCATTCTATATCATTCTCCCTTTCCTCAAGAAAACTCGCCTTCAAGTTTAGATTTGGAGAAGCCATCTCATTAGGGTGATGGTACTGGGGATGGTACTTCAACTAATCAAATTTTGACCATTTTTGTCTCATTAACTTCTCCTTACACTAGGATAAATCAGATATGAACTTTTCAACAAATGTTGATGCATCATTCCTGAATCTGCAAATAACGCCTTCCATCATCTTCTTGTTTGTGCTCTTGCAAAATCAAGACATAGTTATTTAGCATTGTGAGAGTTTGTGCTTTACCAACTTGATCCTGAGAACTCTTCAACTTTTAACAAAAACAATGTACAGTAGACAATAGACTACAATCATCATGTACCATATATTTGCTAAGAGAAATGTTTGGTTTCCATCTTTTTGCACATCTTGTGTTCATCTCCATACAAGAAATGAGCAAATCCACCATTGAATATGTGGGACCACATAGAACCAACATGTGGTTCCACAGATTCGATAAGAAATTTACAAAAGAGATGGGTAAAAGATGGGCAAGAGATGGATTTGTAACATTTCTCATTTGGGAAATCCAATCTTTATTTTTCTAGGAACTTGTTGACTCAAATGTTGCTCAAAGAATTCTTCCCAAATAGGAGGAACTATCTTTTTATCATGAAAGATAAGGTCGGCAAATTTTGGATTCGGTTTTTATAGCCAATGAATGCTTGGATAGTCGACTTAGGTCGGGGAAGTCTGGGTTGTTGTGCAAGTTGGATTTGGAGAAGGCGTATGTTCGTGTTAATTGGGATTTCTTGCTTTACATGCTTCAACGTTGTGGCTTTGGGGAGAAATGGAAGGCTTGTATTGAGTTTTGTATTTCTACGGTGAGATTTCCCATCCTGGTGAATGGAACTCCTGCCGGTTTTTTTATGAGCTCTCGTGGACTAAGGTAGGAGGAATCCTCTTTCACCACTGTTGTTTGTGGTGGGTATGGAAGCGTCGAGTCGGATGTTGAATGCGACGATGATTCAAGGTTTCTTGACCCGATTTTCCGTGGGTTCTAGGGATAATAAAGATTTGGTAGTGAATCATTTGTTTTTTATTGATGACACATTAATTTTTTGTGGTGCGCAATCAGACCATTTTCGAAACCTATGTTGTATCTTCTTATGCTTTAAGGCAGCTTCAGGGTTGAGGATCAATTTAGGAAAATCAAAAATTGTTCCCATAGGCGAGGTGGAAGATGTTGATGATTTGGCACATATCCTTGGGTGTTGCATTGCGTCTTTGCCTATGAAATATTTGGGTTTACCATTGGGAGCTTCTTATAAAGCTATTTCTATTTGAAATGGAGTAATTGAAAAAATGGAACGTCATTAGCTGGTTGAAAGAAATTATATTTGTCTAAGGGTGGTCGATTGACTCTGATTAAAAGTACTCTTTCCAACCTTCCTACGTATTACATGTTGTTGTCCCCTATTCCTGTGAGTGTGACTACTAGACTTGAGAGACTTCAACAGGATTTCTTATGGGGTGGCAATGGGGATGAGGTAAAATTTCACTTAGTAAACTGGCACAAGATTTGTACTCTAATAAAATCAGGTGGGTTGGGAGTTCAGAATTTGATTTAATTGAGTTCTGTTGGGGAAATGGTTGTGGAGGTATGCTTTGGAGTAGGAGGCTTTATGGAAATCGGAGATTGAAGTTAAGTATGTGAGTATGAGGGGTGGATGGTGTTACTTATCAAAAAAGAAAGGGGTGGATGGTGTTCAATAAAGGTTGTGGGGACTTATGGTGTGAGTGTATGGAAACATATTAGAAGTGGGTGGGATAATTTCTCCAATTTTGTGCACTTTGAGGTGGGGATTGGGTCTAATGTACAGTTTTGGCATGACACATGGTGTGGGGATAGTCTGTTGAAGCTATGTTATCCAACTTTGTTTAGTATTGCTCGATATAAAGATGTATGGGTGGTAGATAATTTGTCTGTTCAAGATGGAGTTGCCCAATGGAATGTTGTCTTTACGCGCCTAATACAAGATTGGGAGGTGGAGATGGTACTTTCTTTTTAGGGATAATTGCACCGTTGGTCCCTGTGGTATACCATAATTATTTTTCACTCCCTATGGTTTAAAAAGTTCATGGGAGGTCCTCGTGATATGCAATAATTACAAATCGATCCCTGGCGTCAAATTCTGTTAAATTTTTTAACAGATTCCGTCAAATGCCACGTCAGCGACACATGTCGCCAATAAGATGGCGACACGTGTCCACCGTAATAAAAAAATATAAATTTATTAAAAAAAATAAAAATACTTATTTTTTTTAAAAAAAAATACAAAATAAATAAAAATAAATAAATAAATAAAAAGCTGAAGGGGCCGGCCACCCCTTTGGGGGTGGCGCGGAGCCACCCCAGTGGCCTGGGCGTGGCCCGAAGGCCACCCCCGGCCACTGGGGGTGGCCGCGCGCCACCCCTGCGGCCATTGGGGGTGGCCGCGCACCACCCCTGCGGCCACTGGGGGTGGCGCGCGGCCACCCCCAGTGGCTGGGGGCGGCCGGCTCCTTCAGGTTTTTTTTTTTTGTTTTTTGTTTTTTTGAATTTTTTTGTTTTTTTTTTAAAAAAAAAATAAGTATTTTTATTTATTTTTTTATTACGGTGGACACGTGTCGCCATCTTATTGGAGACACGTGTCGCTGACGTGGCATTTGACTGAATCTGTTAAAAAATTTAACAGAATTTGACGCCAGGGATCGATTTGTAATTATTGCATATCACGAGGACCTCCCATGAACTTTTTAAACCATAGGGAGTGAAAAATAATTATGGTATACCACAGAGACCAACGGTGCAATTATCCCTTCTTTTTATGCGCAGCTGTATTCTCATCCGATTCGACATGGAGCAGAGGACAAGTTAGTTTGGAGCCTTTCCAAGAAGGGGCAATTTGAAGTGAAGTCTTTCTATAAAGTGTTAGCTAGCCAAGAGGATTCTTCATCTCCTTAGAAGAGTATTTGGTGTGTTACGGCTTTATTGAAGGTGTCGTTTTTGTGTGGACAGCAGCCTTAGGAAAAATTTTGACGCATGACAATCTACGTAGGCGAAATTTTGTGGTGGTTGAGTAGTGTTGTATGTGTAAGAAGAGTGAGGAATCCATTGACCACCTCTTACTTCATTGCGATGTTGCACGAGAACTATGGAGCTACTTTCTTACTTTATTTGGGGTGGAGTGAGATATGCCGAGACAGGTGCTGGATTTGTTGAATAGTTGAATCAATTCGTTGGGGTGTGGTCAAGCTAATACGATTTGGAGGCAGGTTCCTTTGTGTTTAATATGGGGTCTTTGACATGAAAGGAATGCTTGGCAATTTGAAGATGTAGAAACATCGGTGTTGGAGTTGCATAGAAATGTGCTTAACACTTTTTATGGATATTGGCTCATCATAGTCCGAGTTGTGTTACTTTTGCAGAATTTTTAAATTTATACTCTTCTTTTTCCTCATTTTAAGGGATCTCTTGTATACTTCTTGTGTATTAGGATTGCACCCCTCTGCGCTTTTTTCAATGATATAACATTATTTATCAAAACAAAAACTTTTATTTTTGTTCGTTAAAATTTTATTTTTTGTCTTTTGGTCTCTCCTCAAAACAAAAACTTAAACATACCAAACCAAACACAAAACACTTCTAAAAACACAAAAATTGTTTTCACATTTATGTCGCATCAGAACCCTTTTTCAAACCAAAAACAAGCCACAAAACACATTAACAGAGCCTAAAGTGTTCATCTTTTAAAGGAAATATCAAAATTGGGTTCGGGGACTTTCATCAAACAATTGATATGTATTGCAAGTGTTTTGACTATCTAGTAAGGAACTTACCTTCTTGATATCATCATCATTGCAGTAATCATCATAAATCAGTGGAGAATCCCAATGCACACAACATTGTACTTCAACTTGCTCATTTTCTGTCTCCACAAAACATAGATTTTCTTCCTCTTTATTCGTGTTTTTCGCCTCTTTAACAATGCGTGGATTTGGTGGTGGTTGTCGTTGTTGGAAAATGACAGCTTATGTAGCAACTTGTTGAATCAAACCTCAATTTGTTTGTTGTCATCATCGTTATTACAAGATTGCGACTACAATAGCCATTTGTTGAGTCAAAGCATTAATTTTTTGTTGCATCTTGGGTCTATTCCATTCATGAACTTCTTCCGAAGCATGTCTCCTTGGCGGCATGGTTCAGAACGTAGCTAGCTGTGATACTGACTAATGCAGGAAGCATGTAGAAAAATTATATGTTGTAAAAGAAAAGAGAAACGATTATTCTCTTCTCGTCCCATTTAGGGGCTCTTTTGTATACTTCCCGTGTATAAGGGTTGAACCCCTCTGCGCTTTTAATAAATTGAATTACAATTCGTACTCTTTTCATGACACTCCTAGTTTTGTGTTAGCTTGTAAGCTAAGGGCACTCAAACAAAATTTGAAGGCATGGAATGTAGAGGTTTTTGGTAACGTTGAGAGAAATAAGAGAAAGCTTTTCGAAGAGCTTCAGGTGTTCGATTCTATTGAAGGCAGTAGGGCTTTGGGTGAGGGGGAACTCCTAAAGAAGGTAGAGATTGTCAGTGAGATAGAGAGATGCTCTCTTTTGGAGGAGGTTAGTTGGAGGCAAAAGTCCAAGGTGACATGGTTAAAAGAATGAGATAAATGTTCTAAATTCTTCCATTCCATAGCCAATTCAAACATAAGGTACAACTCTATTGATTCCTTATTGATTGGTGATTCTATTTCTTCTAATCCAGCTGAGATAGGTGAGCATGTAGTTCAGTTCTATCAAGATCTCTTCTCTGAGAAGCACAGATGGAGGCCTCGGTTGGATGATCTTTCCTTTGATGGTATTCTAGAGTCAGAAGCAAGGTGGTTGGAGAGAGCCTTTGAGGAGGAGGAGGAGGTTAGGAAGGTAGTGTTTGCTATGAATGGTGACAAAGCGCTGGGTCCTGATGGTTTTACTATGGCTTTCTTCCAAGCTTGTTGGGAGGTTTTGCGCTTGGACATTATGGAGGTATTTTCTGACTTTCATGCTAGAGAAGTGTTTGAGAAGAGTCTGAATGTTTCTTTTATTGCTCTTATTCCCAAGATTCCTGGTGCTATCTCTCTCAAAGATTTCCGGCCCATAAGCCTTGTGGGAGGTATCTACAAGATTATTGCTAAAGTTTTGGCTAACAGGTTGAAGACGGTTTTGGAAAAGGTTATTTCCAAATCTCAGAGTGCTTTCATCAAAGGGAGGCAGATTCTCGATCCGATCCTTATTGCTAATGAGTGCCTTGATAGTCGAATTAGATCAAGGGAGCCGGGCGTCATTTGCAAAATGGATTTGGAAAAAGCTTATGATCATGTTAATTGGGATTTTCTCTTGTATGTGTTGAGGAGATGCGGTTTCGGGGGTAAATGTTGTTCGTGGATAGTTCGATGCATTTCTTCTGCGAAGTTTTCGGTGCTAGTTAATGGATCGCCTAATGGCTTTTTCAGTAGCTCTCGAGGCTTGAGGCAAGGGGATTTTTTGTCCCCTCTTTTGTTTGTGTTTGTTATGGAGGCTTTGAGTCGTATGATCACAGCGACAGTCAGTGGGGGTTTGTTGGATGGATTTAGAGTGGGTAATACTTCCTTCTCGCATCTTTTGTTTGCTGATGACACTTTGATTCTTTGTGATGCTAGCTCCTCTAAATTGCGGTATTTGCGGGGTCTCTTTCTCCTATTTGAGGCTGTTTCGGGTTTGAAGGTAAACTTGGCTAAATCCAGTCTTATTCCAGTGGGGGATGTTGTTCAAGTGGGAAGCTTAGCCGACATTTTAGGGTGTGAAGTTGCTTCTTTGCCAGTAAAGTATTTGGGTCTTCCTTTTGGGGCTTCCTACAAGTCCACTCGTATTTGGGATGGAGTTATCGAGAAGGTTGAAAATCGGCTGGCTAGTTGGAAAGGTTATACCTCTCTAAGGGTGGAAGGGTGACCCTTACCAAGAGTACTCTCTCCAACTTACCTACTTACTACATGTCTCTGTTCCCTATTCCAGTGTGTGTTGCCGCACGCATTGAGAGGCTGCAACGAGATTTTCTTTGGGGTGGTATGGGAGAAGATTTTAAATACCATTTGGTGAGTTGGGTAAGGGTTTGTACCCTAATTTCAAAAGGGGGGCTTGGCATTAGGAGTTTGGTGTTGTTCAATCGCGCATTGTTAGGAAAATGATTATGGCGTTTTGGCATGGAAAGAGATGCTTGGTGGAGAGTTGCGGTGGACTCCAAGTTTGGTAGTATGTGGGGTGGGTGTTGCTCCCGTGAGATTGTAGGGACTTTTGGAGTAGGGTTGTGGAAGTACATAAGGAAAGGATGGGAGACTTTTTCCAGATTTCTTTGATATGAGGTGGGGGATGGGAGTAGGACTAGATTTTGGCATGACTTGTGATGTGGAGATACTGTTCTAAAAGAAGTGTTTCCTAATCTCTTTGGTATTGCTCGGGTGAAGGATGCGTCAGTGGCTGACAATATGGAGATTTTGGGCGGGTCCTATCAGTGGAATGTGAGCTTTGTTAGAGAGGCGCATGATTGGGAAGTAGATGTTTTTGCCGCCTCCTTCCAGATTTTGCATTCTACCAAGGTGAACAGTGATCGGGCAGACTGCCTTAGATGGGTCTCCTCCAAGAAAGGTGTGTTCAGGGTTAAGTCTTATTTTGGTTCCCTGTCGTGTTCTGGAGGAACTCGGTTCCCTTGGAAGAGTGTGTGGCGGTCTCAGGCACCCCCAATGGCAGCTTTCTTCACATGGGCTGCAGCTCTAGGTAGAATTCTTACTTTGGACAATCTCAGGAAGAGGCACATAATCATTGTAGATAGATGCTACCTATGCAAGCGAGATGGGGAATCAGTGGACCATATTCTTCTGCATTGTGATGTGGCCTCCGCTCTGTGGAATAACATTTTCTCTCGCTTTGGTATTTCTTAGGTCATGCCTAGGAGTGTGCTAGACCTTCTTGCTTGTTGGTGGAAGTCTGGGAGATCAAGGAGCGCTACAACATGGAAGATGGTGCCTATATGCATTTTTTGGTGTATTTGGAGAGAAAGAAACCTTAGGTGTTTTGAGAACCTAGAGAGCTCCCTAGAGGAAGTGTTAGAATTGTTTCTCCACACGCTGAATCTCTGGTCGATGGCTTTTTTGTACCCTTTGTCCATCAGCTTTGCTGATTTTCTTGCTTATTTTTTCTTTTCTAGTTAGGTGTTTCCTGTTGTATACTTCCAGTGTACGTAGGGGCGCCTTACGCTTTCAATAAAACTAAATTTACTTATCAAAAAAAAAAAAAAAAAAAAAAAGACAAACGATCTTGAATCCGTTGATTTGAATATAAATAACAGAAGCAAAATCTTTCTTCATACTAGTTGATTTACTCCGAATACCAAGAATAAAGGCATCTCCAATTTAGAAGCGTACCAGGAATGAATGTTTTGCATGTATTTCTGTTTGAGTTTAGGCTCATTAATTGCATTTATAATCGAACCAGACCAAACCCAACGGCCTTCTAAAGCTCAATGCGTTGCTTGTTTGGATCAGGACCCCATTCTTAAGAAGCTGTACAGAGCAATACCCAAAACTTGGAAGAACAAGGGAGAACCTCTCTAGAAATTTTATTCACCCAAATACAATTAACTGTCTTGCCTGACAGCTACAAGCAATTTTTATAGAAAAACTTGTAGAAACCCTAAATAACACAGTATAATGATACCTTATGCTAAATTGTTAAAAAGATAAAAATAACCCTCAAAACATGCAAAACGCATAAAAGCAACCTTAGCCGCCTAATTATATGTCAATTTTATTCCAATGATTGATATGTAACATTTTCTTATTTAATATCTTATGCAGATTAGTGATGCATGGCTACTCTACAAGTCCAATACACTAGGAGAAGGTTTTCTGTCAGCTACACTAAAGGTTTTTACTGTTATTGATGATCGTGAGGGGACTGAACAAGAGTTTAAGCTGGTGATAGGAAAGCTAGAGAGTGTTGGTTCTAGCCCTCTACATACTGTGACTTATGATGAAAACCAGCGCGTAGTTGATGTAACTGTTTTTGGAGAGAATGATGTTAAACCAGTTCCTACAATGCTTATTCTTGATGCAAAGTTTAGTAAGCTGTCAACATTCGTTTCCTTATGTGTCCAAAGGCCACAAATGCTTGTTGCGCTTGATTTTTTGCTGGCTGTGGTTGAGTTTTTCGTTCCATCTGCTGGTAACATGCTGTCAAATGAAGAAGATAAGAACTCTATGCATGTAATTGAAGCAATCATTCTGGATCAGTCAACTTTCAAGCAACCATCTGCTGAATTCTCTCTCTCTCCTCAAAGACCTTTAATAGTTGATGATGAAAGATTTGATCACTTCATTTATGATGGCAATGGTGGAGTATTGTTTTTGAAAGACAGACGGGGATACAATCTCGAAGCATCTAATACAGAGGCTATAATATATGTTGGAAGTGGGAAAAAACTGCAATTCAAAAATGTAGTGATCAAGGTATTAGACTTTACCTACATATTTTATTTGTTTATGGTCAGTTCGAATATAGGCAGTAGTATTTGCTTGCCCAGAACTCTAACCACTTCTATTATTTGGTTGGTGTAGAATGGGCAGTACTTGGATTCTTGTGTATTTCTTGGAGCGAACAGTAGCTATTCTGCTTTGGAGGATGATCAGGTCTACTTGGAGGAAGATAATGAAGTTCCCCATTCTAGTTCTTCAACAGAAAGTATCAATGATGTACCAGCTCAAGATATTGTAGCCGACAGGTCCACAGAGTTTATCATTGAGTTGCAGGTTAAGTATTGCTTCATTTCCTCTCTCTGTCGATTTTTTTTTTATATACTTCATTCAAAATTCACAGAGGTCTCAACATTAGCTGTGACTTGGTTGTAATTTCCTTGACAATGAATATGTTTGTGAACACTTCATAACAAATGCACTATAGTTTGTATGTCTGACAAGGGAAAGAGGGCAGTTGCTGGCAAAGGAAAACTAAAACATATTCAGCGACCAAAATCTGTATCATACAGATTTGCACAAACTGCGAATTACACATGTTCAGCGATCAAAATCTTAATTTTCGTTTGACCTAGGCAGATAAATGCACTATATGTACAAAGAATTGAACAGAGACTCTGCTGCTTCTGAGTGTCTTGGTTCATTTTACAGCCCTTACTTCTACTCAATTTTATGTTAAGTTGATATCGATGATATCATTGAATACTTTATCTGTATTATCTCTGTAGTCTTGATATTTCTTTGCAGGCTATTGGCCCAGAGCTGACCTTTTACAATACATCAAAGGATGTTGAGGAATCACCAATTCTCACTAGCCAACTTTTGCATGCGCAACTGGATGCATTTTGCAGGTCAGTTCCTCTTAAGTGCTTATCATTGATTGAAATTGGCAATATTTTGATCTTCTGAAGTGCTCAGTGCTGGGAGTACTGAGAGATATTGGTATATATCTAATTTAAAGTTCTCTTCAGCCTGTTAGTCTAAATGCCGGTTACAGCTACTGTAGTTTTTTTGTTAGAATATAAATTATATGATTAAATTCATCCCTTCATATGAGTTTAAGCTTTTGGGATAAGTGGTGATTTGACATGGTATTAAAGCTAGGTTGCGTTGCATGTCTTTGTCACTCATCTCTCATTTCCATAAAATATTTCACTTGTTAGGCTTCACCTATTAGAGAGTTTGAGCCTACACGTGGAAAGTGTTAGAATATAAATTAAATGAATAAATTCATCCATTCTTATAAGCTTAATCTTTTGGAATAAGTGGTAATTTAACAGTTTTTCATATTTGAATACTAAAATTTACACATTTTTGTGAACGGTTTGTTGAATCTTGGTGTTATTCCTTGGAAGTAGATGAAAAATGTCCTTCTACAGTCTACACAAAGAGTTACCTTTAAAAGTACCTGGATATTGAATTCATCAAATTTTTTCATTGTTGTGTTGTGCATGATTGGGCCATGGTTTTTTTCTCTGTTTGACTTGTTGGCTTGTTGGGGGTAGGAGTTTGGCGAAGGGTTGAGCCTAGTTGCTTGGAAAGCAATTCCATCTTGTTTGATATGGTGTATATGAGTGGAGAGGAATTCACTTTTTCACTGTCTTGTGGTGTGTTTTAGTCATATATTGATTTTTTTCGTCTACTTAGTTTTATTGTTATGTTAGCGATTATCATGATGAGTTTTTTAGGACATGTTGTCTTCTCTCTAGCAATACATGCATGCTTTATTTGTGAACATCATATGCGTTCATTCATTTATTAGAAATGTATACATTGAATAGGTACTTTATCTTGTTCAATTTTGTATCGCATTTTTTATCATGTTTAAGGTAGATCAATTGTGAGCCTACCAAATTGACTGACCGAAATGAAATTTGATACTTTGTTTTTATGATGCATGATGCTCAAATTTGATATATGTATACATTTTCCATTATTACTATTTTTGTTAAATCATGATTGTGATGTGACTTGACATTCAAAGTCATGAGCGCCCCACTTGGTGTTTCTTTTCAAGTTGTTTTTGGATTTGGTGTTTTAACCAACTTTCACTTCTTCTCCTAGCCTTCTCCAAGTAGAAAAACAAAAGCTTGACCAACTTTGAGAGAGAGCATATAGAAAAAGGGTATTCAACCATTCAAGGAGAATATGAGCAGAAAAAGAGGCCCGCACACTCTCACAGTTTTGTAAGGCTGCATGGTAGAAGAAGTTCTTCAATTTTGTAGTATAGTTGTGCGGCTCTAGAGAACTAGAGAAAGATTTACATTCGTACATTTGTAGTTTGCTTCTCAATCAATACATGTGTGGTGGGGTGCATTACACAGGTCTGGGGTTTATCCTTTAAAGGTGGGTACATGAAGTGACCCTGTCTTGGGGGTTCCTTGTTATTAAAAAATAAAGAAGTTATGATACCAATTGTTAGATTTATTGTGCAACATGTCCTCATTTAGATCATAGCATTTGTAAATAAATTGTATTAAAACAAGCATACCTCCGTTGTTGTTGTGGAATGAACACTCAATCGATATATTTGTTACTTGATGTGTTTCTGAATCGGTGGCTATAAAGGGAAAGCCAATGTATTTTGTGTGTGGAGGAGTCTATTACTCTCTTCCCTAACCGAATGGACGGTGCTGGTAATAAAATTAGCTCTTTTTTGTCAAAAAATTCTCTTTTGTGTAAGAGTGAGATTTGGGTATATTAGGACTTTGTTTTCTATGTAGTTTTACTGGATCACTATTTTGTACTCTATCTTTTGATGGTCGAATTTTTTCCTGGTAATCTCCGCCCGTAGACATAGGCTTGTTAAGTTGAGCCACGCCAATTTTGGTGTTATGTGTGATTGGCTTATTTTATTCAATTCTTTTACTACTTCTTTGTGATCCTAAATATTAATTTATCACAACAATTATATTTTAAGAGCTCTTAGCCCATAAATTAACTGCAAATTGACATATTTTACAAAATGTTAACATGAACTTTTTTTTTTTTATAAGTAATATCAATTCAATAAAAAAGCGCAGAGGGGTGCAACCCTAATACACAGGAAGTATACAAGAGTGCCCCTAAACAGGAGGAACAGCTAATAAATTTAGAAAGTCTACAAAAGTAGAAACACCTAGGTGGCCTTTTAACATTGTTTCCATGATATAAAGGACACATGTTCCTTTTTTCCCCTTTTTCTTAAACTGAATGTCATATTGCTTTTAGTTTTCAAGATACTGGATGTCTAGGAAAACATGTAATGAGGTAATGAGAAGATGGTATAAAGATGATATTTGATGTGCTCATGCTGCTGCCAGGCTTGTTTTGAAGGGTGATACTGTTGAGATGAGCGCAAATGCACTTGGCTTGAGTATGGAGAGTAATGGAATCAGGATATTGGAGCCTTTTGACACCTCGATTATGTATTCAAATGCTTCTGGAAAGACCAATATACATTTATCTGTTTCAGATATATTCATGAGTTTTTCATTCAGCATCTTGAGACTGTTTTTGGCAGTTGAAGAGGACTTTCTGGCGTTTTTAAGGATGACTTCTAAGAAAATGACAGTTGTCTGCTCCCAATTTGACAAGGTTGGAACAATAAAATGTACGTCAACATGCTCTTAATTTGACAAGGTTGGAACAATAAAATGACAGTTGTCTGATTACTGATGACTTGTTGGCTGTGTGTTGCACCCTGCAGATCCGTACTGTGACCAGATATATGCCTTTTGGAGACCTCATGCACCACCTGGTTTTGCAGTTCTTGGGGACTATCTAACACCATTGTCAGTGAAATCTCTTGCTAACATTGCTTCTTGAGATTATTATTATTAATTTTTTTTGCCTATAGAGATTTATTCTTTTTCTTCTTCATGATAAATGCTTTTTAAATTGTTTCTTTGCAATGTTGACTCATCAGCCTTCATATGACAGGGAAAAGCCACCTACAAAAGGAGTGCTTGTTGTAAATACCAACTTTGTTAGAGTTAAAAGACCAATATCTTTCAAACTGATTTGGTCACCTTTATCTTCTGGGAACATTTCTGATCAAGGGATAAATATTTCTGACGTGCCATCAAATGGTGTCAGCAGTCAAGGAGACAGCAACTGTTCAATTTGGTTCCCTGAGGCACCCAAAGGTTATGTTGCGTTGGGCTGTGTGGTTTCCCCTGGAAGAACACAGCCACCACTATCTTCTGCTTTTTGCATATTGGCTTCTTTAGTTTGTCCTTGTTCCCAGAGGGATTGTATTACAATCAGCACCACTGATAGGTATGTGAAATTTCCAAGAATAATTTTTCTGTCATAATTTCAGTTTGTATGACATGCTTTTACGTAACTTGTGGCGCTGTGGGTTTTTTTTTAGTAACAGTTAATATTGTATTGCGAGCTGTTTAGAAATTGTTCTGTATGATGGTGTTGGTCATCCAACATGATGTCAGATTGCCATATGTATGCTTGGAACATTGTAAAGCTAGGTGTTATATTGAATGCATGCATGTATGCCATTCTTGTTGCTAATTCCTCTATGGAGTAGTATCACCTGAACAACCACTCGCTTTTGTTGGAGAACTATCAGTCCCCAAAACTTAAGCCGATTGGTAGTAGATCAACAATATATCCATAAGCATGCTACATTCCAAGTTTTCTGACATGCAGACTTAGTACATGGGAAGTAATTATAGGAATGTGGGTTACCAAGACTCATACCAAGGACCTTGTAGGGGACAATGCTCTGATATTATGTGGGAAAATCATCAGTCCTAATATCAATGGACTAAAAATCTATATTAAGCATAATACTCGCTTAGAGATTCAATAAAATCATGATTTTGATGTCTTCTTTCATGGCTGAATTGTAGATCCCTCCCAAGTTTGTCATTCTGGCGTGTGAATAATTCTGTTGGCACTTTCTTGCCAGCAGATCCTGCTATTTTTGGCTTAACAGCTAGAGCATATGATTTGCGTCACATAATATTTGGGTTGTCAGAAGAGTTTGCAAAAGCATCCAAAAGTTCAGATTCCCAAGCTTCTCCTTCTAGTCATAGACAAATCCAACAGTCAGGAGGATCAACTATAAACTCTGGCCGGCGTTTCGAAGCTGTCGCTAGTTTTACATTAATATGGTGGAATCAAGGCTCAAACTCAAGGAAGAAACTATCCATATGGCGCCCTGTTGTCCCGCAGGGGATGGTATATTTTGGTGATATTGCTGTCAAAGAGTAAGTTATACTTGTGAATTTCATATTGATAAATGTCCATGTTTTAATGAATTAATATTATATATGGATTCTTATCTGGACCTAGGTATGAGCCTCCAAATACTTGCATTGTTCTTCATGACGATGAAGAGCTTTTCAAAGCACCTCTGGGTTTCCAGCCTGCTGGGAAAATCAAGAAACAGAAAGGAATGGAGAGTGTATCTTTCTGGCTACCTCAATCTCCGCCGGGTTTTGTTTCATTAGGTTGTATTGCATGTAAGGGCACCCCAAAGCAGCATGAATTCAGCGCATTGAGATGTATGCGCAGTGATATGGTCACTGGGGATCAGTTTCTGGAGGAAAGCATATGGGATACAACCGATGCCAAGATTATAGCAGAGCCATTTAGTATTTGGCTGGTTGGTAATGAGTTGGGAACGTTCATTGTCCGTAGTGGTATTAAAAGACCTCCAAGAAGGTTTGCATTAAAGCTTGCAGATTCAAGTGTACCAAGTGGTTCAGATGATACTATCATTGATGCAAAAATTTCGACATTTTCTGCAGCACTCTTTGATGACTATAGTGGCTTGGTGAGAATTCCTAATCCGAGTCGATCCATTTAATTTCATTAATAAAATGTCAAACCCACCTGTTGTGTTTGAAAATCAGTGTTGGTTAAATATATGCCTCAGTATGGTAATTAGTTAAATAATTGTGAATGAATTGAGTGCAAACATATCTTGTTTAGGGGAGCCTTCTGATAGCAAATGTAAGAAATGCTTACATTCATTTATTTACAACTGTATGGGGACCGCACAAAAGGGTGAGATGAGTTGTAAGGGCAAGTGAAAGCAAGGTGAGTGAAGTTTTCAGAATTTGCAGCCAAACTTGTTTAAGATGTCTGGGGTGAAACCTGGAGGAGGGATGCTTATTAAGACCCAGTCTACCGAAAAGAGCAGTCACAATCCAGTCCACGAATTCACAACCAAAAAAGAAATGCTCAATGGACTCGTTATGAGAGCAGGAGAGTACGCAAGTAGGCGAAATGTCTGGGCGAAATATGCTTACCTTATCCAGCATATAAAGGCCATTATTGACAGCCATCCAAATTGAAACATGGGCACCACTTTGTTCAACTAAGGGACAGATGTGACGCAAAAATGCGACAGTCTCTCCTTGAGGCTTGTCTTTATCTAGACGTGCGCTCGTAATTTGACAAAATCATATGGACCTCATCGCAAATTTATCCTAGTGATCTTTTTTTTTCGAGGTTCACTTGTCATATTAATAAATCATACTTCCTTTTTAGAACACCTTGTGCATTTTCTCTTTGCAAAACAGATATCTATATTGATAATAAAAAGTATGTATTTTATTAGTTACTAGAAAAATGTCTATTGGAAAAGGTTCTATGACCTTTTCCATTGAGTTGCATTGATTTTCAAATAGTTTGTGAGGGCTAAACTTGCTAAAGAATGGCCTTTCTTTTCTGGGAGTTATAGTTGTAGGTGTAATGTTGAAATATAAGGCCATCTTTCATTACTTTTTTTTTTTTCTTGTAAGGCTTCCTAGCGAGTAATGCAAAGATCTGTTCTATTTACACCTTATGTCTTCCCGCTTACATGAAGGCTCTATGGAGAATGCAAGGACTGTTTTTTTTTTTTTGATGAGTAGAGAAATTTATTAAAGCGTAAAAGTGCCCCTAAGCATACAGGAAGTATAAAAAAAGGACACCATTACAGAAAGAGAGGGGAAAGAGAAAAAAAAAACACCCGAAAAACCCAAACACAAAAAGGAGTCTTATTTTCTTCAATGTTTGAATCTAGTGTTGTTTGTTGTGTCAAATGAACCTATGTATTCCTATTTTCTTTACATTCTAACAGAATACTTTATATTCTTTGCTGTTTAAAAATGTTAACTGTTCCTTATCAGATGGTGATTATGATTTAGAACTCAGGTACCTGTATTATAACAATATTGCCATTTGCTTGCAATAATGTCCCTATTGATTCTCTTTCTGGAATTTTGCAGATGGTGCCATTGTTGAATGTATCTTTTAGTGGAATAGGATTTGGTTTGCATGGAAGAACTGACTATTTGAGTTCCAGTGTCAACTTCTCTTTGGCTGCACAATCGTATAATGATAAGTATGATTCTTGGGAGCCTCTTGTTGAGCCGGTTGATGGGTTGGTAAGGTAATTTATTGTACTTTATGCATCAAATTGTTTTTGGGGTATGCTACAAATTACCTCCTCATAATTAGTGGTAGTTATAAATTAATTTCTGTCTTTTGAGAACCATCACGAAAGCTTCCCGTCTTCTGTCCCAACTGACAGATTCTCTCATATGATGCACACTTCTTGTTGAAACACTAAATTCATCCTGTAGATGGCCTTCAATGGGCTTAAAGTTTCATGAAAGAGACTAAACAACTCAGTTCGTGATTTTGGAAACAGAACAACTCTAATCTCGCCCATTCTAAAGGTCATCTAAGGTCCAAATTCCGTGTTTCGTGTGACACGTGCACATTATGTGCAAGATTCCATTAATTGAGGCAGAGAATAAGACATTTTCATTTCTCCAAATCATAAAGAGGTTCGGTTTTGGCACGTGTGATTGGGGAGGTGGTGGTAAAAGAATTATTTCCTGATCCTAATTGTGGAATGATTCCTTATGTTAATTATAAGGGGTAATTACTTTTTGCCCTCATGAACTACCACCCCTTTTCGACATGGCACCATGAATTGGCACTCGACTATATTGAACTACCATTTACTTACCAAACCCCACTTCTATCAGAAATTGTTCCTATTGGTGAGGTGGAGGATGTTGAAGGGTTGGCCCAACTTATGGGTTGTCGGGTTGGATCTTTGCCTATGACGTATTTGGGTATGCCTTTGGGTGCTTCTTACAAGTCCGTTCTTATTTGGAAAGGGGTGATTGAGAAAATGGAAAGGAAGCTGGCTGGTTGGAAGCGTATGTATTTGTCAAAGGGCGGACGGTTGACTCTTATTAAGAGCACGCTGTCCAATCTCCCCACGTATCTCTTGTCGCTGTTTCCTATTCCTTTGAGGGTGGCTAATCGTTTTGAAAAAATCCAGAGGGATTTCCTATGGGGTGGCATAGGGGATGAGGCCAAATTTCATTTAGTGAAATGGAACAGGATTTGTACTCCGTTGCATTCAGGTGGGTTGGGAGTTCACAACCTCACCCAGTTTAACCAAGCTCTTTTGGGTAAATGGTTGTGGAGATATGGTAGGGAGAGAGAGGCTTTATGGCGTTTGGTGATTGACGCCAAATTTGGGAGCCTAAAGGGTGGGTGGTGCTCTATTGAGGTGTCGGGTTCCTATGGAGTAGGGGTTTGGAAATATATCAGGAAAGGGTGGCAGAAGTTTTGCAATTATGTTCGGTTTGTGGTAGGGGATGGGTCATATATCAGTTTCTGGCATGATCGGTGGTGTGGGGAGAGATCTTTGAAGCTTTGTTTTCCAGTTCTGTATAGTCTTGTGAGGAACAAAGCGGCAATGGTGGTAGATAATATGGCTGTTCATAATGGCAATATTCATTGGAATGTTCTCTTTACGCGGCAATTCCAGGACTGGGAGTTGGAGATGGTGCTCTCTTTCTTTGAGCGGTTGTACTCCACTCCGATTCGACAAGGAGAGGGTGACAAGTTAGTTTGGAATCTCTCTACAAGGAGCTATTTTGAAGTAAGGTCATATTATGAAGCACTTAATAGGAAAGGTCCATCATTCCCGTGGAAGAATATTTGGTGTGCTAAGGCTCCGACAAGGGTGGCGTTCTTTGTATGGTCTGCAGCTTTAGGTAAAATTTTGACTCATGACAATCTGCGAAAGAGGAATATTGTGGTTATTGAGTGGTGTTGTATGTGTAAAAAGAAGGGGGAGTCTATTGATCATCTGTTACTTCATTGTGACACCGCCCGTGAGCTTTGGAGTTTTATGTTTTCTTTATTTGGAATTGAATGGGTCATGCCACAATCGGTGTTGGGTTTGTTGACTACTTGGGGTGCTTCTCGAGGGCATGGCCTAGCAAAGAATGTTTGGCGTTTAGTTCCTCACTGTGTTTTGTGGAGCATTTGGAGGGAGCGGAATGCGAGGCTTTTTGAAGATGTCGAGACTGGAATGGTAGTATTAAGGAAGCGTCTTCTTAACACGCTATATCTATGGATAGCACCCCATCTTTGCCACCTAGGTGTTTCTACTTTTGTGGACTTTCTTAATTTATTAGTTGTTCCTCCCGTTTAGGGGCTCTCTTGTATACTTCCCGTGTATTAGGGTTGCGCCCCTCTGCGCTTTTTATTGAATTTTAAATTACTTATCAAAAAAAAAAAATTATTCAACCTCGTTAAAAAACTTGAAATGATGCAAATACCCCAAGTGTAGAACAAAATTTACATAAAAAAATACCCTTAAAATTAAATAAATTAAAGAAATATCAAAATATCAATAAAAATAAAATAAAATAAAATAAAAAGGTTCCTAGGGGTGGTTCGGCCACCCCCATGTGTTGGGTGACCCCGTGAATTTTTTGGGAGTGGTTAGGCCACCACCGTTGATTTGAGGGTGGCTTGACCACCTCCTATGGGCTTGGAGAGGTGGATCGGCCACCCCCGAAACTCAATGGGTGGCCGAGCCACCCCCTAGGGGTTTGGGGGGTCATTAGGCCACCCACCCTAGGTCTAGAAATTTTTTTAAAAAATAAATGAAATTAAAGTTTTTTTTTTGTTTTCAAGTTTCTATTTAATTCTTATGTTTTAATTTTTTATTGAGTTTTTAAATTTTGGTTTTTTCTAATTTTTTAATGTTTATATTTTTTTATTTGAGGGTATTTCCGTCCTTTAACAAGGTTTAAATATCTAAAAAAAAAATATTCCATCTGATTTAACAAGATTCCCTAACGGCGGGATTTTTCGTTAGTAAATGGTATTTCAATGCGGCCGAATATCAAGAGTGTCAGTTCATGGTGCCATGTTGAGAAGGAGTGATAGTTCATATAGGCAAAACGTAATTAACCCTTACTTTTTACAATAATAACACTTAACTTTCTTCTTCAACTTCGACTACAATCGGCCTCTTGATTTTCCTTTACCTGATTCCCTCTCACTGGATCGACCTCTAGAATTAGAGAAATTTTTCTAACAACGCTTGACAAAGAAATCGTCTGCCTAATTATCACTACCTTTCTTATTCAATCTTGTCCTTAACTCCATAGAATTCAAAGCGGACTTAACATCCACCAAGCAGACGGTATCTCTACCGTGCAACATTGAATTAATGAAATTATCAACGAAATCCATTAATGAGCACAATAAAATTAGGGGTTGATCCTCATCATCAACTTTAATATAAATATTTTTCAGATCCAAAATATTTTTATTAAAGTCATCAAAATGATCAGAAAGGTCTATACCTTCCTTCATCTTTAAGATATATAATCGTTGGTTCAAATACATACGGTTAGTGAGGGACTTCTTCATGTACAATCTTTGTAGCTTCTTCCAAAGTCCAACAACAGTTTCTTCGTTGGCGACTTCTCTCAAAACTCCACCTGAAAGAGACAACAAAGTTGCTTTGTCGGCTTTTTCTTCAAGTTCCGCAATTTCTTCCTTTGATGATGTTGATGGTGCCTCGCCATCCAAAATCTTCACCAAGTCTTGTTTTCGCAACAAAGCAGGCATAGGCTAAAACAATTATGACCATCAAACTTTTCTATTTCAAATTTTGCAGTAGCCATCCCACAAAAAAAAGAAAAAAAAAAAAGAAGAAGAAGAAGAAAAAGACCTGAGCTCTAATACCAATTTGTTGTGACAAATAAATTTCCAGATCGCAAAGAAGAAGAAAAGAACATAATGAAATCAAGCCATTCACACAAGACACCAAAATTTACGTGGTTCGACTTAACAAGCCTACATCTACAAGCGGAGACAACCAAAAGAAAATGCACTATCAAAAGATGAAGTCTAAACAGTAAGAGGGAAAAAACCACTCAAAGCCCCAATACATCCAAATCTCACTCTCTCAAAAGAGAAATTACTTTCTGAATTCTCTATGCTGTGTGGCGTGACAAACATGAGAAAAACTAAGACAGAGCAGCAACACAATCTCTATTTCACGCTGACTCTATGCAGCATTGTCTCTCTCGGTCTCTCTCTCTTTTCACAAAAGGCTGAACGATGCTCTTTAAAGCGGTGAAAGACGGTTTCTCAAGAAATTCGAAACTTGGCTACAAGAAGAACAACGCACCAAGTCGGCTAAAAAAGTGGACTCCAAATTGGAGAATTCACTGAGAGTGCTATTCCAAAACCAATCCAAGTTTGTATAGTTTGTTGATTATTTGAACGTTAGCTTGTAATCCTTTAGAGGTATTCTATATATAATATTTAAATGTATAGATTTCCTCTTTTTTCTGTTAAAGCTTTTATTACTTGCCAAAAAGAAAGCCAGTAAGTATGCAATACCAATCATCTAATGAATTAGGCAATGGGCATACAACTTTTCATGCATTACCAATCATCTAATGATTACCTTGATCTCTCCGTTACTGGCTTTAGGTCTTTGGAAAGGAAGCTTTTCCTTTATTTATTTTCCCTCTTTTTCTTTGTTTTTAAAATATTTTTGAATGCTTTCAAAAGTTTAGTGGTGATAGTTTATTTACCTTTACCTTTAGTTTATTATTTCCAGTCATTCGTAATTTATCGTCACTTTTGTAGGTATCAATATGATCTCAATGCCCCAGGTGCAGCTTCTCAGTTACGTCTTATCTCAACTAGGGATCTAAACTTAAACGTTTCAGTGTCTAATGCAAATATGATTATTCAAGCTTATGCAAGCTGGAATAATCTTATTAATGTCCAAAAATATCAAAAAAAAGAGTAAGTCTCTTGTATCTCCTCTCATTGTTTGTTTTTTCATTCACAACTTTCTTTTTATTTTTCATTTATTCGATTTATATATCTGTATCTGCTGAAATTCCCACTTTTCTTTTCTTCCCCAACTCCCCTGACATGTACATTACATCAAATAGGATACATTTTCTCCAACTTTTGATGGAACATCTATCACTGACATCCATCACCGGAGAAATTATCATATAATCCCACAAAACAAGCTTGGCCAGGACATCTTCATTAGAGCTACTGAAATAAGGGGACTTCCAAATATAATTTGCATGTCATCTGGGGACATGAAGCCTGTAAAAGTTCCAGTTTCCAAAAACATGTTAGATTCTCACTTGAAAGGAAAACTTTGCAGAAAAGTTAGAACAATGGTGACAATTATTATACTGGATGCACAGGTATGAGTTATAATTATTCAATTTTTTATGGAGGTAATTGCATGTAATTCCTAACAAATATTCTGAAATAATTTTCTTTTCTGAAGAATATGTGATGCTGGCTAATTTTTTTCATTTCGTTACCATGGGCATATATGTTATAATAATTGTAGTTCTTGTTTTGATTTTATGTTTCTTTTTATTATTGTTTTGATTATGTTTATTTTTATTATTGATTGGCTTCGTACTTCTTAGATGATTATATCTTTTACCCCTCCCGTCTCAAATAGATGTCTTTCTCTTTTGGAATGTCACAGATAAATGTCCACTTTCTAAAAGTGGAAGCACTTATCTTTCATTTTCCTATACTGCCATTCCCTTTTTAAAAAAGCAAACTAGTGTCACATTGCTTACCTCTAACCTAAATCAGAGCGCATAATTAGAAAAATTACCATATTTATTTTCCTGAAAACTCATACCGTTTTGAACCAAGACAAGTATTTTGGTATAGAGGGAGCATGAATTTACACCTATCCTTATTTTGCAAATAGTTTTCTTTTGTTAATCATTTACTTGGATATACCTGCAATGCAGTTCCCAAGAACTGAAGGCTTAAGTTCCCACCAATATACGGTTGCAATTCGTCTGACTCCAGAACAAAGCCTCTCTACTGAATGGCAGCTTCATCAACAGAGTGCACGCACATGTGGAAACAGTTCAGATAACTTCTTGTCTTCTGATCTTGAATTGGTCAACTGGAATGAAGTATTTTTCTTTAAAGTTGATTCACCGGTATGTAGATAACTTTTTTTCCTTATTAACATTTATTTTCAAGGAAATGTCTTTTACTGTTGTGTCCTTTTATGAGTTGTCACATTCTTAACTCTTTTTACCTTATTAACATTTTCTTTTCAAGGAAGTATCTTTTACCTTTGAGCCTTTTCATGAGTGGTCACATCCTTCATTACCTGAGATATAAGTTTATTAAGAAGAGAAGACCATTTAATTCACCTACTTCATAAATTTCATTCCTGAAGCTTGTCAGTAGTAAGATTTCAATGTTTAGACTAATTTTGAAGAAATTTAACTTAAGTTTACTCCTTTAGTAGCTGTTTTTCAATTCTGCAAAAGAGAATCTGGTTCCCTCAAGTTCTGTCTACTGTTTCTTTTTCCTAGTGTGGACATCAATGCGTATAGGTCCTACACAGTGGATCAGTTCTCTCTACATATTCTCAACATAATTTCAGCTTGTACTTATAGTAGATGTCATCTTTCTGATAACATTTTGCCTTCACTCTTTGTGCATTTCGTTGTAACTTTTTTTTCCCATGGCCACGAAATAATTTCCTATTGGACAAATTTGCACAGGACTACTACACTTTGGAATTAATTTTGACAGACATGGGGAAAGGTATTTCTTTCAGTATGCAGATCTATTATCTAATTGCTGTGTTGTTTCCAAGTCTATTATTGTTGAATTAGATACCATAAAATTTCCTGTTTCTGTTTTTCATGTTAGGAAAGAATGACAAATTCCGCATCAGTTAAAGTAAATCTTGTAATTCTGAGTCAACAAAATATTAATGAATTCCAAAGATTTGGACATGTTAAGGATGTCTATTCTTGGTATTGGAATGGTTGCTTGAAAACAGCTTGTTACTGTTTGCAACTGAATACCGTATTTACCATTACTTATTCACTTAGAAATGTATTTGAGCATTAAAATGAAAGCCTCGTAATTGGAAATCAATATTGACCAAGCCACCAAGACCATCTTTTTAAATTTGGTGGGAATTGTCTCAAGTGACTAAGGAAAGATATGAGGAAGGATAATCTTAAATTTTAAAAAAGGCAAGCAGGCACTACAAAAAAACAAGATGAAACCACGCAAGGTTAATAAAGTCCACGGTAAAGTGTTAGTGCACTCATCCTCACGGGAGCTCCCCTTTGTGCTCAATTATCCTCTTTCATATTTGCTGATTAATGAGTTTAAGGTATAGTGCGCTGCAGTTTTAAATAAGGTCCTTGCTGTTTTAATAAGGTGAATGCTGAATACAATAATCATACATACTCATAGGAGTTCCCCTTTGGGCCCAATTATTACCTAAAAAATTAGTTCATTGAAATTAGAGGTCATGCAAAATAATGTAGGGTTGCTCCTTCTGCGCTTTTCAATGATATGAGATTACGTATCAAAAAAAAAAAATAGTTCAAAAATCTGATTTTTGAATGTAGATATTGAAGAATTTAGACGAAACAATAGTGTCAACAGAGTGGTTGATCTTCTGTTTTTCTGGTCACTACAACATACGCAAAGTGATTTTAACCCTTTTGATTGTTAAAGTTAAATGATTAAATTTATCTCTTCCTATCAGCTTAACTTTTGGAAGAGTGATAATTTAACATGGTATAAGTGAGAGAACTGAGTTCGAACCATGTCTCCTTCATTTACCTCCATTTCAATTACATATTTCACGTGTTGGGCCTCACCTATTAAAAGGGAGTTTGAGCCACACTGAGGGGAGTATTAAAGTATTGATTAAATGATTAAATTTATCTCTTCCTATAGCTTAAGCTTTTGGGATAAGTGATAATTTAACATTGGCACTCTTGTATCACATGATAACCCTAATGAATTATAATGTGAGCTCTTAAGCAGATTTCAAATTGTCTACTATTAAGCAAAAAAGATAAAAAGAAGGGGGGAAAAAAAAGAAATAAGAAACAAGTCTGAAGTAGTAAACTACTGCTGCAAGTACCAATTCCCCTGGGGTAGAGAGCAGCTTTGGCTGAGGATATGCACATACGATAGGAATGGTTTTTTAATGCCCTCCATTTATACTTTGTACAATTGACTAACTCTTAATATTCTAAATGTCTAGAATCTCTTACCTAATTACAAATATAATTATTTTATGTAGATATTACCTTTCAGAATCTGAAAATAAATTCCTTTAGCAGCCCTCACCCTCCACCTTGCTACAAAGGGAGGAAGTACCATTTGAGCTAAAACTCATTACCAATCAAAATAAATTCCTTCAGCCACACATTGTAGTTATTCTTTATCAACCATGTTTTATGTTTTCGTTATAAACTTCACTTCTGGTTTGACAGGTAATCCGATTGGATACTTTTCAGCCCCCCTGAAGCAGATGGCAGGAAACATCCAAGATGGTTCACATTCACATGATTATGTTAACAAATTGACCTCGATTGACTTGTCCTCAACTGAATCTATGGTGAATGTTATTTTTTAGATTTTGTGATTGCCGTTCTTCTTATATCTAAGGTTGAATACATTATTGTATCCTTTATAGGTTGATCTTGAAGCAACCTTCAAAAAAATTATTCTTACCTTAAGATGCTTATGCAGAATATGGTGCAGAGTGATAAATGTAAAGGCTCATGCGGGAGAATAAGATGTGCTATACTCCTGTCACCCAGATCTGAAGTTGACAACAGTAATCAACCTGCAGTTGGTGACAGAAAATCTGGACATATTCAGATTAGTCCTAGCAAAGAAGGGCCTTGGACTACTGTGAGGCTAAACTATGCTGCACGTGCTGCTTGTTGGCGGTTTGGAAATGATGTTGTTGCCAGTGAAGTAAGTGTCAAGGATGGGAACAGATATGTGAATATTAGGTCTTTGGTTTCAATACGTAACAATACAGATTTTATACTTGATTTGTGCCTTGTATCCAAAGCTTCCACTGAGACAATGAGACCACAAGATGATGCAAGTAATCCTAAAGGTGTACAAATTGATGGTAACAGAGTTCAAACAGATGAGTATTTTGAAACAGAAAAGTATGACCCAACCATTGGCTGGGTTGGGTGCTTGGTTCAATCTACGCAAGATATCTCAGAAGGCGGAAGCTCCCATCTGGTGAGTTATTATTAAAGCTGTTTCTCACATGCTCTAGGGCATTTGTCATGTAGGCTTCTTTTTTCTTTTTCTTCTTTTTTTTTTTTTTTTTTTTTTTTTTTTTTTTTTTTTTTTTTTTTTTGTCAACTCTTTTTCCTCGCCATATGATGGATGAACCACTAACCCCAGATATCCTGGCTCACTGTTGGTTGAACCTCTAATTACTTTGAAGGGGGATGGTACACTTGGCACAAGGGCTGTTGTCAGCTAGTCTGCTTAAGTTGTTATTTGTTAAATGTTAATCCTTCAATTCCGTAGTCGTCAGCCTTTTGTGAATAATATGGATTTTTTTTGTTCTATTTTCTCTTGATGTCTAATCATTTCCAAAACCCAATACACCCAAATCTACTATCTCCATAAGAGATTCTTCCCCAAAGGAGAAAGCAAAAATAAATAAAGACAAGAATACAAACTTTTCTTTTGCTGAGACAAAAGGTAGCTTTATTTCTCTCTTTCTCTCTCTTGAGGCTTCTCCAATAGACTGGGGGGACTGAATGTCAGTCACAAGGTCGATGATTTTACTTGGTGGGGTGCTAAGACTTTCAATTTGTATCAAGTAGTCCATAAACATAATGTTTGGGAAATCATTGCCAAAATGGACTGGAACAATGAATTACATGACAATGCAATGTATTGTTTAACTAAAAAACTTGTGGCAATCACCGTCACATTTTAGAAACTGTGTTTTCAACCTTGCATACAGTAATTCCAGCTTTTTAGGTCTAAAACAATCACATAATTTAAAGTTATTTCAGAACCATGGCACTTTTAGAAATTTCAACGACTGAATTTGGAACTGCTGGCTTGTGTCTAATCACCTTCACTTATGCAGGCAATTTCAGGAGTTGAGTTACCCTCAGGTTGGGAATGGATTGATGATTGGCATTTGGACGAGACATCTAATAATTATCCTGATGGTTGGGTTTACGCACAAGATGTTCAAAGTCTAAAATGGCCCGATTCTCTTGAACTTCGGAGTTTGTGAACCATGCAAGGCAAAGGAGATGGATCAGGAGTAGGAAACAGATATCATGTGAGTTAAAGCAGGACATATCTGTTGGATTATTGAAACCCGGAGACACTGTGCCACTTCCTCTCTCTGGCTTGTCGCAATCTGGAATGTATATGTTGCAATTAAGGCCTTCTAATCCTACTAATTCTAATGAGTATACTTGGAGTTCTGCAGTGGATAGGCCTGGTCAACCAGAGGATTCTGGAACACAAAGGTTTGTTCTGAAATATGTGTGTCAACTCTTATCGGACTGAGGAACTGCTATACTGCACCCATATAAGTGGAACTTCATCAAGTGGTTCCCGTAAATTGTGGTTCTGCTTGAGCATACAAGCAACAGAGATTGCAAAAGACATTCATTCTGATCCTATTCAGGACTGGACTCTTGTTGTAAAGTCCCCGTTGTCTATTAGCAATTTTCTTCCCCTTGCAGCTGAATATTCTGTTCTTGAGATGCAACAAAGTGGTCATTTTGTTACCTGCTCTAGAGGAATATTTGGTCCAGGAAAAACTGTAAAGGTTTACAGAGCTGACATAAGAAAGCCTTTGTTCTTTTCACTGCTTCCGCAAAGAGGATGGCTGCCTATAAATGTAAGATTTATAGGCCTTGTTCTTTAGTGCTGCAATGCTGTCTTATTGTAATACGGTAGTAGTCACATTTGACCCTTGCATTTTTTGGGTTGTCATAGGAAGCTGTTCCTCTATCTGATCCTCGTGGAGTTCCATCCAAAACAATACGTTTGAGAAGTTCAATATCTGGAAGGTTCTAATAGATGCTTCATTATTTATATCAAATTTATTAAGTTCTGTTTATTTTGTAATTTTTGCCTATATTTTGAAGTCTTTTCTTTTTGTTGTCTAATGTGCTCCTAAACTATGGCATATGCAGGATTGTTCAAATCATTCTTGAACAAAATTATGACAAAGAACGACCATTGCTGGCAAAGATCATTAGAGTCTATGCTCCTTATTGGTTTGCAGTTGCTAGATGTCCTCCACTTACATTCAGGCTTCTAGATATGCCAGGAAAGAAACATACATGGAATTTTTCTGTTCCTTTTCAGTCTAAGAAAACAAATGAAGTTTTATTTGAGGAAATAACTGAAGAGGAAATATTTGAAGGTCATACAATAGCTTCTGCTTTGAATTTTAATACATTGGGACTTTCGGTGTCTATTGCTCAATCTGGCGAGGAACGGTTCGGACCTGTTAAAAATCTTTCTCCCCTTGGTGACATGGTATTGCCTATATCAATCTTATATGATGTCATAATATTTAAGCAAAGGGAGATGTTCGTTAAGGGCACATTTCTTTTGTTGTTAGGATGGATCATTGGATCTCTATGCTTATGATGCTGATGGCAACTGCATACAGCTTTTTATTTCTACAAAACCATGCACATATCAATCTGTTCCTACAAAGGTAATTAAGAAGTTAGGAGCTTCTTATTCATAATGTTATCTTGTTGTTGACTTTTCTCTGGGGTGATGTAAATGTTGTTTTTGACTTACTATTCTCTTTTTAGGTCATTTCTGTCCGACCATTCATTACATTTACAAACAGACTTGGCCAAGACATGTTTATTAAGTTTTGCAGTGAAGATAACCAAAGGTTCTTCATGCATCTGATTCAAGAATTTCCTTTGTACATCATGAAACAGGCAGTTTAGATAAACTTCAGGTTAGGGGACTGGTTATTGCTGCAATAATCTTCAGCATGTTTCACCACTCATCTTTGTGCCTTTACTTTTTTACTGAGTTTCTCCTTTGTATTAGCTCAATATATACAATTATTGTTGATTTATTTTTTCTTAATGATTATGTTTGATATTAGTTTCTTGGTTTGTTTTTTGGGTGTTCTTTCAGTTTCTAGGGTTTGTTTCTGTGGTTTTGTTGGGTTTTCGCGGATTAACTTTGGCTCTCCTGTGTATACTACTGTGTACTTAGGGGCCCTTACTCTTTTTTTCAATAAATGTTTGCTTACTTATCAAAAAAAGATATTGATATTATATGGAGTTTTAAATGTTTCATCACATTAGCATTGTTTTTGGTAAGCAACTTGATAGTTTTTAGCAAGAGAATTAAGTTGGTTGTGGTGGCAAGGCTCTATTAGTTGAGTGTATAATGTCTCCCAAGCTAGGGGTGAGACTCTTGTGGTAGAGTGTTAATAGTATTACATGATGGTGTAAGATTTTTCTTCCAATCCTGATATATTAAGGCACTGTGGTTTGTATTTGAATTTTGTTTCTACAGAATCACTAAATTCAATGTGCACAAAATATCTGATTCATGATTAACATACTTTTAATGATCATATGATAATCTAGAAAACTTACTTGTTGAGTTCTCTTGACATACCATAGGTCCGACTAGAAGATACCAATTGGTCATTTCCTGTTCAAATTGTAAAAGAGGATACCATTTGCCTGGTTTTGAGGGGCATAATGGTAATAGGAGATTTTTGAGGACAGAAATTCGGGGCTATGAAGAAGGATCACGTTTTATCGTTGTATTCCGTCTTGGACCAACCAATGGTCCTATCAGGTATATTTCCATCATGTTTGTATGTACTTACTGTACTTTCTATATATGTAGAGTAACTGCATACGAAATATTTTGTTGAACAGAATTGAGAATAGAGCACGTGGCAAAATAATCAGCATTGCCAGTCTGGATTTGGTGAAGATGCCTGGATTCAGCTGCAACCTCTTTCAACCACAACTTCTCTTGGGAGGATCCATATGGCCAAAAATTTATAGATGCTAAGGTTGCTGGTAATGATAGCGGTAGCGTGTGGAAACTCATTTGGAAAGGACTGGGTTAATTTCTGCAGAGGAACCAGAACTAGGATTGCAGTTCCTAGTTGTTGAAATGGGTGATATCAAGGTTGCCAGGTTCATGGATGACAGGACATCAGGGTCAAGTTCACATAAAGAGATTAGGTATCCAACACATACTGGAATCTGGGGAAATACTCAATGCAGAGCAAGAAGCTGAACAATGCTGCACCTATAGAGATTATGATAGAGTTGGGAGTTTTTGGGGTTTCTGTTATTGACCATAGACCTAAAGAGCTTTCCTACTTGTACTTGGAGAGAGTTTTCATCTCATATTCAACTGGCTATGATGGTGGGACAACCAGCAGGTAAGAGCATTTTATGTATGTGTTAATTTTTTTCCCTTGACCCTAGGCACAGGAAAAAAAAAAAAGTCATGCCTTCTACTTCTCGTCGTCACAAAAGCTTGTGGGTGTTTACACCATGATTGAACTAAAAGAGTCTGGTAGTTCTGTAAGATGGACATCACTGATTTTCTGCTTTTCTTTATCTCCTTTTGGGTGGTAGTAGACCATGTGACAGTGTGGAGCTTTACATGGTTCTGTTGTTAGGTTGGGGGCAGTCCACTCATCGATGGCCTTAGCTTTGTTCAGTTCTTTTAACAGCATTTGCATGTCTTTTATATATAAAGTACTGATTCTGTGAAAAATAGTACATTTAGTTGGATATATAAGGAGAGGACGCTAAGGGTCTTGGAGCTGCAAATTTATTCTTTTTCTTCCATCATTTTGGCTTAACTGGTACCAGTCATATGCTATTTTAAATTTGTGTCAATATCATCAAGGCATCACTGTAACTTCTTTTTTTTTTTGTGGTCTCAAGCCGGAGGAAAGAGTCAAACCAGTGACCACTGTTTCACAAGTCTGATCCCTTTCCGCTGAGCTATCACTTAGGTTTAAGGCAGTGGTGTGATTCTGGAATGGCTTTAGGTTTTTCTCTTTTTTCTCCTTATGGAAAACTATCTGTTTAGATCTTTACGATCAAAACATCTGTCTTCTATAATTAGTATATTCTTTGATATAAACTTTAGATGAACTTATTATTAGTAGTCATACTATATAAATAAACAGTTGTGGATAATAGTGAGATGATATCCTTCCAATTCTATTACACTTTTTACTGTTCACTTTTCTCCATTTAATTGAGGCCTTGCTTCCATTAATTTTTTTATTAATTTCAAATATATTGCTTCCAGCAGACAACCTCTGTATTTTGTTTGTGCCAGGTTCAAGCTGATACTGGGTCATCTGCAGCTGGACAACCAACTCCCACTAACAGCAATGCCAGTGCTCTTGGCACCTGAGCAGACCCCTGATGTGAATCATCCAGTATTCAAGATGACTATTACAATGCGCAACGAGATCCTGATGGCATCCAGGTGTACCCATATGTTTATATACGGGTAATGCTTCACTAAAATGATGCTTAGAATGTGCTTTCTTCAATGTATGCATGAAGGTATATGTCCATCTCATCAATACCTATATTGACATAATAGGTAACTGAGAAGAGTTGGAGGATAAATATTCATGAACCAATTATTTGGGCATCGGTGGATTTTTACAAGAATCTTCAGCTAGATCGTATACCCCAAAGTTCAAATGTCGCTGAAGTGGATCCTGAGATACGTATTGAGTAAGAATCTGGTTTTCTTCCCACAATTATCTACCAAAATTTCAATTTTGCTATAGATTATCCAAAAGATTACCTAATATGCAATTTAGTCAGAATTGTTAGCTGACTGATGCCTGAGATCGGTGTTGTTTGCATAATATCCAGCTCCTGCTGTTATGTTCTTCCTCCCTACGCCTCCCTCTCCTCTCATTTATCATGTTCTTTTTACCTCTGTTATTTACAGTTTCCTTACTTTGTATCATAAAGTCTGATTATAAAAAATAAAAATGTCTTCAATGCTTCAATAAAACTTGCCACCTCAGCAATGATGCTAATTTGGCAGTTATTCTGCATAAACTCATCCTGTGGACTTTTGACCATGCTGTGTGCATGGGATGCTTCTGTTAAGATTCTTGGATCACCAGAATCATGTTATTCGCTCAAAAAAGACTCACATGTTAGAATTATTGCTATTCTAAGTGATGATGCAAGAATAGTAGCTTTTTTTTACCTAGTGCATAGAGGGATTTTTTTTTGTTTTTGCTAAGTTTTATGTCAACTAGTGGTAAAATAATATTTTGCAATAGATTTGGAGATCTTATGATTTTTTTTTTCCAGCCTAATTGATGTTTCAGAAATGAGGCTTAAGGTGTCACTAGAGACAGCACCAGCTCAGAGACCACATGGGGTTCTAGGAATTTGGAGCCCCATATTGTCAGCTATCGGAAACGCATTCAAGATTCAGGTAGGTGACTAACTTATCTTGGCAGCCAGATTGCTTCCATATTGCATTTTTTTTTTTTTTTTATAAGTAATTGCAATTCAATTCATTGAAAGCGCAGAGGGCGCAACCCTTATATACGGAAAGTATACAAGAGAGCCCCTAAATGGGACAAGAAGAATAAATTTAAAAATTCTACGTAAGTAAAACCATTCAAACAATGATGGGACGCTATCCAAAGATATAACATATTGAGCAAACGCTTCTGTAGTTCTATCATTGATGTCTCTACATCTTCAAAGAGCCGCGCATTCCTTCTGCCAAATACACCACAATAAACATAATGGAGCTAACCGCCAAGCTTCTTTAGCACGATCATACCCAACCGACACGCCCCAACTAGTCAACAACTCCAACACCGTTCGTGGCATAACCTACTCTATACCAAATAAAATAAAAATGTAACTCCAAAGATCATAGGCGACTTCGCAGTGAAGCAACAGATGATCAATAAACTCCCCGTTCTTCTTACACATACAACACCACTCAATCACTACGACATTCCTTTTACGCAAGTTATCATGCGTCAAAATTTTTCTCAAAGCTGCTAACCATACAAAGAAAGCCACCCTTGTCGGAGCCTTAACATGCCAAATACCTTCCACGGAAATGATGAGCCATTTTTCCTAATAAGCACTTCATAATAGATATCACCTCAAATAAACCCCTTTTAGAGGGGTTCCACACTAACCTGTCTCCCTCTCCATGCCGAACCGAAGTGAAGCCGCTCGAAGAAAGAAAGAACCATCTTCATCTCCCAATCCTGGATTTGCCTCGTAAAAAGAACATTCAGTTGAATAATTCCATTATGAACGACCAAGTTATCCACCACCATCGCATCTCTGTTCCTCATAATACTAAACAGAACTAAAAAGCACTGCTTCAAAGATCTATCCCACACCACCAATCATCCCAGAAACTAATATGTGACCCGTCCCCTACCTCAAAACAAACAAAATTACAAAACTTCTCACACCCCCTCCTAATATGTTTCCACACGCCCACTCCAAAGGAACCCGACTCCTCTTTCGAACACCAACCACCCTTAAGGCTCTCAAATTTTGCGTTAATCACTGATAGAACAAGGATAATTTGGCTATTAAACCGTGCTCATCTATGTGAGTTCTCATTGATATATATAGAAGAATACAAGAGAGTTTGAATAACAATATATAACTGCATCTACTTCCTATTCAATAGGACTAGAACTCTTATCTAACTTATTTCTTATCTATCTATCATAGAGTTTGAGTTCTAATATAACTAAACCTTATCTAGCTTAACACTAGAGTTTGAGTAGAAGTTGATTTCCTAGGTAGAATCCTTAATACCCTCCCGCAAGATCAATGGGGAAGATCGCACGTTGAGCTTGAAACATAGGTGTTGAAAACGTTGGGAGACTAGTGGTTTAGTAAGAACATCAGCAAGTTGATCTGAACTAGGAATGAACCGGATTTCCAAGGATTTATCAGCTACTCGATCACGAACAAAGTGAAAATCGATCTCCACATGCTTTGTATGAGCATGAAAAACCGGATTAACCGACATGTATGTAGCTCCAATATTATCACACCAAAGTGTTGGTGGAGAACGTAAACTGATTCCAAGTTCTTGAAGTAAAGCACGAATCCATAGGAGTTCGGCAGTGGTGTTTGCAACTGCTTTATACTCTGCTTCTGTTGAGGACCTAGAAACTGTAGGTTGTTTGCGTGAGCTCCAAGACACCAAGTTAGAACCAAGAAAAACACAATATGCACCTGTGGATCGTCGATCATCTGGACATCCAGCCCAGTCAGCATCCGAGTATGCTTGCAACTGAAGAGAAGAAGTACGGCTAATAAGAAGACCATGAGAAAGCGTGTGTTTCAAGTACCGAAGGATTCTTTTAACTGCTTGCCAATGAGGCTGAAGAGGGCGGTGCATAAACTGGCACACTCTATTTACTGCAAACCCTAAATCTGGTCTGGTGAAAGAGAGATACTGTAATGACCCTACAGTGTTGCGATATAGGGTTGGATCTTCCATTGGATCACCAGAGAAGGCAGAGAGACTTGAAGAAGACGCCATTGGAGAGGAGATAGGCTTGGCTTCATGCATATTTGTTTTCTTCAAGAGATCCAATATATATCGTTTCTGAGAGAGAAGAAGACCCGCTTCAACTTTATTGACTTCAACACCTAAAAAATAGTGAAGATCACCTAATTCTTTTACGGCAAAATCAACACTGAGAAGCTTCAAAAGTTCTGTAATTGCAGCTGGATCCGATGCTGTGATTATTATGTCATCGACATAAATTAGGAGATAAATAGTTACTGTCTTGGTGCGATAAATGAAGAGAGAAGTGTCAGCCTTAGAACCCACAAAACCAATCTGAAGTAACTTATTACTGAGGCGAGAAAACCAAGCGCGGGGGGCTTGTTTTAAGCCATAAATCGCCTTTTGAAGCTTGCACACATGATTAGGAAAGCTGGGATGAAGAAAACCAGGTGGTTGGACCATGTATACCTCCTCGGATAGAAAACCATGCAAGAATGCATTCTGAATATCAATCTGCTTGATTGACCAACCTGCTGAAAAGGCAAGAGAAAGAACTGTCCGAATGGTTGTAGGCTTGACAACAGGACTATAGGTCTCTCCAAAATCAACACCGGCCTGTTGATGAAAGCCCTTAGCAACTAGAAGTGCTTTATGTCGTTCTATGGACCCATCAGCTTTCCTCTTAAGCTTAAATACCCATTTACAGCCTACAAGATTCTGAGAAGGCTGCTTAGCAACAAGAGACTAGGTTTGGTTTTGAAGGAGAGCATTAAATTCAACTTGCATAGCATTTCTCCATTCCGGAACTTTTACTGCATTGGAGAAGCAAGTTGGTTCAATAACAGCTGAATCTGTTTCTGCCACTAAACCCTGTGGAACTGGGTATCGGATGGTGCCATCTGTAAGTTGCCTTTGCTGAAAAATGTGATTCATTGACCTTGTACGCATGGGATGTACCCGAACAGGAGGACTATCCGTGTGAGAGTTGGAATTAGGCAGGCTAATCTCAGCAGAGGTAGGAGGAGAACTAGAAAAGAATTAGAAGGAGAGACAACTGCTGGAATTTGTAGCTGAGAAGTGGCAGGAGGTGTTGGAAGTAAAGTAGGAAGAACCGGTGCCTGAACTGGTGAAGGAGAAGGAGAAACAGGAGAGACAGCAGCAAAGGGAAATTGATCTTCATGGAAGATGACATCTCGGGAGATGTACACCCGGCCAGAATCAATGTGAAGACATTTATAGCCTTTATGATGTTGACTATACCCAAGAAAGAGACACTCTTTGGAACGTGGGGAAAACTTATGAGAATTATAGGGTCTTAAGTTTGGAAAGCAAGCACAACTGAACACCTTAAGAAACTTATAATCCGGAATTTGATTAAAAAGTTTCTCAAAAGGTGATTTATTTTGTAACAAAGGTGTTGGCAAACGGTTAATAAGATAGCATGAAGTGAGACAGGCCTCATCCCAGAATTTTTGAGGGAGATGGCTTTCAGCCAAGAGAGCTAGAGTAGTGTCAATGAGATGCCTATGTTTTCTTTCGACACATCCTTGTTGTTGGTGTGTATGAGGACAAGAGATACGATGAGTTATGCCATGAGTTTGAAAATACGAATGAAGGGTGCGATATTCGCCACCCCAATCGGATTGAACGCTTATTATTTTGGAATTTAGTAGACGTTCAACCATGGTTTGAAATTGGAGAAAGGTTGGCATAACATCGGATTTAGCTTGAATTGGATAAACCCAAGTGTAACGACTATAAGCATCAATAAAGGACACATAAAACCGATTTCCATTAATTGAAAGAGTTGGGGAAGGTCCCCATACATCGGAATAAACTAATTCTAAAGGTTTACAAATGCTGGAAGTAGAAGAAGAAAACGGCAATTGATGACCCTTAGCTTGTGGACAGATCTTGCAAAGGGTGAATGCCTTATTTGAATGAACTGGAAGCTGAAACTGAGAAATAACGCGGTGGACTGTTCGAAATGCAGGGTGACCTAAGCGCTTGTGCCAAGAAGCAGGTGATGTACGATCACCAACAAGTGCTTGATTTATTGATGAAGAACCAGACGAGGGAAGGTGATAGAGACCATCTTTAGTGCGCCCTTGATGGAGGATGATCCCGGTTTGAGAGTCCTTGATTACAAAGTAAGATGAGTGAAATTCAAAAAAGACAGAATTATCAAGGGCAAATTGTCTAACTGAAAGGAGATTTTTACAGATTAAGGGAACCCGAAGGAGTTGATTTAGGACAAAAGTACGACGAGAAAGATTTAAAGAAGCTGAACCAATATGAGATATAGGCAAACCTGTTCCATCACCCACACGAATTTGATCCTGTCCATGATAGTCCTCGTGAGAGACATTGAGATGCTGCATCGCATTCGTCATATGATGGGTAGCCCCAGTGTCGGGGTACCAAGATTCCTCAGCTGGTAGAACCGGAGATGTATAGTAGGCCTGTGGAGAGAGCTGTTGTTGTGGTGGCTGAGTCTGTTCAGAGAAGGACATATCCTGTCTATGGTAACAGCGAATAGCAGAGTGACCAGGTTTGCCACAAATCTGACATGAAGGCCGAGTGGAAGAAGCTGCATCTGGAGAGAAGTAAGAACTACGGCCGCGGTTGCTGGAGTAAGACCCACGGCCTCGGTTGTAAGGACGACCACCACGGCCGCGAAATCCACGTCCCCGAGAAGGTGAACCGCGGGTGGTGAAGTTTGCAGCCGGGGGAAGAGCATCAACAGCTGGAAGTTGCTGGTCCAGTCGCATCTCATGGGCGAGAAGGTGACCATAGAGTTCATCAATGGATAAGGGATCGACTCGGGTTGTGACAGACGTCACAAAGGGATCATATTCTGACCCGAGACCTTTGAGAAGAAAAGACACGCTCTCAAAATCATTGAGAGGCTGACCGGCGGCGGCAAGGGTGTCACTTAACGTTTTGATAGTCTGGAAGTACTCAGTGATTGAGTTGGAGCCCTTCTTGATAGTGGCGAGTTAAAAGTAAATCTGCATGACACGGGCACGAGCTTGAGAAGCAAACATGGTGAGAAACGTGTTCCAGAGAGCAGCAGCCGAGACACATCCAACAGCATGGACGACGTAGGGCTCGGACAGGGTGGAAATAAGGATGCTCAGGATCATCTGATCACGCTGAGTCCAGGCAAGGAAGTCAGGGTTGACTATGGTGGCAGGAGCACCGGCAGTTGAGTTGGGATTGGGAATAGTCTGTGCAGGAGGTAGTGAGGAGCCATCAAGAAAGCCATAGGCGTCTTGGCCCTTGATATATGCGAGAATCTGAGTTTTCCAGGCATTGAAATTGCCTTTGGAGAGTTTAATACTAAGGTTGTGATTCATATTTGGGACGGTGAAGACAACTGTGGGTTGGGTAGGTGGCGGGGGAGGCTGTGAAGCGTTGGAGGCTGCCGAGGCAGATGACTCGGAGTCTGAATTGGCCATGGATCACGACGTTAGTCGGTGAGAGGGCTCTGATACCATGATAGAACAAGGATAATTTGGCTATTAAACCGTGCTCATCTATGTGAGTTCTCATTGATATATATAGAAGAATACAAGAGAGTTTGAATAACAATACATAACTGCATCTACTTCCTATTCAATAGGACTAGAACTCTTATCTAACTTATCTCTTATCTATCTATCATAGAGTTTGAGTTCTAATATAACTAAACCTTATCTAGCTTAACACTAGAGTTTGAGTAGAAGTTGATTTCCTAGGTAGAATCCTTAATAATCACCAATCGCCATAAAGCCTCTCTCTCCCTACCATATCTCCACAACCATTTGCCCAGAACTACTCGATTAAACTAGATGAAATTGTGAACTCCCAACCCACCTAAATGCAATGGAGTACAAATCCTATTCCATTTCACTAAATGAAATTTGGCCTCATCCCCAATGCCACCTCAAAGAAAGGCCTTTTGAATATTATCAAGATGATTAGCCACCCTCACTGGAATAGGAAACAACGACAAGAGATAAGTAGGAAGGTCGGAAAGCGTACTTTTAAGAAGAGTCAGCCGCCCACCCTCTGACAAATATGTACGCTTCCATCCAGCCAACCTCCTTTCCATTTTCTCAATAACACCATTCCAAATAGACATGGACTTGTAAGAAGCACCCAATGGCAAACCCAAGTATGTCATAGGCAAAGAAGCGACCTGACATCCAAGTAAATGAGTCAACCCTTCGACATCCTCTACCGCACTGATAGGAACAATTTCTGATTTTCCTAAGTTAATCCTTAAACCCGAAGCTGCCTCAAAGCAAAGGAAGATACGCCTCAGACGTCGAATTTGTTCTTCTTGCATATTCTAATTCTTCTATGCTATTTATAATGGGATGTAATAAGATGTTCACCAATGTTCAATTTTCCTTTTTGGGGTTTGGAGTGGTTTTACTTAAACAAGATACGCCAAAGGTTAGATGATACGTTTAGCGTTTGGTGTGCTTTACACGCATTTGGCCAACAACTTAATCTAAACTTTACATTCTAAACAATTGCTTTCATCAGAAGCACTTTCGTTATGGAAATTCTGGTCGATGCTAGCGTTCTTTGCCACCCACATTTGCTCATTGACGAACATATGCATTAAGCCAATTTGACAAGCAAAACTTAAACTATTTTACCTTTCAGCTAACCCTTGACTCATATTACTCCAACTTCTAGAGAGTATTAATCTGGCAAAGATTTTAAATCTTTCCTTAAGATTTCTTTAGCATACCATCAAAAACATGTGTCCTCTGTCTTTCATTCATATGTACTTCATCCCAATTTATTTGTCTTGGTTTAAAATGGCACGATTATTAATAAGGTGAAAATTTCTAAAAATGACCTTTATTTTATATTAAAGATTACACAACTTTTAATGAGACTTTTGTTTGCTTCTAGAAGAAGATAAGAGTGATATAAGAAATTGAAAAATAAAATAAAATAAAATAACTTTCACTTTGTACTTTGAGATGTCTAAAAATGGAAAGTGAAACATTTAAGTTGTGATGGAGGGAGTATTTTGTTTCCAATAGCAAGCTATGCATGACACCTTGGAAGTGCCTTAGAGAACCCAGCCGAATGACCCAAATTCACTTGTGGAGGACTTCCCCCAACTGCACAGTCTGCACCTAAGTATGGGTTGTCATTGATCTCATTGGGCCAGAAACCCTTCTTCCAACTTCCAACCTGACGGAAGTCGTAAGCCAAAATCTTAATCCCAGCCGACCCGCATATTAGAAGGGTTTTAAGCCAAGCAGATTCCGATATCTTCAGCTCGGAAGTTGGAACGAATGTCTGTGTGCGCAACATAGGTGGTGGAGGCCAGTGGAGTCATCGGTCCAAGCAGATATCTGCTCACCCAAGTCTTATTTGGTGGAGTCCTCGGCCACCGCCCACCCCAAAGGCTTGTTGTCGTCATCAGCCCATTTTTCAATAGATCTTGTATAACAGATTCAGCTCCATTGGTTTCTCTCTTCAGATCTTTTCCAGATCTAATCAATAGTTTTTTTTTTACATAAAGCTGGGTTTTTGCCTGCCCCTAATCCTGAGTTTCTGTTATATATACTCAAGAATATGACAGAACCAGACTATCAGACTATTGTGTTCTTACTGCCTTCTATAAGATTAACTGGGAGATAAATTGCACTTTTTATGCTAGCCAACTCTACTGATCTGGCTGGAGGCAATGCAATCTACCATTTATCGTTGCTGCTGAGGTTTTGATATATAAATTGATGGAAAATCATTTACTTTCCTTCTTGCACATTTATAAGCAGAAGACCTCCTGACTCCTGAGGAAGTATACAAGAGAAACACCCAAAAATAAAAGGCAACATCTAAAATTCAAAACACCTACTTGATAAGCCTGGTTACCTGCTGAGCTTGAGAATCTGCTCCAAGGGTAGTCCATTGGTTGCACACTAAAATCTTTAGAGTAAACAAGTAGATACATAAATCTAATTTCTAGTTTCTGAAACAAAACTCTCGTACAAAGGACAAACTTCTTACTGTCTTATAATGTGGATTTAATGTTGGAAGTTCTAAAAGTTTTTTCTTTTTCTCAAAGTGCAGTTCCCCCATTTAGATTTTAAACTACATTTTGTGCTGGCTAAAGAACAGTTTTGCTGTGGTATTCTCTTACCATCAAGAGAAGAAAATGTATTATATGAATATGAAGTTAAGATGCAAGTTATTCTTTTTCATTGAATAAATTTTTTTAATGTCAGACTACATTTTCTTAGCTACTTGCTATAAAATAGGATATCTTCCAGTTTCACCTAAAAATCTGTCTAATATTGGTGATAACTCAAAATGCCATATGTAATCTGACGATGTTATTGGTACAAGGTTACTGCACCTTTTAACACTGCAATCCCCTTATTCCAGGTGCACCTGAGGAGGGTGATGCACAGAGACAGATTCATGCGTAAAAGTTCCATTATTCCTGCCATTGGAAACCGAATCTGGAGAGATCTGATCCACAATCCCTTACATTTGATATTTTCTGTCGATGTTCTTGGTATGACAAGTTCAACATTGGCTTCTCTTGGTAAAGGACTTGCGGAGCTTTCAACAGATGGGCAATTTCTGCAATTACGTACAAAGCAGGTAGTTTTTTTTCTTTTTCTTCAGCAGCAAGCCTACTAGTGGCAATGTAAATCAGAAAACTGATTTTGATATGAGGTCAGGTTACATCAAGGAGAATCACGGGGTGGGTGATGGAATCATTCAAGGAACTGAAGCTCTTGCACAAGGTTTTGCTTTTGGGGTGTCTGGAGTTGTGACGAAGCCTGTGGAGAGTGCCAGACAGAATGGTCTCCTAGGACTTGCTCATGGGCTAGGACGTGCTTGCCTAGGATTTGTTGTACAACCTGTGAGTGGGGCACTAGACTTTTTCTCAATGACTGTCGATGGAATCGGTGCAAGCTGTTCCAAATGCTTAGAGAGTTTCAGTAGCAGACCACGTTCCAGAGAATCAGAAACCCAAGGGCTATCCACGCAGATGGTGTGCTTAAGGAGTATTGTGAGAGAGAAGCCGTTGGACAGGTAAACTTGCCATTGCTTTCTATTAATTTTATGTGCTATACTGCATTAAACTCATCAGTAGAGTATGAAGAATGTGCACCATTATATACACTTCACAGCGATAATTAGGCAGCTATAGATCAACCTTCTACATAGTTTTTCTAACTTGTGAGGTGAAATAGTGAGCTGTCTCCATATGATATTTAGTGGCTTTTAGAATTCTTATATTTGCATTTCGTGACTCAGAAAAAGAGCATGGTTGAGAAGAAAATTTTAAAAAAAACAAACAAAAAACAAAGAAAGTGTGTGATTATAATCATTAGCTGTTGTAATCAAACATGTTGGTAGGGAAGTCTGTTCAATTAAATTCCTCATGTGTTCTTGATTTGTTTCTCATTTTTTCTCATTTTTTCCTCTCTTTTTTATCCCTTTTTTTTTTTGGCTTTCCAGATGATACTGTACCTTGCTGAAGCAAGTACTCAGTTTGGCTGTACTGTAATATTCAAGGAGCCTTCAAAATTTGCCTGGTCTGATTATTATGAAGAACATTTTTCTGTGCCTCATGACAGAATTGTTTTAGTGACCAATAAACGAGTCATGCTGCTACAGGTTAGTCGAGGAGCCTTACCTGTTGATCTTTGATTGTTATGAAGTTTGTCTTGATATCTATTCTCCTGCTTTCTCTGCTTCAATTTAGTGTCTGGCTTGGGACAAGTTGGATAAAAAACCTTGCAAGATCATGTGGGACATGCCATGGGAAGAGCTCATGGCTGTAGAATTAGCAAAAGCAGGATGCAACCAGCCTTCTCACTTAATCCTCCATCTCAAGAAATTTAGGAGATCAGAAAATTTGCCCATGTCATCAAGTGCAAAGTTGAAGATGAACCAGAGGGAAGAGAACCCCAAGCAGTTAGGATCTGTTTTGTAGTCCATAAGATGTGGAAAGCAGCATCTGACATGAAAAAAATACTTCTAAAGGTGGTCACATGCATAAAGCTTAGCTTCTCTTAAGGGAGTACATTGATATTCTGACAGTATCTTCCATGCTCAGGTTCCTCAAGCCAGAGATATGTGTGTTTTGCTTGGAGCGAAGCTGATGGAAGAGAACCACGTACTCCAAACAAAGCAACTATAAAGTCAAGGGGGCTCTCATCAGATAGTTCTGCATCTGATGAGAGAAGATTTGTCAAACACAGTGTCAACTTTGTAAAGATCTGGAGTAGTGAACAAGAATCAAAAGGGCGACGCAGATTGTGCAGAAAACAGGTGGTCTTCTGATTACCTTGCTTTAATTATTTCCAATCAAGTTGCTTTTTATTTATTTTTTCTGGTAAATTATGTGATGCATTAGAATTTCATGTTCCTGCAATGCTGCAGTCATAATGAAAAACTGTCATTTCGTTTTTTAGGTTTTGGAAGATGGTGGAATGTGCAGCATTTGGAGACCTATTTGCCCAGATGGGTAATTACTTATCAAATTTCCTTTTTTCTTTTAAATTCATTGCATTTTCTTCTCTTCTTCATCTTATTATTGAACATAATTACTGCATGAAGGATCTGGTTGGTTTGTTCTGTGCTTGTTATTTATTGTTGGCCACAACCCCTGTTTCAGGTTTTTTACTAAAAGACCATGGTATAGATTTGAATCAAGGACTTTTGGTCTTTAGAAGTATGGACCTTATTCTCTTGAAAAAGAGAGCAGCTGTGGTATTTCTGTAACTTGATTTAGTTCCACAAACTTCCTTCACATTGTTAATTAACTGGAAAGGGACAGAAATGCAAATAACTTGAGCTATACAGCACTGGTGTTCGAAGGGTGGGAGGCTAGATCCTAGGTTCAATTCTTATTGTTGCTTTTTTTTATATTAGTAAATCAATCTCAATAGAAAGCGGAGAGGGGCGCAACCCAATTATACAGGAAGTATACAATAGAGACCCTCAATTAGGGGGAAAAAGTGATAAAAGGGGCGAGGCATGAAATATTGGTCCACCTAGTTTTATGTAGGTCCTATTAATTAATTGAGTTATTAGTATTTAATTTTCAAGAGTCAATGGTGTTGTTTTTGGTAATTTAATAAATGGGTGTTGTCCTAGAGTGTCTTTGGTAATTTAATAAATGGGCTTTGCCCTATATTAGGGTTAGAGTTCAGTCGTGAGTCTATTTAAGAGTGATTTGTACTCCAATAAAGGTAGGGTTGATGCAATAAAAAGAAATGAAGAATTGATTCTTCTCTTCCTTCTCTCCTCCCTCTTTCTTTCTCTCCCTCTTAGCTTCTTCTTTCTTTCTCCCTTCCCCTCTCTTAGCTTCTTTCACCTCTCTTTTCCCCTTCTTTCTCTTCTTTCTCCTTTCTTTTTCCCTGCTTTATCCTACGTGATTCTTGCGATTATTGTTTGTCCTGCATCAAAAAGAACACAAGCTCAAAAATTAAGTAAAATTTGAAAAACAAGGACTATTGTAGCCATCCAAGCATAAAGAGATTTGAACATATCAGTTTTTAACTCTTTAACAACGGTCTCTCACAAGCTTCAAAGATCCTCTCACGTTCCGCTCTCTCCAAATGCACCACATTAAGCACAGAGGAACTATGTTCCAAACTTCTAAAATGCAATGGCTTCCCAACTAACCTCTTCAGCTAGCCAACGACTCCACCATCCTTCTAGGCATGACCCACTCTACACCAAAAAGACGGAAGATCAAACCCCACAATTCTCTAACACTTCACAGTAGAGAAGAAGATGATAATTCTTCTTGTTCTTGTAATTGTGCAACCCAAAAAAAGAGCATTTGCAGTTGCATTTGGGTTTTGGGTTTCATGTGGGTTTTGCTTTGGTCAGGTCGGTGTTGAGCCATTTGTTTCTTGTATACTCCGTGTGTACTAGGGGCACCTTACGCTGTTATTTATAAAATTTGCACTTACTTATCTAAAAAGGTCAAACTTAGTTATGAATATCCAACCATATACTCTGAATCCATTTTTAGAGCTTTAGAAAGTATGCTTTTATAGCAGCTGGCGCTGCTGATGCGCTTGATATTATATATTAAACTTTAAAATGGCTTGTTTCACTACAGGTATATCTCCATCGGGGATATTGCTCGAGTTGGTAGCCATGCTCCGACTGTTGCTGCTGTCTATCGTAACATTGACAGATTGTTTGCACTTCCATTGGGTTATGATCTGGTAAGAAACATATGGTCAATTATACTAGCTTATCTTCTAAGCATCATAAGAACTTATCAGGTCTTATCATTGCCAGGCCTGATCCTTATTTGCTGGTGTTGGAAGAGTCGTTTTGTATGAAAAGGGAATTGAAATTGTATCACTTTACTTGGCAATGCAAAGGGAGGGATGCTTTTTCTTTGTATCTATCCATCAAAACAGTTGAAATGACCACAACAATACAACAAAAGTAATAAATTTAACAGCAGCAACAAACAGCATAAAGGGGGGAAGATATAGTAAACGGGATGCATAATTTTTAATTTTTCTCTCAACCGTTCTTTGGCAATATAACTGTGACACTGTAAGAAATTGTGAAAAAAAAAAAATAGTGTTTTGAGTTGCTTCTTAGAAGCAGTATATGTCTTCTCTCCATGTTTCACTATTAGGTGGCACATGCTATGCATGTGACCTTTTGGATTTATATAACAAGCAATGAAGATGCTCAGAAAGAAATGAAAATTTAAAAAAAGTAAATGAAAATATGTAGAGATATGGAAATTTGATCCTGTATCTTCTCGTTGTCGGACTGCTTATGTAACCTTTACTTTTTGCAAGTCATAACCTCACTAGAGATTGAGTTTGTTCAACATATTCTAGAACTGTTTTATCATATCATTTTGGGCATTAGCAAGCAAATATTTGCCTGCTTTGGTTGATGATTTTATCACTAACATGACAACTTGATCCAAAGCCTGTCTGGTTCATTATTATAAAATAGAGTTCATCTCTTATTACACATGCAGGTGTGGAGGAACTGCTTAGATGACTACGCAACTCCAGTGTCGATTTGGCATCCTCGGGCTCCAGAGGGATTTGTTTCTCCAGGATGCGTTGCTCTTGCTAGTTTCACAGAGCCAGAACCTGATTTAGTGTACTGCGTGGCAGAATCACATGCTGAGGAGACGGTATTTGAAGAGCAGAAGGTTTGGTCTGCGCCAGATTCTTATCCATGGGCTTGTCATATTTACCAAGTTCAGAGCGACGCACTTCATTTTGTCGCTCTTAGACGAAACAAGGAAGAATCGGATTGGAAACCCATGAGGGTTCTTGATGACCCCAAGCCTCTGTTGCAATCTTCGAAGTCTCAGTGAGTTTGTCTTCTCCTTTGGATTCAGCTGTTAAGGAAAGACCTTTGCCCGTGCATCTAGTTTTGTTCGGTTTGTACAGTAGTAGCGTTTCTTCGGTCTTGACTGTTTTGGCATTGGTATATATTACTGTACATCCGACCAGAGGAATAGCTCACCATCATTAAGAATTCACCCTCCGCCACCGTCGTCTTCCTGTTGGAGAGCCGGTGTCTGGTAGATTAATGAACATTGTATTTCCAGAGGTGCCATAGATGCTCGGGAACACTTATTCATTGATTTTGGCTAATAAAGAGAAGCTTTTTGAGACCACACACATCTTGCTGCACTAGTATTTTCTTGATCGAGTCAGTTAAATATGCTATACTTTCCCTGTGCTAGAACAATATGTTCAAAGCTTTTGGTAAGGTCAAATTGGCAAATGGACATGGTAACTCAATGAACGTCAGCTGAACACACTCATATACCCTGTTAACAGAACCGTAAAACCCAAAAACAATTCATATCTGCATGCCATGTGATGTCTACTGAATATTGTAATTAGTTATGTCTCTGCCCTTCTTTGGAATGTTTTATTGAACCTTTGAAATCTTGTAATATCGATTTTCTTTTCCTACAAATTTGAGCCTCATATATTGGGCAATTTTGATTTTATTTTTTTTTGCTCAAATAATCAATTGAGTGACTTATTAAGATAGGGAACAAATACGTCTGATAAAAAGGAAAAAAAGTTGGGGTATTACAACTTTCTTACAAACTAACGTGACAGTTTACATTTTATGAAAGTGTCATGTGGTAGTTCGCATTTTAGTAGTTGATGTGATAAGTGCTATTCATAATGGTCAAACTTGAAATTAACAATTTATTTTAGCGGTTGGAAAAATAGATTATTTTTTTCTAGTGTATTATTATCACATTAATTCTTATAAATCTCATATTTTCAATAAATTGACACCCATAGGCCCATTATAAGTAGCTCTTTTAATGATTCCGACGTGTATATATATATATATATATATATATATATACACACCCTTCCCTTTTCCTTTTTTGTTTTTTTTGTTTTTTTTTTTTTTTGTAATTGATTCCTCCTTTGAATTTAATAAATGGAGTATTCCAAAACTTTCTACAAAGGAAGTTTATACCACTTCATGGATTCTGTTAAAAACTAGTGAACAAACCTTTGCCAGATAACACATCCGTTATAGCCATTATTGGGGTGTTTTTGTTTGAGCTGTACAAGATGAAATTCTCATATACGGTTCTCGGAGGGGGAGTTCCTCGAGTTTACCTATCTCAATAAAGTCTATATGATTGGTTTGAAGAACGTCGTGAGATTCAGGCGATTGTAGATGATATAACTAGTAAATACGTTCCTCCGCATGTCAATATATTTTATTGTTTAGGCGGAATTACACTTGTTTTTTAGTACAAGTAGCGAGGTAAAAATGAAAATTTTGAACTATTTAGGAAGAAATTTGTTAACAATTCTCTTGTTAAAGGTTTTAAGTTTTTGCATATTGGATATGTTCAAGTCGCTGTTAAACCATTAACTAGACTTGGTATTAATGCTTCTGTGTTACTTTGCTTGCGTGATGCTAGATTTATGGAATTCCATACTAGTATCCTTGGCATGATGCAATCTTCTCAGTTTAATGGACCTATTCATTTTGATACTTTTCCTAATTTAACTCTTGCTTTGAGTGATGTTAATATTGTTAAAGCATTAACTCTAAATGTTTTAACCTCTGGTTTTGATATGTTAGAAGGTGGCAGGCTTCTTGCTATCATCTATCGTATTTATTACAAATTGTTAAAAACCAACTTGAATCCTCAAGCTATTATTAAAAATTCGAGTAACTCTACTTTGTTATTTCAAAGTTCTACCCATGATGCCAACATTAGAATCCCTCGAATGATGAAATGGAGTAGATCAATCTCCCCAGTGAATGGCTTATTGAGAATGTTTCTCAACCAGCCAAAATTGCTAGCAATGATACTAATCTTGACTACATCCAACAATACCATGATGGATCTATCAAAATTAGCTTCGCTGATTTAAACCTTTCTAGGGTTGAAAGACCCTTGTCTACTAATGAAGAAATAAATTCCTTCACTATTAATCAAAGAAGAAAGTATTTTGTTGTATCAACCACTACAGAAGGTTTTCAAAGACGTGCTAAAGATATTGAAACTTTTTCATCTTCTAATTTCAAACTAAAAGGAATTTCTACCAATTTTCAAGTTTGTTCTGCTTTCTATTCTGCCAAGCAATCGGCAGCCCCTTCCCATGCATCTCATACTGAAGAATAAAGAGAAACTTCCCCCCTGCTTCTATTTCTCCCTCTGCTTCTAATATGAATGCTCCCATGCATAAACCTGTTTTTGACCATTGCAATGTTATTACTGCTCCAGCCAAGAAAATGTATTTTCATGATTTTGATTGGCCTTCTTTGCAAAAGGATTTTAATTCTAAAGAAAACCTTTCGCATAGAATTGTTTATACTAAAACTTTTCAATAGCTGAAAAAGATTTGATAAAACTTCAGTGGGCGGAAAAGATGATTGAAACTCAAAATCACATTTTGTTTTTCAATTTTCTCCAAAGCCTCAAACTTGGTGTTTTAAATGTTGTTAAAAAACTTTTTTTTAGAGCTGAAGACAACACAGTTGTTAAAGCTTCTCACCCCCACTCTTAAAACTCTTCGAATAAAAGGAAAAGATGACACTGTTGTTATTGCTTCTCCTTTTAAAACTACTAAGAATGACACCACTCATTCTGAGACTCGGAAAATTATTGAACAAAACAATTTTGTTAATCAATCTCTTCGTATCATTGGTCAACAACTTGATCGGATGAAAGAAAATATTGATCATACTAAAACTATTGAAAAACCTATTCCTTTAGCTATTAAAAAAGATATTGAAAAACCTTTGATTTCTTTACCTAAAGAAAGAAAATGAACTAGTTTGAAAACTAATAGCCAAAAGAATTTGAAAAAATTGAAGAAATGCTTCTAGAGATCAGTCTTCGAAAGACTTCCTCTACCCCTGAAGCTAGTTCTTCCACTATTAACAATGCTTGCGTCATAAATCATGACAAAGGCAAAGATGTTTTTATTGATGGGTCTAACGATTCTAAAGAATCTGGTTTGGATGAATCTAACTCATCCACTTCTAATGATATTAAAATTCTTGAAGAAAAATTTGGAAAAATTGGCGTTTCTCCAAAACTCCAAAGGATTTTTAAGACCATACCTGTTAATCTTACCAAGAATTGGTATAATAAGCCCACTCCTCCTGATTTACAGTTTGAAGAAAGGGTTTTCTAAAACCAGTTTTCTGTTTCTACTGATAAATTGTATGAGTGGAATATTGATAGTTTGTATGAATAGGAAATCCTTAATAAGATGAATCATATGTGTTGGGGATAAATTCCACTCAACCCGATCCAAGGAGGAGATAGACATTTAACAACTACTTCAGAGAAATCAGAGAATTGGGATAAGACTTATGGTCCAATCAAATAAGAAGAATTATCAGATCAGAAGTCTAAGAAGATATCCAATTAGAAGTTTAATAAAGGATTAAAGTCCAATTAGAACTCTGACAGCAGTTCTTGATGTGGTCTTTTGTTTACCAAAATATATCAATAATAAAATTACCACTCGCAATAGTACGAATCCTTGTAGGATAGGGCTATGTTGAGGGTGTCGAACCTCAAGGACTGCGGGGGTATGGTTATCAAATTTATGAAAATTAAAAATAGCTAAAGAAAAGGTTGTTGATTTTGTGATTAACTAAAGTGCATAAAATAAAAGTAAAAGAGAATTAAATTATAAGAGAGAGAGAGAGAGAGAGAGAGAGAGTAGAGTATTGACTTCACCGTTATCTGCACATCAATGGTTAATCATATTTAATTAGAGAAATTCATTCTATGCATGTTACAAATAAACAAGAAATTACCATATTAAAGCATAAGTATAATCCATCTTCGGTTGGTACGGACCGTCCACCTAACCACTAAGATGCGGTACGACCCGTCTTCCCTAGGCATGGATTAGCTACGTCTTTAATAGGATACATACAATCAATGAAAAAGTATAACCCATCTTCGGTTGGCACGAATTGTCTACCTAAATTATACTAAACTAGGATGTAGTACAATTCGTCTTTCCCAGGCATGGCCTATCTAATCCTCTTGATCATATGTCAATTAAACCCGTTGTATAATCATTATTCTCATAATCACAGAAAATAAGAATAATTTGAGTTCAATAAAGGTAAAAAGCTTTCTAAGACAAGAGAAGAATTCTACCAATATTGATTATGAATTGAAGAACAATTGCATTTAAAAGATGAAGAACAATATCAAATTGTAGCAATTCTCATAATTATACAACCAACATGCATAAACTAAAATTCTCTAAATTGAAATACAATCAAACCATTGTGCTTGAATAGGGCTACATCAATACCCTACAAAGGTTTTTAGCCGTTCATGACGCTGCTGCAATGGCCTCCTGCCATGATTACTTCTCTTCAACTCTTCAAGCCTTCAAGAAGTTTTTCTCTGAATTTGCTCTAGGTAGCAGTGTGTCTTTCTTCAATGTTTAGAGGCCTATTTATAGAGATTAGGAGAGGCCTAGAAGCTTTGGGAATTCCATACAAATCGTTTCTTGAGTCTTCTTGTCCATGTAGGAGATTGAAATTCCAATCCAAGTAGGAAAAGGATTCCAAATTCGTCCAGAATGTGGTCTTTTATTGCGGGGCGATTTTGACATAGTAAACGTCCAAATTTAGGAAAAACTATTTCTGACATATTTGTTTTATTTTTTATTAGCTTTCCAACTCCACTAATTTCATCGCAATCCAATATATGACTCAAAAGTTATGATTAAAACACTGAGACATGTACATAATCCAAATTTGAACCCAATCCGATCTTGACTCTTATTAGAGAAATTCCGATTTAGTCCTTCCTTTGATTTGATTAAACTTAACCACATTATATAGGTATTCTATTATGATTGGTTAAGTTTAAACATATCTTCTAGGTCTTCTCAAAGTATGCTTTAAGCCCAAAATTAATGGAATTAATTGCATCTTTATTTAAAACCTGAAAACATTAAAACAACACAAAATTAAACAAATAACAATGCTAAGAAATTAACATATATAAGTTAAGGGGCTTGAATGTGCAACATTCGACGCTTATCAGTTCTATATCAACAAGGAGCAGGAGTCCTAGTCCAGGTTTGACTTCACCTCTTTGCCTATAAATAGGCCCATATCCTAGGTATAAACTAAGACTCTGTTTTTATGCACAGAGCATTATTTTCTTACAGAAGCTAATTTAGGCATCGGAGAGGAACCCCGGAAGGGTCCCTTAGTTTTTGTTGTTTTGCATAATTATTAAAGAGCGTGAAGAACATCAGAAGAACGTGCAGATTCACACCATACCGAAAACTGTACCAACAGTTTGGCGCCGTCTGTGGGAACGATTATTCGTTCCTCATAAAAGAAAAAGAAGATCCAGCATGGTGATGAACACACGTTCCGAAAGCCAGACCAACCGAGAGCCCATAGTCCGAATGGAGCCAGTTATTCAGAATAATTTGCAGCCTCCACCGAACCCTCCCCCGGGGGGTGGAGATCAAGATCGCATAGCAGCGTTGGAAGCCCAGATTGAATCCTTAACACAGCGGAATGCCGAGTTGCTGCGAAGGAGGCCGGAACAGCCCAATCCCGAGATGAACAGGGATGAGCGTGAGGAAGAAGATCACAACAGCAACATTAATCCTCGGAGGGAGGATGACCGCCAAAGAGATCTGAGCAGAGTTATTGCCGAGCTAGAGAGAAGGTGCACATACATGGAGATGGAAAGAAAGGACAAAAGCAGATCCGTAGTGGTGGACAAGCTCCTAATGGGTACAGACTCACCCTTCACCAGACGGGTAGCAGACTATCGGCTTCTCGAGAAGTTTAAGGTACCCCAAATTCTAAGTTATGCAGGAGACGGAGATCCCCTAGATCACCTAGAGAATTTCCGAGCTCATCTAGACCTTCACGGGACACCCGATGAAATAGCGTGTCGGGCCTTCCCCCTTACTCTTTCGGGGAATGCCCGAGACTGGTTTAGGAAGCTGCCCCCGAATTCCGTTGATCAGTTCAAGGAGTTGTCCAAAATATTCCTAACCGAATTTATAGCTTTCCGAACAAGGAAGAAGCCTTCGGGATATTTGCTATCATTGCACCAGCAAAGCAACGAAAGTCTTAAGGAGTTCATGGCTCGGTTTAACCGAGAGAAGGTAACGGTCGAAGATCCAACCGAGGATATGGTTTTTGCTGCCATTTATCAAGGAATTTCACCCGAGGAGCCTTTGATGAAGAAGTTGGTCCAGAAGCAACCGAGTACCTTGCAGGGCCTCATGGATAAGATAGAAGAATTCATCAATCAGGAAGAAACGCTGAAGTCTATGGCCAGTTCTAGGCCACCCCGAGAGACAGCCCTAGAAAAGAAAGGAAAGAATTCAGGAAAGCTGATGGGGAAGAGCAGAGGCAGGTAAAGAAGTTCAAAGATTACAATTTTACACCTCTCAATGTCGAGATATCAGAAGTCCTTATGGAGATAAAAAGAGATTCGGCGTTTCGGGAACCACAAAAGATACCAGGTAATCCTCCTTACAGGAATGCAGGCAAATATTGTGATTTTCATAAACAAGCAGGTCATTACACCGAGGGGTGCGTAACCCTAAGGTTGTTAATAGAAGAAAACTCTCGGATCAGTCCTAGCTAAGAGTCTCGGATCAGTCCTAGCCGAGTACAAGAAGAAAACTCTCGGATCAGTCCTAGCCGAGTATAAGAAGAAAACTCTCGGATCAGTCCTAGCCGAGAGTCTCGGATCAGTCCTAGCCGAGTACAGGAAGAAAACTCTCGGATCAGTCCTAGCCGAGAGTCTCGGATCAGTCCTAGCCGAGTACAGGAAGAAAACTCTCGGATCAGTCCTAGCCGAGAGTCTCGGATCAGTCCTAGCTGAGTACAAGAAGAAAACTCTCGGATCAGTCCTAGCTGAGAGCAAGAAGAAAACTCTCGGATCAGTCCTAGCCGAGAGTCTCGGATCAGTCCTAGCCGAGTACAAGAAGAAAACTCTCGGATCAGTCCTAGCCGAGAGCAAGAAGAAAACTCTCGGATCAGTCCTAGCCGAAAGTCTCGGATCAGTCCTAGCCGAGAGCAAGAAGAAAGCATTCTCGGATCAATCCTTGCCGAGAGAGAGAAATAAAGAGAGCCAGGGGGTCGGATTTAACCCTCGGGTGTTGCAGGTTTTTCAAGAGACAGGGAGAAAACCCTAAGGAAAAACAATAAGGTAATGGGGGGTAAGATTTAACCCTCAAGTTTTGCAGGTTAGCAGGTTTTCAGAAGGAGACAAAGCTCGGGTTTCCTTAGACATGAAATTCTCATTATTCAAGCAAGCTTCGGATAAGGGAATTGGGGGGTAACTGTTGGGGATAAATTTCACTCAACCCGATCCAAGGAGGAGATAGACATTTAACAACTACTTCAAATAAATCAGAGAATTGGGATAAGACTTATGGTCCAATCAAATAAGAAGAATTATCATATCAGAAGTCTAAGAAGATATCCAATTAGAAGTTTAATAAATGATTAAAGTCCAATTAGAACTCTGACAGCAGTTCTAGATCAACAATGAGCAGGAGTCCTAATCCTGGTTTGACTCCACCTCTTTGCCTATAAATAGGCCCATACCCCAGGTATAAACTAAGACTCAGTTTTTATGTACAGAGCATTATTTTCTTACAGAAGCTAATTTAGGCATCGGAGAGGACCCCCGGAAGGGTCCCTTAGTTTTTGTTGTTTTACAGAATTATTAAGGAGCGTGAAGAACATCAGAAGAACGTGCAGATTCACACCATACCGGAAACTGTACCAACAATATGTATATGGTTGTCAATGCTTATATGACTAACCATAGTCTTACTGATCTTGATGTTGTTGATCTATTAACCTCTGGTTTTTCTGGTACTCTTAGTAGTTGGTGGGACAAGCATCTCACTCAAGAGTCTAAGACCCAGACCAAAACTGCTGTTAAAATTGATGATGACGGGATTCCCATCCTTAATGATGGCAAGTAATTGCTGGTGGCGTCAATACTTTAATATACACCATCATCAAACATTTTGTTGGGACTTCGTCCAATATTGCTGCTCGTATTTCTGATTATTTGAATAATCCTAGATGCCCTTCTATGTCTAATTATAAATGGTATCAATATGTTTTTCTTTCTCCTGTTATGCTTAGAACTAATAGTTTCAAGCCTTATTGAAAAGAAAAGTTCATTGATGGATTACCTTCATTATTTGCTCACAAAGTAAAAGATAAACTTGTTAATCCCATTACTGGATCCATTAATTATGAAAACTTAACCTATGGTGATTTGTTTTCAATTATTAAAAAACTTGGCATTAAAATGTGTGTCGATCAAAAAATAATAAGACAACAATTAAAAAATGCTAAGAAAACCAAGTATGAAATGGGTAATTTCTATGAACAATTTAGTTTGCCTCCCATTGCTCTTAGTAAGAGACATAGGAAGAAACCAGATAAGTTTATTAGAAAATCTCATCATACTAAAAGACGATTTGTTAAGCCTGAAAGGCCTGATAAAATATTTAGAAAGCATAGGCGTTCTAAACTTGTTAAACCTTCTAGAGAAAGATGTTTTAATTGTGGTAAAAAGGGACATTATGCTAAAGAGTGTCCAAACCCACCTAATAGATTAAAGAATAAAATTGATGATGAAGAAAGGAATGATCTCTACAGGATCTTACAGTCCAAAGATTACTCTGATTTTGATTCATCCTATATTAATGAAGCCACTTCTGATGATTCTGACTATCATTCTGCTAGCGAATCATCTGATAAAAATGTTTTCAAAATTGCCTGCAATAAAACATGTTGTGAAAATAAATTTTGTAATGTTACTTCTAAAGAAGAAGAACAAGAAAATTTATTAATTACTTTGATTTCAAAAATTGAAAATGATGAGTTAAAAAATTAATATCTTAAAAAACTCAATAAAACAATGAAGCGTGATTTTAATAAACCTGTTAAACCAAAAATCTCTCTTGATGAAACTTTGGAAAGATTTTCTAAACAAAAATCCAAAGTAATTACTATCTCAGATTTGCAGCATGAGATAAGTAATATCAAGAAAGAAATTGTTGATTTAAAAAATGATATGCATCATGTTAAAACTGATAACCAAGACTTAGACCGTTAACTCTTAAAAATAAACCTTCAAAAGAATTTTCAAGAGAAAATTGAAGATTTAAAAATTGAAGAGTTTATTCATAACCAACATGAGCATTCTAATGATCTCAGTAATGCAACTATCTATTCTAGTAGTGCTTTGAAATTTGTTAAACTCACTAAGAGTTTCATACCGCCCAAGTGGTATGCCAAAGTTACTGTTGTTGTTGCAAAAGATTATTCTTTTGATACTATTGCTTTGATTAACTCTGGATCTTATATGAATTGCATTCAGGAAGGGTTAGTTTCTAGCAAATATTTTGAGAAATCCACTGAAAGATTAAACTCTGCTAGTGGTGATTCTCTCCATATTAAATATGAGCTTAGCAAAGCTTATGTTTGCCAGAATGAAGTTTGCTTTCCCATTCTTTATGTGCTTGTTAAAAATATGAGAAGTGATAAAGTAATTCAGAAATCCTTTCCTTTATTTACTTTACCCCATCTCTACTATTGATACCTCTGGTATCACAACTGTTAAAATGGGTTCGGAAGTAAAATTTACTTTTGCATCCAGATTGGACGTTGAAATGGACCGGTTGAACCTGGTCTCTGCTAAAACTAAGCATTTGAATTCTTTGAAACAAGAACTCAAATACAAGAGGATTGCCCAGCAACTATCTAACAAACTATTGCAATCCAAGATTGTTGCTTTCAATAATAAACTTGTTGATATTGTTTGTTCCGATCTTCCAAATGCTTTATGGCATAGGAAGAAACATATTGTTGCTTTACCTTATGTCAATGATTTCTCTGAAAGGAAAATTCCTACTAAATTTAGGCCCATTCAAATGAATTCCGAAGCTTCAGATTTCTGTCATAAATAAATTGCTGACTTGCTAGCGAAAAATATTATTCGCAAAAGTAAGTCCCCTTGGTCTTGTACTGCTTTTTATGTTATGAAAAATGTTGAACTCGAAAGATGTTTCCCGAGGTTAGTAATTAATTACAAACCTCTCAATGAAGTTTTAGAATGGATTAGGTATCCTATTCCCAATAGGAAAGACCTTGTTAGCCGCATTAATGAAGCCTTAGTCTTCTCTAAGTTTGATATGAAGCCTGAATTTTGGCAAATCCAAATTGCTGAAAAGGATAGGTATAAGACTGCCTTCACCACTCTCTTTGGACATTATAAGTGGAATGTTATGCATTTTGGTCTTAAGAATGCCCATAGTGAATTCAAAAATATCATGAACGACATTCTTAACCCCTTCAGCCATTTTGCTATTGTCTATATTGATGATGTCCTCATCTATTCTAAGTCCATTGATGAACACTGGAAACACTTGAAATCATTTCTAGAAATCATTGAAAACAGCCAAGAAAATCAAATTGCTCCAAACCAAGATTCGATTCCTTGGTTTTGATATTGCTAAAGGGAAAATTCGCCCCATTGATCAAGCTATTGATTTTGCTGGCAAATTTCCTGTTGTCATCACTGATAAAAATCAACTCCAGAGATTTCTCGGGTCGTTGAATTACATTGCAGACTTCTACAAAGATCTTAGGAAATACTGTAAACCCTTGTTTGACAGGTTACAGAGTAATCCTCCTCCTTGGACAAAGGTCCACACTACACTTGTTAAAGAGATCAAAACCCATGTTAGATCTCTTCCTTGTTTGGGAATTCCCAATATTGATACTACTTTCAAGATTGTTGAAACCGATGCCTCCGACATTGGTTATGGAGGAATTCTAAAACAGATTGTTTCACCAAGATCTTCCAAACAAATAGTTCGATTTCATTCTGGGTCCTGGAATGATGCACAAAGGAACTATGGCCTTGTTTGGTAAGAAAAGGGGAATTGGTAGTGGGAGTTGGAAGTGATAGATGTGATATAAAGTAAAAAAAAAAAAAAAAAAAATTGTATAGAAAAGTAAAAAAGTTTTGTATTGTAGTGAATTTTCTTATTTAAATAATAATAAAAAATTATTGATGTGATATAAAGTTAGAATGTTTTGAAGTTGATTGTTTTTTGGATAAGTGAAGAGAGGGGGGAAAAATTTTATTGCTCTTGCCAAACAAGCCCTATATTACGATTAAAAATGAAATCATTTATGTTGTTCTTTGCATTACCAAGTTTCAATATGATTTATTAAATCAAAAATTCTAATTACGTATTGATTGCAAATCTAAAAAATATATTTTGAAAAAAGATGTTGAAAACATTGCTTTAAAACAAATATTTGCTAGATGGCAAGCCATTTTAAGTGTTTTTTTTATTTTGAAATTGAATATATTAAAGGAATTAATAATTTCATCCCTAATTTTCTCACTCGTGAATTTTTGCAGTGCCACCATGGCAAGTAAAAAAGAATGAGGAAAAGGAAAACTTGCTAACCATCCTCTGGCCATCAAGTTAAAGTCTTCCCCTGATGCTACACCTATTGCCACTTCGTTGGCCATTACTAACAGGTTCATGATTTTCAGTCAAGAACCTAATGTTACTTACAGCAGTGCCCTTGCCACTAATTTTAATCCCTTTCTTGGTACTCCCCAAAGGCCAATAATTCCTTTTGTTAAGACTGAGCAACCTTCTACTTATGTCCGGTTACCCATTTCCAACACCTATTTTTTATTGAGCTAGGTATGGCTCCTGTTAAAGATCCAAATCAGTTGGCTCTTTCCTTCTTTCCCCCTCGCTTTCATTGGGTTCCTGAACACTCCCTGTAAGATCTCTCTTATTACACAAAAATCTTGACAAAGACAAAATCAATGCATTTCAAACCGATCTTTGATCAAAAAGATGATACTAAACTCCTCTACAATAGTGTCTATTTTGACAAAGTGATTCTCCTTAAAGATTGGAATGATCATCCTGCTAAGCCCAAAATGCTTCAAAATTATGAGCTTTGTTACTCTGATTTTGATTACATGGATGCTTGGTTCAATTCAAAAAATGATCATTATTGGTTTATCAATTTTGATAAAAAAAAAATTTATTGGGATCCTCCCTCTTTGGTTCTCAAAATGGTGGGGACAGTATGGAGCAATTCCGGATATTCTCTCTCTGAATATTTCAAAAGCTTTTGGGCTTTCAGAGATTCTTTTAATGTTGATGCTTATGGGAAGAAATTTTCTCCTATGATGCATTTTGTTATAAAATTCAAGATCTCTTGGATTTTAAAATGGTGCTATGTTAAAGAAGGCGATATCCTAGATCGCCACTGGTTTGAAAAATTGTGGGATAAATTCCCACAAACTGATGTTATTATCCAAACTGTTTATAAGGATTTTGTTAAGAAAAATGCTTCCTCGACAACTCCTGCTGCTACTCCCCGGACCATCAATACAAGACTTGTTACTCCATCACTCCTTCTACCTCCTCCGGAGGAAAAGAAAACTGCTGATGAGAAACCTACTGTTGATGCTTCCTCCTCTTCATCAAAGACCAAAAAGTCCAAGAAGAAGAAGAAAGGCCCTTTCAAGAAAGACATGAGAATGTTCCAACAATTCCTCAAGACTTTCAAGGAAGAAAATGATACTGAAGAAAGTGAAGACAAAGAAAATTTGGGCACATCTTCTTCAGCAAGTGGTAACTCCCTATGTGGAGAGAACCACTCCTTATTCAGGCATGATCCACTTTGTTCCCAAGATTCAATCTCGGTATTGAGGACATTCCAGCACTCAACTATTGACCCACACAGGTCCCCTACTATTGATCCAAGAGTCAGACAACATTATTAGCTCCACAGAGCCCCACCAAAAGGTTGTTTGTCTTATGCAAACTTATTGGCTGCATCAGCAGCTGGCCGACAACTTTGGTCGACAACTTTGTTGACTACGATAGTACTGCTACAGTTTCGTCGCATGCTGCACTACGGTATGTTTTACTATTTTAGCCTTTGTAATTGGCTTATAAAAGATGACCAAGCCTTTAGGGTAAGGCAGAAGCTTTTAGACAGAGAAAAACATATCTTCCTGATCTAGCTCTCCTGCTTGCTATCCTTGTTATCCTGGTTGATCTTCCAATCACCTGGTTTGTATTATCCCTGTTAATTTTGTAAGTGTTTCAACCGGGATAACAAGGATAGTAGCAGGAGCTCGTGAATATAAGCTCGCCTATCAGTCGCAATTCGAGTAGATAATTTAAGAGGATCCTAATCGGTCATGATTCCGACGTAATTCATATATACATATATATACCCCTTTTTTTTTTTTTTGCAATTGCAACAACCCATATACATATACATATACATATGAATATAAGGTTTTCTCCTTGGTGAGCCAAGTCGAGCACAAATTTTCATGCTCGAGCTCGAGCTTGTGACAAGTGTAAACGAGCCGAGCTCGTATAGGAACTACTTGTGATGCCTCATATAAAAACTAACGACATACAAAATTAAAATAAGTAGAGTAACTCTATAATCCACCACCCGAAAATTCGTCTCACAACAAATATACAAAAGTGTTTTTAAGTTCCATTGAATGTTCGATGAAACCCTATAATGAACATTAAAAAATTCCTTCACGAACGATCGATGGTTGCCCTAGCTAACGCAACCATCATCCTTACCCTCTTAAACGAACATTCAAAGTTTCCACTGCGAACGTTCAATGACATGGTGTACTGTGTGTTATAAGGTACATCTCACGCCTTCTCCATGTGTGTCAGATTGTATAACGAACGTTCGTTTAACCCTAAATAGTATACGAACTTTCGACTGTTGACAAATCAGTTGATCCTTATCCTCTGCATTTTCTTCCCTATAAATACCCATTTCCCCCCTACAATTTTCATCCGTCTATTTGCCTTCTGCGCACCATCATCATTCCATCATTTGTGTGAGAGAAATTATAGAAAAATGAGGATAATCTACCCTTATTAAGGTAACCCTTAAAGCCCAACTCGTTTTTCATAATATTAACATGTCATCATTTAAAGTTAATGTTTTTGCAAGTTTTAAGCACACAATTCTTATAGATTACACTTTTAAAAGGAAATGATAAAATGTACGTCCGTTTTGATAAAACCATTAAGTTAATATGTTTTGAAAAATATTCTTCTTAAGCTAGTAGAAGCCTTAATTATGAGTTATCACGTTTACATAGAGTACCCTTGAATTTTTCATGCATTTTGGTACCATCGAACATTCGCGACCCATGGATCGAACAATCGCTTCTGATCGGTGAATGTTCGATAATGGCAGAATTCCTGAAAATAGATTTTCAATGATGGTTTAGGGAACAATATGCTTATGATAGAATTTTAAGTAGTTATTTGCAATATTAGGGTATGTTTTGTAGTAGTGGGAATCCGAGATTTTCGAGTTTATGGATTTGCAGACGAGGTAAGTAAATACTTACAAAATTGATATCACTGAAATGCGATATGTCAGCTGACTGAACATGATTTACCTTTCTTAAATGGTATGTTACAAGAATGTTAAATTTCCATAACATTTTACAACTGTTTCAAGATGAGTACTATTTATTTTATAATGGCAATAAATGAACTATACTTAAATTGCATCATATGACATGGGTTGTTCTTTATGGTCAAATGTAAGGGGTTAATATCATTGATAGACCATATAGAATTGAACCATGACATATATAATTATAGCATGTTTTCTTTGGGGTTAAATATATTTTAGCCCCCAAACTACCACCCTTTCTTTGGATAGCCTCCCAAACTACCAATGCTTAGATTCTGGCCCCCAAACTACCACTTTCTGATTTTTTGGCCCATCCATCTATTTATGCCGTCAATTCTAACAGAAATTAGCCAAAACCCGAAAATACCCTCCTTAACCGTGAGAATTTCAAAGTGTAGGAGGGTATTTTCGAATTTCTGTTTAAAATTGACGGCATAAATGGACGGATGGGGCCAAAAAATCAGAAAGTGGTAGTTTGGGGGCCAGAATCTAAGCATTGGTAGTTTGGAGGCATCCAGAGAAAGGCTGGTAGTTTGGGGGCTAAAATATATTTATCCTTTTCTTTGCATCAAAGTATAAGTGTTTGTTGCCGGAACTATGCCTCAGTAACTATTCAAAACTAATATATTTTTTTAGGTATAGTAACGGGGGCAATACACAAGATCTTTGCGAAAAATCATGTTTGCGATTCTGTAAAAGAAACATATACTTGAGGCTTATTGCATAACCAATCTTGTAATGATTTATTTACTAAGTCTTAGACTTACATAGTGTTTGTTTCCCTCCTTTCAAACACCTCGGTGTTTGCGATTTAGCAAGTTACTAGTGTTCGAACCGAGAAATTCACTAGGATGAAGACGCCAAGCAAATTGCCCGTAGTATCAAGCCTGGTTGTTTTAAGTTAGTATGATATTTGACAAGTTGACAATTATGAGTTTGTGATCGATGATACTATTGTTATGGTTAATTACACTTAGATTCTCATATTATGTTTTTCACTTTCCGTAGTATTTAAACTCTGACAAGATATTAAAAATGGTAGTTCCACTAGGCAATTACCAGGGGCCTGTTTGGTAAGTAATTGTGTTGTGGAATATTTATGTGTTATGTAGTGAGAAGTGATTGATGTGATACAAAATTTGGGAATGTTTTATAGAAAAGTGAAAAAGTTTTGTTTTGTAGTGGAATTTTTTTTTTTGAATAATAATAAAAAATGATTGATGTGATATAAAAAGTGTAAAAAAGTTAGAATATTTTTTTTGGGAGAAGTGAAAAAAATAGAGGGAAAGTTTGAGTGGTTTGCCAAACTAACCCCAGTTAATTATGTTAAGGGAACTGCCAGTAACTCTCCAAGTTAATAAAAATTAGGGGTAATTACCTTTTCCCCCATGAACTACCAAAAAATGCGCGATGCCCCTATGAACTACCAATTCGACCAAAATAGAGCATTCAACTACCAAAGACAACAATTTTCTCCCATTCCGTCAGTTAGAGGGGTTAAAAGAAACAGTCAACGGGTCATGTGTCGTTTTACATGGAGGCATGTTGGAAGATGGTGGTAGTTCATGGGGGGAAAATAGGAAGATGGTGGTAGTTCATGGGGAAAAAATGAAGAAAATGAGGGTAAAACGGCGTGTGACGGTCACGTGACTCGTTGACCGTTTGTTTTAACCTCTTTGACTGACGGAATGGGGAAAAATGGTTGTCTTTGGTAGTTGAATGCTCTATTTTGGTCGAGTTGGTAGTTTGTGGAGGCTTTGGGCAAAAGTTGGTAGTTCATGGGGGGAAAATATAATTACCCCTAAAAATTATTACCTAATTTTGGGGTGTTACACTACTCGCTTGAGCTCGGCACGTTTACAACCATAGTATGGAAGTGTGTGCTTAATGGAAAAACTCAAGCCTTTATGCCCCCTACAAGCTATAGAATTCAAGCAACAAAATTTCGGCATATACCTACGATGCACATCATAACATCTTAACCAGTCATATAGTTCACTTAAGTTCTAGCAACTATTTGATTACGTCGTGCACTGCTTAATCACATGATTTACATCAAGTTGGACATAAATGAAAACGATCCATTAGTCATAAAATCATATCCAAAAAACTTATAACTATCCAATCTTCCAACAATATGACAACAATCATTATATTAGTGAAACTATCTGTTGGGGAATTATCATTCCCAAGCCCAAGTGGGCTACGAACAAATTAAACCGAATTAGATCCACTTTGGCCATAGTGGAGCGGTCGGATAGATAACTGCCCGGATACAAGACTCGTTATCCGGGAGGTTTACCAATCATCTTACCGGGCAAGCATTCTTGACAACTGAGGACTGGCGATCGGAAGAGGGAATGCTACCTGCCCTGATACATGAAGAGATTTAATGTACAAGATCTCTAGCATTTATTAGAATCCCCGACATTTATTTACCTAAATGCTTAACAAGGTCAGATCAGGTCAGAAGCTAGGTTAGGCGTCAACACAGCACGCCTAATTGAAGCTTCTTACACCACGATGGTAGCCTGGGCGACAGGCCTAGTCACTATTCATCTTGTACTGAATCACTGTGCATCTCATGTCAAGTGGTCAGCAATCCTGGGAAATGCGGGATCTTTCATGCATTAGGTAATCCAAAGGGAAGTATAAATAACTAGAGAAAGAGCAGGTATAGAGGACTGATAGCTCTCTTATTCATTCTAATAAGAGTACTCACTGGCTTAGGCATCGGAGGAGGCTCAGCCAGCCAACCCCTGATGCGCCTTTACTGTTTTGCATGTCCTTGGTCAGCCGACCAATCAAGAGCGACCTCATCGCATTAGTCCCTAGATGACCAACTAAGAGCTGACATGTCACCATACCGAAAACTGTACCAACACTGTCCAACAACTTTTTAAGTCTGCCAATGGCTCACTTTTAAACGCTTTCCTTATTAATATTAATCATAAACCATGTATAGTTCTATAGTGGGTCTAAACATCCATGTCATATTGCCAAATCATCGAGTCGATCACAAGGACAATTCTAATCGGTACTCCAATCATAATCACCACGATGAGTAAAGCCATGAATAGCGTATGTAAACTAGGATTACAGGTAAAAGGAGTGAGTTTCACAATTTAGTAAGTAAACACAAAGAAAGAAATAAACCTAAAGTTTTTGTGTTGCTCAAAGGGGTTTCGATTTTCAAGCCAAAATCCACTATTTTTTTAGACATTAAGCCCCATTTTCAATTGACTACCAAATCCCTAAACGTAGATGTTAGTTTGTGATTGGCTGCATTCTGTTAGACAAAATTATTTCAATGTAATGTTGCTTCTTAGGGATATTGTTATATTTAGAGTCTACACCTTGGTTATGTGCTTTAAGAAGACTCTGTGCAGAATTCAAGACAGTGAAGTTCAGATCCCTTGCATCCGTCTAGACGATGTGGTATTCCGTCCAGACGCTCGTCAGTCAAGCAATATCCGTCTGGACGACGAGAACTTTCCGTCTGGACTCCCTTCTGTGTCTAAAAGCTTCGAACTATTTCAGGTTGCATCCGTCCATATGTCTCAGTAAAATGTCCGGACATCTTTCAGTATTCGACAAGTAAAAGGATTTGCTCCAAACACAAATATGGGAAGACAGCTGCAACCGTTTTGACGACGTAGTTATTCCGTCTAGATGCCATCCTTGATAAGGCAAGTCGTGTAGAAGACGTTTAACCATCCGGAAGTCAGTCTACATTGTCCGGAAGCTTAAACCTTATTATAAAAATTACGTGTAGTAGAAGTGCAACCTTCCGGACGCTAGTGCAACACCGTCTAGATGCGGCTCTATTTAGTAAAGAATTTCAGCGAATTTGGAAAGCTGATTGCACAGTTGTCCGTCTGGACGCCCTCAACTACCGTCCGGACGCTGCCTAGAGAAAATCGATTCATACTCGATTTAGGTCTTCTATAGCCTATAAATAGAGGCCTTTAGGCATGTAATTTGTAAGAATTATATATTGAATTTCATAGTGTTTAAAGAGTATAATTTAGGAGTTATTGTGCTGATCAGTTTGCTTTCAAGCTGTTGCCAAAGTGTTGTTGCTGTGTTCATATGAAGTCTATCTTAGGGAGGAGCCGTAAGGTAAATGATTCAATTGAAGACCCCTTCAAGTAGGTGACTTGGTTGGGAAGCGTTCGTGTTGGTTTACACGTCAAAGTTCAAGGTACGATCACTGCGTAAGGATATGCGAGTGCAATTGCTTTGTAACTAGCTTTGCCTTCTAGATAGTGGATATCCTGGCTTTGGTTGTCTTGAAGTGGTTTTTCTCTTAATTAAGTTTTCACTTCGTTAACAAAATATTTGTGTCTTTTAAATTATACTTTTACAATATTTTGTTATACGTTACCCACACGCACGTTAAATTAGAAGTCACTTTATTTTTCAGTAGACCACCAAAATACTAAGACAACAGAAGAGAAATGGAGCATTGAATTGTGTGGGGGACTCAAAGACTCCAAGTTTTACTCCCAAATCCAAAACCCATAAAATAAACTCACAACAACTAATGGGTAAGTCAACAAGAGTATAAAAACCTTAAAACAAAATCATTCACCCATTTTCAGCTAGATATGAAGGAGCATCAAATTTAAAAGAAAAATTAAACAGTAATGAGAATTAAAGAGAAATTGGAAAAGGGTGAAAATTTTGTTTACTTGAAATGCTTATTGAGTTTGTTGGTTGAGGGAGAAAATAAACCAAAGGGGGAAAAATGGAGTTTTCGTGTATGGAGGAAAATAAAAAAGAAGAGACGAGAGAGACAAAGAAAATGGGAAAAAAATTATTTGACTTTCCCTTTCTTATAGTGAGCCTGTGCATTGTTTGCAAAAGCTTGAGCATGTAGGGTTGGCAATTTTTGACAACATTTTTTTATTTAATTACTGAATAAGTCATTAGCCACTATGAGTCCACTTATTATGGGGTAATCGGGTTTGGGTCATAATCGGGTCAACCCGATTATGACACGATAGACCCACCAGACACGACTACAACCCGTTTGTTTTTTTTTTTTTGTTTTTAAAAAAAAAAAACTGAAACAAACCTAGCGGCCGCATCTTTTCTTTTCGGTTTCCCTTTTCACTTTCTTTCACTTGGTTTCACATTTTCACACCTCCTCTCCTTCAGCCCGAATCAGCCGTTTCAACTTTCAGTGGTTTCATAATCATGCCTCCTCCGATGCTACGATCCTCAGACACTGCTCCCTAAGCGATCGTCGACCCACTCGTCGATCGAGCGCTGGTTGAACCGGAACGCCCTCCTAAGTCCTGATGACCTCGCTGAGATGGTCGAAGAAGTTGCCAGAAACCCGAGTCTGATCCGATCGGTCGCCTTTTGCATCTCCTTCCTCTGATTCATTTTGTTGCTGTGGATCTTCTTCGATGATGTCGAGCTCGTCAATTTTGTCTTCGGAAGTGGAAACGTCGTCGTTTTGGGCATCGGAGAGGAGGGGTTTGGAGTCCACGCCTATTCGTGAGTTGGTGAAGTAGTGGTGGTGGTGAGGCTGAGATGGGGCGTGAGAGAGGCGCGTGTACAGGACAGAGACAGATGAGGAGCCGAGGAGGAGCAGCGTTGAGATGAAGACGAAGACGAAGTCACAAGTCACAACTGGTTACTCGGGTCGTGTTCGGGTTTGAATATTCAACCCGATTTTATAATCGGGTCGGGTTCGTGTTGAACCCGAATATGTAATCGGGTCGACACGAACCCGACCCGCTGACCCGAATTGCCAAGCCTATGAGCATGTATGTGTCAATTTGAACGTACCTAAATTGGTTGAATGTGCTCCATTGATAAGGTACGATCTTGGTGATGTGTGGTATTGAATCAATGCCCTTTAATGAGGTATGCCATTGGCAATGTGTCGCTTGGCAATGAGGTACGACTTTGGGCGAGCATGGAGCCAAATTCCCTTCATTTTGTAGGTTGTGACCGTTATCAAGTGTCGTGCTATATTGCATTTTTACTAGTAGGCTAAAGATGTAACAAGGTTCCTCGCTGAGAATAATAGGATAGTTGGAATTAAATTGTGGGGCAATAATCCTTTGCGCTACATCCCAAATTGTTTTACGTGCAAGTTCCTACGTCCCAATCGAGGCTCGTAGTTTGGGATTGATTACCCCGGCCCAAATCGTGAGCTCCTGGGCCTCTGTTCTCAACTAGTGTTGCCTTTAGTGGATATTCAGTATATCATAATCTATTCCATTAAAATCTACAACGTTTAGATTGAGAAAACTCCCGTTATGTTATATTGTTATTGATCCACATAGCTTATTAAGTTGGTTTTAATACCATTTATCATGATTTTGATATGGTGAGAGCCACGATTATACAAAAGAACTAATTATAACTGCAACAAACACTTCTGGTATGGAACCCATGACGAACTTGGCAACATCGTCTCTTTAGGAATGACAATTCAAGTTCACGAGTGTTCATTTCGTGTCAAGCAATATGTATATTACTATATGGGTCAGCATGAACCCAACATCTAATTAAATAAGTTAAACTTTTCAACCAATGACACGACTCGTTTAATTAAATGAGTAACACGACACAACCCATATTACTCGTTTAATAAATAGATCATGTTGAGTTGACCTGAACATGGCCATTTTCTATCCGTTTTCGACATGTTTAATATACATGGGTTTAATAGATCTAATTACTCAGTATGACCTGATTAACACAATTTCATATCTTATAAGTGCATGCATTATATCAATTATACACGTTCATAAATAGATTCATGACAATCAATATCCAATTAACCATAATCATAATTAATAAACATAACTCAACTTCTCCACGTAATATCCCTTCGGAATAATATTGCATTCCAACAAAAGTTCATCTGCATAAACAAACATATAGTTATAAAAGAAAATAAGATTACATGTATAATTAGATTTACACTTTAGGACTTAAATTTTTGAAGGCTAAAAAAAAATCATACAACTTATACGGGTTATTTATGAGTTAAGCGAAGCGACACAAAATTGTCCCGTTTGTTAATAGTATCTAACTGAATTGATCATGTTTGACCCGGATCTTATTTTACTATATTCTAACTCGTTAATTTTGTGTTGCCAACCCTACTCACGGTTTAGCGTGTCCCGTGAACCGTGATCAAATTCTATACCGTGGGCTTTTTATGGTGCTTATCAAACATCCGACCCAACAAGAAACCCACCAGCCACATGAAAACCCGAACCAACAGGCTTAATCCATGACAGCATTTAGCATCATCCCCTCCCCCGAAATTGCCCAAAACCCCCCTACAACTTGTGTCAGATTCCCCTGAAACCCCGTTCGCCAAGGATTTCCCCATGAAAACCCACCTGCTCACCACCCTATCGCTCTCCCACCCTTCTCGCTGATCCACCCCCACTCCTCAAACCCACCCTTTTTTCAGTCTCTAGGGTTTGCGATTCTTTTCTCTGTAAATGTCGCTCCCTCCTGTACAGTGCATATGCGTCACAGAGGACCTTCTTCGCGAATGGAGGAACGGAAACCCTAGCTTCAAGGTCCCCGACCCCGTCCCCATGCTTCGCTTCCTCTACGAGCTCTGCTGGACCATGGTTCGCCCTCTCTTCCAAGTTCTATGGCTCTACATACATATACGTGCGTAACTTGTTTCTTCTTAGGATTTGGGAATGAGTTTTTGTGTGCGTGTGATTGCTAGGTTCGCGGCGACTTGCCGTTTCAGAAGTGCAAAGCGGCGTTGGACTCGGTGGAGTTCACGGGTAGTGTATCGGACGAAGAGTTGGCTTCGGGTTTCGCGGATATTGTGACCCAAATGGCTCAAGATGTGAGTTTTTTGTTTTTGGATTTTTCTGACAATAGGTTAGGAACATGAATTTTGAAGCCACAGTAAACGTATATATAAAGGAGTGTAGTAATACATTGGAGCCAAACAAGCACAACCGGTTTCTTTGCTTTTGATATAATTTTTCAGCCACTTTATTGAGTGTGTATGGTTTAAAATTTGTTAGCTGGAGGGTTGGAATTGAGAGTGGCAACCTCTCACTTGGAATGGGTGTTTGAGTCCTGCCTTTCAACAAGGAGGTTGTGAGTTAAACCCTTGTTGGGAGTTTAAGTATTTGGACAATGAGCTTTTCCTTAATTGTGCTGTTTCGGTGTTGTGGCATTTTGGTGTTGCCTCTTCTTGCCCAAAAGTTATAGCATTATTATGCGTGATGTTACTGTATAGTGTGGTTTTGTTGTTTTACTGATGACCTGATATATTATGTATTTGATACTAGTCCATAAGCTTTTCCTTACATGGATTTATTCACTTCTTTTGCAGCTTGCAATGCCAGGAGAGTATCGTTCTCGCCTCACAAAATTTGTAAGTATAAGAGAAATATTAAGTTTTCAGATAATTTGTATGATAACTTATGAATGTTTGGATAGTTTTCAAATTTTGGAGGGAAAACAAATGTTTTCATATGATTTGCTTTCATTGGAGGTAGGCAAATTTTGGATTTAGTGTTAATTGCTAATGAATATCTGGATAGTTGGATTAGATCGGGAGAACCCGGAGTGTTGTGCAAGTTGGATTTGTTGAAGGCGTGTGATCATATAAATTGGGAGTTCTTGTTTTATTTGTTGAAGAGATGTAGATTTGTGGAGAAATGGAGGGATTGGATAGAGCATTTTTTTTGATAAGTAATTTAAAATTCAATAAAAAGCGCAGATGGGCGCAACCCTAATACACGGGAAGTAAACAAGAGAGCCCCTAAACGGGAGGAACAACTAATAAATTAAGAAAGTCTACGTAAGTAGAAACACCTAGATGGCAAAGATGGGGTGCTATCCATAGATATAGCGTGTTAAGAAGACGCTTCCTTAATACTACCATTACAGTCTCGACATCTTCAAAAAGCCTCGCATTCCGCTCCCGCCAAATGCTCCACAAAACACAGTGAGGAACTAAACGCCAAACATTTTTAGCTAGGCCATGCCCTCGAAAAGCACCCCAAGTAGTCAACAAATCCAGCACCGATTGTGGCATGACCCATTCAATTCCAAATAAAGAAAACATAAAACTCCAAAGGTCACGGGCGGTGTCGCAATGAAGTAACAGATGATCAATAGACTCCCCCTTCTTTTTACACATACAACACCACTCAATAACCACAATATTCCTCTTTCGCAGATTGTCATGAGTCAAAATTTTACCTAAAGCTGCAGACCATACAAAGAACGCCACCCTTGTCGGAGCCTTAGCACACCATATATTCTTCCACGGGAATGATGGACCATCTTTCCTACTAAGTGCTTCATAATATGACCTTACTTCAAAATAGCTCCTTGTAGAGAGGTTCCAAACTAACTTGTCACCCTCTCCTTGTCGAATCGGAGTGGAGTACAATCGCTCGAAGAAAGAGAGCACCATCTCCATCTCCCAGTCCTGAAGTTGCCGCGTAAAGAGAACATTCCAATGAATATTTCCATTATGAACAGCCAAATTATCTACCACCATTACCGCTTTGTTCCTCACAAGACTATACAGAACTGGAAAACAATGTTTCAAAGATCTCTCCCCACACCACCGATCATGCCAGAAACTGATATGTGACCCATCCCCTACCACAAACCGAACATAATTGCAAAACTTCTCCCACCCTTTCCTGATATATTTCCAAACCCCTACTCCATAGGAACCCGACACCTCAATAGAGCACCACCCACCCTTTAGGCTCCCAAATTTGGCGTCAATCACCAAACGCCATAAAGCCTCTCTCTTCCTACCATATCTCCACAACCATTTACCCAAAAGAGCTTGGTTAAACTGGGTGAGGTTGTGAACTCCCAACCCCCCTGAATGCAACGGAGTACAAATCCTGTTCCATTTCACTAAATGAAATTTGGCCTCATCCCCTATGCCACCCCATAGGAAATCCCTCTGGATTTTTTCAAGACGATTAGCCACCCTCAAAGGAATAGGGAACAACGACAAGAGATATGTGGGGAGATTGGACAGCGTGCTCTTAATAAGAGTCAACCGTCCGCCCTTTGACAAATACATACGCTTCCAACCAGCCAGCTTCATTTCCATTTTCTCAACCACCCCTATCCAAGTAGGAACGGACTTATAAGAGGCACCCAAAGGCATACCCAAATACGTCATAGGCAAAGACCCAACCCTACAACCCAAAAGCTGGGCCAACCCTTCAACATCCTCCACCTCACCAATAGGAACAATTTCTGATTTTCCTAAATTGATCCTTAATCCCGAAACTGCCTCAAAACAAAGAAAAATGCACCTCAGATGTCGAATTTGTTCTTCTTGCGCCCCACAAAAAATCAACGTATCATCAGCAAACAATAAATGATTCACTACTATTGCCTCTGACTCTCTATGTCCCACAGTAAAACCTGTCATCGAACCCTGCTCCACCGCAGTAGCCAGCATCCGGCTCAAAGCCTCCATAACCACCACAAATAATAAAGGCGACAAAGGATCACCTTGTCTCAACCCGCGAGAGCTAGTAAAGAAACCCGACGGAGTTCCATTGATAAGGACGGAGAATCTCACTGTAGAGATACAAAAACGAATCCAAGCTCTCTATTTCTCCCCAAAGCCACAACGTTGTAATAAGTAAAGCAAGAAGTCCCAATTCACATGATCATAGGCCTTTTCCAAATCCAACTTACACAACAACCCAGAATCCCCTGAACGGATTTGACAATCCACACATTCATTAGCAATAAGCACTAAATCCAAGATTTGTCGACCACCAATGAACGCATTTTGGGTGTTTGAAATAATCTTACCCAAAACTGATTTAAACCTGTTCGCAAGGACTTTGGAAATAATCTTGTAAATTCCCCCTATAAGACTGATAGGCCGAAAGTCACTCACATCCACAGCATCATTCTTCTTTGGAATCAGAGAGACAAAAGTAGCATTGAAACTCTTTTCAAACTTGCCTCGAGAGTGAAAATCTGCAAAAACAGCCATAATGTCATGCTTTAATATATCCCAACACTTCTGAAAAAAAGCCATAGTGAAGCCGTCGGGGCCCGGTGCCTTATCTCCGTTGAAATCTCTGATGACATCCCACACCTCCTTCTCCTCAAACCCTCTCTCTAGCCAGCTACTCTCATCTTCATCAATTGAAAGAAAAGAAAGGCCCTCGACCCTTGGCCGCCAAGAACAATTCTCAACATACAAGTTTTTGTAAAATTGAACTATATGCTCCTGAATCTCCCTTGGATTTTTGGAGATTTCACCATCTATGCTTATAGAGTCCACTTGATTAAATTTGCGACGCGAGTTGGCCATCCTGTGAAAAAATTTTGTGTTCTTGTCCCCTTCCTTCAACCACAAAGCTCTAAATTTCTGTCTCCATATTATTTCCTCAAACAGAAGAGTTTTCTCTAGCTCTCTAGACATATCTATCTTGCGAACCTTCTCTTCCTCCTCTGGACCTCGGCCTTCATCAACTGAATCCAGCTCACAAATGCCCTCCAATAATTCTTTCTTCTTCTTCCCTACATCACCAAACACTTCAGCATTCCATTTCTTCAAATCTGTCTTCAATGCCTTCAGTTTAAACGCCAAAATGTGACTTGGAGAACCCGAACACTCATAAGACGACCACCACTTCATGATTTGCTCAACAAAACCCTCATATTTTAGCCACATGTTCTCAAATTTAAAATACCTTTTTCCTCCTCTTGGTGCCCCACAATCCAAAAACAAAGGGAAGTGATCGGACAGAAGTCTTGGAAGCCTCCTTTGAGCTACTTCAGGATAGTGTTCCTCCCACTCCACAGAAATTAAGAACCTATCAATTCTAGACCATGTGTGGTTATTTGACCATGTAAATTGGCCATCTTGAAGAGGTAGATCCACCAAGTTCTGCATGAAGATGAAATCTGAAAATTCTTCCATAGCAACTGAGAAACTGGCATTGCCCGACCTCTCACTCGGAAAGCGAACAACATTGAAATCTCCCCCAATACACCACTGCAACTCCCAACAACTCATCAATCCAGCTAACTCAACCCATAAATCCCTCCTATCCCTGTCATCATTTGGGCCATAAACCCCCGCAAAAGCCCAAGAAACATTATCACCAATGTTGCGGAAAGAACAAGCAACCGTATATCTACCTATACATACCTCCACTTTCTCCACCACTCTCCTATCCCACATAAGTAAGATCCCACCCGACGCGCCATTGGCTCCCAAATAACACCAATCAACCTGATTACACCCCCATAAACTCCGCACCACCTCCCTTGAGATTATTGCCATCTTAGTCTCCACCAAACAAACAATATCCGCCCTCCATTCTCTTAGAAGCCCTCTAATTTCTACTCTTTTTTTCATCTCATTAAGCCCTCTAACATTCCACGAAAGTAATTTAGGCATCATAACTGCAGAAAGAACCCCTACCTTTAGTGCGACCTCTAGCCGATAGAACCCCTTTCTTCTCATAATTCAAGGACCAAGCCAACCTGTTTAGTTCTCTCTTCCCTTTTGCCCCTTTGTTCAACCGACACAAGGTCTTAGGACTGGCCGAGGATCTTCCTCCAGCAGCTTCTATCTCCTCAAACATAGCTAACATTCTGTCCTCAAATCCTTCGCAAGATAATCCGATAGCTTGATAACATCTCATAACTTTTTCCACCACCCATCTAGGTGATATCCTGTGCTTTTCTCCCCCTTTTGCTGCCAAAGGTGTGATTTCCAGCGTTGCACCACTCTCCCCCTCCTCATTAGAATTTTTTTCTTCTAGTTCTAACAGGAGATCGCTTCTAACATCCTGTGCACCACTGTCCAGCAGAGCTTTTCCCTCATCAGTTACCCCTGAATCTTCCCAAAGTCAGTTCTCCCCTTGATTTCCCACTAAAACAGGTTCACATATCACCATCTGCAAATTGTTAATGTCCATCATCTTTGTCACTGAGCTTGTACCCACAGCAGGAGCAACCATCTCATTACAAGTACAGTCTGTAACCAGGAGCTCCGACAAGACTCCCGAAACCTGCTCCCCTACTTCAGTATTTTTGTTACCCTTCAAAAAGCCACCGTCCACCTGAAGAGCCACTGCTGCATCTTCTCCTTCTTCACCACACATCACGACCTCAGGCAGATTCAGCCGAAGAGAATTTTCTGGTTTCTCAGACCTCACGTTCTGCCCCACAACAGGGACCTGTCCCTGTTTTCTAGTCCAAACAGCCTTAGAAATTCCAGACTTCCGACGTTGATAAACACGTTGAAAAACACGACTGGAATGATCTGAACTAAACCCAAGAGCAGAGACGCCGGAATCCTTGTCTTTACGCACCTGATGTGCTGCGGAAGTTGAAGCTCCAGCATGCATAGAAAACAGAGGGGTCGGAATGGGTCTTAGGCATGATCCAGCTTTAGCTTTAACAATAAACTTGGGCTTTTTGATGGGAAAACCCAGTGAGGCTTTACCTATAGAAGCATGGGCCCCTTTAGAGGAATATAATACCGTAGAGGTACTCACTGATTTTTTGGAGATGGGCCGGGTATCCTTAGAACCCATAAAGGCCTGTTTGGTCTTAGGAGCATCGTGAGAAGCAAACTGCTTCTGACTGATATCCAGGTGTCCTTCCTCCAGCAAGAGAAGATCCGTTAGACAAAGACCTATCTCCTCGTGCAGAGCTGCCAACGACTCCCTTAGCCTACGGACACCTAGACAATCACCAGAGAAGACATTGCGTGATGCGGCGGCAGACGTGTTGGCAGACCCAACTGCTTCTCTCCTTGGGAATGGGACCTGCGACTTTCCTGATGCGCGAGACACCGGAGCTGGTTTCTTCTTCAAGTCCTTCGCCGGAAATAATACTCTGGTCAGGCTATCGTGAGCCGCCTTTGAAGGAAACATCGACGAAGTAGGGGCCGGAAACACCGGAGCCTTTGCATGAGCATGAAAATCCTTCACCGGAGCCTGCACCTGATAAAGTTCCTTCTTCCCTGTTTCTTTAGAAACTTCCAACCACCTTGGAATTCTTGCTACAGGCTGACAGGAAGGACCAAACGGCTCTTCATTCACTGGCAGAGCCGAAGTTAACACCTCTGCAAAACTCCTCCTTGTGTCCGCTTTTGTCCCAGCTAGTGGAACTTTCGGTGCACTAATTTGCTTCGTGACCCTGGACTGATCTGCTTGAAGATGACTGATGGCTAAGCGGAGCTCCACCTCAAACCGCTCCCAACCCTCACCGTATCTTCCTTTCGGCACTAAAATGGAACCATTTTTCTTCCTGCCCTCATATTCTTCAACAAGCAGGAAAAAACCATGCCTATTAGAGCATTGTTGTCCAAGAATACGGGGGAAGCCAGCAACGGATTGATTCCAAAAAACTCTAGAATCTTGTACCGAAACTAGCTCATCAAACGACTTGATCAGCCAGACTGCCTCATCTCTACGTAGAAGGATAGACCTCATCACTCCTTTGCACTTCTCTCGTATCCGAATCCCAGTAGAACCTCCCACCACCGACAAGTCGAAGTCCTTAGACTCAACAGACCATCGACTCACAGACCTCATTCTTCTTATATCTCCCAATTGTTAAGCAGAAATGGATAGAGCATTGTATTTCTAAGGTGCGATTTTCCATTCTTGTAAATGGTACGCTGTCCGGATTTTTTTCTAGCTCTCGTGGATTGAGAGAGGGGGATTTTTTAGCGCCGCTATTGTTTGTGGTGGTTATGGAGGCTCTGCTACAGTGTATATGAGACTTTTGTCAGGCTTTGCAGTGGGGTCGAGGAATAGTGAAGAGTTGTTAGTGTCTCATTTACCGTTTGTTGACGTTACATTGATTTTTTGAGATGCAAATTCCGGACAAATTTGACATTTGTGGTATATTTTCTTATGTTTGAGTCTGTTTCGGGATTGAGAATTAATTTTGCAAAATCAGAAATTGTTCCTGTAAGCGAAGTGGGAGATGTAGAAGAACAGGTCAATTTTCTTGATTTTAGAGTATCTTCGTTGCCATTGAAGTACTTGGGTTTGCCATTGGGTGCCTCTTACAAGGCCATATATATATTTTTTTTGATAAGTAAAATATATTAAAAAAGGCGCAAAGGGGCGCAACCCAAAGTACACAGGAAGTATACAAGGAACCCCTAATGAAAAGAACAAAGAGAACATCTATCTAAGAAATCTAAATAGGAACAATCATACAATAACTTAAATCTATCTTTCCACAAAAACAGCATTTGAAGCATCTTTCTCTTCAGATTCACCAAAGAATTCTCACAATCTTCAAAACAGCGAGCATTCCGTTCCCTCCAAACGCACCACATCAAACACAACGGAGCCATGCGCCAAATCTGAATCGCAGTCCGATTACCCTTCTGGCCCCTCCAACTCCCCAACATGTCTATCATCGACCCCGGCATAACCCACTCCACCCCAAACAATTGCAGCAGAGCCCTCCACAAATCTGTAGCCACCATACAATGCAGAAACAAATGATCAATAGATTCTCCAGCTGTCTTACACATAGAACACCAATCCATGACGATAATGTTTCTCTTTCGAAGGTTATCCAAAGTTAAAGATTTCCCTAAAGTAGCCGTCCAAACAAAGAAAGCCACTCTCAAGGGAACATTAACTTTCCAAATACTTTTCCACGGAAAAGAAGACTGAGTAGGACTAGACAACAACTTATAGAATGACTTAACCTCAAAAGATTTCTTTCTCGCTGGCACCCAACACAACTTATCCTCACCCTCGCTGCTAACTTTGAGAGAATACAACATCCCAAAGAACCTACTAACCACTTCGACCTCCCAATCATGAACTGAACGAGAAAAGACCATATTCCATAAGATGGTGCCATTTTGTCTCTGCATGATATCCTCCACCCAAGCATCCTTATTTCGAGCAATCAGGAACAAATCTGGAAAGAGGATCTTCAAGGGAGTTTCCCCACACCAAACATCATGCCAAAACAAAACTTTCGAGCCATTCCCGATCTCATATCTCACATGCGCAGCAAAAATATCCCATCCCCTCCTAATACTTTTCCACACACCAAACCCATAAGAACCCCCACCTCCTTAGAACACCAACCACCCCTCAAACTACCATATTTGACATCCACCACCTTTCTCCAAAAAGCATTTCTCTCCATAGCATATCTCCATAACCATTTACCCATCAAGGCTTTGTTGAACATAACCAAATTTCTCACTCCAAGCCCCCCCGACGCTTTAGAGGAGCAAATCGTACGCCAATTAACCAAATGAAATTTAAATTCATCACCAACACCACCCCAAAGGAAATCTCTCTGAAGCTTCTCCAAACGATTAGCCACTCCCACAGGAATAGGGAAAAGAGAAAGAAAGTACGTAGGTAAGCTTGAGAGAGTACTATTAATCAAGGTTAACCTCCCCCCTTTAGATAAACACACCTTCTTCCACCCCGCTAGTCTAGCTTCCATCTTCTCAATAACATTGTTCCACATATTAGGATCTTTATATTTAGCACCCAACGGAAGGCCCAAATACTTTATCGGCAGCAAGGCCACACCACACCCAAGGATAGTAGCCAACTCCTCGACATCCCCAACCTCACCCACCGGAACCATCTCAGTTTTGGATAAATTGATTCTCATACCCGAAACTGCTTCAAAACAAAGCAGCAAACACCTCAAATCTCGGATCTGATCAACAACAGGATCACAGAAAATCAGCGTATCATCCGCAAATAATAAGTGAGAAACCATCAGAGCATCATGGGAACTCGAATCCACTGAGAAACCCGATAATCGCCCACTATCAACCGCCGCGTAAATCATCCGACTGAATGCCTCCATCACCATTACGAACAGGAGCGGGGACAAAGGATCCCCTTGTCGAAGACCCCGAGAACTACGAAAGAACCCCGAAGGCGACCCATTAATATTAATGGAAAAACAGACAGTAGAGATGGAATGAGCAATCCAGCCAACCCATTTCTCCCCAAAACCACATCTTTTTAAAACATAAAGCAGGAACTCCCAATTGACATGATCATACGCCTTCTCCAAATCCAATTTACAAATAATGCCCGGAATTCCAGAACGAATCCTACTATCCACGCATTCATTGGCCACCAAAACAGAATCCAAAATTTGCCTCCCCTCAATAAACGCATTCTGAGACTGAGAAACAACCTTCCCCAAAACCACCTTCAACCTATTAGCCAGAATCTTAGAGATGATTTTGTACATACCACCTATTAAACTGATAGGACGAAAATCCTTGATATCCACCGCTCCAGCCTTCTTAGGAATCAACGACACAAAAGTTACATTAAGGCTCTTTTCAAATTTACCGGTAGAATAAAACTCCTTAAGAACCGCAAAAATATCATTCTTCAAAATCTCCCAACACTTCTGAAAGAAAGCCATCGAGAAACCATCAGGCCCCGGCGCCTTATCCCCTTTGAAGTTCTGGATAACCGCCCAAATTTCGTCTTCCTCAAACTCCCGTTCCAACCATCTTCTATCTTCTTCATCAATGGAGGAAAAAGATAAGTCATCTACCCTTGGTCTCCACTGAAATTGCTCACTATATAGCTTCGCATAGAAATCCACAATGTGATCTTTGATAACAGTCCTATCCTCAGTCAATTGACCATCCACCACCAGAGCCTCGATCATATTATGCCTTCTATGAGAATTAGCCATTCGGTGAAAAAATTTAGTATTGCTGTCCCCCTCTTTTAACCACAAAGCCCTAGACTTCTGTCTCCAACTCACCTCTTCAAGAAAGACATGCTTCTCTAAATTTCTGGAAGTTTCTTCTCTCTTTAGTTTCTCTTCGTCAGATAACGGCCTCTCCTCTGCAATCAAATCCAGCTCACACAGATCATTCTGAAGTTTCTTTTTATTAGCCCCTACATTCCCAAACACTTCCTCATTCCATTGTTTAAGGTCAAGTTTCAAAGCTTTTAACTTTCGAGCGAACACATAACTCGGCGAACCTTCATACACATACGAACTCCACCAACCCTTCACCAGCTCCACAAAACCTTCCGCTTGCAACCACATATTCTCAAACTTAAAAGACCCCCTGCCTCGTCTCCCGATGCCGCAATCCAACAGCAAAGGATAATGATCCGAAAGGAGCCGAGGCAAACGCCTTTGAGAAACCTCAAAAAAATAATCCTCCCAATCTGAAGAAAGCAAGAAACGATCTATTCTGGACCAAGAGCGGCAATTAGACCAAGTGGATCTCCCCCCAACCAAAGGAAGATCGATGAGAGCCTGGTCAAAGATGAACTCAGAAAACTCAACCATAGCCTGAGAAGATCTCGCTTCCCCCCCTCTTTCGCTCGGATACCGAACAATGTTAAAATCCCCCCCCATACACCACGGCATCTCCCAAATATTCCTCAAACCCGCCAATTCATCCCAAAGACCTCTTCTATCACAATCATCATTAGGCCCATAAACACCCGCAAAACCCCACTCAAAATTGTCTGACACACTACGAAATGCACAGGCTACCACATATCTTCCCACATACTCTTCAATCTTCTCAACTACTCTTCTATCCCACATCAACAAAATACCTCCCGACGCTCCTCTAGAACCCAAAAACAGCCAATCCACATAAGCACAACCCCAAACACTATAAACAATCTCCCTGGTAATTAACTCCACCTTAGTTTCTTGTAAACATACAATGTCTGCCTTCCACTCCCTCAACAACCCCCTAATCTTCGTTCTTTTGTCCAGCTCGTTCATGCCCCGCACATTCCAAGAGATGATTTTTGGCTTCAACATTAACCATTGCCAGCCCTCCCCTTCCTAGTCAACCTAGACGATTGACCTCCTTTCCCTTCATAATTCACCGAACACTCTAACCTCTTCACTTCACGTAGACCACGGTTCCTCATAGGACTTGGACTATTGAACTGCCTCATTCTATCAGAAAACCGCTGAGTTTCAATAACATTAAATAAATCCAACAGCTTCTCCTCAAAGCCTGGACAAGAAATTCCAACAACTTTGCAAAAACCTCTGATTCTCTCAATCACCCAATCTGTTGACTCATTTCCAATATCTTTCTCCACCACTGCCAAAGGCAGAACCTCCAGCATCTCATCTCCCCCCAAATCCTCTTCTGAACAAGACACCAAAGCAAGACTATTAACCCCCTCACCCTTCTCCCGAAAATCCATCTCTCCCAAAGCAGTATCAAATGCTGCCTGCTTTAGACTATCGGTCCGTTGCTCACCCACCTCACTGCCGTCTCCTGCACCAGGACTCAACACAGAATCCGGTTCGAGCTTACCCGCCAGCTCACTTTCTCTGCCTTCGTGATTCTGCTCCTCCTCCTCCTGATTTTCCGCCGGTCCAGGACTAGAGACGAACGACACCTGGTTTTCAAGCAGTGTGACCTCCTCTATGGTCGTTATCAACTCTCCGGTGGCCCCATCATCCCCCACTGATCCAGCTCCATTTTCCTCCAAAGAGGTCCCCACTCGCACAGCCCTACTCCCCAACCCTTCAGACTCCGAACCAGAGTGAACAGGATCGGAAACTACCTCCAGCATACTGTTCGGCGTTATCTGCCTTTGCTCGACCAATTCCTCTACGGATTCTGTCGACATCCCAGTCTGGGCCGACTGCCTACGTTGGTACCGACGTTTATAAGTTAACTGTGGGCTTCCATCAATTTCATGGACAGCAGCATGTTTTCCTTTAGCCTTAGTCACCTCTTGGTCCTGCTCTCTGAAGCCCAACGCTTCCTGACCCATTTCGTTATCTGTTTGACCTTTGCTTGGGCTATCGGTAGACTTGGCCTCATCCCTCCGCAGGCCCAACTCCAGAAAACCCAACCATCTCGTGGCTTCTTCACGAATGGAAAGAAGCAAATTTTTGAATTTCGCCAGCTGTAGTTGTCCTTCCCCAGAAACCACAGAGTCGGTCAGCATGGATTGCGCTCCACCAAGTCCTTTGCAGTCTCCTCCCTCCGTCATCATCGGCTGCTCTTCCGGTCTTGCCAAAATTGACAAGGGTTGCTCTCCTGAAATACCCAGAATGCCCTTGCTCGATTCTCCTTTCTCCAGCTCACTGCCGTGCCCTTTTAACGCCGCCGCAAACGTTCGGCCATCAAGAGTCGCCGGCTTCATCATCTTCATCGAAGCACTTGGTATATTTCCGCCCATTGTCCCCCCAATCGCTTTTTTCTCAAAGGATTTCTCAATTCTCCTTAGTTGCGCTAGACAATTTGCCCAACCGCAACCTTCTCTTCCCTCTGGAATAATCACAGACGTTCGTCTTCCTCCATAGCCATATTCTGAAAGTTCCAAGAATCTTCCGTGGACGTTCCCCCTCCGTTGCAGGATAAACACCATAGAACCCACCCGAAGTGTCCTGCAGAAATCCCGTATCTCCCCACCCTGCTTCAGTTCCTCCATCGATCTCCTAAACCACCCTACACTTAACTTGGTAAGGAACACTGCCCTGAAACGACCCTTGTTCCACTCAGCTAGCCGTATTCCATCCCCAACGCAAGCATCCGACCGAAACTCGAACGATTTCGCTTCAACGTAAAAGTAACCGACATAACCCATCACCCTACTGTCTCTGACCGATTGCTGCTGAGCCGGGCCCAACTCGCTGTCCGACTCGTCGCTCGAGACGTCCTGGTACGCAACTCCAATTTATGGTACAAAGTACTAAGTTGCTTATTTTAAGATGAAAAAGAAAAAAAAAAAAGAGTGTAAAATTCAAGAAATGGTTGAATTGCATCTTTGCACTAAAAGATGCAAGAGGTAGAAGCAATTGAAGAGAAGACAATTGAAAAGGTAAACGACGGTTCAGTTGTGTGCAAGGGAGACCAATGAATGCACTAAAGGGGTGATTTTGTTCAAAAAAATACAAGGCCATATATATTTGGAATGGCATTATTGAAAAAATGAAATGACGGTTGGCTGGATGGAAAAAACTTTATTTATATAAGGGTGGTAGGTTGATTAAGAGTACACTATCCAATTTACATACGTATTATCTCTTTTCCCAATTCCAATGGGAGTGGCTAGTAGGCGTGAGAGGCTTCAAAGGGATTTTTTATGGGGTGGTATTGGGGATAAGTTTAAATTTCATTTAGTGAATTGAGTAAGGATTTGTTCTCCGATAAAATCAGGTGGGTAGGGAGTTAGAAATCTGATTCAGTTCAATAGAGCCCGTTTGGAAAAGTGGTGGTTGCGGTATGCTACGGATAGAGAGGCACTATGGAGATTGGTGATAGAGACTAAATATGATAGTATGAGTTGGGGGGGGGGGGGGGGGTTAGGTCTCTAAGGAGGTAACAGAGACATATGGAGTGGGAGTTCGGAAATATATAAGAAGGGGTGGGAAACGTTTTCAAAATTTGTTAGATTTGAGGTGGGTGGTGGGTCAAAGGTTAGTTTTTGGCATGATTTGTGGCATGGGGATGGTCTGTTGAAGGTATCTTATTTGGATTTGATCAGTATTGCACAGAGAGAGGATGTGTGGGTGGTGGATAACTTTTTTTTTTTTTTTTGATAAGAGTAATATCATTAAAAAACGCGAAGCGCAATCAAGTACACATGGAGTATACAAGAGAAGCGTCTAAAAAGGAGAAGAAAAAGGAACAAGAAAATCATGAAAGCTAATCACTAATGGAGCTAGGAACGCAATAGTCCAAGAGAACAAAGAAAAAGTAATGAGCTCTTCAATCGTCATTTCTTTGTCCTCGAAATGTCTACCATTTCGTTCCCTCCACAAGCACCGCAAAAGGCAAGAAGGAACTATCTTCCACACAACAGCGTGGGTGGTGGATAGCTTGTAGCTTAAAGAAGGAATATTCATTGGAATGTAAGTTTTACTAGACTAGTTCAGGATTGGGAGGTGGAGGTGGTAGTATCTTTCTTCGAGAGGTTGTATTCTTTTAGACTAATACACGGAGATGGGGATAGAATAGGATGGAGTCCTTTTATAAGGAGTAAGTTTGTAGTGAAGTCGCTTTATCAAGTGCTAATTGGTTCGAATGGATTCTCTTTCCCTTGGAAGAGTATATGTAGAGTCAAAGCTCCCTTGCGGATGGCATTCTTTGTGTGTACAATAGCTAGATATTGACACTGGATAACTTGAGAAAGATGAATGTTGTGGTAGTTGAGTGGTGTTTCATGTTGCAAGAAGAGTAGGAAGTCTATTGATCATTTAATAACTCATTGTGAAGTATCAAGGGGGTTATGGAGTTCCATTTTGAATCTGTTTGGTGTAGAGTGGGTTATGCTTAGATGGGTGATTGATTTGTTGGTTAGTTGGGAAAGACAAGTAGGGCGTGGTACATCTATGGAAGTAATGGAGGTTGGCTCAATTGTGTTTAATGTGGTGCCTTTGGTGAGAACAAAATGCTTGGAGTTTTGAAGATATTGAAACTTTGGTGATAGAGTTGCGGAAGATTATGTTCAACACGTTCTACACTTGGATATTTGCTCATCAGAGCTTTTGCTTGTCTCTAGTTTTGCAGATTTTTTGAACTTTTGTTCTTTTTCTTTATATTAGGGGTTCTCTTGTATACTACCTATGTATTAGGGTTGCGCCCTGCGCTTATTTAATGATATTGAAATTACTTATTTTAAAAATATTTCTATTGCATATGTTTTCTTGTTTGTTAATTGCATTCTAAGGTGTACAATATTTTTTGATATGACTCTGTTTTGGGTACTTGATATGTTGTGTGCAAGTTGTTTAACTAATTAATAAATGTGTGCACCCTTACTGTCCCGCAAAATAAGTTCACTTGACAAAAGCACAAGTTTTAAGAAAATAGTAAGTAATGTTATTACACCTACTTGCTTTATACTAATTTTGCTGTTTTGTCCTTAATTTTTTACTTGAAAGTGGAAAGGGACATGACATCGAATGTAATTAAAGCAAAAGCGATGGGTTATTTTAGGAAAGCAAACAAAAAGTATCGTAGATTTATGGGCATGGAGAATTATTTTCAGAAACGACCAAAAGGGAAATGTGGGCTATTTATATGGGATGCAGGGAGTGGTATTATTGTCATTTCTGGTAAGACAGAGCTTTAAAATTATGGGCATCTACTGTGTGGTAAGAGATGAACCAGAAATGCAGCCCTGTTATGCAAATGGGATCTCTATTTCAGGGAAATTTTAGTTTCTTATGATATAATATATAGTTAACTGGTTAGTGTTTATTAATATCTAGTTCTATGTTTTATTATTGGTATTTCACTGATGTGTGTTATTGTGATTTATTTGCTTAATTTCGGCATGTACCCATGATGATCTGAATTCTTTTTTTTTGAAGTAGAGTGAATATAATTGCACAGAACAATCTCATCTATATATGCTCTATTAAGAATCTGTTTCCCCAAAATCAATTAAGAATCTGTTCCTCACTGTGTTTTGTGGAGCATTTGGAGGGAGCGGAATGCGAGGCTTTTTGAAGATGTCGAGACTGGAATGGTAGTATTAAGGAAGCGTCTTCTTAACACGCTATATCTATGGATAGCACCCCATCTTTGCCACCTAGGTGTTTCTACTTTTGTGGACTTTCTTAATTTATTAGTTGTTCCTCCCGTTTAGGGGCTCTCTTGTATACTTCCCGTGTATTAGGGTTGCGCCCCTCTGCGCTTTTTATTGAATTTTAAATTACTTATCAAAAAAAAAAAAAAAAAAAAAAAAACAAAAAAGATAAACGAACTCTGTGTGTGTGTGTCCTTCCAGCTTTAACGTCGGCGCGTTAAGCTAGGAGTACCGAACTTTCTGCTTCCATTCTTCTCGTCGTGCAATCAGGGTGCGAGTCTCGTTTATTCTGTTTCTTGGGTTTCTCTTGGTTTGCGCGTAGGGGTTTCTTCCGGTGGTTTCTCTGTGTGGGTTCCTCTTCGCCGGCGATCATGTAGAGTACTCTGGGTCGGCCGTGCTGTGGGTTGGGGGTGTTTTGAGATGGAGAAAAGGTTCATCGTGGAGTCAAAGACTTTCGTCTTCTCGATTCTGGATGGGGCGTTGAGGCTGAGGGTGGGGGAGAAAAGAACAACTTTTTCCGGTGAGATCGTTGTCAACTCTCAGTGCTCGGAGTGGCTCGCATTGACGATGGAGAACCTATTGGATTGCCCGGAAGATCAAGAGTTCATCAAATCCTTCAGGGAAGGGTCGAAAATCGTGTTCACTCGGAGAGGCAGTAACCAAGCTGGCCGTTTCCTAGAGGTAGCAGTTTTCGGGATGGGTGGCCGGAAATGGTTCATTTTGATCCTTGAAGGCCGTGGTGGGTGGGGTTGGATCAAATTTTCAGTTGAGATGAGAAAGGCAGCTACTTTTCTTTCTGCCATAATTGATAGCGGTTCTGGGTCTCCGACTGGGTTGGTCAAGAACGAGGGGAAGAAAGAAGAACCAAAGCTGGGTTTGGCTCCTTACTGGAAGGGACCTTCCTTTGTGGAGGTCTTGAGGTCAGGCTCGAGCTCTATTGTGGGGGGTAGCCGATCCTGGTTGTTTCATGTTTCGTCGGAGCCGTGTGATCTGGACCTTCTCCCGTCGGTAAGGCAAGCAGAGGAAGAGCTCAGAACGGCGGTGGATTGTTTCTCTCTAGAAGCACCTCAGCCTATACTGGTGGGTATTGATCGGCCTTTCTGTCCGCCGGGTAAGAAGAGTCTAGCACATCCAAATTTGAATTTCAAAATTTCAAAACGTCGCACGTGGAGCAAGCTGGTTATTGCGTCTAACTTGTCTCTGGGCCGGGTTGTAAGAGAACTTTTGGCCCGTTTTGTTGGGACTAGTTTGGGTCATCGTTCGGGTTTCTGTTTAGCCCGACTCTTCCCGAAACCTGTTCTTTCCCGTCCGTTGAGCATCCTGCCGGAGATTTTCGCCGGAGATTTCTTCTGGGTCTCCCTTGGATTGCCTTTCTATTGGTGTCTTGGTGGATGTTCAGTTGGAAACCTCTGAGAGTGTGGGTATGGCATCGTCGGGATCTCCTGGGTGTCTTCTTCAACCGGAGACCTCGTCGTCTCCTCCTCTGCCTGAGATAACTTCGCCGGTAGACTCTGGGGTGATGTTGGGTTTGTCTCCTTCCGGGGGTGGGTCTAGCTGTCAGCAATCCAGACGGTGATGTGGGCTCGGGTCCGACAGAGATTCTGCAGGAGTCTTCATTGGAAATTTCTTTGGGGTCAGAATTTGGGGTGGCTTCAGTGGGTGTGGATCTGTTGGGCGTAGATGGGGAATCGGGTTCTCTTCTTTCAGCTGTAGAGATGTCAGATTCACTCTCTTCGGCTGAGATGGATGAGAAGTTGACGTTGGAGTGGGGGTTGGACGTTAGGAAGAAGGTTGCTGGGTTTTGGGAGAGGCTGTCCCAGGAGTATGCGTGGAACGTGTCTGAGGAGCATAATGAGAGGTTCATGACTATTACGGAAGAAATGATTAAGCGTCAGAAGACTAAGGGCAAGAAAGAGCTTCTGAATCTACAAAGCTCTGTTAATTATGGCGACTCTAAAATTTCTTCTAGGTGTAGAAGAGGCAAGACCCATGTGATTTAGGGTTGTATGTCTAGGGGGTTTTTGTAGTTTGTTTCTCGGGCCTTAGGTTTTTTCTTCCTGTTGCTTGGGTTGTTTGATGGGTTTTCGGGTTAGCTTTGGTTCTCCTTTGTATACCACCTATGTACTTATGAGCGCTTTACGCTTCATTTTCTTAATAAAATTTTAATTACCTATCAAAAAAAAGAAAAGAATCTGTTTCCCTGCTGTAATGTATATGCTTCTAGTCATTTGGAAGGGACTTTTGGGTTTGGGACCATACTAAACACGGATGGACTGTTGGGTTGTATCAGCAATTTGCTTTTGTACGTTGTTGTCCGACAGAGCTTCACTAACATGTTCTATTTAGCTGTATATGAGATGGAATATCTTATGTACTGCTTCTATATTTTCAATATTTTTTTATTGAATTATTAGAGATTTTATCTTTAGTATGTACACTTCATTCCATTTGGGGTGTGCTTCACCTGCTACTATATTCTAGGCTTGGCTCGTGGCTCCCATTTCCTTGCACTATGTTTGGTTGGAAGGTTGGAAAATTGAAAAGAGTTGAGAGAGAAAGGAAGGAAAGGTGAAGGCATAATCTTATTGTTATACCCTGGTTGTAATGGTATATAGTGAGGCAAGCATTTGAAAACCTCTCTTTTAAGCTCCTTTTCTTCCTTCCATTTATCTACCTTTGGATAGTTTGGAATTTGTTCGCCAAAGGGAGGCCTCATTCCTCCTCTTGTCCTTTCCCTTTGCTATTTATTCAACCAATTGATGGTTAGTCTTTGTTGGCTCCCTTTTCCTTCTACTCCCCCTCTTTCCACTTGCCCCTTCATATGAATGCAGTTCTAACTTAGAGTTTTTAATGTTGTTTTTTGGCAATTCGTGGGGTGGTTGGTGTTTAAACGAGCCTCTTGGGGCGAATGGGGTGGAGTTATAGAAGAATATTAGGAGGTGTTGGAGGAAGTGTTCAAGTCATACCAAATTTGAGGTGGGGATGACTCTAATGTTAGATTCTGGCATGATCTATTGTGTGGGGACAAGTCCCTAAAGGAAGCCTTTTTAGATTTATATGGCGCAAATGATGCTTTTGTAGTGGCTCACTTAGAGATTTCTGATTATTCTAATCAATGGAACGTAAGCTTTGCTAGAGTGGCTCATAGTTGGGTGGTGAGTGTCTTTGCCTCGCTCTTCAACTTGTTATATTCAGTTAGAGGAAGACAGAAAAGTGAAGACAAGCTTTGGTGGGCCCTTTCCAAAAAAAGGATTCTTTGATGTCAGTTCCTTTTATAGTGTCCTAGCTTGTAATGATGGCCTTCTCTTCCCTTGGAAGTGTTTGGCCCTACGAAAGATCCTTTCCATGGATGAGTTTAGATTGCGGCATGTCATTGCGATTGATAGGTGTTGTATGTGGAAAAGGAATGGAGAGTCCGTGGACCATCTCCTTCTCCATTTTGATGTTGCTTGTGCCTTAAGCGAATGTCCTTTTTAGTCGCTTTGGGTTGTCTTGGGTTATGCCTAGCCGTATAGTTGACTTGTTTGTTTGTTGGTAGCACAAGGAGTGCTGTTGTGTGGAAGGTGGTGCCTTCTTGCCTCTTGTGGTGTCTTTAAAGTGAAATGAATGATAAAAGTTTTGAGTACCGTAAGAGGACGTTGGGGAGCTGGAGCCTTTTTTCTTCTATACTCTTTATCTTTGGACAGCTGTTTTTGTTTCCCCTTTGGTGCTTAGTTATCATTATTTTCTTGTTCGTTTTTTCTACTTCTATCTAGCTAGGTGTTTTCGCTTGTATATTTCCTGTGTATCTGGGTGCACCTTACTTTTTTAATGATTTTTTGATCACTTATAAAAGAAAATGATGTTTTTTTTTTGTTGGTTTCTTGCTACTTTAATTTCTCTCACTAAAGTCGTCATACTATGAATTTGTTGCTTCCAAGCCATTGACTATTCATAAATTTGAAAGGTGTATAATGTGCCCTTGTGTTTTTTTCTTTCGTTTTGTTTTGTTTTGTTTTGTTTTTTTTTGTGATTCACTTTTTATGTTGCTTTGTTCTTATTCTGTTTTCATTTTCCTCTTCTTAGGCAAAATGGCTGGTGGAATCTGCATTGGTTCCTTTGAGGCTTTTCCAGGAGCGTTCTGAGGTGATGATAGTTATATTATTACAATTTGGTTTTTTCTTGTTTGTTATCTGGTTGTGGCTTCTAGTTCCGTGGTCGTTGACCTCTATCAATGCTTTATCTTTGTGGGAATGAAATAAAACACTACTTGTAGGAAGAATTTCTATGGGAGGCTGAAATGATCAAGATAAAAGCTCAGGATTTGAAGAACAAAGAGGTAAGAAGATCATTGTTTTGTAGCTGCATAGTCATATATGGTGGCATGCTCAAAATATTAACAAGTGCATATTGGTACTCTTGTTTTGTGATTGTTACAACACGGAATTATGTGATTATCATCATTATCACTAAAACACACTTAATTGTTTCTAGGTCAAAATACATTTTCCTCCTTGAAGTATGTGTTAGATTCCAATTTTGTTTTTGATCTATTGATTGTTTAAATTTAGCCTCAAAGTTTTGAAAACACTTCAATGTTACTTTTATTATGCTTTACAGTTGCTATACGAATGCAATTGATAACATGGCAAATGTCTTACATATCCATTATTTTTTTTTTTTTTTTTTTTTTTGATAAGTAAGTAGATTTTATTGAAAAGAAAGCGTAAGGTGAAGGGGTCCACTTCTTCTTTACCATATTTGGACCTGAATATGGTGAGGTCTGTGAGTCGTTTGTCTGTTGAGTCTAAGGACTTCGACTTGTCGGTGGTGGGAGGTTTTACTGGGATTCGGATACGAGAGAAATGCAAAGGAGTGACGAGGTCTATCCTTCTACGTAGAGATGAGGCAGTCTGGTTGATCAAGTCGTTTGATGAGTTAGTTTCGGTTCAGGATTCTAGAGTATTTTGGAATCAATCCGTTGCTGGCTTCCCACGTATTCTTGGACAACAATGCTCTAATAGGCATGGTTTTTTCCTGCTTATTGAAGAATATGAGGGCAGGAAGAAAAATGGTTCCATTTTAGTGCCGAAAGGGAGATACGGTGAGGGTTGGGAGAGGTTTGAGGTGGAGCTCCGCCTAGCCATCAGTCATCTTCAAGCGGATCAGTCCAGGGTCACAAAGCAGACTAGTGCACCGAAAGTTCTACTAGCTGGGACTAAAGCGGAGACAAGGAGGAGTTTTGCAGAGGTGTTAACTTCGGCTCGGCCAGGGAATGAAGAGCCGTTTGGTCCTTCCAGTCAGCCTTTAGCAAGAATTCCAAGGTGGTTGGAAGGTTCAAAGGTAACAGGGAAGAAGGAACTTTATCAGGTGCAGGATCCGGTTAAGGATTGTCGTGCTCATGCAAAGGCTCCGGTGTGTCCGGCCACTTCTTCGTCGATGTTTCCTCCTACGGCGGCTCACGATAGCCGGTCCAGAGAATTTTTTCCGGCGAAGGGCTTGAAGAAGAAACCAGCTCCGGTGTCTCGCGCATCGGGAAAGTCGCAGGACTCATTCCCAAGGAGAGAAGCTGTTGGGTCTGCCAACACGTCTTCCGCTGATTCACGCAATGTCTTCTCTGGGGATAGGCTAGGTGTTCGTAGGCTAAGGGAGTCGTTGGCAGCTCTGCACGAGGAGATAGGTCTTTGTCTCACGGATCTTCTCTTGTTGGAGGAAGGACACTTGGATTTCAGTCAGAAGCAGTTTGCTTCTCACGCTGCTCCTAAGACCAAGCAGGCCTTTATGGGCTTCAAGGATACCCGGCCCATCTCCAAATCCTCTAAAGTGGCCCATGATTCTAAAGGAAAAGCCCCTCTGGGTTTTCCCATTAAAAAGCCCAAGGTTATTGTTAAAGCTAAAACTGGATCATGCCTAAGACCCATTCCGACCCCTGTATTTTCTATGCATGTTGGAGCGTCAACATCCGCAGCACATCAGGTGCGTAAAGCCAAGGATTCCGGCGTCTCTGCTCGTGGGTCTGGTTCAGACCATTCCAGTCGTGGTTTTCAACGTGTTTATCAACGCCGGAAGTCTGGAATTTCTAAGGCTGTTTGGACAAGAAAACAGGGACAGGTCACGGTAGGGGGTCGGAGCGTGAGGGCTGAGAAACCAGAAAATTCCCTTCGGCTGAGTTTGCCTGAGGTCGTGTTGTGTGGTGAAGAAGGAGAAGATGCAGCAGTGGCTCTTCAGGTGGACGGTGGCTCTTTGAAGGGTAACATCAGTACTGAAGTAGGGGAGCAGGTTTCGGGAGTCTTACCGGAGCTCCTGGTAACAGAATGTTCTTGTAATGAGTTGGGTGCTCCTGCTGTGGGTACAAGCTCAGTGACAAAGATGATGGATATTAACAATTTGCAGTTGGTGATATGTGAACCTGTTTTAGTGGGAAATCAAGGGGAGAGCTGCCTTGGGGAAGATGCTGGTGTAACAGATGAGGGAGATATTCTACTGGACAGTGGTACACAGGATGTTAGAAGCGATCTCCTGTTAGAACTAGAAGAAAAAAATTCTAACGAGGGGGCGAGTGGTGCACCGCTGGAAATCACACCTTTGGCAGCAAAAGGGGGAGAAAAACACAGGATATCACCTAGATGGGTGGTGGAAAAAGTTATGAGATGTTATCAGGCTATCGGATTATCTTGCGAAGGATTTGAGGACAGAATGTTAGCTATGTTTGAGGAGATAGAAGCTGCTGGAGGAAGATCCTCGGCCAGTCCTCAGACTTTGTGTCCGTTGAACAAAGGGGCAAAAGGGAAGAGAGAACTAAACAGGTTGGCTTGGTCCTTGAATTATGAGAAGAAAGGGGCTCTATCGGCTAGAGGTCGCATCAAAGGTAGGGGTTCTGTATGCAATTATGATGCCTAAATTACTTTCGTGGAATGTTAGAGGGATTAATGAGATGAAAAAAAGAGTAGAAATTAGAGGGCTTCTAAGAGAATGGAGGGCGGATATTGTTTGTTTGGTGGAGACTAAGATGGCAATAATCTCAAGGGAGGTGGTGCGGAGTTTATGGGGGTGTAATCAGGTTGATTGGTGTTATTTGGGAGCCAATGGTGCATCGGGTGGGATCTTACTTATGTGGGATAGGAGAGTGGTGGAGAAATTGGAGGAATGTATAGGTAGATATACGGTTGCTTGTTCTTTCCGCAACATTGGTGATAATGTTTCTTGGGCGTTTGGGGGGGTTTATGGCCCTAATGATGACAGGGATAGGAGGGATTTATGGATTGAGTTAGCTGGATTGATGAGTTGTTGGGAGGTGCCGTGGTGTATTGGGGGAGATTTTAATGTTGTTCGTTTTCCGAGTGAGAGGTCGGGCATTGCCAGTTTCTCTGCTGCTATGGAAGAATTTTCAGACTTCATCTTCATGCAGAACTTGGTGGATCTACCTCTTCAAGATGGCCAATTTACATGGTCGAATAACCACACATGGTCTAGAATTGATAGATTCTTAATTTCTGTGGAGTGGGAGGAACACTATCCCGAAGTAGTCCAAAGGAGGCTTCCAAGACTTCTGTCCGATCACTTCCCTTTGTTTTTGGATTGTGGGGCACCAAGAGGAGGAAAAAGGTCTTTTAAATTTGAGAACATGTGGCTGAATTATGAGGGTTTTGTTGAGCAAATCAAAAAGTGGTGGTTGTCTTATGAGTGTTCGGGTTCTCCAAGTCACATTTTGGCGTTTAAACTGAAGGCATTGAAGACGGACTTGAAGAAATGGAATGCTGAAGTGTTTGGTGATATAGGGAAAAAGAAGAAGGAATTATTGGAGGGCATTTGTGAGCTGGATGCAGTTGATGAAGGCCGAGGTCTAGAGGAGGAAGAGAAGGTTCGCAAGATAGATATGTCTAGAGAGCTGGAGAAAACTCTTCTGTGTGAGGAAATAATTTGGAGACAGAAATCCAGAGCTTTGTGGTTGAAGGAGGGGGACAAGAATAAAATTTTTTTTCACAGGATGGCCAACTCGCGTCGCAAATTTAATCAAGTGGATTCTATAAGTATAGATGGTGAAATCTCCAAAGATCCAAAGGAAATTCAGGAGCATATAGTTCAATTTTACAAAAACTTGTATGTTGAGAATTCTTCTTGGCGGCCAAGGGTAGAGGGCCTTTCTTTTCTTTCAATTGAGGAAGATGAGAGTAGCTGGATAGAGAGAGGGTTTGAGGAGAAGGAGGTGTGGGAGGTCATCAGAGATTTCAATGGTGATAAGGCTCCGGGCCCCGACGGTTTCACTATGGCTTTTTTTCAAAAGTGTTGGGATATCTTAAAACATGACATTATGGCTGTTTTTGCAGATTTTCACTCTCGAGGCAAGTTTGAAAAGAGTTTCAATGCTACTTTTGTCTCTCTGATTCCAAAGAAGATTGATGCTGTGGATGTGAGTGATTTTCGGCCTATCAGTCTTATTGGGGGAATTTACAAGATTATTTCCAAAGTCCTTGCGAACAGGTTTAAATCAGTGTTGGGTAAGATTATTTCAAACACCCAAAATGCGTTCATTGGTGGTCGACAAATCTTGGATTCAGTGCTTATTGCTAATGAATGTGTGGATAGTCAAATCCGTTCAGGGGATTCTGGGTTGTTGTGTAAGCTGGATCTGGAAAAGGCCTATGATCATGTGAATTGGGACTTCTTACTTTACTTATTACAACGTTGTGGCTTTGGGGAGAAATGGAGAGCTTGGATTCGTTTTTGTATTTCTACGGTGAGATTCTCCATCCTTGTCAATGGAACTCCGACGGGTTTCTTTACTAGCTCTCGCGGGTTGCGACAAGGTGATCCTCTGTCGCCTTTATTATTTGTGGTGGTTATGGAGGCTTTGAGTCGGATGCTGGCTGCTGCAATGGAGCAGGGTTCGATGACAGGCTTTACTGTGGGACATAGTGAGTCAGAGGCAATAGTAGTGAATCATTTATTGTTTGCTGATGATACGTTGATTTTTTGTGGAGCGCAAGAAGAACAAATTCGACATCTGAGATGCATTTTTCTTTGTTTTGAGCCAGTTTCGGGATTAAGGATTAATTTAGGAAAGTCAGAAATTGTTCCTATTGGTGAGGTGGAGGATGTTGAAGGGTTGGCCCAACTTATGGGTTGTAGGGTTGGATCGCTGCCTATGACATATTTGGGTATGCCTTTGGGTGCCTCTTACAAGTCCGTTCTTACTTGGAAAGGGGTGATTGAGAAAATGGAAAGGAAACTGGCTGGTTGGAAGCGTATGTATTTGTCAAAGGGCGGTCGGTTGACTCTTATTAAGAGCACTCTGTCCAATATCCCCACGTATCTCTTGTCGCTGTTCCCTATTCCTTTGAGGGTGGCTAATCGTCTTGAAAAAATCCAGAGGGATTTCCTATGGGGTGGCATAGGGGATGAGGCCAAATTTCATTTAGTGAAATGGAACAGGATTTGTGCTCCGTTGCATTCAGGTGGGTTGGGAGTTCACAACCTTTCCCTGTTTAACCAAGCTCTTTTAGGTAAATGGTTGTGGAGATATGGTAGGGAGAGAGAGGCTCTATGGCGTTTGGTGATTGACGCCAAATTTGGGAGCCTAAAGGGTGGGTGGTGCTCTATTGAGGTGTCGGGTTCCTATGGAGTAGGGGTTTGGAAATATATTAGGAAAGGGTGGGAGAAGTTTTGCAATTATGTTCGGTTTGTGGTAGGGGATGGATCATATATCAGTTTCTGGCATGATCAGTGGTGTGGGGAGAAATCTTTGAAGCTTTGTTTTCCAGTTCTGTATAGTCTTGTGAGGAACAAAACGGCTATGGTGGTAGATAATATGGTTGTTCATAATGGCAATATTCATTGGAATGTTCTCTTTACGCGGCAATTACAGGACTGGGAGTTGGAGATGGTGATCTCTTTCTTCGAGCGGTTGTACTCCACTCCGATTCGACAAGGAGAGGGTGACAAGTTAGTTTGGAACCTCTCTACAAGGAGCTATTTTGAAGTAAGGTCATATTATGAAACACTTAGTAGGAAAGAAGGTCCATCATTCCCGTGGAAGAAGATATGGTGTGCTAAGGCTCCGACAAGGGTGGCGTTCTTTGTATGGACTGCAGCTTTAGGAAAATTTTTGACTCATGACAATCTACGAAAGAGGAATATTGTGGTTATTGAGTGGTGTTGTATGTGTAAAAAGAAGGGGGAGTCTATTGATCATCTGTTACTTCATTGCGACACCGCCCGTGAGCTTTGGAGTTTTATGTTTTCTTTATTTGGAGTTGAATGGGTCATGCCACAATCGGTGATGGGTTTGTTGACTACTTGGGGTGCTTTTCGAGGGCATGGCCTAGCAAAAAATGTTTGGCGTTTAGTTCCTCACTGTGTTTTGTGGAGCATTTGGAGGGAGCGGAATGCGAGGCTTTTTGAAGATGTCGAGACTGTAATGGTAGTTTTAAGGAAGCGTCTTCTTAACACGCTATATCTATGGATAGCCCCCCATCTTTGCCACCTAGGTGTTTCTACTTTTGTAGAATTTCTTAATTTATTAGTTGTTCCTCCTGTTTAGGGGCTCTCTTGTATACTTCCCGTGTATTAGGGTTGCGCCCCTCTGCGCTTTTTATTGAATTTTAAATTACTTATCAAAAAAAAAAAAAAAAAAAAGAAAGCGTAAGGCGCCCCTATGTACACAAGAAGTATTACACAGGAGAACCACAGTTGACCCGAAAAACCCGAAAAAAACCCAGGAAACAACCCCCAAGTCAAAACCTAGAAAACAAAGAACCAACTAAAGTACTACCTGCAAAAGAAACCAAACAGCACCCAAAAAACCAAGAAAACCTGCGAACAACCCACAAAAAACCCTCAAAGCAGCCAACCCTACGACCTATTGGCCTTGTCTCTCCTATACCTCAAAGAAGCTTTGATGTCTCCGTAATTTACGGAACTTTGTAGATTCCGAAGCTCCCTCTTACTCTCACGTTTCTTGTTCTCAATCATCTCACCCCAAATCTCCCGATGCTTCTGTCTCTGTTCTTTAGTCGCCCACGGATACACCTCGGAGATCTTCCCCCAGAGCTCTGTCTCGATTTTCCAACAATCCTTCTCCCAATTCTGATCGCAAACAATAGGCTGATCCTTCTTCTCTTGAAGCTTTGATACCTCCTTCCTCCACCAATAGACTGCATCTCGGACTTTCTCTCCCAAAGTTGAACCAGTGGATAACTTTGAAATCCGACTAGGATCTTCAGTAGACTTCTTCTCTTCTACTGGATCTGCAGAGACATGAAAAGAAGAAGCTGTGTGGGCTTGCACAGAAGGAACCGCAGTGACTAGAGAGGACACCGGAGATGAGTTCAACTCAGAACCGACCAACAAGGAGACGGAACCCTGAGAAGCTGCCGGAGCCACCGGAAGCAACAACTCCAGTGCCGGCAGAGGAGGATGACACCATACCCATACCCTTAGAAGATTCTTTAACATATCCATTATTATAATGCTGACATACTGGTTTTAGGGCTCACTTTTTGTTTATTTATTTTACTTTTTTTTTTTTTTAAAAAAAAATTAATTTATATTTCTCCATATATTTTGATTTGTGGGACTAGTTTGTGGCATGCCACGCAAGCATTATAAGGACATGTACCAAAAATATCTATTAGATCAGCAATTCTGTTCAAGTGGTGATAGTAAGACAAAATAAAGGTTACATTGAGGTGTAGCAATTTTCAAGGACTAATTTGATACAATCTAAGAGATTAATTTGGAATCGTACACATGGTGCAAGGATTTAAATGTATTTTAGCCTTTGGTATCCACTTGTCTAATACCTTAATGTAAACCATTAATACAATGAGGTATGGATACAACGATAGTATTTTCCATGAATCAACTGAACCTTAAACTGTTACTCCATAGTCCTCTTTGAATGCCCTAAACTAAATGTGCATTGTAAAAGGTCAAGATAATTTTGATTTGGTTTCTTATCACACAGTACTGTGAAATCCAGCTTCCGACAACTTAGCCCAATGACTTGTTTTTGTAAGTTCATTGGGTCGATTGCCCTCTTTCCCTTCCCATTTGGGATGTTTGTCCTGGTGGGGAAGATTGTTGCAGCCTTCATCCTCTTCTGATCAATAATTTTCTTTTGGTTAGCTAAATATAAAAGAACGTAAATCACATGTTTTTTTCTCCACATTTTAGGTAATAAATGAAAACAAATTCAAGGGACTAATATATGCCAGTTGGGTGGAAAAACATAGTTATTTTGTTGAAACGTGTCCTTTTCTTTTCCAAGTGGAAAGTTTTTGCTGCCGGGGTGGGTATGGAAAATCTAAATGAGGAAGTCCGTTTCAATCTATGCAGTTGTCTATAACAAAAATGTGAATACTAAAAACATTAACATGCATGTCTGATAATGTCATGTCGTGATAAGAACTTTCAGTGAAAGCCATCGGTATCCATATTTGATGTATTTATGCTGTTGATTTCAGGTCAGAGTAAATACTCGTCTTCTTTATCAGCAAACAAAATTTAACCTTCTTCGAGAAGAAAGTGAGGGCTATGCCAAGCTGGTATGGTGACTATTCAATTATTTTATAAAATCATTTGTGATAATTTTCGTCTAGTCACAATTTGTAGAGGCCTTGCATCTCTCCCTCTTGCCCGGCTCATTCTCAATAACGACAGTGGCCTCTTAGAACTTTAGGGCTTTATTAGATAATTTTCATGTTAGCTGAACAATTTATCTCTTACATCTTTGTTTTATCACAATGTAAGGTGATGTTTGTTAATGTATTCGATTAAGTGTTTTGATGCGAATATAAATGTGAAAAGTGTTTTTTGAAGTGTATTCCGGTGGGGTCTACATTTGAGAAAATGTTTTCTATATAGTATGCCTCTTACTTCGAGAAAACCCAAACATATGTAGAGCCTTGTAAGAAAAAAGAAAAAAGAAAAAAGAAAAAAGAAAAAAGAAAAAAAGAGAGTGGCTGTGTAGTCACCCTTGTCTTGGCCGGGGTGGCCGTGCGACCACCTTGGGCCTATTGTGGTGGCTGCACAACCACCACTCATCCACTTAGGGAGTTGGGGTAGCCCGGCCACTAATCATTTTTCTTTTTAATTTGTTAATTTTTTTTTAAAGAATAGGTTAGCTGCTATCCCTGCAAAAGTTAAGTACCTGTTTTGTCAAAATATTCTTACAACAAGGGAATAATATAGTTTTATAGAAGGTGTTTTGTATTTTTTTTTTTTTGATAAGTAAAAAGGTGTTTTGTATTTTGAGTTTGTTAATGTATTTGAAAAGAGCAGGAAATTCAAACTGAATACAAAATATAAGTATACAGTTTGTTGACAAACGTAGTCTAAATTTTCTTTGATAAGTATTTTATTATGATTTGAATATGTTTTCTTTTTCTCTCGTATAAGCGTTTAACTTGTTTTTCTGGTTCCTTCATATAAGCTTTAATTTTTGTCAATATTTTCTTGATTCATAAGCATAAAACTTATTTGGTGACACTTTGCGCTGTAAAAGTTTCAGTTTATGGTTTTCTGCTTAAATGTGAACGCACATGCACAACTTGAGTGTGTAAGTCGTGAGAAGACGGGCTTGGATTTGCAGCTTTGTTTCTTAAATCCTTCTCTGGGTGGATCTCTGTTAATGCCCTTCTCGATACCTCTTAACTTTGTTGATATTTGTGCTCTTTTTCCTTGTTCTTGATCTTGCTGGATTATTTTTTTTCTTGTACACTTCTTGTGTACTTGGGTTGCGCCCTTGCACCTTAAATAAATTTGCTTTACTTATATAAAAAAAAGTCATGAACGACAATTTTTATTTTTTGCGGTGGGGGGTGAAAGCTTTGGTAAAGTAATTCAGATTTTAGGCATAACTTTGATTTTCCTACTAGCATGTTGCTTCTATAGTTGAGTCTTATATAAACTGCTGATGTGAGATGTATTGGTTATGCTGCATAGTGGAACACAGCTAAAATCGTTTGGAGTCCTTTATTTCTCTAATCTTTGAGGTCATATTTTTTAATTAGTTTTCACAGGGTTGATAGTTTTCTATATTTGGGTATTTACTGTCTTGTGGATCTGTAGGTTACCCTTCTGTGCCGAGACTCTGAAGCTTCAGCTCAAAATGTATCAGCAGCAACAATAGGCATTATTAAGGTTTTGACTCCACCTACACTGTTGTCCCTCTTTCTGCATTCTTGTGTTTAACTTTTTTTATTAATACATCCTGCAGTCATTAATTGGACATTTCGATCTGGATCCTAATCGTGCGTTTGATATAGTAAGTTTCCTCCATTTAGTGTCTTATTTTCCTGCTATCTTAGGGTTGTATCTATTTTTAAGTTTTTGTTGTATCTGGTGAATCTGATGGTATAAGATCCATTTATGGTTTTTGATATTTTGTTTGGTCAGGTTTTGGAGTGTTTTGAACTTCAACCGGATAACAAAATCTTTCTAGAACTGATTCCAATTTTTCCAAGGGTAAGGATGTATTTTAGGTTGTCTGATATATAGGTTAGTATTACAGGTAATGAATAAACCTTTAGTTTACTTACTAATACTTCTATCACGCTTTGCAGTCTCATGCTTCACAGATTCTTGGTTTCAAATTTCAATATTATCAGCGTATGGAAGTAAATTGTCCTGTACCGTTTGGGCTGTATAAGCTTACTGCTTTGCTGGTGAAGGAAGAGTTTATTGATCTTGATAGCATGTGAGTAGTTTGTGTGCTCTTTCTGGTCATGTAATATAGTGATTCTTTAAATTTTGTTTGTTTAAGATGATCTTTTTATGGTCTGCATGATTACCGTTTCTGTTGTGCGTATTCTTTTTTTGAACAGTGACAGTGAATTGCATTTTTGAGGGGATATCATTAAATGGTTTTTTTATTTTTATTTTTTTTATAAGTAATTAAAAGTTTATTGAAATGAAAGGGTAAGGCGCTCCTACGTACACATGAAGTATACAAAGGAGAGCCACAGCTGACCCGAAAAAACCCGAACAAAAACCCAGCAAGAAGCCCCAAAGACAACCAAAAAACCGAAATAAACCCAAAAGACATCCCACAAAAGAACCCAAGCAACGCACCCAAAAAAACCACGAAATAACACCCAAAAGACAACCCACAAAAACCCCCAAGGCATACAACCCTAAGACCTATTGGCCTTGTCTTTCCTATGCCTCGATGAAGCTTTAATGTCTCCGTAATTGACGGAACTTTGTAGATTCTGAAGCTCCCTCTTACTTTCGCGTTTCTTGCGCTCAATCATCTCGCCCCAGATTTCAAGGTGCTTCTGTCTCTGTTCCTTAGTCACCAATGGATACATCGCGAAAATCCTCCTCCAAAGCTCTACCTCCTTCCTCCAACATTCCTTCTCCCAATTCTGGTTGCAGACAATAGGCGAACCTTTCTTCTTCGAAGAGATCTTCTTGCCCACTTCAGTCGTACCAGTGGATAACAGAGGGGCAACACCAGACCCTGGTACCTGACTAGGAACCTCCAAACCTTCAACAAACTTCCTCTCTACTGGAACTGCAGGGGCTTGGACAGGCTCCTTCTTTTCTACCGGAACGGAAGAATCCAACCCAGACCCAACCAGCAAGGGGACAGAACCCAGAGAAGCTGCCGGAGCCACCGCAAGTAGCAGTAGCTCCGGTTCTGGCAGAAAAGGATGCGATGAGGTCTCGACAAAATGGTCCAAATTTTTTCTTACAGCTTGGCCTAGAGCCAAGTTAGACCTATTGCCCTGCTTGCTCCACGTGCGTCTTTTTGAAAATTCGAATTTCAAATTCGAATGTGCGTGAAGCTTCTTACCCAACGGACAGAAAGGCTTGTCTATGTCCAACAGTTCAGACGGAGCATGCTGGTCTTTGTCCAACAGTTCAAGTGGAGGTGATTCCAAAGAGAAGCAGTCCATCGCTGTTCTCAAATCTTCCTTTGCATGCCTCACCGACGGGAGAAGATCCAGAACACATGGCTCCGCTGACGCAACGCTCAACCTGGAGCGACTACCCCTCGCGAAATGCACCGTACCTGACCTCAACACCTCCACAAAGGAGGGACCCTTCCAGTAGGGAACCAATCCCTGTTTTGCCTCTTCTACCTTCCCCTCATTATTGATCGACACATACGGGAACCCAAATCCGTTGCCCACTTTGGCAGAAAGGAAAACTGCTGCCTTTCTCAGCTCGTCTAAGAATTTGAGCCAACCCCACCCACCACGACATTCAGGGATCAAAATGAGCCCTTTTCGGCCACCCAACTCGAATACTGTTGCCTCTAAGAAACGGCCAGCTTGGTTACTACCTCTCTGAGCAATCAAGATTTTTGACCTTTCCCTGAATGATTTGATGAACTCTTGATCTTCCGGGTAACCCAATAGAATCTTCAGTGTCGATGCAAGCCACTCCGAGCACCGAGAATTGATGACGATTTCATCAGAACAACTTTTTCTCTTCTCCCCCACCCTCATCCTCGACGCCCCATCCAGAACCAAGAAGGCAAATATCTTCGACTCTACGAGAAAACTTTTCTCCATCTCAAAACACCCCCAAAACACAGAACGGCCTACCCAGAGAAAGTTACATAGTTGCCGGCGAAGAGGAACCCACAAAGAGAAACCACCGGTTGATGCCCCTACGCGCAATACAAAAGAGACCCAAGAACCAGAAAAATGTAACTCACACCCCAACTGCACAACGAGGAGAAAGGAAGCGAAGAGAATGGGTCTCCTAGCTTGACGCGCTCTCACGCGTTGACGCTAGGTCTGGGATGTGTGTCACAGACTTATTGGAGCTTGTAAATATATTTTCCTTTGGGTACTCGCAAGCAAAAACATAAAAAAATGGATCAAGATCTCACTCGATTCATGAAACGTTCTGAGCAATAAATGTGGCCTGCAGTCATTTTGATAAGCCATTTGTGAAGATGAGACATTTTGGTTTTCTTGTGTAGAAATCTAAGGAATCTATAGGAATCAACGTCTATTTGAGGACTGCAAGTCCAACATGTTATGTCTAAAATCCTTTTTTTTGAGATCTCTTTTGCATTGGGCCATAGTCTATGTTCCTACTTTTCCTCATCCATGCAGGAAAGAGGTGCAACACTAGCAATTTTTTTGGAAAAAATGGAAGCCTAACATAGGGTGTTTCCAAGGAACAAAAATGGAGTGGGTTTCTTCCAATATCGTCCGAGGCTTGTTTGGGGGGGGGGGGGATCCTTCCCATAGTTTTGCTTGCCAACCTCAAGAGCCTCGGATGGTATTCTTTTAATGGGGGATAAACGTGCAGTGGAGAAGAGGCGGTGGGCAATTTCTCTTTCTCATGAAAATTCAAATCTGTTATAGACCAATTCGTTTGGGCCTTTTCATGAGTCTATGGTCCCAATGTAGATTCCGAAAGGCAGTATCTGTGGGAGGAGTTGTCAGGGCATTTCAATTCGTGGGAAGTTCCTTGATGCATCGGGGAGACTTCAATGTTACTTGCTTCCCAAATGAAAGGGTTGGGGCGACTCGTTTAACCTCTGCCATTTGAGAATTCTCAGATTTTAGGGTAGGGGTAGATGGATATTCGGTTGGCGGGAGGTTCCTTTAGTTGGTCTAATAGCCAAGACCCCTTCTTTGTTGAGGATTGATAGATTTTTAATGTCTCTGGATTGGGAAAAGTACTTTCCATATTTGATTTAGCGCCGACTTCTTGGACCAGTATCAAACCTTCTCCCATATTGCTTGATAGCGAGGTATGTCTATAGGTCTGCATTCATTTAAATTCAAAAACATGTGGCTGAAGGCAGAAGGTTTTGTAGACTTGGTGAAAGAGTGGTGGGACTCCTATTAGTTCATTGGAACCCCCTACTTTGTTTTTGCTTACAAGTTAAAGCGGTTGAAGCTTGACTTAAAAAGCTGCAACAAGGAGATCTTTAGAAATGTAGAGGAAAGGAAGAAGTCTTTACTGGAGGAGATATAGTCTTTTGATAATTTAGAAGAGGAGATAATGAGGAGGGTTGAGGTAGATTTGGAGAATGTTGCCCTTAAGCAAGAAGTTAATTGGAGGCAGAAGTTTAGGGTGCCCTGGTTAAAAGAAGGGGATCACAACACAAGGATTTTTCACCGCTTGGTCAATTCTCACTAGAGGACAACTATATGCCTCTTCCACTGAAAGAGGTGTTTCCTGATCTCTTTGGCATTGCTCGGGTGAAGGATGCGTCTGTGGCTGACAATATGGAGATTTTGGGCGGGTCCATTCAGTGGAATGTGAGCTTTGTTAGAGAGGCGCATGATTGGGAAGTAGATGTTTTTACCTTTCTTCCAGGTTTTGGACTCTACCAGGGTGAATAGAGATCGGGCAGATTGCCTTAGTTGGGTCTCTTCCAAGAAAGGTGTGTTTAGGGTTAAGTCTTATTTTGGTTCCTTGACGTGTTCTGAAGGAACTCGGTTCCCTTGGAAGAGTGTGTGGCGGTCTCAAGCACCCCTGATGGCAGCTTTCTTTACTTGGTCTGCAGCTCTAGGTAGAATCCTTACTCTGGACAATTTTAGGAAGAGGCACATAATCATTGTAGACAAATGCTGCCTATGCAAGCGAGATGGGGAATTAGTGGACTATATTCTTCTGCATTGTGATGTGGCTTCCGCTCTGTGGAACAACATTTTCTCTCGCTTTGGTATTTTTTGGGTCATGCCTAGGAGTGTGCTAGACCTAGTTGCTTGTTGGTGGAAGTCTGGGAGATCAAGGAGCACTACAACATGGAAGATGGTGCCTATATGCTTATTTTGGTGTATTTGGAGAGAAAGAATCCTTAGGTGTTTTGAGAACCTAGAGAGCTCCCTAGAGGAGATGTTCGAGTTGTTTCTCCATACGCTGTATCTCTGGTCGATGTCTTTTTTGTACCCTTTATCCATCAGCTTTGCTGATTTTCTTGCTTTTTTTTCCTTTTCTAGTTAGGTGTTTCCTGTTGTATACTTCTAGTGTACGTAGGGGCGCCTTACGCATTGAATAAAACTAAACTTATCAAAAAAGAAGGTACTACTACCTCCGACCAAGGGCTGATCATTGATACAATCACTCAGTGTTACTAGAATCTCTTTAGGGAAACTGCTGCTTGGCGCCCCAAATAGATTGTTTGGATTTTCCTTGTTTAGACTTTGCAAAAGTGGTTTGGTTGGAGAGACTGTTTCAAGAAGAGGTTCTTCGGGCATTGCTAAGTATGGGTGGTGACAAAGCGCCGGGCTTAGACGGTTTCGCTATTGCTTTCTTTTGGTTTTGTTGGGCTATAGTGAGGAATGATATAATGTGCGTCTTCCATAACTTTCATGAGCACGAGATATTCAAGAAGAGCCTTGATGCCAATTTTATCGCTCTGTTCCCTAAGAAGATTGGGCAGTTGGAAGTAAAGGATTTCAAACCTATCAGCTTGATGGGGACTGTTTATAAAATAATGGCAAAAGTACTTGCTACTAGAATGAAATAGGTGTTAGGAGCGCTCATATTGAACAATTAAAATGCCTTTATAGAGGGGAGACAAATTCTAGTCTTGGTTCTTACAGCTAATGAGTGTCTAGACAGTTTGTTGAAGTCGGGAATTCTTGGCATTATTTGCAAGCTGGACATGGAAACAACTTATGATCATGTTAATTGGGAGTTCTCCTATCTCTTGAGGAGTTTTAGGTTTGGTACTAAATGGAGGTAATGGATATTTGCTTGTATCTCCATGACTTGCTTCTCTATCTTGATTAATGGTAGTCCAGACTGTTTCTTCGATAGTTCTTAGGCCCTCCATCAATGGGATCCTCTCTCACCTCTCATCTTCGCGATTGTCATGGTCACTCTCAGTAGGATGCTCTCTAGAGCTATGATTGGGGGTTATTTACCAGGATCCAGGTAGACATCCAAAATGCTGTCCCCTGGAAATATCTCATCTTCTATTTGCAGAAAATATGCTTATTATGTGAAATGCATATCGTTATCAAATCTATAATTTGGGTCGTTCTCTAGTGTTTTTAGGCCATTTCAGGCTTGAACATTAATCTTGGGAAATCTGAAATATTTGTAGTTGGGGAGGTTTCACATCAGAAAGAGTTGTCCAATATTCTGAATTGTGGTGTCTCTTCTCTATCCTTGAAATGTTTCAGGGTGCTTCTTTTAAGTCAAAAGCTATCCGGGATTGGGTAGTTTAGAATATGGCAAAAAAGGTTGGCTAGTTGGAAGAAGATTTATGTATCTCAGGTGGTGGTTCTGCTTCGGGTTCGATGGTGGTTTCTTCTGCTCATATTCTGGCAATGGGTCTAGTTCTCGCCATCTATATTTCGCCAGCGTATTCGGATCTTGACGTTGGTGCGCCCATGCCGATTGCCTTTGCATCAGTGAGGCCTGTAGGTGGGGGTCATCCTTTTCCGTCTGTGTCTAAGGCCAGCTCCGGGTTGCTAGAGTTAGGTGTTGTTTGGAAGTCTGCCAGAGCTGGTTAGCCTGCCTTGCCGGAGCTGGCTCCGTATTTGGGTCTCGTTGGGAGTGGTCCAGCGCTCCTGGATGTTTTTGGTGACTGCAGATGTGTCAGGTGAAAGGCTGTGTTGTTCTCTCCCTGTGATGTCGGAGTCTGGAGCACCTATTTATCCGACAGAATCCAAGTTGGTGCTTAGAAACCCTGGAAGCCTAAGGTTGGTAGAATGGATGAGCATTTGCTTGCTGAGGCTTTTGAGGCAATTAGTGTTCCCTTGGCTCCTTCTATGCTATTGATTGGGGTTGCTGCCAAGCCCATGTCAGCACCAGCGAGGGATGTGGTAGTGTCTGCGCCTAGGGATGTAAATAAGCCAGTCCGTCCGACAACTCGCTCGATACCCGCCCGGTTAAACTCGACCCGAACTCGAGCTCGACACTGTAGAAACCCGCTTGATTAGTAAGTGATACATACCCGACTCGCTCGACAAAACTCGATAGGGGCTCGCGAGCCTAACTCGTTTAAAGCCCGACCCAACCCGCTTGCCCGACTCGTTTAACGGCTCGCGAGCCTAGTTAGCTCGTTTAATATAAATCTATATATATATATATATATATATATATATATATATATATATAAGATACTTAATCATATTATTCATGTAATATAATAGGATTATAGGACTATATGATAATATAATAATATAACATTGTGCTATATAACATGTAATCACTTTATTATATGTTATAAGTATTATCATTAGATATTTAACAATTAGTACATCATTTATTTATTTATTATTGTAAGTTATATAGTTTATTTAACATACAATATAAATATATATTGTTTATATATTATATAATGTAATATTAATTTTTAAATGAGCCTACCTCTTTTTTTGTATGTTAAATAGACTATGTAACACAACAAACTCAGCCGAACTGAACTTAATTTTTAAAACTCGTTATGAGCTCGAGCTCGTTTAGCCGACTTGAACTTAATTTTTAAAACTCGTCATGAGCTCGAACTCGGCTCGAGCTCGTGATGAATGAGCTCGAGCTCGGCTCGGGCTCGTGATGAATGAGCTCGAGCTCATGATGAATGAGCTCGAACTCGGCTCCAACTCGCTCGAGCTCGGCTCTAACTCGCTCGACTCGACTCGTTTACATCCCTATCTGCGCCTACGCCTTTTCGAGTCGAGGTTTGTCAGCCTCTTCTTTGGCGTGGCTTCCTTCTCCCAAGCGGTGAGGTCCTTCCTCCGTCAAATGTGGGTGGGTCTCCTCTCTTTTCAGTCCAGTCTGTGTTTGGGTGCCCTCCTTTGTTGTCTTCCTTAGAGGTGAGTGAATTTTCGAGGGGAGGTGGTTTTGAAGAGGTTGGTGGTTCTCCTGAGGCAGTGATTGATCTTAGTTTCTGTTTTCAAACTCTGGGGGTCTCCCACGAGGGGAATGTGAAGGGCTTTTTAGACTTAACGGCTCAAGTTAGAGCAAAGTCAAGAGGCTTCAGTCTCAACATATAAGTTTGAAGGGAGTCGTGAGGTTAAGAACTTAGCGTTCACGATTAATTATGATGCCTGGGGTTTTGGTTTTAGCTGGGGCAAGGCAAAAGAGCCCTTGTTGTGATGTAATAGTCTCTAGGTTTTGTGGGCTGGTTATGTTGGGGTGTTTGGGTTTCTTCCCGTTTTTGGGTTTTGCAGGTGTTTTTCCCCTCTTCCCTCTTTTTTTTTCTGTTTTGGTGTCCTTTTTGTATATTTCCTGTATGCTTAGGAGTGCCTTTATGCTTTTATAAACTTCTTTGCATACCTATCAAAAAGATCTACGTGTCTTGGGAGGTCGCCTAACTCTTATCAACCTACGTACTTGTTCCTTTTCCCTTTACACAAATATTGCTAGGAGAATGGAGCGTCTTTAGAGGGATTTCCTTTGGGATGGATTGGGCAGTGAGTCAAAGTTTCATCTGGTGAACTGGAAGACTATCTACTCCTCAGTCTCTAGTCGAGGGATGGGAGTTAAAAATCTCATTTAGTTCAATAAAGCCCTACTTAGTAAATAGCTTTGGAGATTTGTGCAAGAGGAGAATTTACTATGGAGACAGGTGATTGCTGAGAAATATGGGGCGCAAAGAGAGGATTAGTTTTCAGAGAAAGCTTGAGGGCCTTACAGGGTGTGTATTTGGAGGAATATTAGAAATAGCTGGCGGTATTTCTCCAACCTTGTATCCATCAAGGTTGGGAATGGATCCCACATTCACTTTTGGCATGTCGTGTGGTGCAGAGAAGTGGTTCTTAAGTCTTCATTCCCAGAACTTTATTGGATAGCTCGTGATAAAGAGGCTTCGGTGTCAGATTACTCGGATTCTTCGGGCTCTTCTATTGACTGAAATCCAAGTTTCATTAGGGAAGCACATGAATGGGAGTTGGAATCTCTTGGCTCTTTTCTTAATTTGTTATATTCCTTGAAAACCCATCCGGAGGAGGTGGATAGAATGTTGTGGATCCCAGCTAGTAATTATGGCTTCGAAGTGAAGAGTTATTATAAAACTTTATAGATTGGAGAGCCTTGTATGTTGCCCTTGAATTTGGAAGGTTAAGGCCCTGCCCCACATTGATTTCTCATAGACGGCAACTGTGGATAGAATCCTTACGATTGATAATCTTAGAAGGCGGGATTTCACTTTTGTAATGTGTTGCTTATATAAAAGATTGAGGAGACTATAAACACCGTTTTATTCATTGTGAGTACAATAGTGATCTTCGGCCAAGACCTGGGGCGGCTATGGCAAGCAACATCCTAGACCTCCTTCATTGTTTGGAAAACCCAAGGGCGGAGACTTACCAAAGAGGCCATCTGGAAAGTTATTCATGCTTCCTTAATATGGACATTTGGAGAGAAAGGAATCAACAATCAAAAACTTCTCAGTGAATATTAATGCAACTCCAACACAAGACTCCAATTCCAAGTATGAGTCTTGTGCGGCACAATTTCATCTGAAGGCTATTGATAAGAAGACCACTCTCATGTGAAGTTCTAGTCCTAAGCTAGAGTCCTAAGTTTAATTGTGTGCTAAATAGATGAGAGCTAAAGAGTCCTAGATCAAGTCTGTATAGGAGTCTTTGATTATTCTGAACTCTTGTACTTCTCCTATATATATATATTCAATGAGTGCTCAACTATAGAGCCTGGATTCACAGTCATATTATCCTCGTTCTATCATTAAATCTTGTAAAACTGGTTAATTTTTTAAATTGTAGACGCATAGAGGGTGTTTCTCTTGTATGCTTTTCAAAAAAAAAAATAAAAAATAACTACAATGCCTACTGATCCTTTGAAGCAAAACTTAGCTTCCTTGTATGGTGTTTCTCTTGCAATGCATTCTGAACAATTGCATTGTGTTCTTGATAAGTGTAATACTTCATGTATCTTTTTTTTTTTTTTTTTTTCGATAAGTAAACTTCATATATCTAATGCTATATCAATTATGTTAATTGTTAAACTAGTGCTCATTGAAGGTGGAACCCCAAGCATGGAGTAATAATAGCTAATGTAATTTCTTCATGATGTAGGTAGGATCCAAAGTTAGCCATGTTATAGTTGTGAATGATGTTAAACAATGATAATATGTATTCTAATTTTGATATCTTGTATATTGATGTAAGAAAAAAAAAGTTGCTGAACTTTTATTCTTTTGTCTTTTATAAGAACTTCATAACCTTGAGTGCGATATCAATTATGATGATATGAGTCTTGGTTCTACTCGGAGCAAAAGCAAGAGGGTCGTTGTGATGTAATGTTATAGAGTGTTTTTGGGTTTTTGTTGGGGTGCTTTGGGTTTTCGGTTGTAGTTGGGTCTTTGTGGGGTTACGTTTCGAGGTTGTCATGGAGCGTAGATTTGTCGTGGAAGCTAAAGAGTTCCTTTTTTTCGGTGAAGTCGGGTTGTTCGGACCTGCGTTTGGAGGAAAAAAGGAAGTCTTTTTTAGGGGTGTTGGTTTTGGGCTTGCTGTGTTCCGCTTGGTTGGTGGACATGGTGAAGGAGGCGCTGAAGTCACCGGGTAGTTTGGATTTTGTGAAGTCTTTTCGTGAGGAGTCGAAGCTGGTGATTGTCCGGAGAGGGGGAAATCAAGCAGGTAGGTTTCTGGAGGTTTCCTCTTTCGCAGTTGGTGGCCGGAAAGGGTCTATTTGGCTCCCTGAGGGTCGAGATGGTCGGGGTTGGAGGCGATTTGCGGGTGAACTGAGTAAAATGGTGGCGGTCCTAGAGTCACCGTCTGGGTCGTTAGTGGGTGCTGTGGCAACTTCTGATCGTAAGAAGATGCAGCTTTCTTCCGGTGGGTTTCTTTCCGGGGTTAGAACCAAGAAGGGTGGGGTGGCTTCTTCTTACGCGGAGGCGGTGCGTGGGACGACTGGTTTCTCTGCTAAGATCGCGGCTTCGTCAAGACCTAAGGCGGAGATGTGCGAGTTGGATCTGCTGCCGATGTCACGATTCAGGGACGAAGAGGATTTGAGAGTGGCGATGGACTGTTTTGATATGGAGGTGAAGACTTCGGGGCTGATGGAGAAGAAATCGACGATCCGGAGCTATGGTGGCGGAAAGACCAGGACATTGAAGCTGAATAGCCCTAGTTTCTGGAAGGTTCTTCTCGGGGTCCTCAGGTCAGAGCTCCTCAGCTCAGACCTGGACGGGTTGCTTTGTCTGTGGCCAGCTTTTTGGGCTTGGACCGAAGCCCAAACGCTCCTCAGGTGTTAAATGTACTCGGGTTGGGTTTAAACCAATTTGGAAGAAGAAGAGAGGGTCGGTTTCGGTGGGACGTGGCTTCGCTTCTGCAGGTGTGGAGTCCGGTCCGTGTTCGGGTCTGGGTTCAGATATGGGTTCGGATTTGTCAAATATGGTTTCGGATCCGGGTCTCGTTTTGGTCACCGATTCTTCTCATTTTCCTCTTCCGGTTTCTCCTATGGCTTCCTCAGAGGCTGGTCGGAAGCTTTCTCCACAGTTTCTTGATCCTGTGGACTTAGGGCGTGGGTCAGAGACTTCTGCCTTGGGTCCTCAAGTTTCCATTGTGATGGGCTCGCCGGAAGGGAGGATTCTCCCTTCCTCTTCCTTGGTAGAACCCACGTCCAAGCCTCTAATCCAGTTTAAACGTAAAGGGAGGAAGACAAAGTCGGTGGTGGGTCAAGGAAAACACAAAGATGTGGGTTTTCTCAGGCGGGGGTTTCTTGAGTCGAGCTCCTCCTCTCTTTCACAAGCAGATCGTAGTTTCTCAAGCGCTCGCCCTCTCAATTCTGTGGGTGGTCTCCAGGCTATCTATCCTTTGGAGTTGTCTTTGGCGTGCTCTTCGTTTTTCGGGGATAAGGGGGATAGAACTATGGCTTTCCTCTCTGCCCTTGATGAGGACCATAGGCGATGGGATATGATTGAAGATTGTGAGCTTTAGGGGCTTAGGGTTGGGTTGTTTTGTGGGCTGTTCCTTGTCGGGTCGGTGGTGAGGCTGTTGCTTCTTGTATACTCCGTGTGTACTAGGGGCGCCTTTCGCAGTTTTTTTAATAAAATTGCAATTACTTATAAAAAAAAAAAATTATTTATTTATTGTTATTATACCTTGTCTTTTTTGTTCTCTTTGTTTTTGCATCCTTTTGTATACTCCCTGAATCCTCAGGGGCGCTTTCATCTTTTATAAAATTTATCGTACTTATCAAGAAAAAGAAGAAACATATATAGTTACTGCAAAGAAGTAGCTATATATTTTCGTCCTCTCGCATCCTCTTATCTTTCATAGCCTCTTGCTTGGTTCTCAAGTTTCGAGTTTCGGTTCTCTGATTTGTTGGGGAGCGATTCACATAGGGGAGTCAGCTGGTGTGCTCTCTGGTTGGGTGGTTCTTTTTCCGGCGATGTAGTTTTTTTGGGTTGGTCATCTTAGTTTTGGGTGTGTCGTGAGATGGACAAGAAATTCATAGTCGTGAGTCCAGCTTCGTCGGTTTTTGTTGGGGATTCTTTTAGGTCGGAGCCCTCGTTGGCGGCAGTTATAGGGACGGATCCGTTTATATCTTCTTTCGGGGGTGAGTCGAGCAGTTCCCAAGTGTTTCCGGTGTCTTCTAGCCGGACTCTAGCCTCTAAAGAGGGTTACGGTTGTAGAGCCATCACGGAGGTGGTGGCAAAGCCTCCCCCAATGAAGAAGACAGAATTACCAGTTAATCAAGGCCTTTTTAGGAAGGGTTTTCTCAACCTTCTCCCTATAGTTTTAGTCCCTCCCGCGTCGCTTCAGGAGGTCAACAATGACGGGGTGGTAGGTCATTCCTCTCCTCTGAGTGGTTGCTTAAATGGTTTCTCCCAATCCTGGAATTGGCAAGTCGGTTTTTATTATAACAGGGATTGTGGTGTGGGAGGAGGAAGAAGATGATTATTGGGATGGATTGCCCTTAGATTGGGCGATGGATGGGGATTTTGGAGAGGAGGCCATGGCTATTCGGGATGTCATGGAAGAGGAATTCCAGTTGATTGCGCGCCAGAAGTCGAAAGGAAAAAAGAGAGCTTCTGAATTTGCGTAGTTCCATCAATTATGGCGACGAGAAAGTTCCCTCTAGGTGTAGGAAAGGCAATGCGCACATGTTGTACACTTGTTGTGCCTTGGCGGGTAGTGGGTAGTCTTGTTCTTAGTTGGGTCCTTTTGTAGTTTGTTTTTGGTTTTTTCATTTTCTGGGGCCTTGGTGTTGTGGGTTTTATTGGGTTTTTGCGGGTTAGCTTTGGTTGTTCCTGTGTACTAGGGGCGCCTTAAGCTTTCTTTAATAAAGTTTTCTTACTTATAAAAAGAAGAAGAAGTAGCTATTAAAGCTAGTTATATCTCAAGTGAGCTGAAGTCTAGCATGGGTGCCATGTATTCCGTGAGGAACTGCTGATGTGTTTGGATGAATGAATCATATGTTTTCTATTCGGTTCCTCAGCCAACTACTATATGGAATGCGTTACAAGTTATTTATAGCTTTCTGCTCCTAGAATAAGAATCTTATTCTTGTTTATAGAATAAGTTATCTATAGCTTTTTGTATCGCGTGTAGGGGCTCAACTGGTGGCTTCTCTTTTTGGGTTTCTCTCTTTCGGCGACACTGTGTTCTTCTTCTAAGGTGGCCGATTGAGTGTTGGGTGTGAGTTGAGATGGAGAAAAGTTTTATCGTGGAGTCGAAGTTTTTTGTCTTCTTGGTGCTGGAAGGGGCGTTGATGCTGAGGGTGGGGGAGAAAAGAAAAAGTTTCTCTAGGGAGATCATCATCAGTTGTTAGTGCTCTGAGTGGCTTGCATTGACGTTGGAGATTCTCTTGGATCATCCGGAAGATCAAGATTTCATCAAATCTTTCAGGGACGGGTCGAAAATCTTGATTGCTTGGAGAGGCGGCAACCATGCGGGCCGTTTCTTAGAGGCAGCATCATTCGGGATGGGTGGCCGGAAAGGGCTTATCGTGATCTCTAAGGGGCGTAGAGGGTGGGGTTGGTTCAAATTCTCGGACGAGCTGAGAAAGGCCAGAGATTCTCTCTTTGCCAAAGCTGGTTGCGGGTATGGGTCTTCGCTTGCGTCAGTCAAGACAGTTGGGAAGGAAGAAGAGGTTAGACCGGGTTTGGCTCCTCTTTGGAAGGGGCCCTCCTTTGTGGAGGTGCTAAGGTTTGGTTCGGTCTCGGCCGTGAAGAAGGAGCCCATCGTGGGGGTTGTCATTCCGGGTGGAGGGCTTCGCCGGAGGAGCAGTGTGCTCTTGACCTTCTTCCGATGGTGAGGCATGCAGAGGTTGAACCGAGATCGGTGGTGGATTGCTTCTTGTTGGAGTCCCTGCTGCTAGAGCTGTTGGGCAAAGACCGGCATTTTCGTCTGAAGGGTAAGAAGGTTCTCTCTCGTTCGAATTTGAATTTCGAAAATTCGAAATTCGAATATTCAAGAACGCGTACGTGGAATAAGCTGGGTTATGGGTTTTATGTGGCCTTGGGCCGGGCTGCAAGAAAACTTTTGGACTAGTTTTTCGGGTTGGGGATTGGTCGTAAACATTTAGGTTTCCGCGTGGCCCGTTTTTGGCCGAAACCTAAAGTTGCCTATCGGTCTAGATCCCTGCCGGAGATGATGCCGAATTGGTCTTCTGGGATGTTTTTGGTTCGGTCTCCTCCTGGGAGTTTGGTGGGTGATGCGCTGGTAGCCATAGAGGGAGCGGGTCTGGCGTCGTTAGCTTCTCCAGCATCTAAAAAATTTGGGTTTCCCCCTTCGCGGGTACCAGAGCTTACTTTTCCGGCAGCTCCTTCTCTAGCTCGTCCTCTGGATCCTGTGTTTAAGGTCTTTCCTCTAAGGCCGCTTCAGATTCCTCAACTTGGGTTTACCCCTCCATCTCTTGCTGAAGCCGCTGTGTTGGCTGAGAAGCTGCGTTCTCCCCTCCCCGTGGTGGTTTCTAAGCATTTTCAGTGTTACTACAGGAGGGTGAAGGTGCTAAGGGAAGGGCAATTTGTGAAGTGGAATGAGGAACTATTTTCTGATTCTCTGGAAGCCGCAAAGATGACTGTTGGCCGCTCTATTAAGAAGGTTATGGCTGCTGAGCCGCTAGTGAAGAAGGCTGCAAAGCCACCAGTGAAGCAGAGTCTTAGGAAGGGATTTCTCAACCTTTGCCCGAAGGTGCCAATTAATCCCACATCGCCGCAAAAGGTCATCGAGGTCGAGATGGTTGGACCTTCATCCCCCTCGAGAGGTTGTCTCACTCCTTATTCCTCTGAAGGAAATGGTTTATCCCTATCTCGCATTTGGCCTGTCGGTTTTGATCAGAACGGGGAGATTGTGGCTTGGGAGGAGGACATGAGTTTTGGGATGGCTTGCCCTTGGATTGGGCTTTGGATGGTGCTTTTGAGGAGGAGGCCTTGGCTATTCGGGACGTCATGGAGGAGGAGTTTTTGAGAGAGAAAATGTTAGCATGCCAAAAGTCAAAGGCAAGAGGGAGCTTCTGAATTTGCAAAGCTCCATTGATTATGGTGATGGGTTAGTTTCCTCTAGGCGTAGGAAAGGATAGGCCCACGTTTTGTAGGGTTCGTTGTTGCTTTGGTGGGTTGAGGGTTGTCTCTCAGGCGTTTAGTTTTTTCTTGTAACTCGTTTTGGGCTCCTTTGTGGTTGTTTGGTTGTTCTTTCTTGGGTTTTGAGGTTTTTTCTGTTGGTTTTGTTAGTTGTTGCGGGTTAGCTTTGGGTGTTTCTGGCATGAACTTCCTGTGTACCTAGGGGGCCTTTACGCTTTTTTAATAAATCTTTTCTTACTTATCAAAAAAAAGAATAAGAATCTTAAAAATTCAAATGAATGGAATATTGGCTCATCTGCATTGTTGCTTTGACGGATGCATCTGAGCTTAAGAACCTAAGCGAACAAGGAATCCTCGAGTAACATCTTAGCGTGTTTATTACTATATTTTCTTGATGTGAACAATTGAGCATTAGATTGAAAGTAGAACATCAGTGATGGTGTGTTTTTATGGAGCACCTGATACTTGGTGCTCTTATTATATTATTCTGTTAATGCCTATTAAACAATGTCTTCTGTTTGCTCAAATAATTGCTGCAGTCTGGAATTACTTACCATTTTCATTTCTGTTTTACACAGCTTGTTTGTTGGATTTGTCAAATATGCCTTTTGTATTGTCATTTTTTTTTTCTTCTTTCCCTTCTCTACATGGAATTGCTATTCTGATTCTGATGTTGTCGCTGATTAGATTTTTATGTCTTTTCCAGATATGCGCATTTACTTCCCAGGGATGATGAGGCATTTGACCATTATAATGCTTTTTGTGCCAAGCGACTTGAAGAGGTATATTTCCCGTAGTACTATACTGAATGGGTGTTTCTCTCTGTATCCATTTTAATCAGAAGTCTTTTCTCTAATGAAAGTCTGTATGCATATTTCCTTATTAATGAGGCTGGGACTTCTTTCGTCTTTGTGTGATATATTGATGCTAGGCCTTAGGTTTTGTCAGTTATTTATACCCAAAAAAAAAAGAATGTCATATGTTCTTTCTTCCTGTAACTCTCATATAATCAGTCTTATTAAAGTATTTTTGGTTGCCTTTTTTGGTGTTTATGAAAGGAAAGAAATAATGTGTTTTAAGGATTTGGAGAGATCATTGGAAGATATTTTAGCTTAGTTTTTTGATACTTTGTATTTTTGGACAGTGGCCTTTGTGTCCCCACTGTCGCTTAGTTTTGTCAATTTTCTTGTTCATTTTTCTCTTTTTAGTTAGGTGTTTCATTTTGCATACTTTCGGTGTACTTAGGGGCGCCTTATGCTTTTAATAAGAGTGATTATTACTTATAAAAAAAAAAAAGTATTCTATCTATCTGGTGCATGTTGTTCCTCTATAGAGCGTCCTTTGTTTCTCTGTTGTTTCTGTATGGGATGCTCCAGAAGCTTCTTCGCTGTAATTTAAACCATGCTACCGTTTCATATTAACATGGATTTCACTAATTTCTGCAGGCAAACAAAATTGGAAAGATAAATCTTGCGGCTACTGGGAAGGATTTAATGGATGATGAGAAACAAGGAGACGTGACGATAGATCTTTTTGCTGCTTTAGACATGGAAACTGAGGCAGTTGCTGAACGATCTCCAGAGCTTGAAAATAATCAAACATTGGGCTTACTTACTGGTTTCCTTTCTGTGGATGATTGGTAGGTTTGTTTTTATTCGAACTTCTGATATTGTTGGGTGGAGAACTTGGGGATTCTTATGTTGACTTTGTTTTGTTTATGTCTTATTTCTTTCTTTTTTTCATTTTTTGTTTGGCTGGGATATTTTTTCCTGTTTTCTTCTTTACATTGATTATTACAGTATCTGCCTTTTGCTTTTGTTTTATGTTGTATTTGTGATATATGATCATGTGTACTTGCATTGGGTGATGTACGTTCTTGAGCTGAATAATTCTTAGAAACATGATTTTACTTTCGATGGGAGTTTCTTGCTTGCTTCTTATCTTATCCTCGGTCAATGTTCTAATTCTCTTGTAAGGTTTTCGTTTTTGAGGAGATTAAAGTGTTGTAGGTGGTGAGAAATTTCAATGGAGATAAGGCTTCAGGACTTGACGGGTTTTCTATGGCTTTTTTTTTGGAAGTGTTAGGAGGTATTAAAAGAGGACATTATGACAGTTTTCAAGGAGTTTCATAGCCGAGGGAAGTTTAAAAAGAGTTTAAATGCTACTTTTGCATCTCTTATCCCTAAGAAAGTTGGGGTGGTGGAATCAAGGATTTCCATCCTATTAGTTTAGTGGGTGGTGTGTATAAAATTATTTCTGAAGTATTGGCAAGCAGGTTGAAATTGGTATTGGGAATGATTGTCACATGTTCTCAGAATGCGTTTATCAGAGGTGGACAAATTTTGGGTGGCGAATGAATGTCTGGATTGTCGCATTCGGTCTGTGGAACCGGGACTATTATGTAATTGGATTTGGAGAAGGTCTATAATCATGTTAATTAGGAGTTTTTGTTATACTTGTTGAAGAGATGTGGCTTTGGGGAGAGATGGCGAGTTTGGATAAAACATTGCATAACTATGGTGTGGTTTTCTATTCTTGTTAATGGATCTCCATTTGGTTTCTTTAGTAGCTCTCATGGATTAAGACAGGGGGATCTGTTGTCTCCTTTATTGTTTGTAATTGTTATGGAGGCTTTAAGTGGGATGATGTATGCTATTGTGGACAATGGACTCTTATTGAGATTTTCTGTGGGATCGAGAAATCATGAGGAGATGATATTGTCCCATTTATTGTTTGCAGACAATACTTTGATTTTTTGCTAGGCTAATTGCGAACAACTTCATAACCTTTAGTGTTTATTCTTATGCTTTGAAGCCGTGTTGGAGTTGAAGATAAATTTGTCCAAGTCAGAGATAGTTCTTATAGGCGATGTGGGTGATGTAGAGGGTTTGGCTAGCACTTGTGTAGAGGGGCTTCGTTGCTGATGAAACATTTGGGTCTTCCTTTGGGAGCTTCTTACTAGGCTTCTACCATTTAGAATGACATTATTGAGAAGATGGAACATCGGTTGGAAGAGGCTTTATCTATCTAAGGGAGGTAGGTTGACTTTGATAAAAAGTATTTTTTCAAATTTACCGACATATTATTTTTCCGTTTTCCCTATTCCAGTAGGAGTGGCTAATAGGTTGGAAAAACTTTGGAGGAATTTTTTTTTTTTGGGAGGTGGGGTGGGGAGGGTGTTTTTGATGAGTTTAAATTTCATTTAGTGAAGTGGTCGAAGATTTGTACTTCGATAATTTGGGGCTTTGAGGGTGAAAAATCTGATTCAGTTTAACAGAGTCCTTTTGGGTAAGTGGTTGTGAAGGTATGCTACATATAGGGAGGCTTTGTGGATATCGGTGGTGGACACTAAATATGATAGCTTGAGGGGAGGTCGGTGTTCTAAGGAAGTTGCAGGGCTTTATGGTGTGGGAGTGTGAAAATGTATTGGGAAGGGGTGGTGAGGTTTTTCTAAATTTGTTAGTTATGTGGTGGGAGATGGATCTATGGTGTGGTTTTGACATGATTTATGGTGTGGGGAGAGCCTTTAAAGATTTTTTTCTTAGGAATTATTTTGTATTGCACGCTTTAAGGATGTGTGGGTGGCAGATCATATATAGTTCCGGAAAGGAAGTTGAGATTTTCATGACAAGACATGTGCATGATTAGGACGTGGAAGTGGTCTCTGCTTTCTTTGAGTTGTATTCTCATAGAGTAAGGCAAGAAGGTGAGGATAAAATTTGCTAGATTCCTTCTAAAAGGAAATTGTTTGAAGTGAAGTCGTACTATCATGTGTTATCTACTCTGGTAAGTTTTCCTTTTCCTTGGAAGAGTATTTGGAAACTTAAGGTTCTCTCAAGTGTTCTTTGTGTGGATTGCAGCTTAGGGAAAATTTTGACTTTGAATAATTTACAAAAGTATCATGTTCGATTTTAGCATGATCTGTGGTGTGGAGATAGGCCGCTCAAGATCTGTTATCCAGTTTTGTTCAGTCTTGCTCGTTTTCAAGACGCTTGGGTGGTAGATAATGTCTGTGGTAGATGGAGTTGCTCATTGGAATGTTGTCTTTACGCGTTATGCTCAAGATTGGGAGGTGGACATGGTTCTTTCCTTTTATGAGCGTTTGTATTCTAATCGGATTTGGCATAGAGCGGTTGACAGGTTGGTGTGGAATCTCTCTAAGAGGGGGATCTTTGAAGTGAAGACTTTATATAAAGCCTTAGCTAGTCAAGAGGTCGTCTTTTTTCCTTGGAAGAGTATTTGGCGTGTTAAGTCTCCGAAGCGGGTGTTTTTTTTTGTGTGGACAACGGCATTAGGAAAGATCTTGACACATGACAACTTGCGTAGGCATCATATAGTGGTGGTTGAGTGGTGCTGTATGTGCAAGAAGAATGTAAAATCCATTGATCACCTTTTTCTTCACTATGATGTGGCATGTGCTGTTTGGAGTTTTTTCTATAGTTTGTTCGGCGTGGAGTGGGTCATGCCAAGAAGAATGCTGGATTTGTTGAGTGGTTGGGGCACTTCGCTGGGTCATGGTCAAGTTCACAAATTTGGAAGCAGGTTCCCTTGTGTGTTATGTGGGGTCTTTGGTGTGAGAGGAATGCAAGGGTATTTGAAGATGTGGAATTACCGGTTTTGAACTTGTGTCGCAATGTGCTTAATACGCTATTTGTATGGGCCTTGACTTATAATCCGAGTCGTCTTATATTTGCTGAATTTTTACATTCATTTACTTTTGTTTCCTTTGATTAGGGACACTTTTGTATACTTCCTGTGTACTAGGGTTGCCCCCCTCTGTGCTTTTTAATGAGGTTATATTACTTATCAAAAAAATAATTTACAAAAGATGAATGTTATTGTAGTGGATTGATGCTGTATGTGTAAAAAAAGTAGGGAATCTATTGATCACCTCCTTCTTCATTGTGAGGTTGCAAGAGATTTATGGAGTTTGATTTTCCAGTTGTTTGTTGTTACATGGGTTAGCTTTGAAGGGTGAAAGAGTTGTTGGTGAGTCGGAGAGGACAATTGAGACATCGTACTGCTTTGGAAGTGTGGGGGATGATTCGTTTGTGTTTAATGTGGTGTATTTGGAGAGCAGAATAAAAGGAGCTTTGAAGATTGAGAGACTGCGTTGTTCTAGTTGAACAAGATGCTGTTCCAATCCCTTCACACATGGATAGTGTTCAATAGCTTGGCTGTTTCTAATTTCTAAGTTTTTGGAGTTTTGTTCTTTTTTCTATACATTAAGGATTTTCTTGTATACTTCCTGTGTATTAGGTTTGCGTCCCTCTGTGCTTTTAATGGATTTAAATTACTTATATAAAAGAAAGGCTTTCGTTTTTGTGTTACTTTCTTGATAGTTTTTATTTTTTTAATAAGTAATGCAATCTCAATAGAAACGCGCAAAGAGGTGCAATCCTAGTACATAGGAAGTATACAAGATAAAACTCCATATAAAAGAGAAAAAGAACAAAAATCCAAAGATTCAGAAAACTAGAAAAGGCGGACTATTACGCTCTGCTATCCATGTGTTAAGAGATTTGAACATAATATTTTTCAGCTCTAGCACCGAAGTTTCTCGATCTTCAAGGATTCTTGCATTCCGCTCTCTCAAATATACCACATTAAACATAAAAGAGCCAACCTCCAAACTTCCAAAACTTTATGGCTTCCCACCTAACCCTCCAACTCACCAACAACTTTCTCACCCTTCTAGGCATAGCCAAATCAACACCAAACAGATGGACAAGCAAATTCCATAATTCTCTATCTACTTCATAGTGAAGAAGAAAGTGATCAATGGACTTCCCACTTTTCTTATACATACAACACCAATCCATCACAATAACAGTCCTCTTCCTTTGGTTATCGAAAGTCAAAATTTTTCCTAAGGCTACTGTCCACATAAAGAACACCACTCTCGAAAGAGCCTTAACTCTCCAATACTCTTCCAAAAAAAAGGGTAACTAGTAGGAATGGATAATACATGATAATAAAATTCACTTCAAACTTTATCCTTTTGGAAGGGATCCAACATATTTTATCCTCAGCTTCTTGCCTTACTATGAGAGAATACAACAACTAAGAAAGAAGAAACCAAATCCACCTCCTAATTATGCACTGGTTTGATAAAAAATATATTCCATTTCAAAACTGTATATGACCTGCCACCCATGCTCCTTACTATGTGCAATTCTCAACAAGTCCGAATAAGAAATCTTCGATGGCTGTTCCCCACCACAACTCATTCCAAAACCTGACCTTGGACCTATCTCCAACCTCATATCCAACAAATTTAGGGGTGCCTTACGCTTTTTGTAAAAAATTTCCATTATTATTTTTTTTTTTTTTAAATTTCTAACAAATATAAAGAATCCCACCCCCTCCTTATATATTTCCTCACTCCCACGCCTAAGGGCCCTGCTACCTCCTTATAACACCAACCTCCCCTTTAACTATAATACTTAGTTTTCACCACCGATCTCTACAAAGCCTCCCTCTCCATAGCGTAACGCCATATCCATTTTCCCAGTGGTGTACTTGGTTTGCCACAGTTGTGGAAATTGCTTATATACTTATTCTTCTGTCAACTGTACCTTTGATTCCTTTATCTCAAAATTTTAATATTTTAACAAGTGCATTCTTGTAATTCCTTGAGTGATGAATAACATTAGAGGTGGCTATATCAATTCCAAAAGGTTAAGAAGTTGTAAGCATATTTATGTAACCATGGTTAAGAAGTTATAAGCATATTGATGCCCTTTTTTTCTTTATTTTTCATATAAAGGTGGTTAATTGATACTCTTTTCTTTTATTTATTTATTTTTTAATGTATCTAACACACATTGAGATGAGGTGGTAAAATCCTTGTTGTTTTTCACTTCTGGGTTTAGTATGTTTGAAACAAACTTTCATTTTTTCCCCCTCGTGTGTAAAACTTACCAAACTTCTCTTTATTTATTCGTTTTTTTTAAAAAAAAATGAATAAACCTCTATGTTTTAATGTTTATCTATAAGATGAGCTATTTTTGCCAGGTACCACGCGCATATACTATTTGATCGTCTCTCACCACTCAATCCAGTGGAACACATTCAAATCTGTAACAGCATGTTTAGGTAAATTTAATATATAGAGTTTTTTGAATCATTTTCATTTAAATTTAAGTTCACTCCTGTTTCTGTTCTTGTGTGTTCCTGTACTTGCGTGCTAAAAAGAAAATGCAAGTTTCCACAAAGTTGGTTGCTTTGTTACTTTTTCAAGTGCAATTTTAAATTCAATTTAATTACTCAGGCATTATTTAGCATTAATAGTTTTACTCTGGCCATAATTGCTTTCAATGGTAGTCCATCTACATTTGCATCATTAATAAATTTGTGATGTATGTATCCAGGCTTATCGAAAAATCGATCTCTTCCGCCTATGCCACTGTACGTCAAGCAAATTTGCAAAGCTTTGGGCCTTCCTCAGGAGCCAGCATCAATGTTGTGGATACAGCAAATTCATCAGTTCGTGGGTTTTGTATTGATCTTCCCAGTGAGCTATTTCAGATGCTGGCTTGTGCTGGACCTTATCTTTACCTTGATACTTTATTGCTTCAGAAGGTGCATTGTTTCATTCTGATATTCTGATAATATTATTATTTATATTTTTTCTTACTTTTGAGCTCATAATGATTGGCTGGTCTTGGTTTTTCATGAGTAGGTATGCAGAGTATTAAGAGGCTACTACTTGTCTGCACTAGAGCTTGTAGGTAGTGGTGATGAAGCATTGAATCATGAATCTATTATTGGTGGGAATCGACTTCCTCGTCTGCACCTGAAGGAAGCTAGGTCAAGGATAGAGGAAGCCTTAGGAACATGTTTACTTCCTTCTTTACAGTTGATACCTGCAAATCCAGCAGTTGGCCAGGAGATCTGGGAAGTTATGAGTCTCCTTCCATATGAGGTTGGCCTCATTTCAGTGCTATTTGATTCTTCATTTGAGAAGGTTTTCGGTGTGGTAGAGAATTTTGCTTGATGAATCTCGTCTTCTTAGGTGCGTTATCGTTTATATGGTGAATGGGAAAAAGATGATGAGCGGATTCCTATGGTTTTGGCTGCACGGCAAACAGCCAAGGTATAACTACTTTATTCAGTTGAGTTCATCTTGTGCCTTGCAAAGCTTGGTGAGTTACAAGTGTCATTTGCTTCTTCTATGTTGCTTTACAGTTGGACACTCGAAGAATTTTGAAAAGACTTGCAAAGGAAAATCTAAAGCAGTTGGGTCGGATGGTTGCAAAACTAGCTCATGCCAATCCAATGACTGTACTCCGTACAATTGTTCACCAGGTATTGTTTAAATGGGAATATCCTCTTTTAACTTTTTGCTGCTCTGAATTTTATAACATAAGACATCTTAATGGTGTAAAACTTTGATGTGCAGATTGAGGCATACAGGGATATGATCGCCCCTGTAGTAGATGCATTCAAGTATTTAACACAGGTGCAGTTTTTTTTTTTTGGGCATTGTACGCCAGGATTTCCCTTTCTTCATTTTCTTGTTTATTTCTCATGTTTACTCTTAAAATTTTGTTCATGTGGTAGAAGTTGGTCTATACCAATTGTTAAGTGATGAGTATATATCTATTCTTCTTCTTCACCTTCCCCCTGCCCCCTTCTCTTACGTCACCTTTGTATTTTTTTTTTTTTTTTGGTTTGCATGACTTTCTGACTATTGAATTGATTTCTTTAGCACAACAAATTTAGTCAGCGCAATGACCTGATCAGAATTATGTTGATCAGAGCCATCAATCATGGTTTTAGGTTCCTGATGCAACTAAAATTGATGAGCGTATTTGGGAGTTAAAAATGGAAGGTACGAAAGGGCTGATCTACGTGTAGTTCTTGTTTTAGATTTAAAGTATGTTTGAGCAGACTTATTAAAGGAGAAAAATCCGACTTGTTATTTCCTTTTATTTCTTAAAGAAGATATCATGAATGTCTTTCATGAGTTTCATGCTCGAGGTAAGTTTGAGAGGAGCCTCATTGCTACTTCTTATTCCCAAGAAAGTTGAGGCTGTGGATGTTGGCGGTTTTGCTCATATGTTTGGTTGTAGGGTGCTCTTTCTTCCTATGAAGTACTTGAGTCTTATGTTGGGGTGCTTCGTATAACGCTAAATCAATATGGGATGATATTATTGAAAAGATGGAACTTTGTTTGGTTTGTTGGAAGATGCTTTATTTGATTAAGGGTGGTAGGTTGGTACGGATTAAAAGCACTCTTTCCAATTTGCCTACCTATTATCTGTCCCTTTTCCCCATCCCTGTTGGTGTTGACAATCGAGTTGAGAAATTTCAGCAAGAATTTTTGTTGGGTGGAGTTTGTGAGGAGTTTAATTCCATTTAATAAGCTGGTCTAAGATTGGTCCTTTGATTTTCTCTTGTGGTTAGGGGGTTAGAAACCTAGTTCAGTTTGACTGAGTTCTCTTGGGAAAATGGCTATGGTGTTTTGCCATGGACAGGGAGGCCTTGTGGAGATCGGTGGTGGAAGTTAAATATGATAGAATTTGAGAAGGATGGTGTTCCAATGAGGCTGTTGGGTTCTTCAGGTTTGGGTGTGGGAAACATGAGGAGGAGGGGGGGGGGGAGGGGGGGGGGGGGGGAATTTCTCTAGATTTGTCAGATATGAGGTGGGAGATGGGTTTAAGATTAGGTTTTGACATGATTTGTGGTGTGGGGACCAGCGCTTGAAGGCATCTTTTTCGGAGTTATTTAGTATTGCTCGCTATAAGGAGGCTTCGGTGATAGAATATGTGTAGTTTTCTAAGATACTCTTCAGTGGAATTTTTTTTTTGATAAGTAAGAAAATTTTATAAAAAGCGTAAGGTGCCCTAAGTACACCAGGAGTATACACAGGAACAACCAAGCCAACCCACAAAAAGAAAAACCAAACAAACCCACAAGGAACAACCCTAAAACCCAAAGAATTTCCCAACAAACACCCAAACTAGCCCCACAAGCACCCCAACCCAACAAAACCCTCAAAACCCACAAGAAAACCCGATCAACCCACCCAGCCCTACACCATGTGCGCCTTGCCTTTCCTGCGTCGGGAGGAAGCACAAGAATCCCCGTAGTTGATGGAGCTTGCCAAATTCAAAACTTCCCTGCTACCCTTGGACTTTGGGCGCACGACCTTAACTCCCTGAATGAAGTTCTTTTCAATGGCATCCAAAATCGCCAAGGACGGGTCCAAACTCTCATCACTTTCCAACTCCCAATCTACAGGAAAGACACCCAAAGGGAGAGGGAAATCGTCATCCTCCCCATCCCATAACTCATCGCTTGCTCCTGAGCAACCACCTCCCTTGACGGACCAAAACCCACTGGCCACTTTTGAGATTGAGTCAAACTATCCTCTCCCTTAATGGCGATAGAAGAACTCGAAGCCGCCGCACTTTCTTTAACAATCGGAATCGACGCAGGGCTCGGATTGAGAAACCCCCGCCGAAGAAAACCCCTCATCTGCGCGGGAGAACTACCCTTATCCTTCACGGACACTGCCAGAACGGCAGAATCTTGCACTGGAAGCGCAAGAGCCACTGTCTCGATTGGCTCTCTAGCAGGAGGAACCTGAGAAATAGACCCAAGCACTATAGCACCTGGCCTTAAAGCTTCCAAAGCATCGGCAACGGATAAACCATCCAAATGTATTTTTCTGGCTTCCCTAGCCTTCCGAAAGTACTTCCGAAAGGCTTAGAATCCGACAGCACAGGAGGAGAAGATAAACGCAACCTCTTCCCCATCTCAGCCGCCCTTGAAAAAGAAGGAACCGGAGGTGTCCCATCAGATCTGGTAGGAGCTACCAGGGGCGCTGAAGAGAAACCCAAAACTACCGGAGAGATCCCCTCCAACCTGGAATAAGCTACAGGGGGAAAAGAAAACCCAGCCACCGACGACGCTGATCTTGAAGACGCAGACCCCAAAGTCATAGAATCCTCAGAAGAGAACGAAGACTTCTTCGAGACAACCTCCGGGGCAGAAACCGCCGATGGAATGGAATATTACTTTTACCAGATTAGTGCATGATTGGGTGGTGGTGCTGGTCACTTCGTTCTTTAATCTTTGTACTCTCTCAAGTTGGACGTGGTGGCGAGAACAAAATCTGCTGGATACCTTCCAAAAGGTTGACGTTCGAGGTCAGATCCTTTTGTCATGCGCTTTGCCTCCTCTCTAGCTCTCCTTCTCCTTGAAAGAGCATTTGGAGAAATAATGCTCATTCAAAAGTGTCATTCTTTGTGTGGATGGTGGCGCTAGGGAAGATTTGAACTTTGGATAACCTGAGAAAAAGGCATGTTATAGTGATGGATTGGTGCGGCATGTTATAGTGATGGATTGGTGCGGCATGTTATAGTGATGGATTGGTGCGGCATGTCCAAGAAGAGCGAGGAGACCATGGATTATCTTCTTCTTCACTATGAAGTGGCTAGAGATTTGTGGGTTTCGATCTTCCGTCTTTTTGGATTAGAGTGGGTCATGCCTCAAAGGGTGATGGAGTTGTTGGCTGGTTGGAGAAGTTAGTTTGGAAGCCGCTGCAATTTAGAAGCTTGGAGGGTGGCTCCTCTGTGCTTAATGAGGTGCATTTGGAGAGCAGAATGCTGGAAACTTCGAAGATAGTGAGAGAATGAGTTACAGTTAAAAGCTATTATGTTCAAATCTCTTTATGTTCGGATGGCGGCTTGCAACTATTTTCGCTTTTCTAATTTTATAAAATTTCTGGATGTGTTCTTCTCCCTAATTGAGGGTCTCTCTTGTATATTTCTTGTGTACTTGGGTTGCGATCCTTTGTGCTTTTTAATGAGATTGATGTACTTGTAAAAAAAAAAAAATTTCAAACCCCATAGCTTCTTGTTGTTAGTGCTTACCTGCTGATATTATTATTTATTTATTTATTTTTCTGTTTAGTAATTCATTTCATTGAAAAGCGCAGAGGGTGTATACAAAGCCACAAATGCAGAAAAATTTAAAATATATATATATATATATATTTTTGATAAGTAATAAAAATTTATTAAAAAAAGCGTAAGCGCCCATAAGTACATAGGTAGTATACACAAGAACAACCAAACTAGCCCCAAAAAAAGATACTCACAAGCCCGCTAGACCCTAAAACCTAAGACCCACATGAGTTACTCAATACTAAATCATGTGAGCCTTCCCTTTCCTATGCCGAGAGGGCGCGCTTGCATCGCCGTAGTTAATGGAGCTTTTCAAGAAATATTATATGCCCTTGTCCAATTAAAGAGCGATTTGACCAAAATGTTCTTGAGCTCTTCCTTCGACTTTTTACAATCTTCAAAACATCTTGCATTCCGCTCTCTCCATATGGTCCACATTAAGCACAATGGAGCTATCCTCCACACAGCTAGAACTGAATGACTACCCACCTGGCCTTGCCAACAATTTAACAGCTCTATCACCCTTTCGGGCATAACCCATTGGACTCCGAAGAGGGTAAAGATCACACTCCATAAGTCTCTTGCCACTTTGCAATGAAGAAGAAAGTGATTTTAAATTAGACCTGCAAGTTTCAGCCTTCATCCAAGGCATACTTCGCCACTAATTTTTTTGGAATCCTGCCAGGTTACACCAGTTCCTAACCCTCTCTTGACTGACTGATATTTATAGGCTGTGTTACTAAGCTTATGATTTTACATTGCTGCATTAAACAGCTTTGATCTCCTTGACATTGTAGGTGTATAGGCATAACCATCATGGTGTAAAAAAATAAAGAGAACATCTATGTTTTCATGTGCCTGTTGGTAGACTTTTGGTTTATAGGGAAGCAGTGCTCCTTTTATACTAGTAATTCTCTTGTCAATGTGATTTACCATTCTCTGGTACACACTTTCTACTTAAAGATGAAACTGGCTGCACATTTGAACTCGCCTACTCTTTAGAATTAATTACCAAAGCATTTATATTATAATTGTCATTTCCCTGGTATTTGTTTTGCTGCTATGATTTCGTTTAAGCATAGTCACTATCATTCTCTACTATGAAGTTTCTTATCTTACAATTTCTCGAGTATGGTATTTATTGTACTTGAAATAGATTTTTTGAACTTCCACCTTTTTTCTTTTCCCATTAGAAAGTTTTTTTTTTTCCCCAACAAACACACCTTTTCTCTTACTATTTAGGACCCTTTAGTACACTGCCTGAGTACAAGTATCCCCCCCCCCCCCCTTTTTTTTTTAATTATTATTATTATTATTTTTTATCATCATTAAATATTAACTTACAAGAAAAAGAGCACTACTTTTCCCAGTATTTTGTGTTGATCCTGGTTAAATGCTTACTTTTCTGCACAGCTCGAGTATGATGTTTTGGAATATGTTGTGATTGAGCGTTTGGCACAAGGTGGGCGTGATAAGCTAAAAGAGGATGGCCTAAATTTGTCAGATTGGCTTCAGTCGTTGGCTTCATTTTGGGGTCACCTGTATGTATCAATCTTTCTCTTTTCCCAACCATAATATATATTTTTAATTTTTAATTTCTGCCAGTCTCATTTGTTTTCTGTATAATGTTGTATTGATGCTAAGTTTCAGTACTTCATACGCGGTTAAGATGTCTCGGTCTAAAATTTTAATTTCTTCTGTTTTCCACAAAGTGCCAACCCATCTGAGAATGTCTGGGTTGTGTGTGTATGTGTTGATTTTTATTCTTTTCTTTTCTTTCTTTCTTTTTTTTTTCCTCCTTTTCCACATTGTACTGATTTTCAAGTATTTTTGGTCATTTATTTTTGCGAGTATTGATATGACTTGTATTGTAATTGAACATTTAACCATACTATAGATTCCAAGACATATCCTGGGGATGCTTTACTTAAGTTTCCGGGTTGCAGACTAACCTCACAAAAGCAGGATGACTGGAGCTGGGATATTGTGACATTGCAAAAATATTCTGTGGCCCTTACTTGTGAATGGGCAGGCATACTCTGGGAACTATATGAGATATGGTAACAGAGGTTTGATGACAGATAGTCGGATTGTGAAAAAGAGATACATAATAGAGGACAAGGTTGATCAGGATTACAGTGCGAACTTCGATTGGTTTTTCGTAAGTTTAGCTTTTCAGTTTTTGTATACTGGAGATTGCAAAGTGAGAAAGGCACTTGTTGGATTGCTCAAATGAGATTTAAAGATGCATCAGCACCACCGGGTGGGATAGAATATTTCATTGGAATCAAAAGTAAGTTACTTGCGGGGGTTGTAGCTCTTGATCCTTCTTGTACAACATTAGAAGGTTGGTGTCATTTACAATGATTGCTAGCTTGTCATTATATGAAGGAAAGAAGTTGCTCTGTCTGTTTGTGTTCATACTTGAAAGGTTTTCTGGGGTGTATACATAGTAATTTTAACGATTTTGCGTAAGTGTGAAATTGATGGTTGAAAGAGTAGATGGAGTTGAATATCTCAAAGTACTAAGCACTATTTTGTGACTGAAACAACGATAGGCTTATGAAGAACATGGTTCTAGGTGGAGTCTGAAGATAAGATGCATTTGGTTATCTGTATCACTGATTTTTGTCAAAATTCTCCTCCGTCTTGTGCTCCTTCCTGTTAGTGATTGCTTGCTTCCTCTCATGATGTTGTTGGAAGATTCCAGACAAGTAGCGATTTGGTTTGACCAGCTGTTCTCCATATTATTTTTCCATATATGAGTCAAACATGCTGGGACATAAAAGTGAACCCTGTATAAGAGGAGGCACCATCAACTGAACACCTTGATTTGATTGTAGCTTCATTAGCTGTTTCTCAAGGTGGTTCTATCTTATAGTTCAGGATGTCATCGGTTCTTCATGATTGCGTAGTCCTTTCATTCTGCATACTTCTGCCTTTTGATAGAAAGAGACCTACAAAATTACTTCTTAATATGTGAAGATATAGATTCTAGAAAGTGCAACTGATCTACTGAAGTGAATCTCAATGTCCATGGAGGCACCAATCGGAAGTCTGCAGGCTGCATTGTTCTTATAGAGCTTCATCTGTCAAAGCTCTCAAGGATTTTGAGGCTGTTGTACATTGACCATGATCTTTTTTCTTTTGGTCAGAGTTGAAGAAATTTTCTTTCCTTTTTCCCCCTTTTCTTTGGGGAAAGGGGGTAGGAATTCATGTTCTGTAAATAGTCACACTGAGAAAAGCGACTGATATTAATTTTGTGGCTAACAAAGGAGCAGCTTGGTTCAAATCTCAATTTGTATTGTATGGTTTGTTGACTATTTTTTTGGATTTTTGTTTTGTTTTGTTTTTTGTTTTTTGTTTTGTTTTGTTTTGTTTTGTTTTTGTTTTGTTTTGTTTTGTTTTGTTTAAATAATGTTCTGTCTGTATTTTTAAATGATGTCCTAATCATGAATATTTTTAAGAGGCTGTTGAGGCTTGCACTTTTAAGGGCCACCAAGGGGCTAGAAAAGTAGTTTTGAGGTACAAATTGGAGGCTTTAACACTCTTGGGAGAGGGCTCATTATATATATCAACTGTATTCACCATATGTTAATCCGTTATAAAGGACCCTTGTTGCAGACGTGGACTTTTATTTGCTGTTGATGTGATGTTAAGGGGTATTCCGAACCACCATCCACACTTATTGGACTGTTACAATTCAAGATTTGTTACACATTGGAAGTATTAGTTTTTCTTTCATTGGATTTATACTTGCAATAACTGTGCATAGAAACATCAGATCTTTCTGAAAAGATGATTTCTTTTATGGTGCTTCAAATAAATCTAGGTGGGTTGCCTTATCTTTCGCGTATGCTGCTCTTGTTGGAGGGTAAGTTATTTAATACTGGATTTATTTGAAGTGTTCTGAATTTAGGAGGATGGGGACTATAATGGGAAATCAGATTCCTTGCAATTTTCTCAATGTGTGGAGTTTGGAGCTAGTAATGGGTGGTGACTGGATGGTGACTACCAAGCTAGCATTATTGCTGCTATCTTTCTTTTCAGCAGTACTTAAATTTGTTGCACTAAATTTTGATGGAGTTTCACCTCGCTTTGGTTACCTTGGAAAAACACTGAATTGATAAGTAATTTTGATTGGTTTAAGTAAAGCATGGTTTTGGGATGGTTGTTATCATGATTATTGTCATCCTTATTCTCTCCTGAGCCTTACTCCTACATCGTCATGCTGGAACATTCCAGTATATTTAAAGTTGCTTCTTTCTTTAATTTTTTAGTGAACATGCAAGAATGGAAGAAATAGATTTGAAGAAAGTAGCATAACCTGTATCTTTTTAAAATCTCATCCTGAATAAGTATCCACCCCTTTTATATATTAAGTTTGATATATTATAAATCAGTGTTGAAATGACATTAGTTGCTTCTCATTGATAATTGTTTTACAGATCGGTTGTATTCAATGATTTGAGATATCAGTGGCTTGAGGAATTTCGTGAATAAAAAACATTTCGAGTTTTCATTGATAAGAGAAATTAAATCTTCATTTCTGTAGTTATGTTGTCACATCATGATCATGTTCCTTAATTGTTTAATTTTGCTTTGCTCTGGTCGGATAGAAATTTTTTGTTATCTTGTCTTTCTTAGTTTCTTTACTAGATTATTGTGTCTGTTTTGCGTTATTTCTTGAATGCTCATGGTCCTAATATGATTCTGTACTTGGAGTGGTAGTTTTCGATGATGAGTATTTAAATAATGAATAAATTGTAACGACCCAGAGAAAAGCGCAAGCCACATTTTTTGCTGTCATTTCAAAAGGACCAGACAATTTGTAGCTTTCCTAGAATTATTTATAAAGTCCAGTTTTACCTAATAAGAAAGCAATGTGAGACTTAATACCCATTAGTGTCTCTTTATAAACCACTCACTCTATGTAAGCTTTTCATCTTCCCAATATGGGATCGATGTGTTACAAATTCGCCCCCTCAAACTCCTGACGTTCTTATCAGAACCATGTCATACGGTGCTGGCAGTACTGCATTGCATTAGTAGGTGGTTCTGATACCATTTGTCATGACATAGGGGAAATGTCTAGCCATATATGCGCTATCACTTCAAAATGATTAGGCAATTTGGAGCTTCACTAGAATCAGTTATAAAGCACATTTTTACCTAGTAAGCAAGCAATGTGAGACTTAGCAGCCATGCTTGCCTCTTTATAAACCAACCATTCTATGTGGGCTTCTCAGCTTTTCAATATGGAACGGGGTGTTATATAATTGTTTATATTGGTCATAACTTTGTGCTATGCTTCATGCATCTCCATTGCTTTTGCGTTGTCTCAGCCTTTAAAAATCTAGAACATGCCTTGATGTTTTGTGGGTGTTCTTGCTGGTTTTTGGGTTTTGGGCTTGTGAGAGCCCCTGTGTACTTAGGGGCGCTCTACGTTTTTTCTATTAACTTTTTCATTACTTATCAAAAAAATCTAGAACATGCCGGAATATGCCATTTCATCCATAATGCTTTTAGGTTTATACTCGGAACCTACTTATTTTCCTTTTGTATTTGTCTCCTTTTTTTTCTTCCTCTCTCTGTGTTCCATGTAGATCCACACAAGCACAGTACTTGCAATGCAAGGCTGATTCATATTTCGGACCACTTTAATGTGCTTACAAGAGATAGATAGTCCCTTACAAGGAGAAGGATATAGTTCAACAAAGAAAGCCTTATCACTTTGCTTTTGTCTTTCTTGCGGATCGAGTTAGCAATTAATATTCTTTAGGAACTGAATCTCTCTGTGAGGAACTTTTGTCCCATAATAACTAAGTCCCCCTCATCTGGAATCTTTTCTGTAGATTCTTCATTTCATCATCCTGTAGAGTAGAGTCTTTGCCACCTAGGTGTTTTTACTTTTGTAGACTTTCTAAATTTATTACCTGTTCCTCCCTTTTAGGGGTGCTCTTGTATACTTCCCGTGTATTAGGGTTGCGCCTCTCTGCGCTTTATTGATGAATTTGAAATTACTTATCAAAAAAAAAAAATCATCTTGTAGAGTAGATTTTATCTTTTGTCCAGTTGTTTTTGTATTAACTAAATGCATAATGTGTACTGGAACTACCGGGAGAAAGGTTTGGCTGATTTCATGAATGGACAGAGCTTGTCAGTTATGCTTTTTTGTTCTTTTATTTTCTTGTTGAATATGAGTCCTAAAATGTAAATAAGTTTTTTCTGTTTGGTCATTGATACAAGAAACACGATTATGTTGAAAGAAGCAAAAACCTGTGTAGTTTTGGTTCATCTCTTTTCAAACAAGTTATGTACTTTTTCGACGCACAATGAATCTTATGCGCAGGCCAACATTTTGTGAACTCTAATCCTGCACCATTGTGATTGCCTAGCCACTATTCTTAACCTCAAAGAATGGTGTTTCCTTTTTTTTTTTTTTTTTTTTTTTTTTATATGAATGCACTGATACTTGCTTTTAGCAAAGTATTTTATAGGTTCTATGGTCTAATATAAGTAAAATTCTTAAATTGGATGTTTTGAGATATCTTGTGCTAGGTACTTATAACATTGGAGAGTTATACTCTCGTGGCAGTGGATAGCTTTTTAATATGCCACTTATGATTTCAAGAAAGGAATTACTAGATTGAAAGTTGCTGAAGTTGTTGTTTAGTTCAAATTTTTTATTCCTAATTTAGATGGTGTAGTGTCCATTTACTTGTGGAGTATGCTTAGAAGTGTTGAAGTAGTTTTACTTATAAAAAAAGAATCGTTGAAGTACTATAAACACTTATGTTGTTAAATTTGAGACTAAAATGGTTGAATAGGTTGTAAGAAAAATATTAGATGTAAATTTTATAGATCTCATTGTGTGTGTGTGTGTTTTTTGTTGTTGTACTTGACAGACATTATTCATTTAAAGTAAGCAATTAAAACAGACAAGAAGATGGTCTCTTTCTTTGATAAACTTGAGAAATGATAGTAGGCCACTGGTTGCTAGTAGTAGCTAAAGATATGCCATTATACTTCGAAAGAATAAAAGACTTGAAGATTGTGGAATTTTTTCTGATACACACACACAAACACATTATATTTCACTTAGCTGTAAAACCAGATCTGTAGGAATTAATGAAAATAAATCAAAACAAAAATGGGTGGAGAACTACAAAGGTGGTGGGTGTGATGGAGCAATAGATCTCATAATCTCTTAAATTTTTCCATTGTGTTCCTTCTTTTTGCACAAAGGGCCATCATGCCCAAGTATGCTATGTTGAGTGCAACTTTGAGAAAGAAAATGGAAGTTTATGGTCATTGAGCAGTAGAAAGTGGTCGTCTCCATTATATTTTATTTCTTAGATTTCCTTTGTAATTTCCTTGTTAAGCAATTGTTATTCTGTAAAAAGCTTGGGTTTGTTTGATAAAACTTTTTAGAGGGTGCTTTTTGCTTTTTGGTTAAAAAAGTTTTTTGATGCGACGTAAATGTGAAAGTAGTTTTGAGTGTTTTATGAGTATTTTGTGTTTGGAGTTATTTGTTAATATTTCTACTCCTTTTGCTAAAAAGCAAAAAGCTTCTCCAAAAGTGTTGTCAAACGAGGCCCTTGTTTCGGGCAGTTGGCTAAATAAGACTTCAGTTGTGAGGGTGTAGCATTCTTATGCTGTCTCTGTTAAGAGTCCACACTACTTATTTTGATGAACAGAAAATGGGCCATCACCCATTAGTGTGATTAATAAATTTCCTTGGTAATGTCCTTTCTTCTAATGAAGTGGTTATTGGTTAAAAGCTTCTCTCCGACAGTTGGCTAGATAAGAATGAAATGCTCAGGTGCTAGAGTTCATACACTGCCTCTTGTGGGGCATGCTACTCACTGCTATCAGTGACTGTGAATGATTTAACGATGATTTGTCCATTTCTTGTTTCTTTTCTTTAGCATAGTTTGCACCTCCATTCACATTAGCTGAAAATGGTTCTTAGGGAAATTAGAAACCGACTTCAACTTACTATTAAGTGACCACCTCGCCTAGGTGGACTCTTATTTAATATCTTTAAGTAACTTATCCAGTTATAGTCTACTATGCTTTCTTTGTAGACTTTCTTAATCTACTGGCTGTCTATGTTAGTAAATGTACTATGTTTTTATTTTTTTATATGTGAATACTTGTTTCAATTTTGCAGTCCAAGCTTTCTGCTGGTCATATATTGGAAGAGTTATTAACCTAGGTGCTAGCTTTTTCTGTATATGGTCTCTCAATCATAATATTTTACGTATTATTAAGGATGCTTTATGCGGTGAATGATATTATTTTCCTCTATTGGTTCATCTGACATTGGGAAAGTTCGGGTATTTATTGGTGATGTGACAGAGATGCCATATTATTTTCTTTCTTTTTCATGTAGATTCATACATGCTAATCATTGTTGTCATTATTCTGTGTGGATGGTTGTTTGTGAAACGTGCACTTTTAACTTTTGAGATTGCATAGAACCTTCCATGGTTACCTTTTTGACTTTTCACTAATTCACTATCATTGTTTATAGGTGTAAGAAGTACCCATCAATGGAATTGAGGGGTCTTTTCCAGTATCTTGTGAACCAGTTAAAAAAGGGGCAGGGAATTGAGCTTGTTCTCTTGCAGGTATTTTTGAGGTCTGAAAGTTGCAGCATTTATGATACGCAATTGTTACAAGCCTTATAATGATTGATTGGAGTTTTATGATTATATCAGGAGCTTATTCAACAAATGGCAAATGTCCAGTACACAGAGAACCTGACTGAGGAACAGCTGGATGCCATGGCGGGTGGTGAGACTCTCCGCTATCAGGCAACTTCTTTTGGAGTAACACGAAATAACAAGGTACTTTGCTTTTCTTTTCTTTTCTTTTATTTTTCTTTTTATTATTATTTTTTTTTTTGGGGGGGGGGGTGTGGACCTTAAGCTGTCACTGATTAAATTTGTTAGGCAGCTGATTTAATTCATCATTCCTAATATGGCATCTTATGCTTGTGATGCAATTAAAGTTGATGAGAAGTTTTAGCGATAAAATGGAAGCCACTAAGAGCACTAGTAGCAGTCTCCCTATATTGGTTCCCTTCCCTAAATATAGGGAAAATTTCACCAAAACTCACAAAAACCACCCCACAATAGATACCCCAAATTTACATTTTTTGGTTGGGTAGCTACAGTGCTACCCAATGTATTGGGTAGCACTGTAGCTTCCCAATCACTTTTTTTAATGTAAAATATCCGTCTCTCTGACTCTTTCTCTCTCCTTCACGGCTGGCCTCACACATCTCCTTCATCTCTTTCACGGCCGTGTCCGAACCAAGCTTTTTGATCTGCGTTTTGCTAGGAGGAAGAATATATATATATATACAAGAAATACAAATCCTCCAGAAATCAGACAAGGCATGAAAACAGCATAATTTGAAGAAAACCCATTTGGCTAGCCAACCTCTCTGACTCTTCCCACAAAGCGATTGAAGAAAAAAGAAGAAAATCTTCTAACAGAATCGTAAGAACCAAACGGTCCAAACATGATGAAACACCAAGAACTGGTCCCCAAAGCGACTGAAAAACGCACATGAAAAAGATATATTCATCCAAAAAAAAATTAAATTGAAGATTTGATACTCGGACTTTGAGAGTGGAGCGAAGGGGGTGGTTGATGCCCATATTTCCTGCAATCTGCACCGAAACAATGCAAGAAAAAAGGAGCTTATGTTGTTGCAGCTGTAGTGAGCGACCGTGGAAACAATCTGCCTTGGATTTAACTGTGGGGATTGGGCTGGGAGGAGTTGAAGACGGTAGACGGCCGACTGGCCGAGTCTTCTGGAATCAAGATAAAAATGAATAAAAAAATTAAAGTATGAAAGAGAAAAAACAATAAAATAAGAATAGAAAATAATATTTAATTGATATAGGGAAATGTATAGGAATCTATTGTGGGGTGTTTTTTTACAGGGAAGCAAAAAGTAGTTTTGTTCCCTAAATATAAGGAAAATGGTTTGGAATCTGCTGCTAGTGCCCTAAGGGGCTGATTTGCTCTATTTCTATTTTGGATTTAGAGTTTATTATGTTTTAGTTGGGGATATATTCAGAATTTCTGCACTGTTAGAATTTGCCAGCTAAATGGGTCATTTTTCATGATTTTATTTCTTGTTTGTGATGATCCAGGTTTCTGTGTTGAAATTATAAAGGGTTTCAATAAAATGGGGTTTTATTTTTGAATTTTGAGTGACTTGGAGCCCAAGTTCTTTAGGTTAGGCTTACGTGAGGTTGTGACAGAGATGCAGCAGTTTTGACAAATAAAGCTGAATTTGATTTTTCTATTTTGGGAAACTTTACTTACCCCTCCTGAGATTTCATCACTTTTGCATTCGTACCCTCAAACTTTAAAAATTGCAAAGTCGGGTCGCCATCTTTAAAAAGTTTGCAATGCATCCCTACTAAGCCACCCATCGGACTTTTATTTTTAAAAAATGAAGTGTACTTTTGTATTTTTAAAAGTTTTACAAGGGTATTTTGGACATTTTACATGTATATCGTCTAATTTAACCTTAAACCCTATTGGGTAGGGGTGACATTACAAAGTTTTCAAAGATAGCGACCAACATTGCAACTTTTTAAAGATTGAGGGTACGGTTGCAAAAGTGACGAAAGATCCGTGGGGGGAGGGTAAGTGAAGTTTCTTAAAAAAAAAAAAAGTTTGGGGTTTGGCGGCGTAGGAAAGGCGATGATTTTATTCCTGCCAGGCGTAGGAAAGGCAAGGCCCACGTGAAGTAGGCTTTGGCGGGTTGTGGGTTGTTTTTCCGGTGCTTTTTGGTATTGCTTTGTAGTTCGGTTTGGGCTGGCTGGGGTTTTTGGGGTGTCTATTGGGGTGTCTATGGGTGTCTCTAGGTTTTGTTGTAGTGGGTGTTTTTTTTTAGGGGGGGGGGGGGGGCGTTTTAGGGTTTTGTGGGTGTTGTTAGGGTGTTTTGTCTTTTGGGCTTGTTCTTGGGCTTTCGCTTTCTAGTTAGGTGTCTCCTGTTGTATACTTCTAGTGTACGTAGGGGCGCCTTACGCTTTCAATAAAACTAATCTTACTTATCAAAAAAAAAAAAAGTTTGGAGCCCCATAGCTCTTGAAGTCAAAGGAATTAGAATTTGCTGGGTACTTTTTTATTTTTATTTTTTTTATAAGTAATTGATAATTATCATTAAAAGCGTAAAGGCTTTTGTAAGTACACCAAGAGTAAACAAAAGGAAGCACCTAGCTAGAAGGAGCAAAAAGGATCGTTCTTGAGAATTGTTCTTGGCGACCAAGGGTGGAGGGTCTTTCTTTCCTATCTATTGATGAGGATGAAAGTATTTGGTTAGAAAGAGATTTTGAGGAGAAGGAGGTGTGGGATGTGATCAGGGAGCTGAACGGAGATAAGGCACCGGGTCCAGATAGCTTAACTATGGCATTCTTTTCGGAAGTGTTGGGATATTTTTTGATAAGCAAGTGTTGGGATATTTAAAAAAATGATATTATGGCTGTTTTTGTAGAATTTCATCCTCGAGGTAAGTTCAAAAAGAGCTTTAATGCTACTTTTGTTTCTTTAATTCCAAAGACGACTGGTGCCATCGATATGAAAGATTTTCGCCCTATAAGTTTGATTGGAGGGATTTACAAGATCATATCCAAGGTCCTTGCGAACAGATTTAAATCTATTTTGGGCAAGATTATCTCCAACACACAAAATGCATTTATTGGAAGTAGACAAATCTTGGATTCCGTGCTTATTGCTAATGAATGTGTGGATAGTCATATTCGATCGGGGGACCTAGGTCTCCTATGTAAGCTAGATTTGGAGAAGGCATATGATCATGTGAATTGGGACTTCTTGCTTTATTTGTTGCAGTGATGTGGTTTGGGGGAAAAGTGGAGGGATTGGATACGTTTTTGTATTTCTATGGTGAGATTTTCTATTCTTGTTAATGGAACCCCGTCGGGTATTTTTAGTAGTTCTCGTGGTTTGCGAGAAGGAGATCCTCTTTCTCCTTTGTTGTTTATGGTGGTTATGGAGGCTTTGAGTCGGATGCTGACTGCCGCATTGGATCAAGGTAATTTGACAGGGTTTTCAGTGGGTTCCAGGGATTCCGAGGCTGTAGTTGTGAATCATCTACTGTTTGCTGATGACACATTGATCTTTTGTGGTGCTGAAGAAGAACAAATTCGACATCTGAGATATATCTTCTTATGTTTTGAGGCAGCTTCTGGTTTGAGAATTAATTTAGGAAAATTAGAAATTGTTCCTATTGGTGAAGTAGAGGATGTCGAAGGGTTGGCTAATCTTCTTGGATGTCGGGTTTGCCTCTGGGTGCCTCTTACAAGTCAACTTCTATTTGGAATGGTGTTATTGAGAAAATGGAAAGGAGGTTGGTAGGGTGGAAGCGAATGTATTTTTCGAAGGGTGCCCGATTGACTCTTATAAGTAGTACGCTCTCCAATATTCCTACGTATTACTTATCATTGTTTCCTATTCCAGTGAGGGTGGCTATTCGTCTTGATAAAATTCAAAAGGATTTTCATTGGGGTGGCATTGGTGACGAGGCCAAATTTCATCTAGTGAATTGGAACAAGATTTGTACTCCTTTGCATGCAGGTGGGTTGGGAGTTCACAATTTCATCCAGTTCAATCGAGCACTCTTGGGTAAGTGGTTGTGGAGATATGGTAGGGAGAGAGAGGCTTTATGGCGATTGGTGATTGATGCCAAATTTGAGAGTCTAAAGAGTGGGTGGTGCTCAAAAGAGGTGTCGGGTTCTTTTGGAGTGAGTGTGTGGAAACATATTAGGAGGGGGTGGGAGAAGTTTCGCAATTTTGTTCGTTTTGAGGTGGGGAATGGATCACATATTAGTTTTTGGCATGATTGGTGGTGTGGGGATAAATCCTTGAAACAATGCTTCCTGCTCTTTTTAGCATTGTGAGGAACAAAGATGCGATGGTGGTGGATAATTTGGCTGTTTATAATGGTGTTATTCAATGGAATGTTCTTTTCACGTGGCAAATCTAGGATTGGAAGATGGATATGATCCTTTCTTTCTTCGATCGATTGTACTCCATTTCGGCTCGACATGGAGAGGGTGGCAGGTTAGTGTGGAATCCCTCTAAAAAAGGTTTATTTGATGTGAGATCCTTCTATGAAGGGCTTATTAGGAAAGATGGCCCATCTATTCCATCTTTTCCCTAGAAGAATATATGGCGTGTTAAGGCTCCAACAAGGGTGGCTTTCTTCGTTTGATCAGTAGCTTTGGGCAAAATATTGACGCATGATAACTTGCGTAAGAGAAATGTTATAGTGATTGGGTGGTGTTGTTTGTGTAAGAAGAGTGAGGAGTCTATTGATAATTTGTTGCTTCACTGCGAAATCGCCCGGGATCTTTGGAGCTACATTCTTATTTTATTTGGGGTAGAGTGGGTTATGCCACGAACGGTGTTGAGTTGTTGAATAGTTGGGGGGCGGCGATTGGGTATGGTCATGCTAAAGAAGCTTGGCGGTTAGCTCCTCTGTGCTTATTGTGGTGTATTTAGAGGGAGCGGAATGCGCGGCTCTTTGAAGATGTAGAGACATCTACGGTGGAGCTACAAAAGCGATTGGTCAATACGTTATATATTTGGATAGCGTCCCATCATAGCTTGAATGTTTTTACTTATGTAGACTTTTTAAAATTATTCTATGTTCGTCCCTTTTAGGGGTTCTCTTGTATACTTCCCGTGTATAAGGGTTGCACTCATCTGCGCTTATTTTTATAAATTGCAATTACTTATCAAAAAAGAAAAAAGAAAAAAAAAAGAGGAGCAAAAAGGATAAGGAAATCACTATAACTAATAGACAAAGGAGAAACATATGTAGCTGTCCAAAGATACAAAGTTTTGAATAAAAAAGACAATCTCCTCTAAAGTCCTCTCACGGTCCTCGGAACTTCTGTCATTCTTTTCCCTCAATAAACACCATAAAAGGCACGTAGACACAACCGCACTTGGCATACTGCCGGTAGTTCACCAACAAGCATACAAGTCAACTACACGTTTAGGCATAACCCAAGACAAACCAAAACGTCTGAAAAAGGCAATCTAAATGGCATAAGCCACGTCACAATGAAGAAGAAGATGGTCCATGGACTCTCTATTCCTCTTACACCTGAATTCATGGTAAAAATCTTACCTAGACTCGTAGACCAAGCGAAAAAGGCCGTTGTCAAAGGAGTCTTGGTCTGCTAAACACTCTTCCAAGGGAAGCGACAACGTTCACTACAAACCAAGAAACAATAGAAGGATCTAACCCTAAACAACCCACTTTTGGAGCCCACCTCAATTTATCTTCATTTGAATACAACACCTTGAAGAATGAGGCAAAAACATCCATCTTCCAATCATGAGCAGTTCTAGCAAAGCTCACGTTCCACTGATTAGAACCACCATAAAACTCCAAGTGAGTAGGAATAGAGGCATCTTTTGTGCAGGCAATACCAAATAAATCTGGATAGGCTTCCTTGAGGACTACATCCCTACACCACTGATCATGCCAGGATCTAATCTTGGAGCCATCTCCCACTCAAATCTGGTCTGACATGAAAATTTCTCCTAACCCCTCCGAATATTCTTTCATAACCACACCCTAAATGCTCTAGAGGGCTCAATAGAACACATCCACCCCATGAACTGCCAAATTTAGAGTCCACCGCCGCTCTCCACCAAGCCTTTCTCTCATGCACATAGCGCCAAGGCCATTTATCTAAGAGAGCCCGATTGAATACCAACAAGTTCCAAATTTCCACCCCTCCCTCAGAGAGCGGCAAACAAACCTTGGACAAGCTAACCAAGTGATATATGAACTCTTTGCCAAGTCAACCCCATAAGAAATCACGTTGGAGCTTCTCAATACGGTTTGCAATGCTCGCAGGGAGAGGAAAGGGGGACATGAAATACGTAGGCAAATTGGATAATGTGCTCTTAATATTATGGAGCAAACATTATGGGGTTTCCTTTGGAAGTTCTGAATTCTAAGGGTGAAATATGTCCCATACAAAATTCAAAAGCCTGTTTCAATACCTCCCTCTTCCGCACCCAAATTAATAAGTCATAATCAGGGTATAAGCCTTATGATTGGAAATTTTCATTTAAGTTGAATGGTATTCATATATTGTGTATCGATAACCAGATGCTCTGAGACTTATGGTTTTATTTTAAAATTTCATGAATTTGTAACTATTGTTTTTAAAACATTGCTTGAACTTCTGGTGCTGTTAAATTGACTTTCTTGTTTTTGTAATAGAGAAGCTTGCTGAGTTTACTATCATGGTATTTGACATGCTAAGTTTTAAGATGTTAACATATAATTCTCTATGCAGGCCTTGATCAAGTCAACTAACAGGCTAAGGGACTCATTGCTTTCAAAAGATGAACCAAAGTTGGCAGTTCCTCTTTTGTTACTTATTGCTCAACATCGTTCTGTGTAAGCTTTAGAAACCTATTTGCTAAATATTCACTTGAAGTAACAGTCTACATTTACTTCTCTTAAGCAATTCTGTTTTTATAGAAAGCAGAAATAAGGATACTTTATTCAAGTTGTTTATGAGTTGGCTATTGGTTTCCCGACGCCTTTTCCCTAATCTTGCTATTGTGTATTCTGGTTTCTTGATTTGGGTGAGAGTAAGAGGGTTAAATCCCATGATGTTGACCATAACATCACAATTAAATTGGCTGATTTGTCTTTTAATTAACATAAACACTTTAAGTAGCATGGATACCTATGACTGTCACACACATATGTTTGTTTGCGTAATTTGGATATATGGCGGATGTGGCTGACATGAGTTGAAAACTAAGCAGGCATGTGTAGTCTACACTGATTTGTCGTAAAGCATTGAGTTTTGAAGAGAAATAAATGATTATTTATGAAATTTGGGCCTTTTTTCACTTTTTCTGTTATTGAATAAGGGTTTCAAAGAAAAGAATTTTCTCTTTTTGTTGTTGTTGTTGCGTCTTTATTGTGTATATCAACTTTTGTGCTCATGTTTATGTATTCTATGAAACTTTGTGTTGCTGTAAAACACATGAGGGTTTCAAGAATCATACTTAAGCTAATAGTGTTTTTCGTTCCACGTATAACTGTATATTAGTGTTCAAATTATTTAGCTTCACCTTATTTAATTCTGGGTCTTTCATTTCTCTTTTGTACTCCGGTTTTCGAGTTTCCATTTTGCCGGTCTGTTGGGGTGTGAGTCTGTTAGCGTGCTCTTTGGTTTGGGTGGTTCTTTTTCCGGCGATGTAATTTTTGGCTTGGCTTGGTCGTCGGTGCTCCAGGGGTGTTGTGAGATGGATAAGAAATTTTTAGTGGAATCGAAGTCTTTTGCTTTCTCTGTTTTGGCTGGGATGTCGGCGCTGAGGGTGGAGGAGAAGAGGAAAAATTTTCTGGGAGTGGTCATATTGAATTGTCAGAGCTCCGAATGGGTTGCGTCGATGTTGGAAGTGTTGTTGGGTTTACGGAAGAGCAAGAAATTGTAAAGTCGTTCAGAGAGGGATTGAAACTTCTGATTGCTCGAAGAGGTGGGAACAAAGATGGACTCTTTTTAGAGGTTTCTTCATTCGGGTTGGGTGGTCAGAAATGGTTCATTGTTATCCCCAAGGGTCGTGGAGGTTGGGGTTGGATCAAATTTTCTGATGAGCTGAGAAAGGTTGTTGATTTTCTCTCTGGCCCGGTGGGTAGTGGGAGTGGTTTCCAAGTGAAGGCTGTTCAGCTGAGTTTGGGTTTGGCTCCAAAGTGGAGGGACCCTCTTTTGCGGAGGTTTTGAGGTCGGTTCCGGCCATTGCTGCGAAGGAGTTGTCCATCGTGGGTGGCGGTTGTTCCAGGTCAAGGGCTTCGTTGCCGGAGCCTTGTGAGCTTGATCTTCTTCTGACGGTGTGGCATGCAGAGTCTGTACAGAGAACAACAATGGATTGCTTCTCGGTGGAGTTGCATCTGCTCAACTTGTTGGACAAAGACTGTCCTCTTCGTCCGCAGGGTAAGAAGCGTCCCTCTTGTTCAAATTTGAAAATCGAACGTTCAAGGCTGTGGACGTGGTGCAAGTTGGGTACCGGGTTTTTTTTGGCTTTGGGCCGGGCCGTAAGGAATCTTCTGGACCGTTTTGCCGGGTCGGGGCTAAGTTGTAAATCTTCTGGTTTCCGCGTGGCTCGTCTCATGCCGAAAGCTAAAGTCTCCCGTCCGTCAAGTTCGACGCCGGAGACGACGTCGAAGGTGTCAACTGGGCTGATTCTGGTTCGACCTCCTCCAAGGGGTTTGGAGGTTGCTGCGTCCGTAGCCACAGAGGGCGCGGGTCCGGCGATCTCTGTTTCTGTTGGGGGTTCCATTAGGTCGGAGCCCTCGTCGTCGGCAGTTACAGGGACGACGTTGTTTATGCCTTCCACCGGGGGTGAGTCGAGCAACGTCATACGCTGCTTTTAAGGCAGACTCCAGCCTCTAAAGAATCTTCTGAGGGTATGGGTATGGTGTCATCGGGTTCTTTTGGGTTCTGTCATCCTCCTCTGCCAGCACCAGAGTTGTTGCTTCCGGTGGCTCCGATAGCTTCTCAGGGTTCTGTCTCCTTGTTGGTCGGTTCTGAGTTGAACTCATCTCCGGTGTCCTCCTCCTCTCTTGTCACTACGGTTCCTTCTGTGCAAGCCTTCGCAGCTTCTTCTTTTCATGTCTCTGCAAATCCAGTAGAAGAGAAGAAGTCTGTTGAAGATCCTAGTCGGATTTCAGAGTTATCCACTGGTTCAACTTTGGGAGAGAAAGTCCGAGATGCAGTCTATTGGTGGAGGAAAGAGGTATCAAAGCTTCAAGAGAAGAAGGATCAGCCTATTGTTTGCGATCAGAATTGGGAGAAGGTTGTTGGAGAATCGGGGCAGAGCTTTGGGGGAAGATCTTCGAGGTGTATCCGTGGGCGACTAAAGAACAGAGACAGAAGCATCGGGAGATTTGGGGTGAGACGATTGAGAACAAGAAACGCGAGAGTAAGAGGGAGCTTCGGAATCTACAAAGTTCCGTAAATTACGGAAACATCAGAGCTTCTTCGAGGTGTAGGAGAGACAAGGCCAATAGGTCGTGGGGTTGGCTGCTTTGAGGGTTTTTTGTGGGTTGTTCGCAGGTTTTCTTGCTTTTTTGGGTGCTGTTTGGTTTCTTTTACTTTAGTTGGTTCTTTGTTTTCTAGGTTTTGACTTGGGGGCTGTTTCCTGGATTTTTTTTTTCATGTTTTTCGGGTCAGCTGTGATTCTCCTGTGTATACTTCTTGTGTACATAGGGGCGCCTTACGCTTTCTTTTCAATAAAATCTACTTGCTTATAAAAAAAATAAAATAAAAAAAATACCCTTAATGTTTTCTTATCAAGCCCTGACAGGTTGTTGTGCGTGATTTGGTTGGATAATTTTTGCCTGCCGAAGTTGATTGCCATAAGATTCATAATATGTCAAGTAGGGAGTGTCAGCAAGGAAAAAGAAAAAGGAAAAAGAAAAAACAAAAGCTACTTGGATATAGCACCTGATTCTATTATTTTCTGCAGGGTCGTCATAAATGCAGATGCCCCTTATATAAAGATGGTTTGCGAGCAGTTTGATAGATGCCATGGTACTCTTCTTCAATTTGTGGAATTCCTTTGCAGTGCAGTGACACCAGCGTTGGCTTATGGTCAGTTGATTCCCTCGCTTGATGATCTTGTCCATCTTTACCACCTTGATCCTGAGGTGTGTCTTCTCTCTTTCTCTCTGTGGTTACTCGTTATCCTATTTGATAAAGAACTTCACTTATGATGGCTAGTATGCTTTATCTCTTTTTTCTGTCAGAAAGCTTTGTTTTTTTCTCTCTCTATTTTAATGCTATGTGAAATTTTCCCTCAAATGGTTTCCATGGAGTATTATGTTGTCTTTGTGCTACAGAGTTAGTAACATCCTTCTTACTGTGATTTTCTTTTCCCCCACATAGGTTGCTTTTTTGATATATCGCCCTGTAATGAGGCTCTTCAAGTGTCGGGGGACTTCTGATGTCTTCTGGCCTTTAGACGACAGTGATGCTACAAATATTGCTTCCACAAACTTAGCATCTGAATCTACCGAATATTCTGGCAATATGGTTTTGGATCTTGGCTCTCCAAGGAAGCCTATAATGTAATAGTCTCTACCATTATATCTTATTATGCTGTTTTTGACATATTGCTTTGCATGAAAATTTTAATATTTTGGGCCACAGTTATAGGTTGCAGTTACAATTTTAATATTTTGGCCCACTGTTGTAGGTTACAGTTATCCAAAAAGAAAAAAAGAAAAAAAAACTGTTGTAGGTTACAGTTACAAACATGTAGGAAAATGTCATATTTTAACGATCACATTGGGTCTTTTGATTGCTAGCATTGATGGCATTAGTTAGCATGGAGTCGTAGTATTTATTTATCCAGATACACTGGAATGCTTTATCTGACCCTTATTTCTGACTAGCCGTCTTGTCCTTCCTGTTCAATGTTTGTACCATTCGATGTAGGTGGTCTGATCTTCTTGATACTGTTAGAACCATGTTGCCTTCAAAAGCCTGGAACAGTCTGTCTCCTGATCTCTATGCGACATTTTGGGGGCTTACTCTCTATGATCTTTATGTTCCTAGAAATCGTTATGAGTCTGAAATTTCCAAGCAGCATGCTGCTCTCAAGCTCTGGAAGAGCTTTCTGATAACTCAAGTTCAGCAATTGCCAAAAGGAAGAAAGATAAAGAAAGAATTCAAGAATCTCTAGATCGCTTGACTACTGAACTCCATAAGCATGAAGAAAATGTTGCATCTGTTCGTAAACGGCTTTCTCGTGAAAAAGATAAGTGGTGGAGTTCCTGCCCTGATACTTCGAAGATCAACATGGAGTTTCTTCAGCGTTGTATTTTTCCTCGCTGTACTTTCAGTATGCCAGATGCTGTCTATTGTGCCATGTTTGTACACACTCTTCATTCCCTTGGAACGCCATTTTTTAACACAGTGAACCACATTGATGTTTTGATATGTAAGACCTTACAACCTATGATATGCTGCTGCACTGAATATGAAGCGGGTAGACTTGGAAGGTTTTTATGTGAGACGCTAAAGATTGCTTACTATTGGAAGGTTAATTACAACTTCATGTTGGTTTTGTAATTATTGTGCAAAATTTAGTTTTGTTTCCTTTGCGGTATTTTTGAAAGTTTTTGATATATAGGTCAGCATTTTAATAAAGCAATTGAATATAATTTCATATTCTCCCTATTTTTTTCTTTAATTCTTGACATTGACTAGTGCTTTTCTGTCTTTTGGGTTGCAGAGTGATGAATCTATTTATGAGCGTGAGTGTGGAAATATGCCAGGCTTTGCTGTTTATTATAGATATCCAAACAGCCAGCGAGTTACATATGGCCAGTTCGTCAGGGTGAGTTCTTTTTCTTGGATCTTTCAATTGTTTAAAATTTCCTTCTTAATTTCCACAATCCTCAAGAACTCAAAAGTTTACATAAGCAGTTCAATTCACTTCATCCGTAATTTTTTATTTTTTCTTAAAAGTAGCAACTCTCTTCTGAACCCCTCACCATTGCCCACCCAGTTACCTTCTGTCTCCCTTTGTTCTATGTATGTTGAAACTACCCATCTATATATCTATTAATTCTATAAATTTTCCTAGAATCTTAATAGGTTCTTTTGAGCTTTATTAGTGTTCCTGATCTCAGTGGTACCTAAATTTTTTCTTCTTCCAACCTTACGGGTCGTCATGTCTCAAACTTAGGTGGAATTGGTACACTATTGAAGTGAGTTTTCTACTGCTGAAGACCTGACTAATTATTGTTGGTTATGTTCTTTGAATGTTTGAAGATTTAAATTGATTATTTCTGTGGTGATTATTTCATTTTTTTTATTATTATTTTGGAATAAAGAATATTCATGTTTTAAACCTTGTGGCTAAGAATCAGATTTATATTGTATAAGCACATTCCATAATTTTTTTTTTTAGCTTATAAGAGAGAATAATTAGTGATTATGGTGACTGGGGGAGTTTTTACGTTTTAATTTTTTTCTTTTCTTGTTAGATTTGAGAGTGGGGAGACTTGGGAGAATCTGATTTGTAAAATAAGAGCAAGTAGATGAAGTAAATAAATAAATCGGGAGCTTTGTTTATCGTATAATACCTATTTGGTTGAAGGAAAGTTATAAGATCTAAAAAAGGGTTACCCTTGTAAAGAGCACTCTTTCCAATCTTTCTACATATTTCTTGTTTGTCTTCCCAATTCCTGCTAGCGTGGCAAATCGTATTGAGAAGCTCCATCAAGATTTCTTATGGGGAGGTTTAGGTGAAGAGTTCAAATACCACCTAGTTAGTTGGTCCAAGGTTTGTTCCCCTATTTCTAAAGGATGCTTGGGCATTCGGAACTTGAGGATATTCAACAAGGCTTTGTTAGGGAAGTGACTATGGCGTTGTGCGCATGAGAGAGGCTTGGTAGAAAGTTATCGTGGATGCTATGTATGGTGATGCGTGGGATGGATGGTGCTCCTTAGATCCCCTTGGGTCTCATGGAGTGGAGCTTTGGAAGTACACAAGGAAGGGGTAGATTTTGTTTTGTGGTCATACCAAATTTATTTTAGGTCATGGGTCCAGGATCAGATTTTGGCATGATGTGTGGTGTGGAGAGATGACCCTCAATGAAGCTTTCCCGGTTTTATATGGCATTGCTCGTGATAAGGATGCGCCTGCTGCAGCTCACATGGCTTCAGAGAGTGGTTTCCTTCAGTGGGACGTCAGCTTTATTCGATTGGCCCACGATTGGGAGGTGGATGTCTTGGCTTCTTCACCTTGTTGTATTCCATTAGAGTGAGAAGTGAAGGGGACGACAAGCTTTGGTGGACTCCTTCTAACAAAGGGAAGTTTGTGGTTAGTTCTTTCTATAAGGTCCTTACTTGCAAAGAGGAAGATCCTTTCCCTGGAGAAGTATTTGGCGGATCAAGGTTCCTTGAAAATGGTTTTTTTTTTGCTTGGTCGGCAGTGCTAGGGAAGATCCTTACCTTGGATAATCTTAGAAAAAGGCATGTCATTGTGATTGATAGGTGTTGTATGTGCAAGATGAATAGGGAAGCTGTGGACCACCTTCTTCTCCATTGTGAGGTTGCTCGTATCTTATGGAATGCCATCTTTAGTCGCTTCAACTTGTCTTGGGCTATGGCTATTCGGGTGGTAGATTTATTCGCTTGTTGGTGGACGGATGGCCGCTCTCGGAGTGCTGCTGTGTGGAAGATGGTTCCTTCTTGCCTTATGCGGTGCTTGTGGAGGGAACGATATGATAGAAACTTCGAAGACAAAGAAAGGACATTTGAGGAGCTCAGAACTTTCTTTTTTTATTCTTTGTACACTTGGACTGTTGGATTCCTTAACTCCCTTAGTGATTAGCTTTCATGATTTTCTTATTCTTTTTTCTTCCCCATTTTAGACGCTCCTCTTGTATACTCCATGTGTACTTGATTGCGCTTTGCGTTTCTAATGATATTTCTCATACTTATCAACCAAAAAAAAAATATTATAATATCTGTTAGGCTTTATGTTACAGAATGTTGGGCTGTTGAGAAGCAACAGATTCATGAAGTGATCATAGCTAAAATGATAAGATTAAAATGGACGAGGGTGAATAACAAGAAAAATAAGTAATGAAGTCATGTTAAAAGGTAAGGATAACTCTTATTGAGAAGGATATGCTTTAGATGATTGGGCCTTGTACAACATAGACCTATTATGCACTATTGAGAAAGAGTGATGTAGAGGGAAGCCTGAAGCAACACACGTATTATTGAAGAAGGATATGCTAAATGGTACCAACTTGTGACCCATCCACATGTTTATCAGGATCTTCTAGCAGTTCCGTTTATGAGTTAGATTTTCATCAAAATCAAACTAAATTGTGACAACTTTGTGCAGCGTCATTTATGTCAAAGGTGGTAAACGATTTCCTATTTTGTGCATGTGATAGAGGAGTTGATGATTGAACTAATTTTCAAATCTTTTTAAATTTCTTCCTGTGATTTATTTGTTTTCCTGCTGAACCTGTCCTGGACTTTGGATGGGTAAAGTATAGAGCTAGAACTTTGCTGTCTGTTTTTCTCTTTTTCTGTTGCTAATTAGTCTCAAGTGTCTTTGGTAATATATTAATTTCTAGTTTCTTCAATCTTTTGGTGTGCATAAAGGTACTGTAACTCATCATTTTTATTCCCACATTGATGAGGTTGTATTTTCCTGCACTTAGCTATAGATTCTTGTTAATTTGTCCTATTGCTGATAGGTACATTGGAAATGGAGTCAAAGGATAACAAGGTTATTGATTCAGTGCTTGGAATCTACTGAGTACATGGAAATTCGAAATGCTCTTATAATGTTGACAAAGATTTCTAGTGTTTTCCCTGTTACTCGAAAGACTGGTATAAATCTTGAAAAGCGGGTAAGAGATATGTTGAATGTTCTGCTTTTTCTCTTGAATTATCTGCTTCTTTCTGGTAAATTTAGAGCATTTTGATATATTCCTACTGTCCATGCAGGTAGCTAAGATCAAAAGTGATGAAAGAGAGGATCTCAAGGTGTTGGCAACAGGTGTCGCTGCAGCTTTGGCTGCGAGAAAGGTATCCTAGTTCTGTAATTGTGTGGTTTCTGCCCAGTCTTCTACGTGGACTAAATATTCTTTCATTTTGCAGGCTTCCTGGGTTACAGATGAAGAATTTGGCAACGGCTATCTTGATAATAAGCCTGCGCTACCGCTTTCTTCGAAGTCTTCAGCTGTTAATTCAGCACCTGTGCAAAGTAGTTCTTCCAAAGTTTCTCAAAGTGAAACTGCTGGGGGAAAAGCAGTTGCAACAACAATTCTATATTCCGATTCTGGGAATTCTGTGAAAGAACAGATATTAAAAACAAAACAAGCAGATGGGAGGTCAGAAAGAACTGAAAGTCTTGTAAATGCGAAGTCTGATCCTGGAAGTCTAAAACTAAAAGCTGGTAATGGGTCTGATACCCAATCATCCTTACCCTCAGCCGCTGTACAATCTGGAACATCAAGATCAATAGAGAATCCAAAGCAAGTGGATGAATCCACAAGAACATTGGATGAAAACATGGCAAAACTTGCTCCAAAGAACTCTACAGAAGCTGAGGTATTATCTAATATCTTGTTTTTAATACGATTAAATATATCTCATTCACACTAATAATTATCTAATATCAAGTTGATGTTGTGATTTATCATCTAATAATTCATAACTGCTGTTGATTTTTCTCGTCATTCTTTTTCCCCATCCTCTCTCTCTCTCACACGCTCTCTCTCAATCATATATTTCCTTCCCTATCTAATGTTTAAATTTCCTCCATTGGCAGTTGAGAGCTTTAGCAAAACGGTCAGTGTCTGCTGCATCAATTGCTAAGACACCAAAACAAGATCTTGCAAAAGATGATAGTAGGTCTGGAAAAGCTGTTGCCAGGACTTCTGGCTCTTCAACTGGTGACAAGGATCTTTCAACTCATGCATCAGAGGGCAGGCAGGTTGGAGCTACTAATTCTACCTCTGCAGTCACCGCAAATGGCAACACAGTTTCAGCTTCAGCTAAAGGTTCGACTACATCTGCTAGAACATCATCAGATACTCACGGTAATGAATCAAAGGCTGAGAGTGGAGCTGCCAAGTCTTCCGATATAAGGATTTCTGCTGTAAAGGATGATGGTGCTGAAGTTTCTGATGTTCCAAGGCCCCCTTCTCGTGTTGTTCATTCTCCTAGGCATGATAATTCTGCAATTGCCTCCAAGTCTAGCGATAAGCTGCAAAAGAGAGGAAGTCCTTCTGAAGAACCTGATAGACTAAGTAAACGCCGGAAAGGGGATTCTGAAACAAGAGATTTAGAGGGTGATGTTCGATTGTCTGATAGAGAGAGGTCTGTGGATCATGGAACTGATGAACAATCTGTCTATAGGCCCACGGATAAGCCTTTGGATAGGTCCAAAGATAAGGGCAATGAGAGATATGACAGGGACTATAGGGATAGAGTAGATCGTCCTGATAAGTCACGTGGGGAAGACATTTTCTCTGAAAAATCTAGGGATAGGTCAATAGAAAGATATGGAAGAGAGCATTCAGTTGAGAGAGTTCAAGAGAGAGGTTCTGATAGGAGTTTTGATAGGCTCCCTGACAAAGGTAAAGATGATAGGAACAAAGATGACAGAAGTAAATTAAGGTACACTGATACATCTGCAGAAAAATCTCATGTTGACGATCGGTTTCATAATCAAAGCTTGCCTCCACCTCCTCCCTTACCACCTAATGTGGTTCCCCAGTCTGTCAATACTGGTAGAAGAGATGAAGACGCTGATAGAAGGTTTGGAGGCACCCGACATTCTCAAAGGCTATCTCCAAGACATGAAGAGAAAGAACGCAGACGATCTGAAGAGAATTCCTTGGCTTCACAGGATGATGCGAAACGTAGAAGAGATGATGATTTCCGAGAGAGAAAGCGAGATGAAAGAGAGGCACTGTCAATGAAGGTACTTATAAGCCCTTATTTATTAATTTAAACGACAATGAAGGTATTTATCAGTCCTTATTTATCAATGTGACTGTCGTTTACATTCAGAACAAGCCCTTTGAAGACGTAACTGGGGAATTGTCTGACAGTCAAGTTCGATTTTGTGCTTCTTGTTAGATGTTTTATGCACGGTGACTGAATTGAATTAGGTTGGTCGTATGTAGGTGTTATGTGAGTTTAGTAATAGTCCAAAACTTCATATTTTTGTTCTTTGGCTTAATGGATTTGGTCTTGAAGCCAAAGTGGTAAATAACCATTTCAATGGAAATAGTTTATCAATCTTCCTTTTTTTTTCTTCTTTGGTCTTTTTCTGAAGAGTTGACAATGACCTATGGTATTACTAGCTTATTTTAAATGGTCGCCTCCCTCCCTCCCTCTTTAGATTTGTTTGTATTTTGTTGTGTTCCTTCTCTATTTGAATGGCCAGCTATTGATGCAATATTGAGTCATACATGGAATCTTGGCTTTCCATAGACATCTTTCCTTTTCATTGGTGCCTTGCTATGCATATAATTTGGTTACTGATAGCTGTATTGATTCTTAGAATGATAGATTTAGTTTTTGGGATACACCCTTAGCAATCAACATTTTCATCACACTTAAACATGAAGTTGTCTCTCAATTCTTTGAGTGCTGCATGTAGGCGGAGGAGAGGGAAAGAGAAAGGGAAAGGGAGAGGGAGAAAGCAAACATTTTAAAAGATGATATGGATGCAAGTGCAGCATCTAAGAGGCGGAAACTTAAAAGGGAGCATCTGCCATCAGGGGAAGCTGGTGAGTATTCACCTGTGGCTCCGCCACCTCCTCCCCTTAGTATTGGTGTGTCACAATCATACGAAGGAAGAGACAGGGGAGACCGGAAGGGAGCAATGATTCAGCGTGCAAGTTACTTGGACGAGCCAAGTCTAAGGATTCATGGTAAAGAAGTTGCAACCAAAATGACCCGTCGTGAATCAGACCCGTATCCTTAAAAATTTGTTTTCATGGTATCATGCATATACACATAATATTTATGCACACACGCATGTAATTACACTAACATCCATTCACTATCAGGTTCCTTTGCCAAATAATTGCCAGAATCTATTTTTAGTGTCTGTGCTGCACGCGTATCTCTTAATTGTATGGCTCTCTTATCCAAGCATGTGCTTTAGTTTGTCATTTGTCCAGACCAGGCCACATCACGGATTGTCGGTGTATTCCACTCAGTACACTAGTAGTTGAGTTTTTCTTAAAAAAATATATAGTTGAGTTACTGAAAATTTCTGCCTGTTGTTACAAAATATTGTGTGTGTGTTTTGTGCTTTGATACAGTTATATATTGGTGACATGATGACCATAATAGAAAAGAGTTCAGCAGAAACATGCCTTAAAATTATTGTCTTTTACTTTAAATTAGCAAGTGACATGATGTCTGCCATTGCGAGTCCTTAACCATGGTCTTAGCATCTATGACCGTGAGTGGGATGACGAGAAGAGGCAAAGAGTTGAACAAAAGCGGAGGCACCGAAAGTGATTTCTGAAGAGAGAGATACCGAAATTGCACTTTTAAGGCTTGCTCATTTCTTCCAGTTGCTGTAAGCCAATATATACGTTTGGATTTTCTTGGCTTGGCTAAGAAAAGGGAATTCATGTTCTTCCCTTGGTGGTTTACTTGTACCGGATGTTTTAAACATTTACAATTTTGGTGGCTCTTATCCTTAGCTCCATGAATTCAAATTGGTAACTAATTTATGCCATTTATGTATAATATTGTAAATACTGAGCAATCTGTAATCTAATCCGTTTTGCTGAATTTTATTTCTTTTATGTTGTTACTGAGTTTTGAAAGAAATGTAAAGAAACAGTTTTGATTAACATTTTTTTTTTTTAATTTTTAATTTTTTTTTTTTAATAGATATATATTTTTGGCTAATTTCTACGTCAGAAAAGGATTCACAGGATACCTAGCACGAGGAGTTATGCTTTTAAGTTGGGGTTTTATGTTAGGGATGGGCATCTCAGGTCAGCTATGGATAATTTCTGGTGGTCGTCGAACTGACGGGTCGGAAGCTCAAGAGAGCCGTGAACAGACTGGCATTTGAAGGAGTAATGCTAGAAACAATTTTTTATTTTTTTTATTTTTTATCTCATAGTAGCATAATAGTAGTGTGTCTTTACCAACTTTTGAACCCCTCATTGTCAAAAAAATAAAAAAATAAAAGTCGAGGATAGGTTAGGAGTGCCGAATCAAACATTGTGGAATAGTTGTGGGATAAAAATGTAATTTTTAGCATTATTCCTTGAAAAATCTTGTCCGAACAACAGCAATTTCCTTCTAGAACATTGTGTAACATATGAAGCTATTGCAAATAGTAAAGTAATTCTAGAAGTTAAACGAGGTAATTTTTAAAATTACCGTTTGATCAAAATTTGATAGTGATTAATCATAAGTCCAATATTGATTTTAAAAGTTACATTATTTTTAGAGGGACACAAGAATAACTTTTAACATTATTTCAAATAGTACTAATATTTGATAGCCAAGTGGACGACAAAGCTTTCGCTGCTTTATTATCTAGACAACAACCAGAAAATAGCCCCCACGTTTAATTGGCGACTCCACTAGGGACTCAAGTTGCATCAACCAATCTCACAATGTCACCACCAAAGTCTTGCAACACTAGATGGTAGGGCACCATGCCCTCTCAAGTGGCCAAAGTGGTTAGACAAATGAAAGAAGCCTGTACTTTGGAGGATAAGGTGAATGAGCCGCACCCACTGCACCAGCATGATGAAGCTCGACCCAATAAAGTCCAACTAGGGCTGGCCGGATAATACAAGAAAAAAGATAGTGCAGCAAAAGAAATATTAAAAAAAAAAAAAAACAATAATTGAAATAAAAGATCTGAATTTAATATTTTCAAGGACAATCAAACTGTCTCTCTTAACAAATAATTCGAAGGAATTGTGAATCCCGTGACTACACGTGTCTCGCCCCAGTTTGTCGGTAAAAGCATTAATTACAAAAATGACATTACCCGCCATTCCCTCAACTTTATTCAACTCCCTCTCTCTCTGTCTCTGTCTCTCTCTCTCTCTCTCTCTCTCTCTCTGCGAACAAAAAATATGGAAGGTCTCATCAAAGGCTTGATCGACGTGGCGCTCGGCCACAACAACAGGGACGACGAAGAGCCCCGGGACGAGCGGTCCAGATCCACTTGGGCTGAGGTTAGCACAACGCTCCCCTCTTTTGCCTTTCATCTTTTTACAGTTGAACTGAGATCAGTGACCGGCGCTAAAATGCGCAGGTGGTGTCCGGGGAGCAGGATAACGACGAGGACAGAAGTGATCGAACTCATGGCCATACTAAGAACCCGTGGAATAGACAGGTTTGGTTCTGATTCGTTATGAATTGGCTGGATTCGATTTCTTAGATTTGAGTGTGGAAATGGAAATGTGGTTTCGCAGGAGAAGAGTGAATTGGGGGGTGAGGAGTGGGAGGTCGCGGGTTCGAGACCTTCGAGTTCGAAGTGGTCCCAAAAGGTCATATCTTAAGGGATTGGTCTGATCTGTATAGCTGTATTTTGATTGATTGGATTTGTGCTAAATGTGATATCTTCAGGGATTCCATAATGTCCAAAATGCCCTTGAAAGATGTTTTATATTTGAGTAATTCTATTTAGTAAATTGCTATACGACTGTGGTATAATTTGATCAATGAAAATAAGCCCTTAGATCAGTACTTTTTTTAAAAAAAAAGAAGAAGAAGAAATTAACGGTTGATTTTCACTGTCACGTTAACCTAGTTCTATGACAGTCTACCAAATAGCATTGCTCTTTATATTTTAGCATCTCCAATATGTAATTTTAGCATATCATTCTCACGTGAGAATGATATGCTATTAAAAAAAGAATGTGAGAATCACATGCTTTAAGGACTTGTCAATTTAATAGATTGAATTGGACGATTTCTTCCAACGCGGTTTGTAGGAAAACTTTATCCTTGGTTTTATGTATTTAATCGTATTGAATTGCGTTGAAAAATTGAATTAGAACCAAGGAGCATTTGTTGGAGTATATGTGTGTGTGTTAGTAGTTAAGTCGTGTATGAGAGAGTAGTACCAAAAATGAGTGTATGATATAATAAACCCATAACCTTAAATTTGGATCGAGATGGTGTCCCAACATAGTATCATTGTCTCATTTAAAGCTTTTCTCCAAATATGCATCTCCCTAAAATTATTACTTAAACAAAAAATTTGATGGTGAAATCTGGTAGATGGCCGTTTATAGATACAATTGTGATCATTGATAGTGACAGCATTAGCCTAAACACCTATTTGTTCTTGTACATTTTCATGTGTTTAACTGCAAAATATATATATATATATATTTATTTATTTATTTATTTATTTATTTATTTAAAAAAAAAAAAAAAAAAAAAAAAAACTTATTCTCTATGCTATCATAAAGATTTTTTTGTTTTGTTTTGAAAGGTTAACCTGCCTTTTAGATTTAGGATAATTTTTTGTTTGAAGTATATGCATTTAATATATTGATCAGCATAACATAGATAGCCTCTTTTCCTTCTAATAACTTTTGGACTGTCTCCACAATGTGTATTCAATTCGATCCTTAGATGCAGACTGTGGAAGAGGGATACCAAAAGGTTGACGATGTTGAGCAACATGGTTATGACCAAAAGAGTTGGAAGCGAGAGGTTGATTTTTTTAATCCTCCAAATAAAGTGAATACACTGGAATTTATTTTGAATATTTTTAGTTATTTTTAACAGTATTAAACTATTAATACAGGAGAATGAAGGGGACAACAGTGACAGTTGGGGGAATGTCGGCAGAAAGCCTCGAAGGCAGCAACACAAGGTTTTTTTCTTGTTCCAATCATCACACTTCAAGCACGCTCATTAGTTGTGGAATTTGATGATTGCAGACAGCATCAACCATTTCTGTGGTGGTTTTTACTGACATCATTTCTTGTTAAGTTTCACAGTTAAATTTACAAACCATGCTTAGTGCTGTATTTGTGACTTGTGCACACATGGTGCACGCTTGTGTGTGTGTTTCAGGCAGAGAGAGAGATGAAATTGTTGTTACTTTAAAATAGAGTTTTTTTTTTCCTGATCAGCACAAAATATTTGGTTTCTATTTTAGTGTTATTTGGTGGTTGTTGTTTAGATAACGAGGCTCCAGTACCTCGAACTGAGTGTTCTGGTTTTTAGTGATGGTGTTCGGCTAAATAATTTGAACCTGTTACCTTGAAATACTACCAATCAAAATTTCATGTTTTTAAATTGGGTTTAGTCTGTGAAAACAGCAGGCCAGAGTTCATACTTTATTTGTAGGATGTTGGATCAGAGAGAAATGTATTAGTCACTTGCATTTTACTATATTGAGCTGATTAGAATCTCGGATTTGTTTGTCCCAATGGCTTGTAGTATTTTAAGATGCTGCATTACAAATCTGAGAAGATTTTTTATTATTATTGATGTCTAAGTGATTCATTGTGATCAACGCATTGACAGATTCAGATGGATCACTGGCACGGATACAAAAAGCGTCCCAGTGAGCAAGAATACTCTGATGAGGTTGAAATTGGCTCTCAGGTAGAGCCATCAGAAGAGGAGCTTGCTGACCTGTCACAAGCTTGCAATAAGCTCTGGGAACTTGATTTAAACCGTTTGGTACCTAGTAAGGACTATGAAATTGACTGTGGTGAAGGAAAGAAGGTCTACCAAAAGGAAGATATGGCACAAGGAACCCTATTTAGCTATGTGAGCGAAGACATATTTAGGAGGCATACTTTTGCTCGTTTCTGTTCTCTTCTAGACAATTACAACCCAGATGAAGGGTGCAAAGAAGTTGTCACATCTGAGGAGAGGCAAGAGCAAGAAGCATTTATAGAAGAAATTAGTAGAACCGCACCAATCAAGTATCTTCAAAAGTATCTCTCATCCAAGGGCATTATATCTGCGAACTACCAAGATTTTAAAAGAATGATGACTAATCTCTGGTTCGATCTCTATGGTCGTGGTGGTACATATGGTTCCTCTTCTGCATTTGAACATGTATTTGTTGGAGAAATCAAGCAACGTGGTGAAGTAGAGGTTTCTGGTTTCCATAACTGGCTTCAGGTGTGAGCCTTGTCATTTACACCTTCCTACGTCTGAACTACTTCATGCTTATGTCCAGAGTAGTATGTTGATTTTATGTTGATAGGATCCTAATTGGCAAGTAGGTTAGAACACTGCCGAGACAGAGGTACTTATGAAATGAAGGCATTTGATTAATCATTTTTCCTAGTTAGGTGTTTCCGTTTGTATACTTTCAGTGTACTTAAAGGCACCTTACGCTTTCAATAAGACTAAATTTACTTATAAAAAAAAAAGTTTCATAATGAGCACAATGTCCTTATTGTTCCAATGGCGAGAAGAACCTATGATTAGCTTTCCAAGAAATTTCCAAAAGGAATAATTTCAACAAAATCTTTTCAATTTCTTATGTTACTGTTTTCAACTTTATGTAGTCGTCTACCCCTAGAGTATAATGGTACAAAAATGGTCAATAGAGTTTTTGTTATTCGTAGTAACAGCTACTACTGTAGGAGGATGTTATGAGCTGTTGTTTTATTTTTTTCTTTGGAAAACAATAAGTAATTCTAAGTTTCAAGCTCGCAATTGATGATGATCATAGTAAAGGATTAACTCCTTTAAAAACATGTTCGTAGCTGTAAGAAATTTTCTAGTGCTATAAGTGGTTCTTTGTCATCGATCAGTCATAAATTCACTCTAAATACATTGACTCTAGCCAGCACCCTAAAACTTATAGACTCATTAATATTTCTCAATGAAGGGTGATTATAATTTATGTGTTATTTGTTCTCCTCTTCCCAGTTTTACCTAGAAGAAGCTAAAGGGAGGGTTGACTATCAAGGTTATATTTTTCCCCGACGGCGTGGGCAGATTGTAAGTGACTATCCTTTTCTTCCATTTGGATGTTGAGAATACAGAGGAAAAGAGAGAACTTCAAGTTTTACAAAAATATTTTAACCCCAACTTGGTTGTGTTATTTCTTTTAACCATCTCTTTGCTTCCAATTGGGCTTATATTTGATTTTGTCTGCATAAATTTTTACAGTTACTTTTGGGGTAATTGCATTATGATTTTCCTATAATATTTTTTAATGTGCTTTCTTTTTCACTGCAAGATCTCTATATTTGCAATTTTATTTCTTGCATTGTGGAAATTCTTGTTAAATGTTTGCAGCTCCATGATGTACTTGATTATACTATGTAAATTAATTATTAAATTAGTTTTAATTATGTTTAAGGAGAGATGTTCAATTATTAGTTGGAAAATGAAATAGAATCTTTGAATTTAAGGCAATACGAAAAAACTCAAGGGACCAATTGAGGGTGTTGAACCCAGCTTACCCTTGTTCCAATCATGGAATTTATGAAGATTTGGTAGCTGCCCATGTGAAGAAAAGAGCCATTTTGGTTTGTTTTGCCATCCACAATATGGAAAACAAATTCAGTATTTTAGCCTGCTTTAAAGAAAAACATTATCCAATGCTTTGCAGGCTCAACGAAGTTTGTATTTTTTTCCACTGTGTTTTCTAGTTGACTTTTCTTCAATCAAAAGTACTCATTGCAAAATATTATTGACCTATTAGAATTAATACTTTCTTAACGTGACGTGTTTCATCTTTCCTAGATGCCATGCCATTTTTCATAAAATTGCCTTATTACAGAATGGTTATTTATTTCATGCAATACATTGCTTCAAATGGGAATTGGCATTCCCGTGTTGATATACTCAATATTCTATTTTACCATCAAACAAACACAATCTTTACTCGGTGATTAATACCTCATAGTCTTTATTTCAGATGTAACTTAGTTTTTGTTAGTGATGATGTATCACATTAATCAATTTAATTTAAAAAGCAATGTAACGTGACATAACGGCTTCTGAATGTAGAACCAATGAATTTTTTTTACAGTTGTTCTTCTTAGAGCTGAAGCTTTTGGGATTTTGATGTGTTAGGCAGTAAGAAGACGTTTTTATTATTATTGTGAATATGAATGTGTTGCTGAAAACTGTATTGCTTTACATACACAGTGACTAGTAAGTTTTCTGAGAAGTATTCAGCACACAAATAGTTTGCATTTTTATCAGCAAGTGAGAATAAAATTGTCTATCTTCAGAATATATTATATTATAACAGAATAACTTTTCTCCTACATTACAATGCAACCACATCTTGTTTAATGTTTCTTATATCACCTATTCCAACTTGCAGCCAGACTCTGAAACCCAGTTGCTTACAGTTCAGTTTGAATGGAATGGTGTTCTCAAATCTGTATCAAGCACTTTGATTGGAGTGAGCCCAGAATTTGAAATTGCATTATATACCCTGTGTTTCTATATGGGTGGAGAGGAGAACCACATTCAGTTGGGTCCATATCCTGTTAATATCAAGTGCTATCGTCTTGGAGACAAAATTGGGTCTGCATTTCCTGTAGCAGAGTGTTGAATAACTGGTGGCAGAATCCAGTTAATTTCCTGCATAGTCCTGAGAGAATGCATACCCAGAAACTCTAGAGACGGTAAGAATAAATCAACAAAATGTTTGGGAGTGTATAATTATTGTTTATGATGAAAGCCATTATTTCTTCAGGATTTACTTATTTGATCTAATGAAACCGTAAGGAGCTTATCCTGATATATAATGGCTTTTCTAAGCGTCCTTTTGATGTATCTTTTATTATGATCTGATTATTGACAAAGGCTGCCACTGTGCATTCACCTTTTAATGTCACCAAAAATGCATCATAGTTTATTCTCAGCACTACAAGTTGGCAAGTCTTGGAGCCTGGAGTGGGATTTTGCTGATTTGTCATTTTATGTTTTCTTCTTGGCATCTTGTGTGGTATTTAACATATGGGGAATTTGGTTTTTGTGATGCTTGTAGGATATGCAAATGCATACTATTTCTTTTCTTTTTACTTTTTTACACATTCAAGTTAGCCTGAATTGAATACACGAGTTCAAGGGTAATCTTCCATTACAGAGTTATCGTATTGGCTCCATGTCTTGCTTCATGTAGAATATTTCCTTTACACGTCATTTCATTTGACTAATTCATTTCATGTGGTTTAATCAATGTGTTATTCTCAGGAAAGGAAAAGATATTCTCACGTTTTGTGTTGAGGGTTTTGTAGGAAGTTAAATAAATGTGTTATTCCAATAGGAAAAGAATAGTTATTCTTAAGAATAAAAAACTAAGCAAACATGAATAACTATTTCATTTCAGGGTGTATTTTGGATACCAAACATGTCCTTATAGAAGTGGGGGGACAAGTGAAAAGAATAGATACAGAAGAGTTGTATAAGATTCCATCAAAATATCCGTACTTCAGAAACTTCCAAGAGTATGAGCTATAAAGCAGCCACTAGCATGATTGTAGAAATATCTTTTTTTTTTTTTTTTTTTTTTTGAAGCTAAATTAATATCTTATTTAGATCATGAGATATTTTTCAAATGAAGTGCATCTACATTTTATGTAAATTGACACGAAAAAAAATTCTTAGCTGGATTTCACCCACTCTAAGAAGGCAGGGACAGTGACCCAATCCCCAATCTATAAGATATTTCAAGCTTCATATCCCATATCAGTTTTCTGGCCTTTTAATTTTTATCCCGTTGAATGAATGGTATTACTATTACCGTTAGAGAATATATTTTCTATATTAAAAAGAAATATATTAATATGATATTGTACATTACTTATCTCTTTCAGGATTGGTTGTAATCAAATTTGATGATAATCAAATAAATCAAATTTGATTACAATAATTATTTGTATTAATTCTCCTATAAATATGAGTATTTTGTATTATAATTTAATTATAATACATTGTCTCTATTTTATTTTATTTTATTTATGCTATTGTCTTTATTTTCTTATTTGTTTATCTTTTCTTTCAACTACCAGCCCATGATATTAGTGTTTTATTATAAGAATTTTATTTTAATAATGCATTTCCTAATAAGCCTTTTGATTCACCGGTCACCATTCCGGTGGCCTGCATCATACAATCTTCAGTGACATTATTTAGATCGTGGGTTTCTTCATTCTTATCGTAAATCGTGATTATCCTTTAAAATTTATGACAAAATATTAATTAAATGATAAAATTTATCTTTTTGTTTTTAAACCAATTTAAGCTTTTGAAATAAGTGATGATTTAATATAGTATTATTAGAGCAAATGTCTTGAGTTCGAATCTTGTAATTAGAATTCAATTTTCAATATTTTAATTTAAATACTTCATGCATTGGGTTTCACCTAATGGGTGAGAGTTTGTGCTCACATTTGAGAGAGATGATAAGATATCATTTCCTAATAATTTAAGGGCTCATTTGGTACACAGAATGATAATTTTCTTTAGGAATAGGAATGAATGGCTATTACTAATTCACAAGGAGTTGAATGGAATAACTATTCATATTATTTGGTTTGGTGACAACACATAATTCTTTCACTAGAATTGAATCAAAATTCCTAAAATACCAAAGATTTATAAAAATATATTTTTAAAAAGAATACTTGCAAAACACTCTTGGGTGACAGACCAACTTGGCAGAACACTAGGCGTGATCCGATCACCCCTAGTGTCTAGTTAAGGTGGCCGACCACCCCGGGCACCCATAGAATGTTTTGAGTCTTTTCTATTTATCATATTTGTTGGTAAATTTTAAGTTTATGGAAAACCCATAATGTTTCTTAAGGAATTAGAGGAATAACAATTCTCCTAAATGGGAAAATAGTCATTCCCAAGAGAATGACTACTCCCAAGCATAGGCACAACCAAACAAATGAATGATTATTTTATGGGAATAATCATTTTATTCTTGTGGTCTATTATGCATGTTAAACGTGCCCTAAGCTTTTAGGAAAATGATGATTTAACATGGTAATAGAGCGAAAGTCTAAAGTTGAACATTGTTTCCGTCATTTATCTCTCATTTCAATTAAAATATTCTACGTGTTGAACCTTACTTATTGTGAGGGAATATTAAAGTGTTAATTAAATAATTAAATTTATCATTTTCTATCGACTTAAACTTTTGAAATAAGCGATGATTTATCCTAAAACTATTGTTTTGTATCTCATTGAGCTTCAACAGAAACTCTCGTTTGATTTATTGTATACATACTGCATATTAGCCAAGTCAATGAAAGAATCCGGACCTTGGCCTTTTGCAAATCTGCAAAAAGTTTTCTCTCTCTCTCTCTCTCTCTATCTCTCTCTCTCTCTCTTTCTTTTTTCTTTTTCTTTTTTTTTTCTTTTTTTAATATTTGTTCAAATCTGCAAAAAAATGTTGCACAAAAATCTACTAATTAGCAAATTATTGTTTCAGATATTGATGAGAGTTGATCAGAAAAGTCCCAATTTGGAGAAGAAGCTTTAGCACGTAATTAAGGTACGTGTCAGGCTTCCCAAAAAAATAAAAAAATAAAAAATAAAAATAAAAATAAAAATAAAAAAGGTTCATGTTAGGACAATAGGACAACCTTTGCAAATTTCGGCAACTGGTCAAGTTACAAGTCGTACAGTTAGGACAAGTTACAAATTTGATAAAGGCCAACAACCTTGAACCTAACATTGACTTTCCACTTTCCTACGCAAACTATTATTATTTCTCTTTTAAAATAATAAAAAAAAAAAGTCAAATTAAAAATATTCTTACTTTTTATATCAAATCAATAGCTATTTATTAATATTTAGTATTTAACCAAAAAAAATATATTAGAAAACAAAACTTTTTCATTTTTTTCTTACAAAAAATTACAAATATTTTTCTATTTTATATCACATTAATAACTTCTTGCTACTATTCGCACATAAACTATAGTTTATTTGTTTTTTAAGTGAAAATTCAAGTTAAGAAAATAAAAATAAAAAACCCAATTATGAAATATATATGTCAATTAACCACACAATCAGTTAATCAAATCAATCACCACAGATAATATCACCATAATAAGAATAAGCAAAAAATAAATAAAACATATATTTGGTGATTAATTGCAAACTTTTATGAAGAATTATTCAAAAATGATACCACTTTAAAAGCCAGTACTCAACTTCAAAAGCATCCACATTAGAATTAGAAGAGTACTTACATTACAGATTGTTCTACTTAAAAAATATTTGTAAACTTGAAGACCCAATCTCATAATCCCGGTAAACAATTGCATTCACCTTCCAGTACAGAGGTGGACATACCAATTATCTAGCTCGGTAATAAACTCGAACTCGACTCCTGTTAAAAAAAATAATAATAATAAAATTAAACGAACCGATCTTGAACATTTAATTTAGTAATCAGCTTAACTCGACTTTATTACTAGCCTAATGTCCTATTTAATATATATAGGTTTTATCAACCGGAAATATATATATATAACATGTCAACTTTAATTTTATTAACTAGGAAAAAGAAAATACATGCATTCTAGTGATAACATGTCATCCAAACATTTCATAAAAGAATGGGGTAATTACCTTTTTCTCTCATGAACTACCGGCCTGTGTCATTTTGCCCCTACGAACTACCACTTCAACCAAAAAAGAGCATCAAACTACAATTTTTACACACTTTGTCACCTTCCGTCAGTCTAATTTATGCAAAGACTTAAATGCCCTAACTCAATTTCAAAAATGACCTAAATACCCTCCTATTGAAAAAAAAAATAAAGAAAAAGGGGTGGCAGCAGCTACCCCCTGAGGTGGCCTACGAGCCACCCCCAGAGGTGGCTCCGGCCATCTCTGGGATAGCTCGCGGCCCACCCCGGCCTAAGGGGTGGCCGCACGGCCTCCCCAGAACATGGGGTGGCCGCGCGGCCACCCTTGAGGCCATGGGTGGCCCGCGAGCCACCCCTAAAGGTGGCTCCGACCACCTCCGGGGTGGCTCGCGGCCACCCCGGAAGCTGGGTGGCCGGAGACACCTTTGGGGGTGGCTCGTGGCCACCCCTTAGGCCGGGGTGGGCAGCGAGCCACCCCAGAGGTGGCCGAAGACACCTTTGGGGGTGGCTCGCGGCCACCCTAGAAATGACCTAGGGTGGCCGCGCAGCCACCCCAGGTTCTGGGGAGGCCGTGCGGCCACCCCTTAGGCCGGGGTGGGCCGTGAGCCACCCCAGAGGTGGCCGGAGCCACCTCTGGGGGTGGCTCGCAGGCCACCCGACCACCTCAGGGGTGGCTGTCGCCACCCCTTTTCCTTCAGGTTTTTTTTTTTTTTTTATATATATTTTTTATTAATTACTGTAGATGGCATTTTGGTCTTTAAATCAAAATTAACGGAAAAAAATGGCATATTCCATCAAAATTAACGGGATTCTTGACGGAATGGGGCAAAGTGTGTAAAAATGGTAGTTTGATGCTCTCTTTTGGTCGAAGTGGTAGTTCGTGGGGGCAAAATAACACAGGCCAGTAGTTCATGGGGGAAAAAATAATTACCCCTAAAAGAATTCCTTCCTCTTTTATTGCCATTAATAAAATACTAAAAAAAAAGAAAAAAGAAAAAAAGAAAGCCCTAGCCTCTCTCTCTCTCTCTCTGTCGAAGCTGGATACGCAAGTTGCAAGCCATGGAGAGGCATGTGACGACGACGTAAAGAAAGGGCATAGTGATCACGTGTTTACGTGGGTTTGAAGTTGAATACGTTTCAGCAATGGTGAACCACAAGCAAGATAAACAAAAATAGGGGTGAAAGCTTACAAAATTGGTGGGGCAGAGGAAAACAACACCCACCTCTTTTGCCAAGTGCATGTGAAAGCATTGGGCAAGTTTGGAGCCATCTCGATCTAACTTGTCCCAAATTCAACCTTCACCGAAAAATGGCGGTGCTTTTTCCCTTAACAGCTTCTTTCGGTGGCCGGTACGTCGTTGTATAGAACAATGATAGAGTTCATTTCTAGTGTCTTTCTATAGTCTTCTATGCTGACATAATATTCCGTATATATATACACGCATATTCTCTTTTTCTCTCCGCTTCCGTTATTCTTTTGGTTACATTTTACATTTTTTTTTATTATAAAATTCTACAATATTCATGTAGTCCTCTAGATTTCCTCCATTAATTTTCCTCTCTCTCTCTTCACTATTTTTGTTTTTTTTTTGGGCCCCAACTTCCAAGTCTTCTAATGAGTAATGAATTGAGAGAAGGAAGTTGACAGAAAATTGAAGGGATAAGGTTTGAGGTCCTCCACAAAAAAAAAAATAATAACGGTAGGCTTTCGAAGTATATATATATACGTGGCCACAGCTAAGCTCGGAATTAAAACCCCCCATGCAATTATCCTTCTTTTTCTATATATATACTTTAGGAGCCACGTGTTAAATTTTGTATATATACTTCCCTAGCCTATATATGGATTCCACCGACATTAATTCACAGTACCTAAGATTATTATTGACTGAAATGGGTTGTGCTTTAATTAAGGAAGTATAACCTTTCTAAATAATTAATTAACTAATTAGTCAACTTAAAATTAATATATACCAAGTTTTTCTTCGTTTTCTTTCCTAGCTAGTTAGACAAATGGGGCACTTGCTCTTCAATAAATGAAGGAAAATTTACACTACATTAATATTGTGATTGAGTACTATAGACATGCAATTTGTTTAAGATACGTTAGCTAGGTTAAATCATGCACCAATACGTTTAAGTTGATAATTAAGAAATGATGAACTTAATTAATTATTTAAAGTTTAAACTAATATTCTAACACTCTCACTCACGTGTGAGTTTAAACTCTTCACGATCAGCAAGTAATCAGACCAATACGTGAAATACTTAATTAAAACGAGAGATAAAATATGAAATCAGAGTTCGAACGACACATATATGAACCATGCTCGATCAGTTACGTACCTCAAAAACTTAAGCCGATAAAAAAGTTAAAAAACGGTCAACTTAATCATTTTTGTTTCTAATTAAATTAATATTTTTCCATATAATTAACTATAGGAAAACCTGAATTAAACCTAGCTTCCACTTTATATTTTATAACTAGCTAGGTATCTTATAAGCTTATGAGTAAATAATGCTACACACACTCTCACTCTCACTCTCACTTCCACATTTCTACTTTCATACTTCTTAACGTGACTTTTAAAATCATTATTAAATTTTAATCGAAAGATAATTTTAAAAGTCACGTAAAATATATATATATATATAAACCATATATAGTGGTTTAGATCAAAGTCATTTTGTACTTAGAAGTCAAATCAGATTAGTATACAAATTAATAAGCAAGCTCGAAGCATTTAAAAGTGAAGACAAAAGGGCATCTATCTGCCAATTATTCAAGGAAAAAGGTTCTTGTCACGAGGCAATATCCTTAATTTGTATTTAGAGTCTAGAGGATAACAATATGCTTCAAAAGAAATGGACGGAAGAGAAACACAGACAGCTCAATCCATGACAGATACGAGTTTTTGTTGGTATCGAATGGATGGAATTGGTCAAGCTAGCCGACTAGTATGCAAAAAGTGTATGGTGATCCTCTGCAGGGAGGTGAAGATTCGGATTCTTCAAAGCATATATTATCACTGAAAATGAAAGCAAAGACTTGGTTAATTACAACCCTTGTAGTACGTACTCTTTCTTATCCTAACAAAACCAAGACCAAGAAAATTCATTCAAATGCTATCATTTTTGTCATCCACATATATAAAAGAATTATATATTACACTATTACAGAATATATGTACTAGTTAGCTAGACCAAATTAAGTGAACAAAAACCACATGTATATATATGGTTGATCAGAAATTGATCAATCGTATCCGGGTCATCTCTTAATTCTCTACAACCGATGGGTGGCTAATACTACTCATGCATCCAATCGCATGTTCACACGTATTCAACAAGTTATAGACTAGTTGTAGGTTTAACATTTTTCATCATAAAATGAACAAGTTACTAATGCGCATTCACATCATATTCGTCAATTTTTCTCTTCAATATTTTAGCTAAATAATCAATTTTTTTTTTTTTTGTTATATATATATTTTTTATTTTAGCTACCAACTTTTTCAAAGCACCGGACCTAGCTACATCGATCTCACTATCTATTTTAGCTACCAATTTTTACTATTCAATTTAAATATTATTTCTTTTTCAAAGTACTTGCATTCCAAAGTCATGTGCATATTTTATCAGTTGGCAAAAAGTTATTTATTTTTACATTTGGTGAGCAGTATATTATTTATTTTTAATTGAAAAATGACACGTGGCAGGGGTATTATACACATATTTCGACAAAATTAGCATTTTTTTTAAACGTTTTGATAGTTTGGGGGACCAGAGTCCAAGTGTTGGTAGTTCGTGTGGCTACTTACAAAATGATTGGCAGTTTGAGGTGTTAAATTATAATTTTTTCTTATTTTTACATTTGGCGAGCACTGTACGTAGTAGCTAATTAATTTTTGGGCTAAAGTAACTTATCAGATACAGCTATATTTTCACCCAAATTTACATCTGGCTAGATAAGTGTGAATACATATTGAGTCCTCGCTCTTTGATGATTATAAAATTCTATTTTAGATATCAACTTTCATTAATATTCCATTTAAATATTATTTCTTTCTAAAAAGCACATGCATTAATTCCATATATAGTCATGTGCATGTTTTATCCGTTGTCAAAAACTTATATTTATTTACTTATTTTTATGTTTGATCATGAGAGCACTCTTAATTAATTAATTTTTAGGCAAAACAAAGTAATATTATTATTTTGGGTAGCTAGCCGGGTGTGAATGCATCATCATAATCAAGAAAGTAATGGCTTAGCCACTTGCTGATCTCAGAAAGTGGTCCAATATATACCATATATACATATGTAGGCTTTTCTGCTCAATATGGCTCGTGAAAGAATTTTATGTAACAAAAATACAAAATAGAAATATTATGTACCAATCAAACAATAAAAAATGGACTATAAAATAGTTTTTTTTTTTTTATTTATAAGTGGACTATAAAATAGTTAAGGCGGCTTGAAGAGCACTTGAATGTTGTATTGACACAGATATTATCTGCTATATATGTATATATATATATATATATATATATATATATATATATATGAGGGTTGACTTGGACAGGTGCAGTTAACAACTTAACAAGGTGTTTGCATCACTTGAAGATATTTCAATTTCTCTGGACGTTGCTAATGCTTTGATCTTTCAAATTTGAAATTTGAAATCTCAAAATGTATGTAACAAATATCCTTGAGATAGGATAGATAGCTAGCTAGCATCCATAATCTTCTTTTTTCTATTCAAGTTAATGGGGGAAAAGGGGGAAAGGGAAAGCTAGCATCCATAATCAAAGGCAAATTATATTGATGAATTCTGTAATTTTATAGTGTATTTTGAATCTAAAGACTAGAGAAAAGATAGGAAAGGACATGATATATTGCATGAGAAACAGGTTCCTTCTGTAACCAATTCCATTTCTTTTGCCTTTCTCTCAATCTTTTCCCTAATGTCAAATATATACTACGCTTCCTTTTTATTGGGGTGTGACAGTGTTCATAAACTCTTAAATATTTCCAGTGAAATGAGGGTAGACTTTTATTCCACTAGACTGATGTGACAGTGCCTATTAGCCCTTCAATTTTTATTTTATTAAAAAAAAAAAAAAACTAATCTAAGAACTGATGAATACTGTCACATCAGTCAAGTAAAATAAAAGTGTGATCATCTACACTTATCTGCCGAAGTGCAGACGATTCGGGCAGGTGATTGTAAAATACCACTTATGAGACTCACTTGATCGGGTAAGTAGTTGAGCAGCCCAATTTTTATTTGGTCAATTAAGTAAATCTCACAAATTAACTCTCACAATCACCTATCTGAATCTTCGTCGGGCGATCCGGATCCGAATCCCACAGCATTACTCGATCAAGAGTGAAACTTCTAAGCAATTCCTTTAATTTTTTCAGATCGATAAGAATGAAAAGGTGGAAGCGCGTAGAGAGAAAATGACTGAGAAAAAGTGAGCTGACTCATTTCATTTTTTGCACTTTTTCCCTTTTAAACAAGAGCCCACCAACGTTGTCTCTTTCAAAAACTCAAACCATGCAGAGTTTCTCTTTTATAAATATAGTAAATAAATGTACACGCCACACCCACCTTCATCCATTGTTATTCCCACAATCTCTCTCTCTCTCTCTCTCTCTCTCTCTCTCTCTCTTCACAACGTAGCTTCTCAAAACACCAATTAAACACAAAAAACATGACTTTAACACTACGTTCATCAACTTCTTTCATCAATCTTAAAGACACCAGGAGCCTGAAAACGCCTGAGGAGTTCTCCAGCACAGTTTTCTTCGCACAAACCAAGCCATCATGCCGTGTCCGAGCTGTGAAGAGCTCGACCGCGCAGGAAGTAGTCTCGCGCGACAAGGCCTTGATAGGCGCCACAGAAGGGTGGAGAAACGAGAAGGAGAAGTTTCACGCGCTGTCAGACGGTCACTGCACCAGTAATGATTCGAGGGTCCCTGTGTTTGTGATGCTGCCGCTCGACACAGTGACGCACGGAGGGAATCTGAACAAGCCGCGAGCCATGAATGCCAGCTTGATGGCGTTGAAGAGCGCCGGAGTGGAAGGAGTTATGGTGGACGCTTGGTGGGGGTTGGTGGAGAAAGATGGGCCTCTCAAATACAACTGGGAAGGGTATGCTGAGCTTGTCCAGATGGTTCAAAAGCATGGCTTGAAGCTCCAAGTTGTCATGTCTTTTCATCAGTGCGGAGGAAATGTCGGAGACTCTTGCAGGTACTTTACTTACCATTAAAGTATTGATTAAATGATTAAATTTTATTTTTTATATTATTTTTTTATAATTTGAACTCGATCTGTAGCATTCCGTTACCTCCATGGGTGCTGGAAGAAATCAGCAGGAACCCTGACCTTGTGTATACAGACAGATCAGGCAGGAGGAATCCTGAGTACATCTCCTTGGGTTGTGATTCACAGGCTGTTCTCAGAGGAAGAACACCCATTCAAGTCTACTCTGACTACATGAGAAGCTTCCGTGACAGATTCAAAGATTACTTGGGGGAGGTTATTGTGGTAAGAAGCATCTACAACAAATTTAGTTAACACATATTGCTATTTGTACGTTAGGTCCGTTTGGATTTGCAATTTCACACACCAAAAATGCAATTTTAAACAAACCGGCATCTATCGGTTTAATAGAATATGCCAGTTAAAAATGAATGGAATTCATACTCTAAGGACAGATGTCGATCTAATATATTGTATTGAAATTATTTTTTTTCTCTAATCTAGTTTGGTGAAAAAGCTTAGTCCGTTTGATAAAAACTATCATGGCCCAACAAATAATAATTAAAATTTGATATTATCTTAAGAGATCTAAAAGATTCTGGTCCCAAAATCACAATCTCAATTAAGTTTGCCATTAAAAAGGTTTATGGATATCAAATATGAAATTGAGAGGATATGTTTAGTTAGAAAGTAGTAATTTCATTTCCAAGTGTACAAGGAAATCATTGGTTTCGGCTCAAGGAATTAAACTGATGTTCAAATTTTTGCAGGAAATTCAAGTGGGAATGGGTCCTTGCGGGGAGCTCAGATATCCATCTTATCCAGAGAGCAATGGAACTGGAGGTTTCCTGGAATTGGAGAATTTCAATGCTATGACAAGGTAACTGTCGTAAGCTTATAAGGAATTTATTTACAATTGAAATTACTTGTAAAGATCGATATATAAAGCTCTGTACACAATCAAATCAATCAAGAAAAAATGTAGTGTTTAAAAGCTTTACTTATGAAGTAGTCATAAGCCAAACCACATAAATTTTTTTTTTTTTTTTTTTTTTTTTTTTTTTTTTTTTTATTTTATTTTATCTCTTTCTAATTATGAAATTCTACATTGTGTCAGAACCCTAAAACAACCCGCCTCGTTCTTCTTTTGATTTTTATCCTTATCATTTTGAACCATAACCTTACCCTTCATCTTTTTATTACAAACTAAATGTTGGCTAGTTGGTTTTCAGTTTTTCCATAAATTTTTTATTTAAAAAAAAAAAAAGGCTTAAAAGTTAGGCTTAGCCCCCATTAATATTTTCGCTCTCCCGATCAGAAATTCTGGTTCGTCCTTGTTATTACAGTTTTGAAGATGCCATTTGAACTAAAGCTTATCATCAAGAAAAGAAAAAACTATTGATAATGACTCATATAGTAAGACCAAATATCTAACATAAGAGAGACTCTAACTATGTTATATTCTCTCACACAAACTTCTATCTCATGCAGTACATGAGAGCTTCCCTAAAAGCAGTAGCAGAGGCGGAAGGGAAGAGTGACTGGGGAAGAAGTGGACCGCATGATGCCGGTCAGTACAATCAATTTCCTGAAGACACCAGATTTTTTCGCCGGGATGGAACATGGAACACTAGTATGCAGATTTCTTTCTGAAGTGGTATTCTGAAAAGCTAATAGAGCACGGTGACAGAATCCTTGCTGCTGCAAAAGGAATATTTCAAGAAACTGGAGCAAAACTTTCAGGAAAAGTAGCTGGAATTCACTGGCATTACAGAACAAGGTCTCATGCAGCTGAGCTAACCGCTGGATACTATAACACTAGACATAGAGATGGTTACCTTCCAATAGCACGAATGATGGGCAAACATGGAGTTGTACTTAACTTCACCTGCATGGAAATGAAAGACGGAGAACAACCCGAGCATGCGAATTGCTCGCCGCAAGGGTTAGTTCGGCAAGTAAAGATGGCAACAAGGAGTGCTAGAATAGAACTTGCAGGGGAGAATGCTCTGGAGAGGTATGATGAGAGTGCATATGGACAAGTTTTGGAAACAAGTAGGTCGGATTCCAGCAATGGATTGTGTGCATTCACATATTTAAGAATGAATAAGAGGTTGTTCGAGGAAAATAATTGGCGGAACCTGGTGCAATTTGTGAGAAGCATGTCAGAAGGTGGTCGAAACACGAGACTTTCGGAGTGCGACTCCAGTGGGACTAACCTTTATGTTGGATTCATCAAAGAGAAGAATGTGAAGAATGTTAAAGAGGTTGCTCTTGTGTAAAGACTGTCTATGCTTGTTAAGTTGTAATCATGCATAGTTTAGTGTATTATAATGTAGAGAAAAAAGGAAAACGGGGAAAAAAAACATGAAACCTATACACTATATAACCTCAGTCTCTTATACTTAGCTCTGACAGTGTTAAAGACAGAATAGAATTCTGTATCTGCAACACCTATAGTCTGTATAGTTTGGAGCCTGAATTTTTCAAAGGCATTAAGTTGTCATTTTTATTTTTATTTTGATAAGGCATTAAGTTGCCATTTGACTACTATTAAAAAAGGCATTTGCCAAACACCTAATTTGCTTAAAATTTTGCTGGTCTTTTATTTTCATTAAACATGTCTAAAAGAATATTTAAGCTTTTGAGATTGTGGTATACCTCCAGAGAGTCAAAAGCTCAAGCTTTGCTATGCTGTATTTTTTTTTTAACACCACAAACAAATTAAACAATTACAATACACTCCAGTAGGACAAACTACTGGAAAAACAAACACATCTACAACCAAACCCACCAAACTAACAACAAAACTCGCCTCTACAATCACAGCAATCCCCAATCTTCTGAGCAAAGCCAAAACCAAACAATAGCTACAAGCCTACAACAACCCAACAGGCCGAAAAGCAAAAAAAACACAAGACAAAGAAGAAGCAGTACACTAACCAACCATTACCCAGACCAAGAATTACCAGCAACCAAGCAAGAACTTCAATCTGCACAAGACCTGTTGATGAATACCCCAGCTCAAGCACAGATCAATATTCTCAGCACAGGATTTAAACTTTCGAAAAGGCGAGACGGCCTTTCCCAACAAACATTTTCGAGGCTCCTCAGAAATCAAACAAGAACCATACTTCAAAGAGTTTCGGTGCTTCCAAATATTAAAAACACAAGCACCCCAAGCAAGCCTACAATGAGTAGCACAGAAAGTCTTCCCCTTCCAAAACTTCAAACCCTGCCTAACAATGGAGGCTCAATCTGTACGAATATGTTTTTGCAGACATTTAGCCATGACAGCATGCCAAAGCCTCTTACTAGGACCACACTAAAAAAACAAGTGATCCCTAGTTTCTATATAATTCCGACAAAACAAACACTTGAAATCACCCAAAACACCCTATTTCAACATTTTATCATCAGTAGTTGGGCTATCCTTAATAGTAAGCCATAAAAAGAAAGCATGCTTAGGGATAGAAAAAGGATACCAAATAAGATTACCCTATTCCACTCAAGGTTGCTTCCTATGGATAGCCTCTCAAGTGTCCTTACAAGAGAAAATCTTATTCTTAGCCGGCATCCACAAAGGCAAGTCCTTCTCACACAAGACAACAAACTTTGGACATTTAGCATGTTCTCAGACCTGTAAGGAAGCCAATGCCAATCCCTCCCACTGATGACACTAGAAAGACGAGCATTCATCCTACTATCAGCCTCAAAAACAATCCTATATCCATATTTGTCCAATAAAATGCCATCCGGGTGCAATTTTCCAACCATCACTCCCATTCCCAACCTGAAACTTGAAAAAATTCTTAGCCAACTCCCGCAGCTTAATAATCTTTCTCCAACACCAAGTAGTAGAAGAAGGGACATTGAGCAGCCCAAAGCACCTTATTTTTATCAAATTCAGCTTCACCCAAGCCACCCAAAGAGAACCACCTTAGTGAAGAGATTCCAAATGTGCTTAAGAATGGGAGCTTTATTCCAATCCTCCAATCTCCTCAACCCCAAACCCCCTTCCATCTTAGGGACACAAAAACAATCCCAAGAGACTTTGGCTTTTGCAAACAGGCATCACTCCCATTCCATAAAAATTGATTAAAATTTTGCTCAATTAATCTAATCACTTGCTTAGGTAAAATGGAAATGTTAGACAAATAGATCTGAAAGCTGTATAGAACCGATGAAAGCAGTTGGAGTCTACCTACAAAGGACAGATGCCAACTGAGAGAGACAAGAATTAATTCTACTCGAAATCTTGTCCAACAAAACTTCACAATCCAGGGAAGAGGGCTGTTTAGAAATTTAAGGTACCCCCAAATACCGTACTGGCAAACAACCTTCCTTCATATTCAGACTCTCAATCACCATCTATTTTTGTCTAGCAGAAACACCAGCACAAAACACAGATGCTGCAAAATTTTCAATTTTGTTCTTAAGAGGTAATTAATTTTTTGTTCTTTGGAAATCTGAAGTTTAGGAGTTTTTTTATTGGATTTGAAATAGAATTATTTCCTTATTCTTAAGTAAATAGAGGACATCTACTTAAATGATTTCAAGTGTACATAAGTGCACAAAGGTGGACAGCGAAGACCATTACTTAAATTAACCATTTAGTCAATAGGTTGCTATGGATAAAAATGCAATATGGTTAACCCAGATCACTTGAAATGGAGAGGATGCTATTCTGTTCAAATAGAACAACCATAAATACGCATCATAAATTCAAGAAGCCTTCTATTAATTCAATGCTAGGCCATCGTTTCTATACTCAACAAATAACAATTATGTAATTTTTGAAGAAGCATAGACATGTATTGTTTGCCACATTTCTCAAAAAATAATAATAATAATAATAATAGCTCATTTAAAGTAGTTAATATCAAATAACTACGTTCCAGCAGGAGTACTTAATATCAAACAACTATCTTCCAGCAGGAGAAGTGTATCCTCAAAGTAAGGTTAACATGCCAGGGTTTTAGAATTGCCATCTATAGCAAAACAAAATTCTCAAGGATAACATAAGCAAACATTAAAATGCACCGCTAAAGATGGCTCAGAGACTGGTTAACAAATGTCTGAATAGCTAAGGGATTTGTCGATTAACTCAATTACAAGCTTTAAGGATGAAATTTTTTTTATATCTGCCCTCTAGATGCTGTGGACTTTGGCAAAGCACCTGAATATGCAAACATTCAAACATTAGAGTTTTGAAGAAACGTTATTCTGATGGAATAAATCATACAACTAACAACTTGTGGACTTCAACCATATGCTTAAGGATAGACGCATAAAAACAATGCATTACAGGACTCTCTAGATAAAAGAACTACTGTAATGGATGCTGGAGATATATAGCAAGACAACAGTTGCCAAAGTACATGTACACAGAGTACAGCACCCTTAGGTGGTTGCAAGAAAGAGATAAAATTATATTTGTGTTCAGGACATAAGTAAACATCCAGACATTCAAAAAAAGAGGACAAGATAAATTTCACTGCATTGGAAGTATCTTGTGTAACCTATCACAGATCTAAACCTCGCAACTCTAACATTTTACACAAATTCCTTTACTGTTATATAGCAAGTGTATGTTACCACCACATTAAAAAACTCGAGTTAAAGAGCAACAAAAGAGAAAATATCATTCTTAGAGGTTTTGCTCCAAAGAGGACAACATCCTTCTCATTTCACATAAGACCTAGTTATCTTAAAAGGAAGTTAAAACCCATACTATAGGGAAAGCATCAACCCAAACGTTCTAAACTCAATGGGAACAACACAAACACTAAGATCTATCATAAGAATATAAATGGGTAAAACAAAAATGTGATCAACAAGGTAGCAATGCATGAATTTCTACATCCTTCTCATTTCACTTGCAGCCTTCTTGTTAACTTAGAGGAAGTTAAAATCCATATTACGGAAAAAGCATCAAACTAAGTGACCTAACCCCAATGGGAACATCATAAACACTAAGATGTTTCATGAGAACATAAATGGGTAAAAACCAAAAAATCTGTGGCCACAAGGTAGCAATATATGAATTTCTGAAGAGAAAGTAGGCTGAGTTTGCAAAAGGCTCATGTTGATTTTCTAGGTTTCAACAAATGGGTTAATTCCAACAGATATAATCTGCTAACCTGAAAGGAAAACCTATTCTATAAAGAGCATTACCTTGAAATCTACTGGCTAATTCACAATCACAACTGTTTTCACAATGTTACCATCACATTTCTCACAAAACATTACCAGCGCATATCACAAAAACCCATCTTGTACGGTGAAATCTTATGTACAACCCTAGCATCCTCAAAATCAAGAATACCCACTATCAAGCTCATCACAAAGCACCACCAAAACACCACAATAATTCTTCAACACAACCAGAGCAAAACAGAATAAGAGAACCCAAATAGCTAAATTTGTCTACCAAATTCAAAAACCAAGAATACCATCATTGAATTATGAACCAAAGAGACAGAATAGCACACCATTCAGGAATGAGGAGGCGAAGAAGAAGCTGGAGAATCAGAGCTTCCACGGCGAAGACCTTCGATCAACTCGCCGAGCTCTTTGCGGGCGGACTCTCGGCCGAACATGAACCCGTACCTGAGAGAAAGACACAGAGAGAGAGCAAGAGAGATGAATTTCCCAAGAAAGTAAGCAAAGTTGAGAGGGAAAATGGGGAATTACTTTCATATTACCAGAAGGAAATAGCAGAGAAGGCTCCGGCAGCGGCGATTGTGTGAATCAGAGTGAAGCTCTTCTCCATTTCCTTTTTTTTTTTTTTTCTTGGTATTAAATTCTATATATTTAATTTAAATCACTCACAGAGAGATTGTGAGATTTTGGGGTTTTCCCAAGGGTTTTACTACAGTTCCAATCAGCAATTTCTTTTGCCGCGTGTTCTTGGGGTATATTAATAAAAACAAAAAATAAATAACGACCTTAATATCCATTATGGTCTTCAAGTTTATAAATAAAAATAGGGAAAAATATATATTAGCCCCCAAACTATCACCCTTTCTCCGGATGGCCCCCCAAACTACCAATGCTTAGATTTTGGCCCTCAAAACTACTACTTTTTGATTTTTTGGCCCCATCCGTCCATTTATGGCCTCAATTCTAAACAGAATTCCGAAAATACCCCTCCTACACTTTGAAATTCTCATGGTTAAGGGAGGGGTATTTTCAGGTTTTTGGCCAATTTCTATTAGAATTAACGGTATAAATAGACGGATGGGGCCAAAAAACCAGAAAGTGGTAGTTTAGGGGGTCAAAGTGCAAGTGTTGGTAGTTCAGGGGGCCATCCGGAAAAGGGTGGTAATTTGGGGGCTAATATATATTTTTCTCATAAAAATACTAATTTTAATAATTGTGTTGTTGATGATCACACAATCTAAATATATGGTTTTAACTTCTAATCATGTTTCCGTTAAAGGAACTCTATTAAGCCGAAATTACGACCAAACGTCTCAGTGACTCCTCGTGAATAACTTATGTTCGAATTATCTTCGACTAGGATTGGGACAGAGGTTCTCATAAATATTTTGTAAGAACTCAGTTATTCAGCCTCGTTCAAACTTTGTACGACCGCCTCTGCGACCGAGCCTCTCAAAAGCTTGAACTTTAACTCCTCGTTCAAACTCCTTTCGTACTAGCGGTCTCTAATTTTCGACACGATTTGGAATGCTCTAACTCAAAAACCAACTTAGACTTCTAATCAAACTAGTTTTGACACTCAACTTGTCCTACAACTCCATGTTTGCAGGCCTTGATCGTTTCCATAATAATTTGTCTAATTCCCAAAATTATCCTAGCTTTAGGGAATGCTAATTATGCTATATATGAGCAGGAAATATGAAAAGCACATTTATTACCACAAATAAAAAGTTGGGTTATTCACCAACAAGTAATAATTATTACAAATTCGTTCAACCGTCAAACCCAATCAGCTTCATCACTTCTTTTCAATAAAATTCTTGACAATAGATATTATTTCAATCTCTGCTTCAACAAACAAAGTGTCATTGAGAAGGAAGCCCCTTGATGCATCCTTGAGCTCAGTTTGCAGCAAGAACATTGGGTACTCGTAGCCCCTAGCCGAGTGTGAGAACCAATTATTATCTGCAAAAGAGAACTCTTTGAAAATACTTTCCAACCAATTAAAACAACCTACAATAAGGAAAAGCTCTTCCAAAGTATTGAGGAACAAATTTTTTATCCTCATTATTTTATTTTATTTTTTTGTGAATCAGATTTTACATGAACTGAAGTCACAAACATGTTAATCTGTTGCATCAACACCTTGTCATAATATAAGATGACAGGTGTACATACGGATGTGTATGCAGTTTTTTATAATATTCGCAGTCGCAGTCGCATCCGCAAAAGGCGAATATCGCTTTTGGATATTCGCATTAGCATCATGTTTTTCCTAACCGCATTAATGCGGCTGTTTATATTCTTTGGGTCTTTATTATAGCCTATTTTAAACGATTTTATGCCAATTTTTTGTGTTTTTTGCTTGTTTTAATTTTTTTAAACCCTCGTCTTTTAAAAATGTATTGATTTTACATTACTTTTACCTTTTTGCCTAAATGTTAAGCAAGAAAGCAACACAACGAACCAAACATTGTAAATATTACATATATCTAATCTAAAACGACGTTTAGTGAATTTATTAAATATAATGTAATATATATTCACCCACATGTAGTCCCCTAAATAACAATAAGATAGAGCTGAAGTGAGAGTTCACCTGTAAGCTCTGCATGCTTTCCTGGGGGTGATCTTTGGTCCTTTACACGCAGGGTGTACCTAGCATACAATTTTCCTTTGGGGGGAGGAACTTCCCAATCACCCAACGATAAAAACAACTTAATATAGATTTTACCATCTTGATTTGAAACTGCTCTTGGAAATAGCTTCAACTCCCTGAGTTCAATGGAGAAATGGGTAACTTGATCACCACATAAGCGAGCCAATTGTAGGGTGTGTTTGTGATTGCGATTACGTAAACAAAAAGTGTAATTTTAAACCAAATCGTTTGAAAATTGCGTTTTTAAAAAAACTGCATTTTCAAATCGCAGGCAAAAGTGTACTATCTTTAAAGGTTAACTTGCGATTTTTAAATGCACTTTTTGAAATTGCAAAGCCGAATGGAACGGAGGTCACGGGGTGCAGAAATATGTAAAATGACACGTACCATTTGCGCGCTCCAACTATGAACTCCATCAAAAGATATTCACTAATTATTGATGAAAACTTGCTAAAACTCCAAGTTCGGATGCCTGTGATTGGAGAACTCAACATGGATAGACACTCTCCTTTACCAGTATAATTTGTGACAAAAACCTCAGCGCCAAATACACATGAGTCATCAATAAGGTATCCCTCATAAGGATCACAAAAGTCAGCAAGGGAGAGAAACTGTGCAAACCCCCAATCGGTTTTCATTGTATGAAAGGTCCTTACTTCGCTATTAGCATCTACACAAAGGAACAAACATCATTATCATTATCCAAGAATACACCAAGTATTAGAAGAAACTCAAATCCGTTTGTTTCGGCGTAAAATATTTTCTGTCGAAAAATGTTAAGGAGAATTTCACTTAAGGGGTCCTTCGTTAGGATTTTCCGTTAAATCTTATCAAAATTTTAAAATACCCCTCTTCTTTTTTTAGGAAAAAAAAAATTTGTTAGGATTTAAGTGTTGGTTAGAATTTAACAGAATTTGTAAAATACCCAAAACTGAATCTTTGAAAAATTTTATAAATTTTTTTAAAAAACAAAAAAAAACACAAAAGTATTTTGAGAGTTTTGATAAGATTTAACGGAAAATCTTAACAGATGACTCTTAATTGAGACTTTCCGAAAAATAAATATCCTAAATTGAGACGTTTTGAAGTTCAGGTACCTTCTTTCAAAAAAGGTAAAAGTTTAGTATCCTTAAGTGAAGTTCTTTCAAAAGGTTTTTAGAAAAATCAATTTTCAGGAAACTCTAAACTCGGAAAATTATTTACGAAATTTAAAAATTGAAATCATTTTCCGAAACTAAAGAAACTTTTTTGGTCAAACCGAAAATATTTTTGGTCGCACCAAACACCGGCAAACATGAAAAACATTTTCTTGAAAATATTTTACGCCGAAACAAACGGAGCTTTCAATTACAAATAATTTTTTTTTTTTTTCCCATTTGTATAAGAGAAGTTATGTACCTTGCGGTGTCAAGTACTCGCCCCGAACCTGATCAAGAACAAACAATCTACAGATTGCATTAACCTTCCAACCAAGAGGTAAAGAATCTGTTTCTGCAATCACCAAGTAGAGTGATATGTGTCCCCTCCCATTACATTCCTTCCTTCCATTTGGATAGAAAGACAGTCTCCTAAACAAGGAAAAGAACCAAAAGGCCAGATACTAAAATCTATCAGTAACACAAACAAAGCCAATAACATATTCACGACAAAACTGGATTCAAACATACCATTTGTAGCCACCAGATTCGAACACGTCTGACTCATACTTTGCCGCTTTGTCCTCTGGAAAGATCGTTAAGATATTCGAAAATGACTCAATCTTAAATGTGTAGTGAGTTGGTGGCAGCTCTCTTGTAGTTGGTGGCAGCTCTTTTGTAGTTTGTGGCAGGCATTGCGGCTCTTGTTGGGGGCGGGGTTTCTTTCTTGGCAGATTGTCTGAAGGAAGCAGATATGACAATTCAGTGGAGGGTAGCCAGGAACATTCAGGTTACTTCACATTGCCTGAAGCGCTTGGTGATAAAATTTGATAGGCTAACAAAACTTAGAGATCGAGAAATGAGGAATTTGAGAAGCAGTTTGGAACTCATTATATATAGAGAGAAATGATCCCTACACTCATTTCTCACAACAACTCCACAACAAGCTGACGTGGCTGGTAATATTTTATTATTTTTTTGTTTTGTTTTCATTTCTTTTTGTAAAAAAATAATAAAATATTACCAGCCACGTCAGCTTGTTGTGGAGTTGTTGTGAGAAATGAGTGTAGGGATCATTTCTCATATATATATAGTGATCGAGTCCATCAAATAAAGAGTAATGTATAACGAACCAAATTTTGTAACTTAGACATTTCAGATTAATCAGATTCCATCAAGTCCACTCATAAAATGAAACTTTCATACACTTGATTGTTAATTATCAGGTTTTCTGATTTGATAATTACCATAGTTATCTTATCTTCACCTACCACAATTCTCTTATAAATATAAGTTATTTGTAATTAATGTACATAAACATAATCAAAGAATAAGAGAAAGACGTATCCTTTTGAAGGCTATACTCTAGTGGTGATACCGAACTACCTGTACATCAGTTAGCTCTTTAAAAAAAAAAAAAAAAAGAGAGAAGGCCCAAGTGGCCTATATTTGGCCTTGTTTGTTGGCCCAATTATTTGACCTTTAATGGTATTGTTTGAGGACCTCGGCCCAAGTTGTTGGCCTATTGTGGCCTATTTTCAGCCTATTGTATATCCACTATCCAGCTATAGACATTATATTAAGGCAATTGAATTCAATTCATTTGTATTTATTTTTCAAATAATATAACTCAATTCAATTGAATTTTGTAGTTTTTTTCAATTTACCTGTATTGTCCAAACTTTATAAATAGATTTGGTTTTTTTTTTTTCCAAATTAGAATTTAGTTTATTAATATTTGTACTGCCCATTGTTTACAATTCAATTTGTATTTTCATGTTACAATTTACAAGTGTATTTAGTTCAAAAATTTGATTAAGACCATCTAAAAAAGCTCATTAAAAGAATTTTTTTTTTAAAAGGCCCATATAAATTAGTCCATAGTTAAAAACAAAACAAAAATAAAAACAAAAACAAAAGCCCCCCAAAAAGCCTAAAATGCAAAACCAATGTCACCGGCGATTTGTAAAATAAATTGCCAGCCCGTGTTTGGTTATTGGCGGATTTTGCCCCCCCCATCCTCTAAAATCCGCCATCTACAAAGTGCAGATGTGGAATAAGGGTATTATCAACCCATATAGTGTTGTTTACGCCCCTAAAAATGAGATTAACCTTGTCATATTTTCAAAAACACATACCAGGTGAGGAGTCAGAGTCCATGAGGAACGACATTTGATATTCTGAAAATCTGCTTGGCCTTACTCGTGAGAAAGATTTAAACCCTAATGTGCTTTGTAGTTGTAGCCCTACAATCCACTACTTATATATCCTTCTTAAAATTCCTAGCTTCACTCTTGTCTTTAATCACTACTGTCAGATTCTTGTGTCAATCACGAAAGCTATGCCATCCTTTTTCACTTTGGTTTTTTTTTTTTTTAAAAAAAAAAATAGTAATAATAAAAATAAAAATAAAATTCCAATCTTCATCTTTTCATTTATTCCTTTTTTTCTTCTTCTGGGCCTTAATCTTGTCCTTAATTCTACTTCTCCTTTATTCCTTGCTTTGGTTTTGGCAAAGTAGCTGAGAATATCAGATTAATTAGTATATTAGAGATGAGCATGAATTTTCAAATATTCTTCATTTTGTATTAGAGATGAGCATGAGTTTTAACATGAATCTTATATATTTTCTTGAAAATATTAGGATAATTTAGAAAAACATGAGAGTGGATATCTCAATAAGCTAGCATATATATTTTTTGATTTTAAAAGAAAAATAATATATTTAAACTGGAACATAACTCATATTGAAATGCAATTATGAAAACTCATTTTGTTGGTACAATTTTCGGTATGTTGTGGACAGCATGCTCTACAATGTTCTTCACGTTCCACTATCGCTGCAAAACAAACAAAGTCAAAAGAACATGCCAGGAGTTAGCCGACACTCCTCCATCTTATGCCTAAAATAAATCAGTGTTTCTGTGTAAAATATGCACAAATATAATAAAATCAGTCTTAAGTTTATACTTGGTGTAAGAATCTATTTATAGGATGAGAGGTAGAGGCAAACCTACATTAGGGTTCTGCCTCCCAGTTGACGGCTTGACCTAATTATATTTAATTAAGATTGCCCCAACAAGGTGAGCATTACTATATATTAAATTTCAATATTTTAAGAAAGAAAAAAAAAAAAAAAAAGATATTAAATTTCAATTGATCCTAGACTCTCGTTTAGTAAAGAAGTCAAGTACTTTTCTCCTTTTATGATCCCTTTTTCTTTTTCTTTTTTTGGAGGATCCCTTTTATGATGAGAAATGATAAAAACACTCACAATGCACAACAATGACACAACACCAAGGCACATTGAAGTAGGGTCTACACATTGAGTCGCACAACAATGGTACAACCTTGGTGTTGTACCATTGTTGGCATAAAGAGTATAAGGATCACTCTCCCTTTATGATCCCTTCTTTATTCTTTCGGTTTCTAGTCTTCTAGTAGTTTATTCTTAGACACTTCTAAAATCTATTTAAGTCATCCTTATCATATAAATTATAAAAAGAATTGTGTAACATATATATAAATATAATATCATCTTACCAACCCACACCTCTAGATTTCCTTGTTTGTCTTGTTAATTAGTTTGTATAACATACATTATTAGACCGAATAAAAACTAATTAACACGACAAAAAAGATATGTCTTAATTAATAAAGGCTTAAGAATTTGGCGAAAATTTTTAGTGTTTCAAAAAAAAATTCCCTTACCTTTCTCTCTTTCGTGTATATATACTAGTTAAACACTTAAACGTTCAGGGTGGCCATGCTAGCCATATCCTGCCATCCCCATCCTTAATTAGGTTAGGTGGTTAAGTGGTCAAATTTGGTATGCCTACCTGTTATGATGACGTTTCTCCCTTGATTTAGAGAACTCATGTTAGACTGATCACACACAACACAAGTTCTACATGCTATTGTATGTGACATGCATGTATCTTGGGATCATGGAGAGGCGTAGTCCAAAGATCCAATTTTTGCCTTTTTGGTGTAAGTCTTGTCAAAACTCCTTACCTACAAGACAATTGATAAGTCTTAACACCGAGTGGCCATGTTGATCGAGTTTTAACTAATGAGGTGTGACCCTGATTAGCGATCGAGATTCACCATTCATAATCGAGAGCCGATAATAGGCCCCGATCATGAATGGGCTTATTCAGGTGGACCTCTTGGTAGTCAGTTGAGGAAACAGGCCTACGTACAAGGGTCCGATTCCTAACATAAGGTAAGTAAAATATTTAATTGAAATGAGAGAGATAAGATGTGGAGTAAAGATTCAAAATCAGGACTTCTATTCCGATACTATATTAAATTACCATTTATTTCAAAAACTTAAACTTTTAATCATGTTTTCGTTATTCACCTCTCATTTCAATTAAATTAAATATTTTATGTGTTGAATCTACTTTAATCTAACAATTAAAGGAAATTTATTTAGCCGAAGTTGCGACCGAACGTCTCTGTGGCCCCTTGTGAAACACTTATGTTCGACCTGCATGTCTTCAACTAGGACTAGGACCGATGCTCCTAATTAAAGGTATTTTGTAAAACTCAATTATTTAGCCTCGTTCGAACTTTGTATGACCGCCCTTAGAACCGAGTCTCTCTAAAATGTAAAGCTTGAACTTTAACATACTTGAACTCCTCGTTCAAACTCCTTTCGACTGGTAGTCTCTAATCTTCAACACGATTTGGACTCTAACTCAAAAACCAACTTGACAACTTAACTTGGACTTATAATCAAACTAGTTTTGACACTCAACTTGTCCTACAACTCCATGTTTGCAGGCCTTGATTGTTTCCATAATAATTTGTCTAATTCCCAAAATTATCCTAGCTTTAGGGAATGCTAATTATGCTATATATGAGCAGGAAATATGAAAAGCACATTTATTACCACAAATAAAAAGTTGGGTTATTGCAACTTGATCACCAACAAGTAATAATTATTACAAATTCGTTCAACCGTCAAACCCAAGCAGCTTCATCACTTCTTTTCAATAAAATTCTTGACAATAGATATTATTTCAATCTCTGCTTCAACAAACAAAGTGTCATTGAGAAGGAAGCCCCTTGATGCATTCTTGAGCTCAGTTTGCAGCAAGAACATTGGGTAATCGTAGCCCCTAGCCGAGCGTGAGAACCAATTATTATCTGCAAAAGAGAACTCTTTGAAAATACTTTCCAGCCAATTAAAACAACCTACAATAAGGAAAAGCTCTTCCAAAGTATTGAGGAACAAATTTCTTATCCTCATATACATGTACGTATGTATGTATTTTGTGAATCAGATTTTACATAAGCTGAAGTCACAAACATGTTAATCTGTTGCATCAAGACCTTGTCATAATATTAGATGACAGTTGTATATATAGATGCGGATGTAGGTATTTGTAATATTCGCAATATGCGAATATCACTTTTAGATATTCGCATCCGTATTATGTTTTTTCCAACCACATTCACGTAGTTGTTGCGGTCATTTTCCGCTATCCGTAAATTAGATGATGGGCATTCTTTGGATCTCTATTATGACTTATTTTAAACGATATTAAAAAAAAAAAAAAAAAAAAAATTCTCTATTATGACCTATTTTAAATGATTTTAAAAAAAACAAAAATTATACCCATTTTTTGTTTTTTGGGCTTTTTTTTTAAAAAAAAATTAAGCCCTAGTCTTTCGAAAATATATTGATTTCACATTATTTTTACCTTTTTGTCTAAATGTTAGGCGAGAAAGCAATACAACCAACCAAACATTGTACATTTCACATGTACCAAATCTAAAACGATATCGTTTTAGTGAATTAATTATATACAATATATAATATATAAAAAAAGATATTCACCCGCATGTATACTCTAAATAACAATATAAGATAGAGCACAAGTGCGAGTTCACCTGTAAGCTCTGCATGCTTTTCTGAGGTCGATCTTTGGTCCTTTACACGCAGGGTGTACCTAGCATACAATTTTCCTTTGGGGGGAGGAACTTCCCAATCACCCAACGATAAAAACAACTTAATATAGATTTTACCATCTTGGTTTGAAACTGCTCTTGGAAATAGCTTCAGCTCCCTGAGTTCAATGGAGAAATGGGTAACTTGATCGCCACATAAGCGAGCCAATTGTATGGTGCGCTTGTGATTGCGATTACGTAAATAAAAAATGTAATTTTAAACTAAATCGCAGAAAATGAATCGTTCGAAAATTGCATTTTAAAAAAAAAACTGTATTTTAAATCGCAGGCAAGAGGGTACTATTTTTAAAGATTAACTTGCGATTTTACAAACCAAACTGCGATTTTTAAATCACACTTTTGGAAATTGCAAACCCGAATGGAACGGATGTCATGGGGTGCAGAAATATGTAAAATGACACGTACCATTTGCGTGCTCCAACAATGAACTCCATCAAAAGATATTCACTAGTTATTGATGAAAACTTGCTAAAACTCCAAGTTCGGATGCCTGTGATTGGAGAACTCAACATGGATAGACACTCTCCTTTACCAGTATAATTTGTGACAAAAACCTCAGCGCCAAATACACATGAGTCATCAATAAGGTATCCATTAGAAGGATCACAAAAGTCACAAAGGGAGAGAAACTGTGCAAACCCCCAATCGGTTCTCATTGTATGAAAGAGCATTACTTTGCTATTAGCATCTACACAAAGGAACAAACATCATTATCATTATCCAAGAAAACACCAAGTATTAGAAGAAACTCAAATCCGTTTCTTTCGGTATAAAATATTTTCCGTCGAAAAATGTTAGAGAGAATTTCACTTAAGGGGTCTTTCGCTAAGATTTTCCTTTAAATCCTCTCAAAATTTCTAAAACACCCTTCTTATTTTTTAGGAAAAAAAAAATGGCTAGGACTTAGGTGTTTGTTAGAATTTAACGGAATTTATAAAAATAACATTGACTAAATCTTTGAAAAATTTTATAAATTTTAAAAAAAAAATAATTAAACACATGGGTATTTTGAGAATTTTGATAGGATTTAACGGAAAATCTTAACGGATGATTCCTAATTGAGACTTTCTGAAAAATAGATATCCTAAATTGAGACGTTTTAAAGTTCAGGTACATTTTTTCAAAAATGGTGAAAGTTCAGTACCCTTAAGTGAAGTTCTTCCAAAATATTTTTAGAAAAATCAATTTTCAGGAAACGCCAAACTCGGAAAAAGATTTACGAAATTTAAAAATTGAAATAATTTTCCGAAACTAAAGAAACTTTTTTCGTCAAACCGAAAATATTTTTGGTCACATCAAACACAAGCAAACACGAAAAACATTTCTTGAAAATATTTTACGCCGAAAAATTGGAGCCTCAATTACAAATAATTTTTTTTTTTTTTTTCCATTTGTATAAGAGAAGCTATGTACCTTGCAGTGTCAAGTACTCGCCCCGAACCTGATCAAGAACAAACAATCTACAGATTGCATTAACCTTCCAACCAAGAGGTAAAGAATCTGTTTCTGCAATCACCAAGTAGAGTGATATGTGTCTCTTCCCATTACATTCTTTCCTTCCATTTGGATAGAAAGACAGTCTCCTAAACAAGGAAAAGAACCAAAAGGCCAGATACTAAAATCTATCAGTAACACAAACAAAGCCAATAACATATTCACGACAAAACTGGATTCAAACATACCATTTATAGCCACCAGATTCGAACACGTCTGACTCATACTTCGCCTCTTTGTCCTCTGGAAAGATCGCTAAGATATCCGAAAATGACTCAATCTTAAATGTGTAGTGAGTTGGTGGCAGCTCTCTTGTTGCTAGCAGCGCTCTTGTTGGTGGCAGGCATGGTACTGAAGCAGGAAATGCTGGTTGCAGGCTTCCTACAAGTAGGAAAAGATTGATTAGCTATTTCGAGTGAGCCAAAAACTCTCAGATATGAAGAAGTGAAAAGCAAATAGATGTCTGAGAACAACTAGATAACATCATGTCACTTGAAATCTTATTGCTACTACCTTATCTAGATAGTATCCCTTGATAATAGAAAAATGTTGGGGAGATACTTTGGAAAAGTCCGTTTTAGTGAACTTATTATATAGCATTGTTAAGACACCACATAACCCAAAAGCTTAAGCTCATGGATTTGGGCACAACAATGCTATATGAACTCAACACTCTTCTTATATATTAACAATGTAAGACACTTAATTTGGCCTTAGTTTTCTTTTTTTAATTTTTTTTTTGTCTTTAATTTTTAAAATTATTTTTTGTTTTGTATTTATATAATTTTAAGAATTTTTATTATTTTATTAAAGGTATTTTTGTTATTTGGAGACATTGACATTGTTCGATAATTTTGAGAAAAAAATATTGACATAATTGATAAGTTGGAGGGCAGATTCACAATTTAATAATAGTTTAAGAGAATATTTGTATTTTTTTCAAAATATTTTGGTGAGCTCTAGAAGCCGATTGAGTACATCTTAGAAACTTAAAATGGAAAATTCGGTCCTTTTGCACACAATTCTTGGTACTAATTTTTATTATTTTGTTGACACCTGGCCCAGTGTGTGGCCTATATTCGGCCTAATCATTTTTTTGACATTTAATGGTATTGTTTGATGACATTATATTAAGGCAATTGAAGTCAATTCATTTGTTTTTTTTTTTTTTTTCAAATAATATAATTCAATTCAATTGTAGTTTTTTTCAATTTATGTATTGCCCAAAGCTTATAAATAGATTTTTTTTTTTTTCATATTAGAATTCAGTTTATTAATACTTGTATTGCCCATTGTTTACAATTCAATTTGTATTTTCATATTACAATTTACAAGTGTATTTAGTTCAAAAATTGGATTAAGGCCATCTAAAAAAGCTCATAAAAAAAAAAAAAAAAAAAAACAGGCCCATATAAATTAAATCTATAGTTAAAAACAAATCAAAAACAAAAACAAAGCCTCAAAAAGAGCCTAAAATGAAAAGCGGACGTCACGGGCAATTAGTAAAATAAATTGCCCGCCCGTGTTTGGTTATCGGCGGATTTTGCCCACCCATCCACTAAGGATATTATCGACCCCCTAAAAATGAGATTAACCTTGTCATATTTGCAAAAACACATACCAGCCATGGGGAACGTTTGATATTCTGAAAATCTGCTTGGCCTTACTCGTGAGAAAGATTTAAACCCTGATGTGCTTTGTTGTTGGAGCCCTACCAATCTCTAACTACGTACATGCACTACTTATATATCCTTCTTAAAATTCCTAGCTTCACTCTTGTCTTTAATTACTACCGTCAGATTCTTGTGTCAATCACGAAAGTTATGCCATCCTTTTTCACTTTGGTTTGTTTTTTTTTTTTAAATAAAAATAAAATTCCAGTCTTCATCTTTTCATTTATTCCTTTTTTTCTTCTTCTGGGCCTTTATCTTGTCCTCAATTCTACTTCTCCTTTATTCCTTGCTTTGGTTTTGGCAAAGTGGCTGATGAGTCTATTAGAGATGAGCATGAGTTTTAACATGAATCTTATATATTTTCTTGAAAAGGATTAGGATAATTTAGAAAAACATGAGAGTGGATATCTCATTTAATTTGCAAAAATTTAATTAGATTCTTAGCAGTAATGGAAAAAAAAAATAGAGAGATTAAATTTCAATTGATCCTAGGCTCTCGTTTTGTAAAGAAGTCCCAAGTGTTTCTCCTTTTATGATCCCTTTCTTTATTCTTTCGGTTTCTAATTAAGGGCAAGACGATCTCTTAGGTCCGTTTGGGTTTGCGATTTCAAAAAGTGCAATTTATAAATAGCGATTTTAAAATGTGCAATTTAAAAAAAAAATGATTTTTAAAAACGCAGTTAAGCATTTGGCAAAATCGCAGTTTGACCTTTAAAATCGCAGGTTAGCCTTTTAAAATACTACGTTTTAAAAAAAAGCACAAAATTGCCTTAGATTTGAATAAGCACTTTTCTGCATTTTCAAATCGCAATTTGTTAATTTTTTAAAAACGCAGTTTCCAAACGGTTCATTTTCTGCGATTTGGTTTAAAATCGCACTTTTTATCTACGAAATCGCAATCTCAAACGCACCCTTAGTCTTCTAGTGGTTTATTCTTATTTCTTAGACAATTTTAAAATCTATTTAAGTCATCCTTATCATATATATATAATATCATCTTACCAACCGATACCTCTAGATTTCCTTGTTTGTCATGTTAACACGACAAAAAAGATATGCATTAACAAAGGCTTAAGTTTAAGTGCTCCAAAAAGATTCTTACCTTTCTCTCCTTCGTGTATACATGCTAGTTGAATGTTCACGGTGGCCATGCTAGCCATATCCTACCATCCCCTATCCCTAGGTTACCTGTTATGATGATGTTTCTCCCCTTGACTTAAAGAACTCATATATAGTAGACTCATCACACGCAAGTTCTATATGCTATTGCATGGGACATGTACGTATATTGGGATCCTGGGGAGAGGCGTGGTCCAAAGATCCTATTTTTGCCTTTTTGGTGCAAGTCTTGTCGAAGCTCCTTACCTACAGGATAGTTGATAAGTCTCGACATCGATTGGCCCTTTTGATTGAGTTTTAACCAACGAGGCGTGACCCCGATTAGCGATCGGGATTCACTATTTATAATCGAGAGTCGTTAATGGGCCCCGATCATTAATGGGCTTATTCAGGTGGACCTCCTGGTAGTCGGCTAAGGAATTGGGCCTATGTACAAGGGCTCGATTCCCAACATAAGGTAATTGAAATATGAGATAAGATGTGGAGTGAGGGTTCAAACTCAGGCATTCTGCTCTGATACTATGGTAAATCACCACTTATCCTAAAAACTTAAGCTAGTAGTTATTTAATCAATATCTTAACAGTTTTCTCGACTACTGATTATTATTTTTTTGCTTACACCATCAAACTTAAAAAAGTGATATTTGAGTCCCTCAAGCTATCATTCCGTAACAAAAAGACCATTCCATTTATAATAATTGTCAAAATAGATTTTTTTTTTTTTTTTTTTTTAAAAAAAAAAAAAATACAAAGGGTGTCCGAATCACTCACACACTCGGCCACCTCCAGAATTCAAAAGGGGACCCTTAATTAATTTTAGAATTTTCAAGGACCAAGAAAACAAAATTTTCTCCAATGCATCGGTTCCTTATTGACATACAGCATAATTCTAAAAAATTAATGTTGAAAATACCCTGTTTTATTACAAAGGATAGTAAGCAAGCCACCTATCTAACATGGCATAACATTCCTTAGCCTTGTATTCTGGAGCAACATGACCCGCACCCTGTGAAGCACAGTTGAGTTCATAATTAAGTATCTTTTAATTTTTTCTTATAAAGATTATTTGGTATAATAATAAATTAAATGAATCTTTATTACCTTTACAGTTGCATAATTCAGAGTAAAATCATTATTTGTAAACTTCTCGGTGTATCTGCAGCAACATATATAAATAATTAGATATAACATTAATAGAGTAATGGAACTTAGAATTGACAATTTTTTACTCGAATCACAAAATCGATACAAACTGAACACAAAATTAGCTAGTTAATTAGGGTTGATGGGTCGAGTTATGATTGACCTATATATATAGTCTTTATACCCATGTTTCAATACGACCTCACGAATCTGACACAAAATTAAATTAGCGGGTTAATTAGGGTTAAGAGTTCTAATTAACAGAGTGAAACTTACCCAGCAACTTGGCCATCCACATACCACGCCCGCCAAATGTCGGATATAGTCAAATTTAGATAACGGATCCAATTTTGCGTACCAATATGGGTAACAGACATGTCATGATCACCGCTGAAGGAAAAATAAAATAAAATAAATTATTAATTAATTAAAAAACAAAAAACAAAAACAAAAAAATAAAAATAAAAATTGGGAAGGGAGTTACAAGAAATCACCTGTATATAAGAGCACGAAGGTTTGTGTCACTAAGATTCTTATGATAATCGACACTACTAAGGACAGTCTTTGTATAAGCTAAGCTGCTATTGCACCTTTTCCAAACACCAATTGTTCCCTGTTTACAATATCATTTCTTTCTTTAATAATTAACTTTAATTTTTTTCAATTTTTTTGGGTAAAAATTGTATCATTATTATGTGAATATTAATGTTGGTAGAATACATACATTTGTAACGTTAAGGGCTACTCGCACGCTCTTATCATTAGCCCATACGGCCGACAGCACATAATTATATTCCTGAAAGGAAAATGCATGCATTAATTACTTAGTTCTCACTCTTTTCTGGATGAAAATCATGCAATCTAAAGTTCTGTTTGTTTCGATGTAAAATATCTTTTTTTACGCCAAAACAAATGGAACTGAAAAGTAAAGAGCTGAGATTTATTACCCGACACCAACTTGCAGGCTCTGTTTGAGAAAGGAGACTCTCGTCAAAGTTCTCTTCCAGATATCTTCTCTGTAGGTAGTCTTTACTTGATCTTGGAGATGCAGTTTGACAATTAGGCTCCACAACTTGCATTATGTTTATTTGAAGAAGCAACTGCATTCATTATGAAGGTTCAAAATTGTTATACAATTACAAGTATTAATCGAATGACTGATTTTCACTGCCGGTTGCATAACAATCTATTAAATAGCGTTACTTTTCTCAATAATGGTTAGAAAACGATCTAATCGTATCAAGAAGTGGTACTAGAGCATTTGACCTCATCAATGGCTTGAATGTCTAACACACATTCTACGTTGCTGTCATTTACATTCACAAAATCGCCATTGCAGCTTTCTTTCGCGGACTACAAAAGCACAAAACATTGCTTGATTAATTAGAGTGATTTAATACAAGCTAATTAATTAAAAGAAGATATAGATCACAGAGTCATATAGATAGATATATATACCTCATAGAGTTCGTCTGATATAAGTGTCAAGCGGTGGGCAAATGGGATTCTTGAATTGTCATCAATGAATGAATCTGTCTTTGGGTTTCCAAGCACATATCCCTGGTAAATTGAACCATGAGGATCATGTTTAGAGAACCTTAATTCTCAAGAAAACAAATAGCAAAGAGTTGTAATTAAGGCATTATTGAGTAATTAAGTCAATCTGATCATTTCAACAGATGAAGTTCAAGTTGTTGAATAAGAAATTATGTACCTTCAGATTCAAATATGGCTCTGGTTCATCTAAGTTACCTGCATCCAAAACAAAGCTTAATATCTCAGTTTCAAACAAAAGGGGTTCATTTTTTTTTTAACGAGAGCTGTTAGACATCGTTCCATTGTACGGAGATGTATAGCAGATGTAGAGCGGAATGATGGAGCTAGAATACTCTTTACCATTAAAAATCTCTTGAACGATAATAGGAAGAGGAATGCCCGAATATGAATCACCACCAATGTAGAGTATATTCTCCAAATACTGAGGGTGTTGTATCAACCACTGCAAATTAATCCATTTTCATGAATATATGCTTTCATCGATCATTTCACAAACACCCAATAGGCTCATTTTCTGGGCTGATTTCCACATACCTTCTTTAGAAACTGATAAATCTGTGATGCAGATTCAAGGTCATCAATATAGTAGCCTTCTTGGGTTGTTGAGTAAGAGAATCCAGTGCCCACTGGTGCGTCTACATATAATATGTTGAGTCCCTGCATAAATTAAGAGAAAAAAGTCTTGTTAAAACTAATCAATAACCATATATAGAATTGACATTGAAGAAGTTAGCCATGTCATATATATATATGAGATTTCTTACCAGGGTCCACGTATATGGGTTGTAATGGAGGGATGGTAAGCTACCGTTGTAATCAACATAAGTGAAACCCAATGGACCTGCAAAATTATGGACCAACACCCAACTGTAATCTACACTAGCAGTAGCTGATAACTAACTTTCCTCTTAACCACATTTTTTAGCCGCATTTCCGAGGCTCTAAAGCAAATAATGGATCGAACTCCCAACTGTAGGTCCTAATGAAAAATATATATATATATATATATATATATATATATATCTCTACTTAACCCCTTAAATTTTTATTATTTTTGCAACTAAATGTATCAAACTTCAAAAAAAAAAATTAGTCTCACCCATCCGTCAAGAGTTTCTGTTAATTTATAACGAAGGCGGTTGAAATTTCAAAAATACCCTTATTTTTAAAAACATAGTTGGGGGAAGAGTCTAGGGACCCACATTGTGATCTGTGGCCGTGGGTGATCACCACCAGACCTTGCCGTGGGTCACGAAACACCTCGCGACCATGGGTCGGATAGCATGGGTGACCACCTTGGGTTGTGATCCATGATGAGTCACTTGTGATTTAAGGTGGGTCACACCTAGTCAATTTTTTTTTTTTATATTAAAAAAAAAATTATAATTTAAGGGTAATTTTGTAATTTTATAAAGTTTATAGGGGTTTAAGTGTCAATTTACCATTTGACTGTCTGATTTAACTTCAAACCTTAATGGAATGGGTGAGACTACAAACAAATTGAAAGTTCGATACACCAAATTGAGAGTTTTTCGCAAATGTAATGAAAGTTCGAGAGACTAAGTGAAGTTTTCCTTAAAAGAAGTTAACTTTTCTCTTTTTCTCATGGAAAACTCGAAATAAAATATAAACCGTTAAAAAAACTATAACATTTACATCACCCAAGTCAAACCCTTTTAAGGACTGTTTTATTTATCATCTAACCATCTTCGACTCATTTCCATACAACTAAGTTTCAGATTTATTATTAAATTTGTAGGACCCGATAATGAGTTGAATAGGAGATGAGTATGAATGGATTTATATCATTTCTACAAAAAAAAAAATTGATTGGAAAGAAAGGTACCGCTTTCATAAAGGAAGGCAGAGAGAACAGAGCAGCCAGGGCCTCCCGTAAGCCATAGCATGAGAGGATCTTCGGAAGGGCTCCTCTGAGATTCAACGAAATAGTAAAATAGTTGGGACTGGTTGTAATCGCCTACACTCACGTATCTGATGCACGTACAGATCCCCATCACCATTAAATCTTGTTATCACCATCGATTACATGACAGAGAAATAAAAAACACAATCTGAAAACAAATGGAAAACCTTACCCTGTTTCAAGACTGAAGGGAAGATCACCATCAAAACCAGGCAGCTTGGTGACGGTAGTCTGGGAGGCAGCAATGCCGGAGAAAACCAAAAGAAGAAGAACCTGCAAGCACATTGAGCTAAGAATGCCGCCACTGCTTTCCATAGCTTGAAACTGAAGTCACTCTTTCAATGCTCTGTTCCAAGAGCTTGTGTAGTACTAAGCCACCATAAATAGACTGAAACGACAGATTTAGAGCTAATTCTCTATTGGAGGCTAACGGTCATTCCTCGCCACCATATATAGATTGAATAAAACGACAGGTTTATTTGAAGGGACCCTCCAGTCCACTTTAGAATAAGAAGGTTGGTTACGAACCTATCCCTGATTCCCTGCAAGCAAGCACCCAAAAGAATTACAACAATTAGGTAGAGGGCACGTGATATATGCAACAATCTTATATTTATATAGTTTCTCTGTTTTTCATTGAATATTGCATTTTTTTTTTTAAATAACCGGAATGTCCGAGGCTTCGTCTTGATTAGTTTCGGGACACCGTGTAAAGCACTTTTCTCCACATGGGTCGGATAAAACTCATTCTTTTGGCGGGACACCGTGTAAAGCACTTTTCTCCACATGGGTCGGATAAAGCTCATTCTTTTGGCCGCTAACATAGCTCCAAAAAATTACTTGCACTCGACAGAAGTCAAACCTTAGACCTTATACTCGAGCCATTCCCTTGAGGTTATTGAATAGAATTAGATATTGCATTTTGCTAGTATAACCATTTAACTAATGTCTCCAACAACATTTAAACGACAAAAAAAAAAATATAGGATCATGTACTTCCACCAAGATGGTTGGTCGAGATGAATGGTCCAATGCAAAATATGAGTCCAGTCTAACGGTCATTCCTTGACGAGAAGTAAGAAATCTAGGTAATATACCAAATTACTCATAAATAAGATGGCACGTGACAAATGTATGCACTTTTTTAGAGACGTTTTCCATGCAGTCTACCGTAAGATAAGGAGCGTGCAAGCTAGCCTCTCTTTGCTTCTTTTTTTTTTCTTTTTTTTTTCTAAAAAATATTAATAACTTTCATTACTCTAACAAAACAGTATCACAGATACATTTAAAAAAATTTCCATCAATATATGATATATGTCTTGTTTAACGACAGTATTTGCTAAATTATGTGCCGTTGTATTTACAACTCTACTAGACTATTACTATGTCTAACCTACTAATTAGAAAATGAATTTAGGGCCGTTCGAATATTATCCACAAGTTGTCTAAAATGACTCCAATTATATATGTCATGTAGAGTTCATCGCATTAACCACTTTGAGTACATCACCTTCCAACATAATATTTTGAAGCCCTTACTATCACTACAAAAAAAAAAACTTGCAGTTTAGCCACGTGGCTACAATACTTGATACTGTAGCAACGTAGCGAAATGTTTGCGCGGGTAATTAGCCACGTGGTTAAAATGTTTCCCTTTTTTAAAAATTTTTTAAGAATTGAAATTTTTTCAATTATTTTTTAAAAAAAAAAATTAATAAATTAACCACGTGGTGTATTGGCCATGTATCCAATTGGCCACGTGGCATATATACCACGTGGCTAATTTATTAAAAAATTTCTCCGTTTTTTTTTTGACAAATTAAAATTTTAGCCACGTGGCTAGTGGGTTATTTGCCACATGGCTAATTGGCCATGTGGCAAATAACCCACGTCTCTATTTGCTTATTTAGATTAAAAAAATTAATTAAAAAATAGGTGTGAACATGCGGGACACGAAATTTTCATGTCCCACTCGCACTAATATTTAGATTTAAAATATGACTTTGCTTTCAATTTTTTCATTATTTGTTTTCTCCTTAAAAGGCTGCCTCACATTTAATGTTATCTCTCTCTTCTCTCTCCCATCGACTACTCACCCTAAAACTACCCAAAACTCTATTCTCTCTCATCAATCTCTAATATTCCGTCTCACTCTCTTCTCTCTCTCGTCGACCACTCACCCCCATTGGCTTGGCAACACGCCACCACCCAAGGAGATCGGGCGACTCAGAGAGGTAAAGATCGAGATTGATCGACTCTAAGAGATGGAGGAGATCCGGCCGATTCACGCTCGCCGGCCGCCGATTTCCGTCGATCACAAGTACTCTCTCTCTATGTCTCTTACTCTCTCTCTCTCTCTTGTGCTAATCTCTCTCTCTTATCCCTTGATGTTTCGGTGATGCAAGGATCAGAGGACCGGCCGGATTTTGAATCTGATTTTGGGTTTTTGGTTTGATGGGTTCGAATCCAGCAACTGGGCGATTGCCGATCTCAGCCTGGATGCACGCCGGAAATATTGTATATATACGTTATTGGGAGAAAAAAATTAAATAAATAAAGAATTTTAGTAACGTGGCTAAAAGTGCCCATTTTTTTTAAAAAAAATAAAATTGATTTTAGCAGCCTGGGGTGTTTAGCCACGTGGTTAAATAACCACGTATATAAAATGACACGTCTCTAAATATACATTTAGCAATAATTGGATTCACCACCCGAAATCCACGTAGCTAACTGCACGTGGCTAGCAGTTAGCCACATGGATGACCCTCATCCACATGGCTAACTGCATGTGACTAAAAAACAAAAGTTTTTTTTAGTGTCTTTGCTAAAATCAGTGATTTGGTATGCTAGTAGTGTTTATGCTGCTACCAGTTGAAGATTTACCCATTTTAGTCAAACTTCTGGCAGCAATTATATGCCCCTCAAATTTTCACACCACGATACCGATACACATACGCCTATTGCCAGTGTCAACTAATGCATCCCAATTAACTTTGTATGTATCAGCTAGAGGAGTAGTCCCCATTATTTGAGCCCTAGCCTGTCAATAGTAATATTGTTGGATGGAGCAGCTTCTTTTTAGACATGTCCTCCACCACTTGTAAGAAATCAAAGCCGCAGAAAACTACGTTAATTTCTTTGATTTTTTTCTGCTTGCAACCCACACATCCATTGTTGATGGGCAACCCCACAAAATATGGGTGGTTCTTTCAGCTTCTATCCCACCAATAGGGCATGATGGCTCCATGATGACTCCTCGTTTCGGCAGGTTGACTATGGTTAGCATTAAATTGTGACATGCTCGCCACAAAAACATTAGGAATTTGCAATTGCCATAGCAGCCTCCAAATTTCATTGTCGTTGGACCGAAATGAGCAATATTCCCCCCTTTTAGCATCTTTGTCGTTCCTTTTCCAAGTGGTAAGCACCGCAAACAAAAAAAAAAATACCTACTACAGTTAGGAGTGAAAATGCGAATAGATAATAACCATCGGCACGCAGATAACGGTTATCAAAACTCATTATCATCATATGCAGATGCGGATAGCGGTTTTAGAATATGTGGATGCTGTTATTAACCGCATCCACATTCCCTTTATATATTATATATATTTAATTAAATTCATTAAAATGAAGTCGTTTTGAATTTTGTAAGTTTAAGACGTTTAGATTATGTTATTTTTTTTTCACTATCATCTCAAAGTCATACTTCACTTCATTTACTTTTTTTTCTTTTCTTTGGGTACTCCAAATCCAAATTACCCTATGAGACAATGATCATCTATGGTGGATAATCGTGAATTGTGTAACAAATGAAATCTTACTTTATTTAAGCTTGCATATATAGTAATAACCGCATTAATTAATATTGCATATAGATTTAAATAGTAATAAAAAATTGTCATGATCTCATAAACGGATAGCAGATAATAATCACATTTAATAACTTCAATAACCACGATAATGCGAATAATAATCACATAATGCAAATATTTAAAAATAATAATCACATTATCCGAATGCAAATGCAAATATTATTAATAACCGCATCTATATCTTCACCCCCTAATTACAATACATCTCCAGTTAATTAGGAATATGTACTTTGCCCTTTTTAGCATGCAAGCCTCTTGAAATGAAAACTTATCAATGTAAAATAGAAAAAATAAATAAAAAATAAAAAATAAAATAAAATAAAAAGACATGAGACCATTGACTACTTTATTTATTTTTTTCCAAAACGAGGTCATTGAGGAATCCAACTGTCAACGTACATATTCCATGATATCACAACTTATAAAAATTCAACAAACTTTCCTTCGGCAAGAAGAAACTCCGATTGCGTTTTTTAATGAGATAATTATTATATTAAAAAAAATTTAATGCAAAGAACTTGTTAGATAAAGGGTTTAAACAGTAATGAACAAGAGTAATGATTGAATACCACATAAAGATACAACTTTTTACCATCTTGCTTATGTGGCAAGGTGGTCCCCCACTACTTTTTGAATTTTTTTATTTTTTAAAAATAAATTAAGGTAGGAATCACCTTGCCTATTGATGAAAAGTTATATATTTAAGTGGTATTCAATCATTACTCAATAAACAAACCCATGCATGCTCATCAAGGAAACACTACCCACGTGGAAACCCAGGGAACGAATCCCTAATTAAAAAAGGCAACGTACATTCTCGATCTACAAGGAAATATATAATGAATTTCACCACCAACGGCACAATTTTAATAAGGAAATACAAATCAATCAAAATCAAAACTAACTTCAACTCAACGGCATCCTAATCCTCCAACTCTTGCCTCTACCAAAAACCATCCCCACGTACGGCTCCAAGCAGGCTTGACTTTAGACCTTATATTCATCATTCACTTCTTATTTCAATTAAATATTTTACGTGTTGGACATCTTATTAAGGAGGAATTTGAATCCGCACGTGAGGGAGAGTATTAAAATGGAAATTAAGTGATTAAATCCATCACTTTCAAAAAAGGATTGTAAATTTTTTCCTTAATTCATTTTATCTTATTCAATGGTAATTGTTGTGGGAAAAAAAAAGAGTCAATCATTTAATTTGAAATCAATGGTTAGAATTTTTTTAAGAACTTAATTATCAAATTATCCTAAGAAATCTAAAAAAAAAATATTAATATGAAGTAATATGTGATGAGTAAAAAAAAAAATTCTTGCTATTTACTTAGGGTCCATTTGGATTTACGATTTCAAAAAGTGTGATTTTAAAATGTGCGAATTAAAAGAGTGATTTTTAAAAATATAGTTAAACATATGGCAAAATCGCAGTTTGGCCTTTTAAAATACTGCGTTTTCAAAAAAGCACTCAATTGCCTGCAATTTGAATAAGCATTTTTCTGCGTTTTCAAATCACAATTTTTTAAAAACACAATTTTAAATTTCTTAATTACTTTTAAATTTCTTGAATTATTCTAATGAATAATTCAAGAAATTTAAAAGTAATTAAGAAATTGTTTGTAAGATTCGGGATATTTAAGGATAAGCACATTTTTTTTTTCATTAATGCTATTAAAAAAAGCATACGAGAATGACATGACATTAAAAACAAAAACATGTAATTCTCATATGTTAAGTGACACATGATAATTTTAGAGATTGGGCTAGAGGAATTTCTACAAGTTTTCTACGACCCAATTTGTAGGAAATTTAATCCTTAAAATTCTCGGAAAATATTTTAAGAGGGAAAGAGTTTTACCATTAGTCTATTACCACTTGAACTAGACTTTAGCTTTCCTAACAACTTCAACAATTGTTAATGGATCAAAAGAGTAAGTTATTATTTTTTTAATAATATAAAAGACATCAACCGACCTTAGCTCAGTTGGTAGAGCGGAGGACTGTAGTGGGATTGTACCTGAAAGCTATCCTTAGGTCGCTGGTTCGAATCCGGCAGGTCGGATTTTTCTTTTTCTTTTTGATATTTTCTCTATTAATACATATAGTTTTCCGAAATTTGTGATCTCCGAAGTCAAACTTCCATAAAACGAACTTAATTAACGAAGGAGCAGTAACAGGAGAAATAAGGTTTAAAATATTAATTTAAATATTTTATTTTATTTTTTAAAATTAAATTCAAAATTTTCTCTTATCTTACAATTTTATGATAAGCATAATATTTAAGCCTCGACCATACAATTTATTCTATATTTTAATTAAAAATGTATTGGCCGGTACAGGCAAAATGTTTAATCTCCATTTCAATGACTCTACAGTTTACTCACGGTAGATGAATGCAAAATGTATTTAGTTTAGAGAACAAGATGAAAATATTTTTGGAGAGTCTGGTTAACCATTTTATATAAAAATTCAAAATGCATAATCCATTGATTGTGAATTCTATTGCTTCTCGTTTTTCCCCATTCATATATTGCAAGGAAACGAGGAAGTTTGCGTTATAGCTCCTACCCGGCTTGTAGCTAAGCAAAAGGACTCTCTATGATAATGTACTTACCCTATTTCCAACCTCATATCTTTATCCAAACAATCGAAATTTGGGTTAAATATACTTTAACCCCATCAACTAACAGTCATTTTTTATATAACCCTTGAACTAATAGGTGTGACACTTAGACTCATCAAACTACTAATATATTTAACCCTCGAAAGTAACAAATAAAAACAAGGCCTAATTTGGCAACTCAAATAGCTAAAGTGAATGGATTGGAATAGAAATGCATAACAAGCGATCAAATATATGTTTACAACCCAAAATGAGATCCAGCTTGTTGTAACTTGACCAACAAGTAACTACTACAATATCAACAACTGTCAAAATAAGCACCTTCACTTCTTCTCAGTAAAATTTGTGACAACAGACATTATTTCAACCTCTGCTTCAACAAAAAAACTGCCTTCAAACAACATAGAGGCCCGATCAAGGAAACCTCGATGAAAGTTGTAAACATAGCCCCTGGCCGATGTAGAGAACCAATTATGATCTACAAAAGAGAACACAGTGAAAATACTTTCTAACCAACACAACCTATGATAAGGAAAAGCTCCTTAAAAGTTTGGTGGAGTCACAAACATGTTCATCTGTTGCACCAAGCATTTGTCATGATATAAGATAACAAAAAAGGGAGTTTACCTGTAACATCCTGAAGATTTCCACCGACTTTTCGGTCCCTCACAAGCAGAGTATATTTAGCATACAATTTTCCTTTGGGGGGATGAGTTTCCCAATCACACAGTGATAAAAACAATTTCATACAGCTTTTACCATCATCATTTGAAACCGCATTCCGACATAGCTTCAGCTCCCTGAGTTCAATGGAGAAATAGGTAACTTCAGCAATTGAAGTGAGTCAATTCTAGTCACGGGGTGCAGAATCTAAAATGACACATACCATTTGTGCTCTCCAACTGTGAACTCTTTCGACACATCTTCCGCATACAGCAATGAAGAGCTTGTAATTTCCCAAGTACAGACGCCTGTGATTGGAAAATCCAAAATGGACAAAAGCTCCCCTTTACCAGTACATTTTATGACAAAAACCTCAGCGCCAAATACGCAGGAGTCTTCAAGAAGGTATCCATTAAAAGGATCACTAAAAGTAGTGAGGGAGACAAACTGTGGAAATCCCCACTCAGTATTCATTGCATGAAAGAGCCTTACTTTTCCATTAGCATCTGCATAGAGGAACAAGGTCAAACCACAGGGACCAATTTAGTAATTTTCCCTTTTAAAAAAAAATACCGAGTTCAAGAAGAAACTTAATTGCACTATTTTCCAAACATCTCTCCACTACTTATGCCGCTATCGGTGAAGCTCAAGCCGCTCTTTTAGCATCTCAAATAGCTTCCTCTCTTGGGATCTACACCCTTGTTTTGGAAGGAGATACAATCAATATCCTCCTTGCCATTCAGCAGCCGGCTCTTTTCAAAGACTGAAATTTTGCTTCCATTATTTCTGATATCATCGTTAACTTGCTATCTTTGTATAGCTAGTCTCTGAGAGTGCAAATTACCATGCACATTGTTTAGCTCAATGGGCCGCTTCCAACCTTGTGTTTGGAAGCATTCCCACTTAGTTGCCCATTCTTGATCTTCTATTTGGATCAAGAATGGGAAAAACCCCTATTGTAACCTTTTCCCTATTTGGCTTTCGGGAAGAAAAAAAAAATGCACATATTTTATTAATAGATGTATCAGAGAATCTACCTTGGAATGTCAAGTACTCGCCCCGAATCTGATCTAGCACAAACAATCTACAGATTGCATTTACCTCCCAACCAAGAGGTAAAGAATCTGTTTCTGCAATCACCACGTAGAGAGATATGCTTCCCTTCCCATTACATATATTCCTTCCATTTGGGTAAAAAGACAGCCTCCTAAAGATCAAAAGAGCGAAAACACTACTAAAATCTAACCGGAACAAAAAACCAATGATATAAGTTCACAAGAACAAGAGTTCAAAGATACCATTTATAGCCACCAGATTCAAACACGTCTGAGTCATACTTTGCCTCTTTGTTCCCTGGAAACATCTTCAAGATTTTCGAAAATGACTCGACCTTAAATGTGTAGTGAGCTGGTGGAATACTTCTTGTAAAGCTAGCAACTTCTGTGGACAGTAGGATCATTTAGATTACTTCACAATTACCTCAAATATATTGACACATAATTTCATAAAAGAAACTAGGAATTTGATACGAAGTTTGGAACCCATTATAATAGAAATGATTCAAGATAATGTGATGCCCCGAATCCCAATTAGCCATTCTACTTTACTCTTTGAAATTTTGGGTTCAAAGTTTTCAAAAGAAAGTTTCCATCTTTTCCAAGCATAGCCTGAAAATGACCCATTTCCGGGGAGTGGGAGAATGACATTAACCTTGTCCCAATTTACAACAACAACCGAAGATGCCCACAAAAACGGTGAGCTCCCTATGTCTTCTGACTCTATGATATGGCTTCAGAGAGAGACAGAGAGAGCATACCGGGTGAGATAGAATCGCATTGAGGGATGGAATTGCATCGTCTTTCAACTTTTTTGTCCATGACATGCAACACTTCGATATTCTCTGAAATCTGCTTGATCTCTTGTGAAAAATCTGTAAACTCTAGCGTGCTTCGATAGTGAAGATCTCCTACCTTGACTCTGGACTGGGAAGTCTTCCGTTCCATTTTAAATGGTAGAATAATAGGTGTTAAAAAGAAAGTATAATTCCACCGTTTGTGCACGTGGTGTGGTATGATATAATTATTTTTCACTTTCTATATTAAAATATTTATGAAAAATTTTGTCGTAAGTAATAATTATAAATTAATTCTTAAAGTTAAATTCTGTTAAAAAATTTAACAGATTCTATTAATTGTCACGTCAACGTTACATCAAATCAATAAAATGACGACATGTGTCCATCTGAATAAAAAAATATAAATATTCCAAGAAATATTTTAAGAGCTTTACTATTACCATCCCAGAAAGATGTTCATCCTACGCCTTTATCTAGGTTTCAAGGTTGTGTTTGGTTAAGATTATTGAGGTAAATATTTTTTTAGTAGTAATAAAAAGTGATTGATGTGATATAAAACAGAAAAAATTTGTCTGAAAAGTAAAAATGTTTTGTTTTGCAGTGAGTTTTATTATTTGAATAGTAATAAAAAAAAATGATTATGTTATCTAAAAAGTGAAAAAAAATTAAAATGTTTTCAAAGTTTACTTTTTTTTTTTTTAAGAAGTGAAAAAAGGGAGGGGAGGTGATACCAAACAAAGTCTTTGATTTCCTAACAACTCCTCCTTCTTTTTTTCTTTTTTCTTTTATTCTAAATAGTAACTAAATTAATAGATCTAAGGACCCATTTCAAACCAAAATGCTGAGAGATATATTGCAAGGAAACAAGGAAGTTTGCGACATAGCTCATACTCAGCTGGTAACTAGCTCAAGTTGCAACAACCGAAGTAAAGCGCTTCCGATATTTGCACTATAACTCTAAAAAAACTAATCAAGTTACAATTGAAGCTCCATAAACATAAAAAGTAACCAATATAGGACATAGCACTCATGAGCTTTTTTATAATCCACTCCAATGTAAAATTGGGGTGTTTACAAATTGACCCACTATGATAGTGTACTTACCTTGTTTCCAATCTCATTTCTTCATCCAAATATTGACATCTCATAAAGCTAAAATGAATGGATTGAAATAGAAATGCCCTCTTTCTTAGTCTCATAAACTAGATTAACAAATTAACATTGCATAACATACAGTCTCTTTTAACAAGAGGAGAGGGGCTGAGGTTTTTCACATTGGCAATGGATAAGAATAAATCTTTTTATTTCTCCAATTTAAATTATAAAATGGAAATTTATGCTGCATTATAACTCAATAAGATTTATAACACAATTCAGTCAAGAGATATATACAAGCATTCCACACACCAACCCATACACCTCCTTTCATGAACACATGAACTTTGAAACAGGAGGGCAAAATGTATAGCTGATTAAGCCAAGACCTGGACTTTCCTCAGTTGAATCAATCAAATTATTCCAGATTTATAGAAATCTACATACATTCTGGAACCTGAAAAGAGAAAAAAGAGGGTGTACCTAGCATATATGCTTACTATCCGAGCAATTAAACTTGCTGTAAGTTCAAGAGATTAATGCAGTCATAAAAAATTGTGTATTCTTTGGCACTCTTAAGATCACAAACTTCTCTTTATAATCCTATTTGGATCTCCGCTTGGAAATTTTAGATCCAGATGGCTCAGAACTCCTATTGCCAGAAGTGGTTTCTGACACTTGTATTGCTTCCTTCAAGCTCTCCGCTACCTGACTCATCGTAGGTCGATCCTTAGCGTTCTTGTTTAGGCAGCGATCTGCCAGTTTAGCAATTTTCCGAGCTGCAGCAAGAGAATACTGGTTTCTGAGTCTTGGGTCTATTATCATGCTGAATCTACTACTGTCAGTTGGGAACTGTTTCACCCATTCTAGAAGCTTCTGCTCCTTTGTCGGACGGTTTCTTTCCAATACTCGCCTGCCTGTGAGGATCTCATACAGCACAACACCAAAAGTCCATATATCACTCTGGATTGTAAGGTGGCCGGTTTCAACATATTCCGGGGCAGCATATCCATACGTCCCAACCACCTGATAACACAAATTAAAGACAAGTTCAGTCACTACGGGAATAGCCGCCGCATACAACTTGTATTTCATGATGTGATCAAGGGGAAGCTGGCAACCATAAGATCAGACCAGCTAGCTACACCTTGATCAAGATCTAATCAATCCCACCAAATAAACATAGAGAATTCACTGCATGTTCCAAAATAGAAAGAAAAAAAAAAATTGTCATTACTTGGTCTCTTATTACACCATCTAATTCCTAAACTTACTTCCAAGAGCCAAAGTACTGAAGAGTCTCTTTAGATAATCTGGTATATTGTTCTTTAATTAGAGCATGTGCAAATTGGTGGGCTGAACCACCTAACTAGAATACAGTAAAGCATGCTTTTGTACATTAAATCTGTAAATTCATAGAATTAGCCGCTTATACAGCCAATAAGAATGTCACTCAAGTATACCATCTATGACCTACTTACCGCAGTCGATACATGGGTACGATCACCCTGTGGGCCTTCCCTAGCAAGCCCAAAGTCTGAGAGCTTTGCCTTAAAGTCCTCATCCAAGAGCACATTTGAGGACTTGAAATCTCGATAGATCACCTTAATCAGAGCAAACAAAAATGAGTTAGCAAAATATACATTGGAAAATTGTCTTCAAATTATTAAAATTATTGACATAAAACTATTAGGATATCATTCTCTGCAGCCTTTTGTTTTCTTTCCGATTCGGTAGGCAAGGAGGAAGGTGGGAGGTTTATTGTTATAGATTAATAAACTTAGAAGGTGACAACAGAATTCAGGGCCCCTAAACATGAAACAATGCGGTGACAATTTGTTACCATCTTTTGTTGCAAAAATTTCACCTGAGGATAAAGTTGTGCCTTCAGATGCATGCATATTGGAATAAATAATTTCATATCCATGACACAGCAAAAATGTGTCCCAATAAGCACAATCATTCAAATGAGCATAATTTACAAAGATAACAAGCTGAATCCACCAGCTAATGAGCTCTGCCACCGTTCATGAAGACCAGACCTCATAAACCCTGGATATCCTACAACTAAATAATTCCTAACTATCTCTATGGTTGGACCTGATTAAATAAACTTGGAGAAGGTAACCCCTCCCCAGAGTCATTGGTTGATGAGTTAAACCACTCTTCTACCCAAGAGGGAAAAGAAGACTAAAATAGTAAAATACTAATAGAAGCTTTACAGATTCATAGTAAAATAGTATCTAATCTTACTGAGAAGTTCAAATCATGTTTCAACTGGTGTGGTTATATTGAATGGTCCAATTTGAACCAACCACTTGTTACAGATGCAACTGGGGTGGGGTGGGGGGAGGGACAGAGATACCAACTAAATGACCAGGACGCCTTGACTGGAATATGTTCCATTTTTTTTTTTTTTTTTGGGATGAATAACTGGAAAATATTTCTGATGCCCATCAGTCAATAAATTTTTTTTTTGATAAGTATGCCCATCAGTCAATAATTACAAGCTAGAAGTTGAATTGTAATAAGAAAAATGAATAGATAAAGTGAAATTAACATAGCCAAGACTAGCAAGTTGGAGTTTGGGCTAAATGGGCTCCATTTCCAAAATCCATTTGATATTTAATTTCACACACACTGGTAACTGGTAGTGAGGTAAATTATTGCCAACTGAATAAAAGAAAATTGTACCTGCACTTCCAGTTCCCCATGTAGGTAAGCCAATCCTTGAGCCGAACCAAGGAGAACCTCTAATCTTGTTTTCCAAGGCAGAGTGGGCAATGCCCTGTTGAACAGATGATCTTCTAGACTCCTATTAGGCATGAACTCATATACCAACAACCGCTGTATCCCTCTTTCTCCATCAATGGAACAGTACCCTAGAAGTTTCACTAAGTTTGGGTGACTCACAACACCAAGAAATTGAACTTCTGCCAGCCATTCTTTATGACCCTATGCAAGAAAAGAAACTAACCATAAGAAACAGGTTTTACACCCATAACAATACAAGTAATAGTAAATTTAGCAACCAAAAAGAAGAAAACATCATGATGAACAACTAACAATGAGATAGTTCAAATCTAGGAAATGTGATCAAGTCCTAAACTCGAGGAACAAAGATGCCAATCACAAGTAAAAGATGCGTATTTACCAAGATATCTGTTTGCAACCGAGGGGAGTATATGCTATCTTTTTCTATACAATTAAACTGGATATCATTATACTTATGGAGCAGGAGCAAAATTTATAATTCTGCTCAAACAGTAACTTACCAGCTTTAGGCAAGAAATCTCATTTATGAGGAAATAAGTAGTATATACAATTGAGGGTGGTAACAAAATAGCAGCCGTTGTAGCAATACCAAACGCCCTATCTCTAGCCCTATTTCTCCGCTCTACTCCAGGAATTCAGCTGGGGTTACAAGAGCATGCATTCATAAACAAAACAAAAAATAAGAAAAGGGAGGGAAGGGGGGGGGGGGGGGGAAGAGAGAGAGAGAGAGAGAGAGGGTATCACGGCTGTATCATAGCCATTCATGAAACCAAAATGTTCCAACAGGCATAAAAGGCATTCAAAACAAGTTCAATCTGGTTTCCATATCATTTGAAAGAACCTATAGTGTCACAAACATGTTCAAGGATATTTTAGAATCCATAGAAGGAAGTGAATTTAACTTTTATCTACCATTTTCAGTGATTGCCCTGATGTCTACAACAACAACATTTTAGAAGACGGATGTCTGCCTTTAAGTGCTACAGATAACAAGATGAACGATTGCCTTATGATAAGTCATCGACATACACCCTCCGAATATCCCTTCCTATCTAGCCAACTCTGCAATTCTTTTTCTTCTTTAGATGACTCATTGAACAACTGCATCATTAGCTTTCGCAAGAAGGTTTAGTCTAATTCATTATGCTTTTCCTCACTACAGAATTTTGCTCTTCTACTATTCCTGATTCTGTCATTAACACTGACTTCCTGGCTCATTCACAATACTCTACATTATTCTTTTAGTCTCATTTAAATCACAACATTTCTAAACCTGATTAAAGGAAGACATCCCGACATTGTTTCACCCTTTACAGGTTAATTAGCATAACAGATTTGGTCTTTGATACAGGCTTTCCAACTGATTCAGGCATGTCAGTCATTTAGTCCTAATTCATATAATTCCCAACACTGCATAAATCCAAAAACTAGAGTTGACCACCATTGATCTTTAAGTTGACTAAAGGTGGGGCAATCATGACATTTATTCACTTAATTACAAAATGAAAAGCCAATAGGCCATAAAATCTCTTGACTATCATAAGAACAAAATGATTGCAGCAAACAATATTTATAAACTGATTCGGAGAACTAAATTATGCATAATACAATTTTTAAAGCCAAAAAGAAATGCAGTTGCATTGCAAAGAAAGTTAGTGAAACTAGTACCTGCATGCCTTTCGTGTTTAGCTTTTTTATGGCAACCACAGTTGGATCACCCTGACCATCTGGAGGCCTAATTTTACCTTTATAGACACTCCCAAAACCACCTTCTCCAATCTTTAGCAACCTGTTGAAACCATTTGTTGCTTCCCTCAGCTCTTCGTAAGTGAAAACTCTCAAATTTTGCTCCTTTTCTTTGTACAATTCCGGAATGGTCCGTGGCGATGGTAATGAACTCAATGACTTGGTTGTGCGACTTATAGCCGAACTATCTGATTTACTTTGGTTTTGCAGCTCTGGGGCCGATCTTGATCCTCTCTTGGCCTTGCATTTGTCCTTGAAGGGAAGAAACACCTCATCTTTCCAAGCTTTTGACAAAATTCAAACCGTTGCAGCAATAGTGCTGGTTCTCAATCAAATCCTCCTCTTTGTTCAGCTTAAAATGAATGGTATCAGCAACAAAAGATCCAACAAAGAGGACTATTTCATGGGGAGAGAGAGAGAGAGAGAGAGAGAGAGCTAAAAATGGATGGGGAGACAGATAAGATAAAGGAAACCCCAAGAAACCAAGGGAAACTAGCAGAAAGCAACAATTAGACCCTTGGAGGGCAAAAAATGGTGAAACAAAACACAAATGAAAACCCAGATGCAAAACGAAGGAAAAAAAGAAGAAGCTATTTATAAAGGAAAAGGAAACAACAGAAGGAAATTCTACATGATAGTTTCAATAGAGGTGTGAATAGACACAAACCCAGATAAGGGTTGAAAGATATGAAATAGACAAACGCAACTAGGACAACATTCGTCTAGAAATGTAATTAGCCGTGATGGTTAAGATATGGAAACTATAACCCACATTCCCATTTAACACCCAATGAACACACACAGAGAGAGAGAGAGAGAGAGGTATCGTATGTGGAACGAGATATCGTGTGTGAAACGAAAGACAAAACAAAGAATGAAAGAGACAGAAGTAGACCCGATTTTATGCGAAGGCAAAGACCAAGATGACCTCTTCAATTCCTAAACATAGCGCGTTTGGTTGCCATTTGGTTTGGCTTTGTCTGCTAAAGTATTCTGTAAAAGAAAAGACTTTTCTTTCCTAGAAAAAAACTTTTGAAAAGAAAAGAGTCACCTTCCACGAACTGGTTTGATAAAACCGAGTTCTTTACCTTGAAAAGTTTAACAGGACTAAAAGGAAGTTATCAATGTGCACAATCTGTCAAACGCATGTGTTTGCTTGCATTAAGTAGCACATGAATGGAGTAAATGTTGTGTCTGTCTCTTTCTCAATTGCCGGTTGACTCCGCTAAAACAGTCTTGGGCACTTAAGACTTTGAATTGAATCCCATTTCATCTTAGAGAAATTATATTTTCCCACCACAAGACGGATCAAAATTCTCTGTAATTTCTTTAAAATTATAGATTTTCAAATTATCTAAGTTTCGGTCGTTTCATATATCGAACGGCAGGAAAAATGTTATATATTAAATATGTAATGTGATAGTAATGAGAATTTAATATATTTTTATCATATTCTTACACTTTATGTCGTATAAAAGCTTTAATCAAAAAAATTGTCTTTTAGTTTAGCAAAGAAGAAGCAACTCTTCAAAAGTAAATAAAAACTTTTTGAAATAATTTTTTTTTTTTGCCTCGATAATATGTCATATTTTTAATATGTAGCATTTTTTACATCATTCGATGTAAAAAAAATGACCTAAATTCGCATAATTTGATAATCTAAAATTTCTTTGAAATTGTAAAAGATCCTAATTCCAAAAACACAACTATTAATTTTTTTATTTTTTATTTTTTTAAAAAAAAAAAAGAAAAGTAAAAGAAAACACAAAATCATACCCCCAACCCATGGTTTTGTGATTTTTTATTTAATAAAAATAAATAAATAAAATTAACAACTTTGTCAATAATTATGTCATGGGATGGCAACATATTCCATCTCTTCATCTAATTAATTTTACATATTAGAATATAGTAATATTATTGGACAAAGTTTTCCTTCAAGTCGGTAAAATTGTCACCTATTATAATATTCTTTGACCATGGGAAAAGCAAAAAAAATAAAAAATTATGTACTTCTCAGAGATGCAGTTTAATTGTTTAAAGACTTTAATTGAATTGAATCCGTGTTCTTTACGCAAAGAAGTTTGTACGTACGGTGTTCTTTTTTTACAAAGGCCTTTTTTTTTTCAATTTAATTATTAAATTGTGGTATGTCTTTAGAACATTTAATTCTCAGGTTCAGTTTAAAAGATAATTTCATCTTCTTTGTTTTAACATTATGCTTGAGCTATGTGAAGAAACTAATAGAAATCATCAGAGTTGATTACTTAACGTGTTGATTTTGTATGTTAGATTAGAGACTTAATTTGAATTGAATCCCGTAGTGATCATCTACTAGGGTTTATAGATTATAATACATTTACACCCAAAAAGAAAAAGGTCCAAAAAGGTTTAGACTACTATTGTCGAGCCTGTAAACCCGATACCCGATTTCATTAATCAATTAATCCAAAATCAGCTTCATGGTAAGATTAGTAGTCGTTCCATGATTCTCGGCACGAGGCAATCGCATGATAAAAGTCGTAGAATCTTAGGAATATTTGCAACAAGAAAGTCTCTAATGAAAGTATAACACATGACAGATGGTTACAGCAAAATTTGTTATAAAGAGTGACATATATCAGGTAAAAAGAAACTTTCGTCTCCTCCCTTTGCACGCTGCATTTCCTTTCTTTAAGATTATTCTCCTTTAATTCATACTAACTTAATCATCGAAGTTATTTTCACCGGCCAACTCTTTTACAAAGTTCCTTTCTTTTTACCGTTACTTCTGATCATTACCTTTGACAGGCAGTCAACTATTCTAACTATGTTCTTTTCCATTTGTTGATTTTCACGTTATATATCTGAGTATTGTTGACGTAGCGGAAGACTAAAGTAATTAATCAAAGAGCAACGTCTTTGATTCTGCAAGGAGAAGCATCTTCGTCTTCTACCCAAAAAGATAAAAGCAAGCCTGTAGGCTAAAAGAAATATAGGACTCCGTAGAATATTTGAGAAAGAAGTCTCTGATTTGATAACAATTTAGTTGATTGAGTTTTTACATAATAAGCAAGTCTATTTGTAGATAAAGTAAACACGTTCCTAATAGCAATAGTAAACTTAATCCTAAAAAGGAAAAGATTCTAAAATAAATAAAAGTAAACATATTCCTGGTAGCAACAGTATTAATTATAAAATAAAGCAAAATCTAGTCCTAATAAGTAAATAAAATAAAGTATTAATTATAAATAAAATAAAATTCTGGTTTGACGAACAAGTCTTTCCTTTTTGTACTTCTATTGTCTCTTCTAATCAAACGGCACTGCTCCAATATTATTTTTAACATTTCTTTTATTATTATTTTCACCAAAATATTAATAAATTTCATCCGAGATCAACTGCGAAGACATAATCAGAGCTGACATTAATAATATATGACATACGTCATACATTCTTATATATATGACGTACATAATTTTAATATACCAAGAAAGTAACATAAATTATTATAATAAAGAATACTTAATTATATCATTATAATATTTCACTACTGTTGCTCTCAAGATTGAAGAATAGGATGGAATAGGAACAAAGCTGATTCCTCACACATTTTTTTATGTCCACTGTTTGTTATATGCCCTGCCAAGTGCCAACACGTATTCATGGGGGCAGATTTGTTGTTTTGTATGATTAGAATCATTTGAGTCATCTTTAAGGGTGTAAACGAGCTGAGCTACTCGTGAGCTTACTCGAGATCGGCTCGAATAAACTCGACTCGTGCTCGAATCGATTATTAAATGAGCTACTCGTGAACAAGAAAATCAAACTCGATTATTAAACGATGCAAACTCGTATAAACTCGACTCGACTCGATTAAAGCTCGTGAACCCGCTCGTATAAGGATCGACTCGTTTATTAAGGCTCGACTCGTATATATATATATATATAATATATATTTTATAATATATATATATATATAATATAATATATTAATAAATAATATACTATATGTAAGCATAAATTAAGTAATAAATAACAATAGTTATTAGTTAGTATATATTAATTGGTTATAGGTATATAAAATAATAAAAGTGAATAATATCAATATTAATTATTAGTCATATGATATAATGGACAATCTGTATACTTAATCATATAATAATATAATGTTGTGCCATATGACATGTAAATATAAAATGCAATCACTTTATTATATGTTATGAGTTTATCATTAAATACTTAATAATCATTATATCACATGATCTAAGATCTAAGATTTAAGATCATACGAGTTGTTAAATCATGTTAATACGTTAAATATGCTATCATATGATAATACTTAGATCGTATGATCATATAATATTAGTATTATTAGTAAGTAGTTATGAATTATGATTTATGACTCATAAATTCGTAATGATCAATTTGACCATATTTAATTACTTATTATAGATTCATAGATAATTGTAATTCAGATTCTAGACTCATTGGCAATTGTCTTATTGTTTGCTTTATTGCATAATCCTAATACGTGCAAGTGCACATTATTTTGAAATTTTGTAGTTTAATTTTTAATTTTTAATTTTTTTTTTTTGCTAAAGTCAATAATTTAAATTATGATGCGGGCCGAGCTCGAGCCGAGTACTCGAGCTCGGGATCGACCAAAATGGCCGAGCTCGAGCTCGAGCTCGGACAATAGTTTTTCTTACACGAGCCGAGCTCGCACAAGATTTTTCAGCTCGTGTCGAGCTCGAGCTCGAGCTCGAGCTTTACTGTTTGTTAAACGAGCCGAGCCCAAACAGGCAATACCCGCTCAAGACCGGCTCGTTTACACCCCTAGTCATCTTGTTCAGATCGACCGACCTCTAAAGTTTACTCCAAAGGTTACAATTAATGTTTTGTCCAATGTGGGGGTTGAAAGTTAAAAGCATTGACTAGTTTAATTTCTATGGGTAGGTGGAAGGCTGATTTCTAGTTGCTTTGTTGAAGAAAATATTGTATATAAATATATATTATGAGTTTGAAGAACTGATTATATAAGAATGTAAACTAAGTTCCATTTGTTATGTTTTCGTCCTAAAATATTTTTAACAAAATTATTTTTTTAAAAATGATCTCTCTAAAAATGTTTAGCTTTTACGAAAAAAAATCATTAACGGCGAAAAACTACCGGTGACGAGATTTCGTCACTGGCCAACAGTATTCCAATCACTTTCACCAGATTCTGACTACTGTTGTCAGATTACGGCGATGGAGGCCAGAATCCAGTGCAAATGGCCAGATTCCGGTTGGCAGTTGCCAGAATCTAGCCAATTCCGCCGGATTCCGGTAATCGAATACCAAAATTCAGGAACCTTCGGTGGTAGAATCGGGCTACTAACAAACTCAAATGCCCTATTGTAGCGGATTCCCACAAACGTGAGTGCAAGAATAAAGAATTTAAATCCAGAATTTCAAAAATTAAATAGGCTTTTACAATCAAACTACAAATTATTTCCGTTTACTATCATTTTCGATTGCACCAAACACTAAAAAATACATAAAATATTTTATGCCCAAACAAACGGAGCATAAATGATTAAATTTACCAATTTTTATCAACTTAAACTTTTAAAATAACTAGTAATTTAATATGATATCAAAATAAAGATATTGAGTTCGAACTATCTTCATCATTTAAACACTCACTCAATGGACCCGACTTCTTTCACTTGCTTCTATCATTTTTGACTCTAAATTGGGTGATACAATTTCTACCTGTTGACCACCAGGTCTATGCAACTGATAAGAAAATTTTGATTGAGATTTTCTACAATCTCTTGCCTAAGGAAGAGGGTTATTTTACCTAAATGGAATCAATAATTACAGATCATCGCGGCCGAATAACAAGATTAACCACGAATTATTCCTATAACACAAGCCAACTAAAATAAATAAGAAAAGTAACATATTTTTACGAGTAGCGATACTCTCCACATTTATTTATCACATTCGTTTTACATCCGCTAATATAACGTATTATAAGTAATTAAAGTAAGTAACTTAAAACACGTCACATCATTGCATATAAAGTAGATATGAAAAGTGGCATTGCTCCTTTTTAACTTGATTTTAGGATCTTGATCCCAAGGTTGATTTTGTCCAAATCTTTTACTGAGAGACGGGTACCAAAATGGTGTAGTGATTATTCATTGGACAGGATCAAAATAATTAATAAAAAAAAAAAATGTTACGGGTACCGATAAACAAACATTGCATCACCAACTATCCATTATCTCTCGGTAAAAAATTTAGGGTTAAATTCCTTTTTAGTCCCTGAGTTTTCATAACTTTATTTTTTAGTCTCTGAGTTTCAAATTGCATCATAGATGATACCTCAACTTTGGAAAAAGACCGAATTGGTACCTTGGTTAAATTTTTCGTCAAAAAACTAACGGTCCACTACGTGTCAACCTCAGAGGTTGACACGTGGCACTATATAAAAAATTAAAAATCTTTAAAAATTAATTAAAAATAATAAAATTAAATATATATATATATATATATATATTAAAATTAAAAAAAAAATTGAAAAAAAGGGGTGTGGCTCATTATTTTTTAATTAATTTTTTATTTTTTATATAGTGCCACGTGTCAACCTCAGATGTTGACACGTGGTAAACCGTTAGTATTTTGATGGAAAACTTAACTGAGGCACTAATTCGATCTTTTTTTTTTAAATTGAGGTATCATTTGTAATGCAAATTAAAACTCAAAGACTAAAAAATAAAGTTTTCAAAACTCAAAAGCCATACAAATATTTAACCCAAAAATTTAGTATGTATAGCAATTTTTTTAAAGAAGAATGAGAATGTTAACTTCTTCTTCTTCTTTTCCCACTTTAATGTACTCTCAACAGAGGGTTTTGTTAACCGATTGACCCTTTAGGTGGGAACAATCGTGGCACTTTTGACATATTTATGTGGGTCTTGGAGGACCCCTCTTGGAGAAAGCAAGGAGATTTCTTGTACCAAGAAATCCATGTGATTGACAGCAAATAGGCCCAACTTTAACCTGTTCGTGGATTATAAACTCATAATTGCCTATTTGACTTCTACAATATATATTATAAACTTTTGCCTACTTGCGTGACTTTTTTTGATTGCCTTCATATCAGGTAAACTTAGTTAGGTATGCTCGAACCTTTGAATACTAGAACCAAATTCCGTTACTTCACAAATTAACGTGGCAGTACATAATTGATGAAATGATTAGCTAAGAAATTTAGTTTTTCAATTTCAGTAATTACCGATTAACTCGTCAACTATATACTCTTAACATAGGCGAAACTAATGGTTCTTAGCATTGGGAATGTAAAGGCCCCTCTTTGCATTGTTTTCATTTTATGGGCTACGGCTTTGAGTAGAATTCTCACGGTGAAAAATCTTAGAAAGTGGAGGTGTCATTTAACCGGAGTTGCCTTTGTAAGAAGGATGAGGAAACTATTAATTATTTTCTCTTTCATTGTGAGTATTTCGTTGACATATGTATTAGAAAATAAAGGGAAGGCAAAACACAGAGAAGCAGAGAAGAAGAGGAAGAACACAGGAAAAGTTAAGGACTACATTGTTACTGATTACTGTTGATGCTTGATTACATAATAGTCTAATATATAGACTTAAGAGAAGGGTAAGAACCAAAAGATAAAAGGAAAAACTAAGTGACAATTACATAGTTATGGGTTGAAGATCTTGTCACAGAAGATGGAGGAGGAATGGCTTCTCTGGTGACTTGCAGCAGTAGCTTTGCTTGGAGATGGAGAAGGAATGGCTTCTCTGGTGACTTGTCAGGAGTATGGTGCTTGTTGCTGGAGTTTCTTGCTGCAGAGATTTATCCTCTAATATTCCCCCGCAAACTGATGGTAGGAACTTCCTTCAGTTTGACTGTTGCTTCTAATCATCATTTTTTAATTGCAACTAAACATAGAAATTACAACCTAAAGGTCTAAAAACAACAAGCTTACAAAAAAGAAGGGCAATACATAAAAGAAACAAAAATACAAAAAAAGAAATGAAATACATAAAAGAAACAAAGACAGGGATAAAAGGTGCAAACGAAATAGGGCCAACTATGGGCCAATAAGAAATAAGCCAAATGGCTTTAAAATAAGCTTGGGACTTTGACATTTTTCACAAGCAATTGGACCATCAATGGGTCAAGGAAAGAGCCAACAAAGGGCTGACATGGGCTTGGGCTTTTGGACAATTGCCACAAGCGAGACATTGGGCCAACAATGGGCCAAAAAAAGAGCCATCAAAGGGTTGACATGGCTTAGGCCTTTAAACATTTGCCACAAACTAAACAATAGACAGAAAATGGGCCAAAAGGAAAAGGGTCAACTGTGAGATATGCCTCATTTTTTTTTTTTAATTTCATAAAGTGCTAGCATCGTTTGATGCTTTTGAGGATAAACACAAGGCAAAACAAAGAAAGAGATTAGACGAAATAAGAGTGAGTGAGAAAGAGAGGAAGACTTCAAGCATTTTTTGTGCTTCTGACTTTGAGGAGATACTGACCAAAAATAAAACAAAGAAAAAGAGGAGATCAAAAGAATGAAGAAAAGATAAGAAAAAAAGAGGGGCACTGAGCTGCCGACAGGAAAATAAAGGAGAGGATCGGAAGACGTGTTAGGCACAGGAGGGAGGGAGAACTGAAAAATTTTGGAGAGGGAGACTGACATTGAGGGCTGGAAAGCATGGAAACGTGGCAGAAATGAGACCAAGAGAAGAAAAAAAGAGGACGGTAGCTGCTGCAGATGAGATAATGAAGAAAGAAGGTAACAAAGGAGGCAAGAAGAAATGAGTATTAGAAAACAAGAGGGAATGACCTTCCTCTGTTTTTTTTTTTTTTTTACTGTAACCGAGAAATAGAAAGAGAAGAGATCTGGCAGCTTAGAAAAAACAAGGAAAAGAGCGAAGACACAGAAGAGAGAGAAGAAAAGACAAGAGACTGGCTTCTGTAATTTTTTAATGAGAGAAAATATAAGAGGACAGCAAGAGAGAGAGAGAATCAGAACAGAGAATAAAAAAAAAAATGAAATTAGACAGAGAGGGAGAGAGTCTCAGATGGGGGGCCGAGAACAAAGAGAAAGGGCTTGTTGGCTGTTGAAAGCCGATACGCAGAGACGAGAGACTGAGAAAAGAGGAGACTTTGAGGAAGAGCTGGGTTTTTTTGATTTTTTTTTTTTTTAATGGAGATTGAAAAGAAGAGAGGCTGAGAAAGAGGGATTACGTGTAAAGAAGAGAAGGAGACGTGAAGACTGAAAAGCAGACAACAGACATGACGCAGAGGAGAAGATAGTCGAGACGGTTGCTGCAGTGACTTGCATCTAGAGAAAACTGAGTGAAATGGCGTTGGCCATATTACAGAACCAGATTGATTTTCAGAGATTTTTTGTTCTGAGCGGAAGGGAACACTTGAGGAGGCGTTTGATAGAATGCCTCAGGGAGAGGTAAGACAGTTGCAGAAAGAAGAGACAGCATTGGGTGAAAGGAATGGAGAAAGTTTGCATATGTTAGAAGGAGGGACGACAGTAGATACGGTAATATAAACAGAAAACAGAAGAGAAAGGGTGACAGTAGACGTGAAGGGGAAGGAGGGTGGGCTAAGATAGATGAGAAGAAGAGAAGGATAACTAAAGAGAAGTTAGACATTTGTCTGTTGTAGGCAGAGAACAGAAAACAGAGAAGCTTCAGGAAAGAAAGAACGACGTTGGTCGATTTTCAGGCTCTGATACCATATTAGAAAATAAAGGGAAGGCAAAACACAGAGAAGCAGAGAAGAAGAGGAAGAACACAGGAAAAGTTAAGGACTACATTGTTACTGATTACTGTTGATGCTTGATTACATAATAGTCTAATATATAGACTTAAGAGAAGGGTAAGAACCAAAAGATAAAAGGAAAAACTAAGTGACAATTACATAGTTATGGGTTGAAGATCTTGTCACAGAAGATGGAGGAGGAATGGCTTCTCTGGTGACTTGCAGCAGTAGCTTTGCTTGGAGATGGAGAAGGAATGGCTTCTCTGGTGACTTGTCAGGAGTATGGTGCTTGTTGCTGGAGTTTCTTGCTGCAGAGATTTATCCTCTAATAATATGGCACTTAGTTCTTAACAGTTTTGGGATCTCTTAGGCCATACATGGGTAACATTCTTCAACTTCTCCATTGTTGGAAATTTCTTGGCTTGAACATCGTCATGGGGAAACTATAGAAAAAGTTATTTTTGCCCTCTTAATGTGGAGCATTTAGAGAGAAATGAATCATCGGCTCTTTGAGGATAGCGAGATCAATGTACTTCCTCTTAAATCCTCCTTCCTAAGACCTCTTATGAGGTTGACTATTGTTCACGTTCCCAACTCTGATTCAAGAAATTTAGTAGATTTGATTTGCTCTCTAGAGTATAATAGCAACTCAATCGTTGACTCTCTTTCTTCACTTGTATACTCTTCGTATGCGAGGAACTTTCAATTTTTAATAAAAATATTATTATTCATCAAAAAAACAAAAAAATCTTTTAAAGAAAAAATATATATTTTTAATTTATTTTTATGATGTGGAACCTCTCTCTAAAGCAAACCCATAAGCCTTTCGAACCCACCTCTACATAGTAAACCCCGAATACCGGCAATGGCTTGCAAACCATATGTATCGCTCAAGTCCAGACTCGAACACATGACCTCGAGGTATAACACCTCTGAGGCTTCCATTGAAGCTGCTGTTGTGGGACCAAAAAAAAAGAAGTACAATGTTCTCTCCCTAAACTTAAAATTTTAGTTCTACTCTTAACTCTTAATTATTTCATTAATTATGAACTAATCCGTCATTTTGGATAAAAATAAAATTTGTAATATCTCAAACATTTTTCAAATTCCTAATCATTGCATCGATGGTTTCACATGAAATCACAAATTTAGGAAGCATGGCAAGGAATGATGCTGTTTATATTTAACGATAATTGAAACGGGTCAAAATGCGTCCCACACCGAAAGGGAAAAGACTACAGCAAGTGAAAGATAGAAAGAGAGTCAAACGGATGAGCAACGAGGGGTTGAATTGAAAATGCCAGCCTCTTGCTTTCTCACCTCATCCTTTCGTTTTATTTTTTTTATTTTTTTATTTTTTTATTTTTTTTATTTTTATTTTTATTTTTATTTGACATGATCTCATTCTTAAATTCTATCTGAGCACTGTGAAGACATAATCAGATCAGCTGACATTAACAAACTCAACAATGGAATTGTGCTCGACTTGTTTATGCGTTGATAAATTCTATCGACACAAACTGTAAAAGTATACCAATAAATACGAATGAGATCACACTGAAGGAACACACATCATCACATACATCATACATACAGTCATACACATACATACATCATACATACATACATACATACATACATATATATATTATACTCCCTGGACCAATTTTCTATCCATTAGCTTAACAGATTTCGTTAGTCAGTTACGTCACACTCACTAGAAAGCCGACACGTGTCAATTACAATAAAAAAAATATAAAATATAATAAAAATAAATAAAACACTGGCAGCCACCCTTTGTATTTTTTTCATTTTTTTTGAAAAACAAATATTTTTATTTTATTTATTTATATTTTTATTAGATTTTATATTTTTTATTGTAATTAACACGTGTCGACTTTCTATTGAGTGTAACGTGAGAATCTGTTAACTTTTGAATGGAAAATATGTTCAATGACTGATTTGTAATTATTGTTTATTACGAGGACCTCCCATGAACTTTTTGAACCACAGAGACTGAAAAATAATTATAACCATCTCCAAAGACCAACAGTGCAATTATCTCTAAAGTTTACTCCAAAAAAATGATAGACCAAATATATGTACAAGAATAATCGTACAACAGCTCCTCACATGAGGGTGGGCCCTTCATACTGGGCCCCACCCTATGTGAGGGACTGTTGTATAATTGTTGTGGTGGTGTTGTAAATCTATCATTTTTCGTGGTGTAATTTGATTGGACAAACTGTTTTTTTTTTTGGTACAACTGGCAAATGGTTTACCGACAGCAATGGACCAGAATGAGTGATTTTATACCACCATAAAGTTTGAGGACCAATTTTACTAATCGACAATCGAAGTGATTTGATAAACATTATAAACCACGGAACCAATTTTGAATTTAACCCTTAATTAAATTTACTTCTACATGACTTTTGGTGTTTCTTTCTTTGGAATTCTTGGCTTGATTTTGACATTTTTCTAACAAGGACCATTTGGAGTCCAACTAAAACTAAATAATGAAGGTACATTGAGAGTTAGGAATTTTCACTAGCGCTGCTCAAGATCTCTCGCATTCATCATTAATTTAGGGTTAATTTGAGTTTGCGATTTCAAAAAGTGCGATTTTAAATAACGATTTTAAAATGTGCGATTTAAAAAATGTAATTTTTAAAATTATGCGTTTTCAAAAAAATACTTTTTTACCTGCGATTTAAAAAAAAAACAGATTTTCTGCGTTTTCAAATCGCAATTTTTAAAAACGTAGTTCTCAAAATATTTATGTTCTGCAATTTAGTTTAAAATCGCACTTATTATCTACGAAATCGTAATATCAAATACAACCTTAAATAACTTGTAGAAAAGGAAAGAGAAAATAGAAAAAACAAAATCTTTTCCCAAACAAATTTTTTCAAACTTCAACCATTACTTTCAAATTAAATGGAATCAATAATTACAAATAATCGCGGCCGAATAACAAGATTAACCACGAATTATTCCCATAACACAAACCAGCTAAAATAAATAAGAAAAGTAAATTTTTTTACAAGTAATTCTACTATTCACGTTTATTTATCACACTCATTTTACATCGGCCGATATAACGTGTTATAAGAAAGTAATTTAAAATACGTCACATCAGTGAGTATAAGGTAGATACGAAGAGTAGCATTACTCTTTTTTTTTACTTCAATTGACAATCATGATCCCAAGGTGGATCTTGTCTAAATTTTTTACTAAGAAACGGGTATCAAAATAATTAATAGAAAAAAAAATGTTACGAATACCAATAAATAAACACCATATTATCGTGGTATCCATTACCTCTCGGTAAAAAAAAAAAATTAGTACCTCGATATGAGAATAGTAACTTCTTCTTTTTTCCACTTTGATGTACACTCAACAGAGGGTTTTGCCGTTTTGGTAACCGATTGACCTTTTCTGTGGGATCAAATCTTGGCACTTTTGACAAATGGAGGACCCCTCGAGGAGAAAGCAAGGAGATTCCTTGAACCAAGAAATCCATGTGATTGCTCAACTTTAAAATCCAAGATAAGAACTAACCTGTTCGTGGATTATAACTTGATTGCGATTTGAGTACTACAATTTCTATTATAAATTTTTATTCACTTATGTGACTTTTTTTATTGCCTATATATCGGGCAAATGTGGTTAATATATATATATATATTTAAAAGTGGGGATCCTTTGGGACGGAAGGATTCGAAGAGGCACCACATAATTAATCTGATCATTGAGGCATATTTAACACTGCTATCTGTTTAGGGTGCGTTTGTGATTGCGATTTCGTAGACAATAAGTGCGATTTTAAAAACACAGAATTTTAAAGGTTAATTTGCGATTTTGCCAAACACTTAATTGCGTTTTTAAAAATCATTTTTTCTTAAAATCGCGCATTTTAACATCATGATTTTAAATCGCACTTTTTGAAATCGCAAACTCAAACGGACCAAATGCGTTTTCACATTTAAAAATACTCCTATGAAGGTCATCATGACATCTTTCTTCTGTTTTTTCTAAGCGATCAAAAAAGTGTCGAAAAGTCCGATAAACTTCTTCTTCTCTAATTCTTTTTTCTCCATATTTCAATGTTCTGCTCTATTTAGTGCAATTATCAACAGTTACAAAGAGGCACCACATAATTAATCTGATCTTTGAGGCATATTTAACACTACTATCTGTTTAATGTGTTTTCACATTTAAAAATACTCCTATGAGGATTGTCATGACATCCTTCTTCTGTTTTTTCTAAGTGGTAAAAAAGGAGTCGAAAAGTCTGACAGACTTCTTCTTTCCCAATTATTTTTTCTCCATATTTCAATCTTCCTTCTGGTCTGTTTGGTGCAATTATCAACAACTACGAAGAGGCACCCCATAATTAATCTAATCTTTGAGGCATATTTAACATTATTATCTGTTTAATTTAATCACATCTTTAACATTCTTTATCGTAGAAATAAGCTTATTATTTATCACACTCATTTTACATCGGCTGATATAACGTGTTATAAGTAAGTAACTTAAAATACGTCACATCAGCGAGTATAAAGTAGATATGAAGAGTAGCATTACTCTTTTTTTACTTCAATTGAGGATCATGATCCCAAGGTCGATCTTGTCCAAATTAATCATATTTAACACTGCTACCTCGTTCATGTGTTTTCACAGTTAAAAAGACTCATAGGAAGGTCGTCATGACATCCTTCTTCTGTTTTTTCTAAGCGGTCAAAAATGTGTCGAAAAGTCTGACAGACTTCTTCTTTCCCAATTCTTTTTTGTCCATATTTCAATCTTCTGCTCTTTTTAGTGCAATTATCAACAGCTACGAAGAGGCACCCCATAATTATATGCCCTGCCAAGTGCCAACACGTATTCATGGTGGCAGATTTGTTGTTTTGCATGACTAGAATCATTTGAGTCATCTTGTTCAGACCACTAAAGTTTTCTGCAAAGGTTACAATGTTTTGTCAATGTGGGGGTTGAAAGTTGAAAGCATTGATTAGTTTAATTCACGTGGGTGGGTGGAAGGCTGATTTCTAGTTGTTTTGTTGAACAAGTAGTATAAATTATATTATATTAGTCCGAGTTTGAAAGCACCGATTATGTAAGAATGTAGATTAATTTCTGTTTGTTTCGACGTAAAATGATTTCGTCGTAAAATATTTTTTAACAAAATTATTTTTCAAAAAAAAATTTTCTCTAAAAATATATTTCAATGTTTGGCTCTTACGAAAAAAAAATCACCAACAACGAAAAACTACCGGTGACGAGATTTCGTCACTGGCCAACAGGATTCCAGTCACTTTCACCAGATTTTGACTACTGTTGCCAGATTATGGCGATGGAGGCCGGAATCCGGTGACAATGGCCAAATTCTGGCTAGATTTGTTATATCCCCTGCCAAGTGCCAACACGTATTCATGGGGGCAGATTTGTTGTTTTGTATGATTAGAATCATTTGAGTCATCTTGTTCAGATCGACCTCTAAAGTTTACTCCAAAGGTTAACAATTAATGTTTTGTCCAATGTGGGGGTTGAAAGTTGAAAGCATTGATTAGTTTAATTTATGTGGGTGGGTGGAAGGCTGATTTCTAGTTGTTTTGTTGAACAAGTACTACAAATTATATTATATTAGTCCGAGTTTGAAAGCACTGATTATGTAAGAATGTAGACTAATTTATGTTTGTTTCAACGTAAAATATTTTCAACGTAAAATATTTTCGTCGTAAAATATTTTTTAACAAAATTATTTTTCAAAAAAAATGATTTCTCTGAAAATATTTTTCGGCGTTTAACTCTTACGAAAAAATCACCAACAACGAAAAGCCACCTGTGATGAGATTCCGTCACTGGCTGACAGGATTCCGGTCACTTTCAATAGATTTCAACTAATGTTGTTGGATTCCGGCAATGGAGGCTGGAATCCAGTGGCAATGGCCAAATTCTGGCCAGTTTCGTCGGAATCTAGCCTAATACCGCCGGATTCCGATCGTACTGGTCAGATTTCGGCCAATTAGTCCGCCGGAATTCGGCGATAATGACTGGACGTTGCCGGATTCCGGCCAGCAGCCGCCAGAATCCGGCCAATTCTGCCATATTCCAGCAATCGGATACCAAAATTCGGGAACCTTCGGCTGTAAATTCTGGCTACCAACAAACTCCAATGCCCGGCGATGATGAATTTTTACAAATATGCGTGCAAAAATGAAAAGTTTAAATCTATTAAATCTAGAAGACGATTTACAGTTTTCAATTGAGGATCTTGATCTCAAGGTGGATTTTGTCCAAATCTTTTACTGAGAGACGAGTACTAAAATGATGTAATTATTATTTATTAGACAGAATCAAAACAATTAATAAAAAACAAACATGTTACCGGCACCAATAAGCAAACACTATATCACCGACTCTCCATTATCTCTCTACAAACATGTATAGCATTTTTCAAAAGAAAAATGAGAAAAGTACTCTGAACAGAGAATTTTGGTAACCGATTGACCTTTTAGGTGGGAGCGATCATGGCACTTTTGACGAAATTTATGTGGGTCTTTGAACAATGGAGGACCCCCTCTAGGGGAAAGCAAAGACTAGGAGATTTCTTGGTGTGATTGACAGCAAATAGGCTCAACTTTAACCTGTTCGTGGATTATAACCTCATAGTTGCCTATTTGACTTCTACAATATTTATTATTAACTTTTGCTTACTTGCGTGACTTTTTTTATTGCCTTTATATCAGGTAAACTTAGTTAATATATATATATATATATATATATATATATATATATATATATATGGGTATGCTTTGCGACGGAAGGATTCGAACCTTTGAATAATGAAACCAAAAACCGTTACTTTACAAATTAATGTGGTAGTTCATAATTGATGAAATGATTAACTAAAAAAATTAATTTGTCAATCTAATTAATTACCGATTGACTTGTTAACTATACACTCTTAATAGAGACGAAACCAATGGTTCTTAGCATTGGGAAGGTGAAAGCCCCTCTTTGCATTGTTTTCATTTTAAGGACTACGGCTTTGTGTAGAATCCTCACGGTGGACAATCTTAGAAGGTGGGGGTTACATTTAACCGGTGTTGCCTTTGTAAGAAGGATGAGGAAACTATTAATCATTTTCTCCTTCATTGTGAGTATTCTGTTAACATCTGGCACTTGGTTCTTAACAGCTTTGGGGTTTCTTGGGCCATACCTGGTAACATTCTTCAACTTCTCCATTGTTGAAAATTTCTTGGCGTGGATATCCTAGAGAAGCTATCTGAGAAGTTATTCCCGCTCTCCCGCTCTCTTAATGTAGAGCATTTGGAGAGAAATGAATCATCGGCTCTTTGAGGATAGCGATACCAATATACTTTCTCTTAAATCCCCATTCCTGAGATCTCTTATTGATTTGACTATTGTTCACATTCTTAACTCTCATTCAAGGAATTTAGTACATATGATTTGTTCTCTAAATTGTAATAGTAACTCGATCTTTGACCCTCTTTCTTTACTTAATTGTATACTCTTCATGTACAAAGAAACATTCGTTTTTTAATAAAAGTATTATTATTCATAAAAAATTAAAAAAGAAAAATCTTTTTTTAAAAAAAATCAATTTTTTTTCAATTTATTTTTATGACGTGGAACCTCTCTAAAGCAAAGCCCGAAGCCCTTCGAACCCACCTCTGCATAGTAAACCCCGAATACCTGCAATGGCTTGCAAACCACATGTATCGCTCAAGTTCAGACTCGAACACATGCAAGACCTCGAGGTATAACACCACTGAGGCTTCCATTGACGCTGCTGTAATGAGACCAAAAACAAAAATTAAAGTACAATTTTGTCCCCCTAAACTTAAAATTTTAGTTATGCTTCTAACTCTAAATTATTTCACTAATTATGAACTAATAGGTAATTTTGTATTAAAAAAGAAAAAACAAAATTTATAATAAAATTTGTAATATCTCAAACATTTTCCAATTTCCTAATCATTGCATCGATGGTTTCACATGAAATCACAAATTTAGGAAGCATGGCAAGTAATGATGCTGTTTTATATTTAATGATATAATTGAAACGGGTCAAAATGCGTCCCACACCGAAAGGGAAAAGACTACAAGAAGTGAAAGATAGAAAGAGAGTCAAACAGATGAGCAACGAGGGGTTGAATTGAAAATGCAGGTCTTTAGGGTTTTGCCCATAAAAACACTTATTATTGGATTGTTTGATAATGGTTTTGAAAAGTGTTTGTTTGTTTGTTTTAGTTTGAAAATGTGTTTTGATTCGATATAAAGGTTATAAGCAAATTTTCAAAATATTTTGTATTTTAAGTTATTTGTTTTCGTTTCAGTTACCAAACAAGACCCGAAACCTCATTTTTATCATGCATGTTATCCAACATCCATGCAGGATCATGTGTAAAATGTCATAGCTTGTGTTTTTGGTTGAGAATAGATACTCCTCTAGTGGGTATTGAACAAAAAATAGTCATGCATAGCTAGTGTCCTTAATATTTGTTTGAAAAATATACGCAACGAAAACATTGATTCGGTACCACTTTTGCACAATATATGTATGATCCGGCTGGCTGAAGTTGTTCAACGTGTTTGGCTCTCGAATTAACAATAATTTTCCCTCTGACAGTGCAGCACGCTACTAGAACGATACTCATGATACCCACCATCTAAGTGTCTCACATTTAGAAAATCATATATAGAGAGAGTTTTTGTTTCATTTACAAGAGGACCCGGTTACAACTTCTGCCTACGCTTTTTATTATTATTATTATTATTTTTTATCCAATAGGCAAAGGGGACAAGAAGCACCAAACAATATGAAAAAAAAAAAAAACAACTCCTTTCCCTTTCCCCGCATTGAATGAAAATAAATAAATAAATTTTTTTTAAAAAAAAAAAGTGGGGTGGGGGGGTGGGGGGGAAGGGGGGAATAACTATCTAGGGAGGGTTGATATCACTAATAAGTATAATAATCACAAGAGGACCCATGTAGTGAGATTATGCAGAGGCTAATTAGTGTTATAATCCACTTTTCGACACCACGAATGTAGAATGAAATTCAAAAGATGGTGACTGGTGAGCCTTGCCTTGTCAATTTCAAAGCTTCTCTACAGTTTTATTATTATTATATATGTTTTCCCAAACAAATTTGACCCAATTTTAAAGAGAATTTGGGTTTTTCAATTCATCAAGTTGTGTGAAAAGGACATTGATGATTGACCTCCATGTTTCCCGGCCCCTAAGGGGATACTTCTGATGGAGTCATGAACTCAACTATATATCAACTTTATTTGATAAAACTTTTTTCCTTCTCTCTTTTATTTTCTCTTTTTAAAATAAAAATATTAACAAATAACCCAAAACGCTTTTTAAAACAAAAAAAAAATGCACCCTCTAAAAAACATTAACAAACGGATTTATAATCGCAATTAAGCTCTTTCGTTGTAAATCCACAATTTTTCGTCTCCGCGCAAAAAATACGTATAGACAACGATCATAATGTTTAGGGAACATCAATTAACCCGATACCCGCTTCATTAATCAATTAACCCAAAAACAGCTTCATGGTAAGGTTAGTAGTCATCCCATGATTCCCGGCATATATGAGGTACTCGCATGATAAGAGTCCTAGGATATAAGGAATATTTGCAACAAGGAAGTCTTTAATGAAAGCGTAACACGTGGCAGACGGTTACAGCAAAATCTGTTATAAAGACTAGCATACATCAAGTAAAAAGAAATTTCCGTCTCTTCTTTTGCACATCGCCTTTCCTTTCCTTAAGATTATTCTCCTTTAATTCATACAAACTTAATTCGTAACAAAACAAAGATCTTCAATTCAAACTTTATCTTTCGCCGGCCGCCAACCTCCCATTTCAACATTCATTCAATGGACCCAACTTCTTTCATTTTCTTCTTTCCTTTTTGTCTATAAATTGGGTGGTGACAAAATTTCTTCCAGCTGACCACCAGGTCTATGCAACTTGATAAGAATATTTTGATTGAGATTCTCTACGTACAATCTCTTGTCTAAGGAGGAGGGTGGTTGATTTGGAAAGGCTTACGCGTAGATATGTACATGTGGCGTAATTTGATTGGACAAACTATTTTTTAGTACAGTTGGAAAATGGCTTACTGAGACAGAATGAGTGATTTTAGAGAAATGATCTCTGCACTCATTTTTCACAACAGCTCCACAACAATTTCATTTCTCCTCCAACCGGTTTTCAACCAAAATAAAAAGAAAACAAAACAAAACAAAAATAAAATAAAATATTACCATCCACGTCAGCTTGTTGTAGGGCTGTTGTGAGAAATGAGTGTAGGGATCATTTCTCGTGATTTTATACCCCCATAAAGTTTGAGTACCAAATTTTATTACTTTCGAAAACTTAACGAAGTGATTTGATAAACATGAAAACCACCTAACCAAGTTTGAATTTAACCCTTAAATTAATTTACCTCTACACGACTTTTGGTATTTCTTTCTTTGAATTCTTGGCTTGATTTTGACATTTTTCTAACAACAACCATTTGGAGTCCAACTAAAATTAAATAATGAAGGTACATTAAGAGTAGGAAGGTCACTCACGTAGGACCAAATTGGTTTTCATCATAAATTTACCTTACTTGTAGAAAAGGATAGAGAAAATAGAAAAACAAAATAACCATAACACAAACCAACTAAAATAAATAAGAAAAGTAAATTTTTTTTTTTTTTTTTTTTTTTTACGAATAATGCTACTCTTCACATTTATTCTTCACACTCGTTTTACATCCGTTGATATAACGTATTATAAGTAAATAACTTAAAACACGTCGCATCAGCGGGTATAAAGTAGATATGAAGAGTAGCATTACTCTTTTTTCACTTCAATTGAGGGTCTTAATCTCAAAGAGAATCTTGTCTAAATCTTTTATTAAGAGACGGATACTAAGATGATGAGGTGATTATTTATTGAATAGGATCAAAACAATTAATAAAAAATAAATATTACGAACGAGAATAGTAACTTCTTCTCTTTTTTTCCCCTTTTAATGTACTCTGAACTGACCTTTTGGGTGGGAACAATCGTGGCACTTTTTGACAAATTTATGTGGGTCTTTGAACAATGGAGGACCCCTCTAGGAGAAAGCAACGAGATTCCTTGTACCAAGAAATCCATCTTATTGACAGCAAATAGACTCAACTTTAAAATTCAAGAACTAACCTGTTTGTGGATTATAACCGGATAGTTACTGATTTGATTTGAGTATTACAACTTTTATTATAAATTTTTATTTACTTTTACGTGATTATTTTTTGATATATATATATATATGGGTATGCGTTGCGACGGAAGGATTCGAACTTCTAAATACCGGAACCAAATTCCGTTATTTTACAAATTAATGTGGTAGTTCATAATTGATGAAATGATTAACTCAAAAAATTAATTTGTCAATTTAATTAATTACCGATTGACTTGTCAACTATACACTCTTAAGTCTTAATAGAGGCAAAACCAATGGTTCTTAGCATTGAAAAGGTGAAGGCCCCTCTTTGCAATGTTTTCATTTTATGTGTAGAATTTTCATGGTGAACAATCTTAGAAGGCGGGGGTTTCATTTAACTGGTGTTGCCTTTATAAGAAGTATGAGGAAACTATTAACCATTTTCTCATTCATTGTGAGTATTCCGTTGACATCTGGGATCTGGCACTTAGTTCTTAACAGTTTTGGAGTCTTTTGGGCCATACATGGGTAACATTCTTCAACTTCTCCATTGTTGAAAATTTCTTGACGTGAAACTATCGAGAAAGTTATTTCCGCCCTCTTAATGTGGAGCATTTAGAGAGAAATGAATCATCGGCTCTTTGAGGATAGCGAGATCAATGTGCTTCCTCTTAAAACTCCCTTCATGAGATCTCTTATGGATTTGACTATTGTTCACGTTCCCAACTCTGATTCAAGGAGCTTAGTAAACTTGATTTGTTATCTAAATTGTAATAGCAATACGATCTTTAACTCTCTTTCTTCACTTGTATATTCTTCATGTACCTCAACTTTCGTTTTTTAATAAAAGTATTATTATTCATAAATAAAATAAAATAAAATTTTATTTATGAATAATAATACAACTCCTTTCTCTTTCCCACCATCTAAGTGTCTCACATTTAGAAAATCAGATATAGAGAGAACTTTTGTTTCATTTAGAAAAGGACCCGGTTACAACTTCTGCCTACACTTTTTTTTTATTATTATTATTATTTTTTATCCGGTAGGCAAAGGGGACAAGAAGCACCACACAATATGAAAAAAAAAAAAAAAAAAAAAAAAAAAAAAAAAAAAACTCCTTTCCCTTTCCCCGCATTGAATGAAAATAAATAAATAAATTTAAAAAAAAGGGGGGGGAATAATTGTCTAGGGAGGGTTGATATCACTAATAAGTATAATAATCACAAGAGGACCCATGTAGTGAGATTATGCAGAGGCTAATTAGTGTTATAATCCACTTTTCTAAACCTCGAATGTAGAATGAAATTCAAAAGATGGTGACTGGTGAGCCTTGCTTTGTCAATTTCAAAGTTTCTCTACAGTTTTATTATTATTATTAATTTTTTTTACATTAACAAATTTGACCCAATTTTAAAGAGAATTTGGGTTTTTCAATTCATCAAGTTGTGTGAAAAGGACATTGATGATTGACCTCCATGTTTCCCGGCCCCTAAGGGGATACTTCTGATGGAGTCATGAACTCAAACTATCAACTTTATTTGATAAAACTTTTTTCCTTCTCTCTTTTATTTTCTTTTTTTAAAAATAAAAATATTAACAAATAACTCAAAACACTTTTTAAAGCCAAAAAACAAAATGCACCCTCTAAAAAACATTAACAAACGGATTTACGATGGCAATTAAGGTCTTTCGTTGTTAATCCACAATTTTTCGTCTCCGCGCATAAAATACGTATAGACAACGATCATAATGTTTAGGGAACATCAAGGAATTGATGTATATTATATCATCAGATAAACAATAAGCAGCATAAAAAAATTGACAAAAACAGAAACAAATAATTAATTTCAGATCAAATATCTAACATGTGTAGCAATACATCGTATGAACCAATACCCTCTAAATATTTTTGAGTTTCCCTCAAAATAGGAATTATTTTTCAGTCGGGGAAGACGAAATAATCAGGCAGAGCACATCAAAATTTAAGGTAATGAGCCACAACAGTAGTTTGAGACTAGCAATCGGAAAAGTCAACCAACCTCTTCTGAAAGATCACTTAGAAACAGATCAACAACTAGATGGCAAAATCATTCTCAACCTTGTGAGATAATCTCTTAATAACTTTTCATCTAGCATTCCAAAGTAATTTCCGATTCATTGCCGGCGGAGCTAATCCAGGGATATCCCGGATATCCTTGTTGTGTGGGTTCACAAGCTGAAATACAGAAGTATAGAATTCATCAAACACAAATTTTTTTTGAAAAAAAGTTACAAAATCAACAGGCATGAGAAATGCCAAGTGTTAATTGTTTCAAAAGTTTCGGCTTTTTATCGGTAAGAAAAAACTGCAAACAAAAAAAATGCAGGGTTGTTTTGAAAAAACATTTTAGAGGGTTCGTTTTGCTTTTCGGAGAAAAGTGTTATGATGTGACATAAATGTGAAAGTAATTTTGAGTGTTTTGTGTTTAAAGTTGTTTGTTAATGCTTTTGTTTTTTTACTAAAAAGCAAAAAAAAAAAAAATATCTCCAAAAACATTGTCAAACTAGGCGTAATCTTTTTGGTCATTAAAGAGAAACAATTTCATTATACAATATGTTAGGACAAGTTGAAATGAATAAGATAGAAGCAGTTCACTGTTCTTTTCCCCCAAGAATATAAACTCATCTTAGAGGAAAAATTCAAACTTGCATGCAACTTAATTTTAAAGAGGAAAAATTCTAAATTTAACTTTTCCTGTATGTGTAACAAAAGTAACTTCTTGGGCTAACCAAACAACATCTTGGATAATTAAGTAATCACAGTATAATGACCAATCAAGTCTAGAAAGTCAATCAGCCTGAGGTCAGCTTATAAAAAGTCCAATTGACCACAAAGAAAAAGGTTGGGCAGGAAAAAATCATGATACCATTCACACACACACACATATATATATATAAAATATTCATTAAGCTACGTCTAAATATTAAAGGAACATCAAGGATTCAACTCCAATTGTTAATCAACTGGATGAGAGAATTAACTTTAAAGTAACAACAGGAAAAAATTAAAGGTAAACAAATAAATTACCTTAACAATAATGACAGCTATGACTCCAATGACAATAAGGAAGAGTAATGCCATAATACACCTGTCAGTTGCAACCTAATAAAATAATTAAGGGTAAGTACAGCAAGTCACAAATGATACTCAATATATTTGACAAGAATAGGGAGAAGATACTTTCAGAGATTGACCTGCCTACCAAGTTCCTTCACAAGTTGAGAAGCTTTCTTGATTGAGAAATGGATAGAATCCAGCTCATTAACAATCCTACTCATTTGTTCAGTCTAAACATAAAAGTAGTAGATATCTTTAGTAACAACGGCGCTGAACTTTTTTGAATGACAAAAAGAAACAAGGTGAGAAATTGTGTGGTGCGTGTGAGAGAGAGAGAGAGAAGGAAAGTTAAATTCAATATGACATAATAAAGTGCCACGACATCTATTTTTTAAAAATTGACAAATTACACACCTGAGCCTTCAGTGATGCTGCAGTCTCTGTTCCAACATTGACAGTGTCATGAACAACCTGTTTCAAACATTGAGATGCATTAATTTTCTTTCGCGGTAATTTCAAACTTCAAAACAGTAAAAGATAATTTTATGTTTTCTTCTCTCTTTTTTCTTCTTTTTTTTTGGTGGGGGGGGGGGGGAGGTGGGGTTAGATTGGGGGATTGTTGAATTTGAAGCCATTGCGTTCGTTAAGATTTTGTAATTTGTATAGGTCTTGATGAGGTAAGCAGCATGAGCATGCTCTAGAACAACATCAGTAACCTTCTAAGAGTAAATAGGTAAGCATAAGAGGAAATCATGATCAGGCTTCAAGATAGCATATGAAACTTATCCCTCTCCACCTCACCAAATGGAGAAACTTATTGCACAAAAAAAAAATGATCTTGAGATATAATCCAACCTTTTTTGACCTCTCAATGGCTTGATCAGTATCGTCCATCATCCGGTTTCCACTATCTAATAGCTGTTGATTTGTCATGGCTGGAAAATATAGCCTGTCTCAGCATCAATTATACTTCATATTGGAGAAAAACTTAACACATTAAAGTAACATTTGATGTACATACAAAGGTATGAAATACATCAAACACGGGGCATGATTCTGAACCAACTTAGAAGTATGCATTGGTTACTCCTGAGTTACATAACTCAAATTAGGAGTTACAGTTGTACAGCAATCAAAAATTTCTGAACCATCAAAAAGTGGTGGTTCACATATAATATTACTATGACACTGATTTCACCATGCCAATGAGCCAGTGACATTCTCATATTACCATTTTTTTTTATAAGTGATATTCTCATATTACCATTACCATTTTTTCTTTTCATATGTATGTATATATGTAGACACTCACTGCATATGTATAGATATATTTATCAGAAACAGAAGTCCTAAACTATAAAATTATCAATATATCATCTGGATAGGTTAAAGCCACAAATTGGCCAAGAAGAGATTTAAGGAGTTGCTTGTATAATAGATTGCAGCAATCCAAGGAACCGTAATGCATCTAATCCAACTCAATTGCCAAAGTAGCCACCCAAACCAACTTTACTTGTCAGGCATGTAAATCTGGCATCTTTTCACTTGATAAAGAAAATATTGTAACTATTTCTAGATGACAAAATTCCACCACAAATCCACAACTAAGCAGAAATCTGTTTAGCAGGTATCCTTCAATCTCCATGTGTTGCAGACAAAAAGGCATGAGCAGCAGAGTCATCCCTACAACTAACTCTTATTTTAGCATAAAAGACCACCAAAGGTAGTAGATACATCAATGAAAATCAGCATGCTCGTGAAAAGGATGTATACTTACATGATGCTAGCATGGCATTTTCTTCCCCAAATCCTTCGGTGCCACCGTCAAAGAGATCAACTCGCTTGGTTTCAAGATTGGCTGCAGATCTGTATCGACAACAAAATGAAAATTAAGTCCTAAGAAAAGAATTAAAAATGTACAACTAGTCATTCAATGATGCAAAAGATTTATAAAAAAACAAATGATGTCGCAAATGCGTCCAGATACATATGTCATACAAAAACATGATCACTTTCCAATAATCACCATTTTCAAATTAAGATGCAACATTGACCTGAAGAAAATCAGTATCTTGACTCATCCAATAAACAATCAACCCAGCTCACCTAAACCAAGCCTTAGTCCTAAATGATTGGGGCTAGGCCTGTAAATAATCTGAGTTGCTCATGAACAGCTCAAGCTCGAGCTGGCTCATATAAGTTCGACTCAAGCTCGAACAAAATATATGGCTCAAATATTAATCGAGCCGAGCTTAGATAAACTTGGCTTGACTCAATTTAGACTCGTTTAAAGCTCTTTTATATAAAGGATTGTTAGTATATATATACATGTGTATGTACATCTATGTTAGTACAAATATATTAACATTATATTACGTTATTATGTTAATACTTTAGTGTATAAATATAAAAAGAAATGTATATCTTGCATATGTTTATATGTGTGTGCTCACACACATGTTGTAACATAAAAACTTAACGTACTAACATATATTAATACATGTGTTACCATACATTTGTTAATATGTTCAAATATGGTAGTATATATTGCTATGTCAATATAAATGTTTGTATGTTAGTATCATATTGACATAGACAACAAATATGCATAACATACTTTTAAACGTGTGTGTTTTACATATTATGTGTGTTGTAACCTCTATATTAACATACAAACATATGTTAATATCAATATATTAATATATTAGTGAACAAACATATATCTTTTTTATAAGTAATTTTTTTGTCCTCAAGGAGAGGGGGAATGGGAGATTCGAACAAGTGACCTCACCCTCTGCCTTACTACAAAGGGAGAAAGTGCCATTTGAGCTAAAGCTCATTGGGGTGTGTGTGTTACATTTATTATTGTTGTTTTTTTTTCTATCATATATAAAAGCATAATAAATCTATTACAAATTTTTTCATTTGCTGCTTCTTTTTCCTTTTGTGGGGCCTTTTATTTGTCTGGGTTGCTCTTTACTTAGTTACCCTAAAAAAATGAAGCTTCATTTCAATCATTAAGGGTTACACTGTCATTTTAAGTATAGACCTAAATCAAAGACCCTTCCTACTTCTACAATATATTACAGAAAATGATTTAGCTTAGGTGTTGTAAAAAAAACTATAGGAGATTTCCAGTAGTTTTTTCAATGGTGTAGATTTAATTTCAAGTTTTCCATGAGAATGAGAAAGTAAGTGAAATTAAATATGAACCATTGAAAAAATAACAGAAAATCTCCTGTAATTTTTTTTTATAGCACCTAAGCCAAATCCTACAAAAAATATATTCGCTACTCCATGGTTTTTTAAGATTGAAAAGCTCATAAGATGCAAAAAATTGATATACTTGTTTCTTTTTTTTAATATATAATTTTCTCTGGTTCTTGTTGTTTGCTCAAATACTTCCGCCAAACAAACCACTTGAAAAGTTTAGAAAATCCCTCTTAATATGCCATTTCTTTCTTCTTTTTCGATTTGGGCTTTCTTTCTCAGGCTCAAGCTCAAATTATTAAAGTCGAGCTCGCACCGAGTTCAAACTTGGCTAAATTTTTTCAATTCAAGCTTGAACAGCCTCTTTTAGCTCAACTCGAGCTCGAGCTTATATAAAATTTTGTCAAGCCAAGTTCGAATAGTCAATACTCAGCTTGATTGAAGCCCTAATTGGGGCCAATAGTGAACACTTCATCAACTTGTTAAGGTCAGCTACTTGTATCTTTTTTCTCCATCATACCCTATCTAACATTATGCTCCCCTTTGTGCTTATCATTTTCCCTTTCACTCCTACCAATGTTAATTTTTGACTCCCTCTAATTCTTTTCGTTCCGTTCAACTTCATCAAATCACTATTTCTTAATGGTACAATTATTAAGTCTTTGTTGCACAAGACCAAGCCATCTTAGGCAACTTATTCTCATTTTTTTCCACAATAGGTGCCATCCTCCTTTTAAGTAGAGAAAATAATGTTTTTTTTTCAACCAATGGCACCTTACATCATCAAGGTAACTTAGAATAACGCTTTTCTCAGACTACTGAAGCTGTAGAGAGGCTAAGAGAGTATAGGGACCCCATTATAACTATTTACTTACAATAATCCAACATCACAAATTTTGTGACGTTTTTGAGAAGCAAAAAATTTAAAAAGCTCAATGTGTTGACAAATATTTCTTGATGGTTTGCAGTAAAAAAAAAAAAAAAAAATCTGTTGATTTGTTTTAAGCATTGAAATTTATTTGGAATAAGGCTAATATGGGAATTGAAAACTTCGATGCTTTAACTTGTCATGGAAAACAGAAAAAAGGAGAAAAGGTATGACACTCAATTTGGTACAGAGGAAGCAACAAAAAGCATAGAAAACCTAAAAGAAGAAAAGAACATTGCAACAAATACATATGACACATCAGATGCATTTTAGATACGTGGAATTACTTTTTCCGCTTTAAGAACTCAATAATGGCAAATTTTGAATGATGTTAACTTACTGCTTTTTAAGAGCAACATATGAATTCAACTCTTTGATCTGCATAAAGTACGAACATCATTCAGTACACATGGACATAACAAAAAATTTGAAAAGTTACAAAACCAAAGGCTAAATAGAGATTAAGATAACAACCCACCAATGACTGTTTTTTCTCATTCAGCATCTTGTTAGTGCCTGGATCATTTCTACTCTCCAAATCCTTGACTTCTCTGTCAAACTCTTTAATAAGCCTGAAAAGACAAGCCAAATCCTTTTTATAGGTAAATACAACTCACGCATCCACATAGATTTCAACCCATGACCCATCCTCCACCTTATTTATGGGAGGAGAAGACACATTTGATCCAATTACCATTTTTTGATAAGTAATAAATTTTATAAAAAAAAAAGTGTAAAGGCACCCCCAAGTACACAGGTAGCATACAGGGGAGAAAAGGAAAATGAAAACACAAACAGAGAGCAGCAGCAGCAGAAGCATTATATACAACATTTATCTCAGATGGACAGCTTTTTTTAAGTACAACTTTCAAGCATCAATTAGTAAAGTAGGTCCTGGCTTTTGGCAAGAAACTAAACATCCAGTGTTACATGCAAATTACCGTGATCTCTAGATCTTAACAGAGCATAAGTCCTTACGAATATTATTCACTGATATTTTGCAGGATGTTCATACTTCATAGCATAGAAACTTGAACTTGACCTTTCAAATCTCAAGAATAAAACCTCTTATAACATTCAATTTTTTTTTTTTTTAAGTCCAGCAAAATTATTTTTGTGATATGCTCATAATGTCATGTTGAGAACCAGGTATAAAGATGACAACCAAACAAACAAAAGCAGAGGTTTTGAACAGAAGAATCTAAATTTAATTGGATTTTTCTCTCTATTTTTAATAAGCTATTGAATTGGCCAGTTGCCTTGGAGAAAATTTTAACTATGGATAGCCTGATGAAAAGGAAAGTAGTCTTGGTATACTGGTATTGCATATTTAAGTGTTCTAGCCCATAACCCGCGCCATGCGCAAGATTCTTCATTATTAATTTCAAAAAACTTAAACGCATCTCCATCATACTTTTCATTATAGGTTTAAAATCACGCCTCTTTCAATAAAAAACATACTAAAGGTTATACACCAGTACATTACTGAACATAGTGACACAATCACACAGAGAAAATTGTATGAATATTCATTCATGTATAAATCCCAAAAAAAAAAATAATTACTATCATAAGACCCTTAATTTTAGTTTAATCTGTATAAATTAAAACATGTTAAAATCTTTGTTTACATAGGTGTAGTTTGAAATGAAAAGAAGTATAAAGAAAAAAAAATAGCAAGAAGAAAACCTAAATTCTGATTATCAAAGCATTAATATAAAATTAGCAGAAATCTATGATATTGTTGGCGTGATGCCTATTATATTTTAATACAAATAAAACTCATATAATTCTGAACATTCGAAAAAATAAAAAATAAAGAGTAAAATAAACAAAATCATTTTTTTAATACAAAATAAAACAAAATCTTTTAGTCAAAATATTTAATGCAATTAAATAAATCCTCACATAAGGTTCAATGCTTAATTATCTCTTCGTGTTTCGAAAGCATTTATGTTCCTTTTGTGTACAACAATCAAACAAATTTTTGCCTTCTTTGCTTTCAAAAGTAGAAAAAACACTTCCAAAAATGACCTGAAAACCCGAGTAAATCACACAAACGAAAAATAAAATAAAATCTCATGAAACATTCAAATGAAGAACAACTCAATCAACAATTTCACAAACAAATAGAGAAGAAACATTTACGGGGTATGAAATTCTCTTTGACAAAAGTTGCTCTAAATTTTCTTCTTGCATTGTGGTGAGATGATTTTTCAAGAGAAAGCAAGCGTTTGTGAGATAAGGGCCGGCAGAATTTTATTAGAAATAAGAAAAGAGAAGGGGCTAGGGGTGGACAGCTAGGTGAGAAAATAGGCTATGGCTTTGTCTTGTCTCCTTTTTTTTTTTTTTTTTGACATGTCCACACAAGAGGAGGAGATGGGATTCGAACTAGTGACCTCCGCTTCATAAGGTGTGATCCCCCGCCGATTGAGCTACCCATTGGAGACTCTTGTCTCCTTTTATGTCCTAGGGTTTTGAAATATTGAGGTGACATTAGGAAGAAGAAAAAAAAATTGGAGGCCACTCTAGCATTAGGAGTGTAGAGTATAACATTCTCAAGAGTTTTTTAATTTTGTATCATCTTTCTCATAATAATGTGCTTCGGTGGCAAATCTAAGGGATAGGATGTGATATGAACCCTTGGTAAAGTGTATATGCATAAGAACTGAAATTTTTTAGAATTAATGCATGCAATACCCATATGGCTGATTATGGGTAGTTAATGTAATATGTTTTTAAATTTTAAATTGATAAATGCTTTCTTGTATTATCTTATCCTTCTCATATCTTCCCATTTTGTCTTCCTATAGTTTTGGAAAGTAGTAAATTGTGAGACCATAATTATCCTACATTAAATCTCGTCACTTAATGAAATCCATATAAGGAAAATGTTTGAAATAAATCTTGGATGCAGAGATTTAAGAGATTTTGAATTTTGGGGCAACTTTTCCATAAAAATGCTAAAAAAAAAAAAAAACATGAAGATTCATGACCTTTTCATTAAAGCACAGTAATGACACTTATTCATCAAAAAAAAAAATAGGACACTTGTCACAATTCTAGCCAACTCTCTTGAGGGTTTAGGCTATTTTATATATATATACTTGTTAATTCATTGCTCGATTGCTAGAGAGATATGGTCATTTGTTTTTGCAATTTTTGGGTTCAACGAGTAATGCCTCTGAAAGTGGTTGAGGTGTACTTCGGTTGGAAAGGTCTTTTTGTAGAAGCAGTGTTATTTGGAAAACAGCTTCCCATTTGCCTTATATGGACAATGTGGAGAGAGAGGAGTAACAGCACATGTAATTCCATTGATTTATTTATTCTTGAGCTAAAGTTTTTTCAGTCATTGTATGAGTGGTCTAATGGTTTCAGTAGTGTCCATATCTTCTTTTGCAGACTATGTGTACTGCTTATATGTATTGATTTCCTCTTTTTCTAATAAATTTTCTATTGCTTATCCAAAAAGGAAACAAGAGAATTATTTGAATTGTACATGGAAACCCCATACAAATGAATAGTAGTCAACGTTCCATTGATTTCCCTGGAAGTATGAGCACTAGTACTTTTCATATAGATGGTCCATTTTTTGGCATCAGATAATGAGAAAGAGACCCTCACCTACATTTGAGCCGCCCCAAAAGCTAGAATGGGTTTTAGATCCAGAATAAATTGCTATGTTACACTACAAAATGTCGATGACCAAAATCAATGTCTCACTGCAAGTAGCACTGAATCTATAGTTGATTAAAGTAGCCCACCTCTTGTCAAGCCTAATTAAAATCAAAATTATATACTGCAAAAACTTAAACTCTTAATGAATATGATACTGCTTTATTGAGTTTAAATATTCTTCCAAAACTATTTAACCATGCAAAAGGCTCCATATTGGATAATTATCACCATGTCAGCATCAGAAAAGACCTAATATGCACCACTTTCTTGGTGATTTGGTAAATCCAAGGCACAAAGTAAATGGCTACATGAGTTCCAAACTTCCAATTCTCACAAAGCAAAACAGATCTATGGACTTAAATCTTATCATTGAAACTTTGCAAAAATTAGTTGTCTAGCTGTTAGAGTTGTTCACTGGGTGTCAGAGAATACAAAAAGGGGAACTATACCTCTAAATCAGGTTTCTCCACCCCCTGAAGAACTAAGTGCTCTCCTTGAAACTAACTTTCCATCCTGTGCATTGGTTAGGATGGTTTATTTAGTCTCCCAGCCCAAAAAAAAGAAGCTCTTTATCAGTCGACACATACACCGATACACGATTCAATCACCAATTTCTCTTCTGTAAAACATGATAAATACACTCTCACAGTTTCAATGATCCAAAACGGCAACTTCATTTTATCATTGCTCACAAAAATGAAGTTAATCACATTACTTTCTTCCCACCACAAAAAATCTGTTGACTGTAATTTCTAGCACACTAAATACAGTACTTTGCTAAACAAACTGCATCGTAGATTCATAATAGAGCTTTTAAATGCTGCTTATAAATATTATAAACAAACCCTACAAATAAGAATTACACAGAGACAGAAAAGAAAGGGGTCAATTGTCAAATACCTCTTACACTCCCGCATCTTTTCCGTGAGCTCTTCCAACTGCCTACTCTGCCTATTCGAGTCCCTAATCTTCTCCAACTTCTGAAATCCATTTCTGTGGCATCACATTATACCACACAATCAGACATGATCACACAGATTGCATCCAACACTTCACAAAATGAATAAACAAGCTAAGCTAAATTGTCATCTATGGCTTTGAATACAGTTCTTGTGACTGAAATGATTGATCATATACATCAGAGAAAACAAAACTACCAATGCTCTAACAATCTACTTGCAAAAATGCAGCAAATTAAACAAAGAAACAAAGAAGATCGCAATCCCTTACGATAACGCTCGGAAGATATCGGCGATCTGTCCGTCAATCTCCGCTAGCTCCTCGCTGATCGCAGATAAAGGATTCATCTCGCAAATTCTCAACACCTCCAAAAACCACTGCTTTTTTCACACAAAATACCTAATCAAACTAGTTTTTTACACACGAAATGGCAATCAAAACAACAAAATTCAAGCACCGAAGCCATCGCGTCCCGCGAATTCAACCGAGATCAAACACAATGCAGCTTCTGAAGCGATCGAATACCCGTTCAATGCAGAATCAAACAAAACCGAAGCAATGTTAGCTTTCAGCTGAAACCTAATCGGAATAGAAGAAAACGGCTTCAAATTCCGGTAGAAACGGAATTTTGATCCGGCATTTTTTGGATTTCGGATTGGATCCGAAGTTGTCGCCGAGGAAGTCGAAGGGTTATAGTAATCTTCAGATCCGGAAAATTTTCTAAAAGCCAAATGCAAAACAATAATGTCTTGTCCTCGTGATTCACAGTAAATTTTTCCTTTTATTTTTATTTTCTTGGTTTTTTTTTTTATAAAAAAACAAAAAAAAAAAAAAAAAAAAAAACAAATCAGAGGGGGTTTGGCTCTCAAGTGTGAGAGGTTTAAAAAACGACCGGCAACTTTGGACGTTTAAACCGCTAATTGAGACGACACGGGGCCCACGAACATGGGGAGCCGTTTCTTTTCCATGAAGTCATTTGTGCGTGCCTGTGGTGGGTTGTCTTGTTAAGTGGCCGGGGTCGCGCGTTTTCGTCTGTAGGATTGGTGTAGGATACAAGAGGGGTGGGGACCCAGAGACACGGACGGTTGTGATACAAGTTGACGCTTAGAGTGATTGTAGAGGATCTCAGCTCTCTTTCGGGGAGTAGGAACTTCGAGGGTCAGAAGATTAGATGAGGGTTAAAGAATATACTTAGTTATTAAAAACATTATTTAATTTAACATTTTAGATTGATTATGACTACAATTATAAAATTGTTGTCAACTAATTATGTATGCATATAATAATTATTTAATTTAACATTTTAGATTGATTATGACTACAATTATAAAATTGTTATCAACTAATTATGTATGCATATAATAATTATTTAATTTAACATTTTAGATTGATTATGACTATAATTATAAAATTGTTACCAACTAATTATGTAATATATGCATATAATGATAGTTATCTATTGTTAAATAAGGATAAGTTAGAAGTGAAATTAGAGTATAATTATGTTAAATAGTGATAGTTATCTATTGTTCTATTATGGTGCAAAACTCATTTAGTAGTATTGGTTTCTATTGTTTTTTGAATGAGTTTATCTTCAAGATAGAGTATGAGTTTATCTCCAAATCTTTTATTTGTATTAGGGATTTATCTTCGGAGTTCATCTCCTATTCTATATCTTTACCCTATGCCTTTGTGATTCACTTATTTATAAGCGTGAGTGATTAATAAAAAGTAAACAGAATTAATCTAAAATCTTGTGTTTAAAAAGATTTAGATTCCTTAAAATCTAAAAGTTATAGGTTATCTCAAAACCTATCAAATTATCCCACTTCGTATTCGATAAACCATTATCGTAATAAGTAATTTGATTAAACATACTCCCTAGTGGTTTGAACTTCAACTCTTGGCAATTTATTTATTTAACAAATGGTTGTGTAAATAATTTTTACCCTAAAGGTAAAAATGCATGTCCTTTTGTCGTGTCTTATTACCTTGAATGTAAATTTTACTGTTTACATTATGATTAAAAAAATTATTTTGCCTATTCTATTGGAAACAAAAAATGACTTATAATAATCAAATTTGACTATTATAACCAACTATCTATTATGTTTGAGATGCTCTTAGTACATGCACAATGATTAATATGACATCTAATGTGGCCAAATCAAAATAAGGACTTTGAGTTAAGATATGACTTAAAACATGTCGTAAGAGCTGGTATATATATAAAATGTATTATTATTCAAATTTTTGTTGTGTTTTGTTTTATGTTCTTAGAGTAAAAACATTAACAAACATCTCAAAATATAAAACGCTTACAACTGTTTTCACATTCATATCACATCAACATTTTTTTTAAAATAAAAAATATCCCAAAAACACATTAACAAGCATATCGTTTCATCTTTTTCCAACTCATGAGTTAAAATAAAAGGTAACAATGCTTAAAAACATTTTTCAAATGACGTCATGATCTTTGAAGCCGTCTACTTGTTAATTTTTTTTATGCACTCCCTAACAATATTGTAGAGGAAGCATTCGCTTTTAACCTTGTGTTTGAAAACATTCATTGCGAATTTATCATTCTCTCTTTCATTCAATTAAGAGTGAAAAATATCCTCCTCCTTTGTATTTGTTTATAACATTTGAATAGAAAGAAAAAATAAAAAATAAAAAATAAATCTACTTAGGAAACATTGAATACATTGCTGGCTGTGTCATAAAAGCTCTTCAAGCTTGTCTATCACCAAAAATAGCATAAAACTATAAAAGGCTGCAGCTAGCATAAATTGTCTGAAAAAGGACAATTCTATTAGGAACCTTCATTATTACTTCTCAAGCCTTGAATCGTTTCACAATGAACATATTTTTTTCACCAAACATTTCAAATAGTGGGCAGAAAGAATGTTGATCAGGGTGGTACATGTAGAAATAAATGTCTATGACTCAGTAAAAATTACTATCCGCATCTCGATATGCGAATAGCAATTTTATAATATGTTAATGTGGATGCGATTATTATCATTTATATATGATATTTAATAAATTCACCAAAATAACTTCGTTTTGAATTAGGTATAAGTTATATTTACATTAGTTTAATATGTTGTGTTGCTTTATTGTGTAACACTTTAACAAAAAAATAAAAGTAATTAAATCAAAATATTTCAAAAGACTAGGGCTTAAAAAAAAATTATGAAAAACTACATCATTGTTACTTATAGTTGACCTAAATTACAAATCACTCTCTGTCATATCAAAATTAATTTAGAGATTCATAAGGTTGGCCTAATTTACAAATCACTTACTGAAGTCAAATTCTGTTTAAATTTTTGTCAGATTTCGTTAGACATCACGTTAGTACCAATAAGATAATGAGATTTGTCACTCTTAATAAAAAATATAAACATATTAAAAATATAAATAAACAAAACTTATATATATTATTATTATTATTATTATTATTATTATTATTATTTTAAAAGAGAGAAAATGAAAGGGGTAGTTGCCCCTTTGGGGTGACTTGGCCACCCTCGGCCAATGGAGGTGACTGCGAGCCACCCCAAAGGTGTCAAGAGTGGCGTGCAACCATCCCTAGAGGCCGGTCGGTGGCCCGCAAGCCACCCCTAAGTTTCTTTGTGGTGGCCTGCGGGCCACCCTAAGCCCCTGCGCGTGGCCGAGCGCCACTGCCAAAGGGTTGGCTGCCCAACTAGTAGCCACCCATTTCCTTTTCCATATATATATATATATATATATATATATATATATATATATATATATATATATATATATATTAAAAAATTAAGTTTTATTTATTTATATTTTTAATATATTTATATATTTTTTTTATTAAGAGTGACATGTGTTACCATCTTATTGGTGCTGAAGTGGCGCATAACGGAATTTGTCAAAACTTTTAACAGAATTTGACCCTATGAAGCGATTTGTAAATTAAGTCAATCACCGGAATTTTTGAATTAATTTTAATACGACGGAGAGTGATTTATAATTTAGACAAACCACATGGTCAATAGTGCAATTTTTTCAAAAAATTAAAACAAGCTAAAAACACTAAAATCGATCTATATTATTTGAAGAATCGTTTAAAAAATGTCTGAATAGAGACAAAAATAAGGCTCAAAAGACTAAAATATGCTCAAAAACTCATTACCTAATATGCAGATAGCGGATAATAACTGTGCGAATGCATTTAGTAAAAATATGATGCAAATTCTAATATCTAAAAGTTTTATTTATTTAAATATATTAAAAAATTAAGTTTTATTTATTTATATTTATATATATTTTTTTATTAAGAGTGACAGGTATCGCCATCTTAGTGATGCTATGTGGCTCATAACAGAATTTGTCAAAACTTTTAACAGAATTTGACTCCATGAAGCGATTTGTAAATTAGGTCAATCACCATAATTTCTAAATTAATTTTAATACGACAGTGAGTGATTTGTAATTTAGCCAAACCATAAGGACCAATAGTGCAATTTTATTTTATTTTATTTTTTAAATAAAATAAAATTAAAACAAGCTGAAAACACTAAAATCGGTCTATATTATTTTAAGAATCGTTTAAAATATGCTTTAATAGATACAAAAATAAGGCTCAAAAGACTAAAATACGTTGAAAAACTCATTACCCAATATACAGGTAGCGGATAATAACTGTGCGAATACGTTTAGTAAAACTATGATATAGATTCCGATATCTAAAAGTGATATCAACATTTTATAAATTTAGACCTCCAAATGTTGATTATCATAGACCACAAGGAGACAATAATTGTGATATGTTAAAGAAAGTGTTGATTCACTGATATGATCATCGACAGTCTTTGGCTAGCGGGCAAAGTTTTACTTCCATGAAGAAGATCATGAGTTTATAAAATAAAATAAAATAAAAAAGTGATAATGGAGTAACCAGAAAATCTGGTGCAGGGATTTTCTATTGGCTGAAACTGAAAGCTTCCCTGTCATCTCTGAATCTTGGAGTGAAAAAGTTGGTCTCAGATTTGATTTGTATAATTTATTGTGAATTGTCCCTTCTGGCTTCTGTGTTTTTAATGCCAAGAATCAGAGCAAATCTTCATGCAGGAGCCACCAGACATTCATTCAAATGTTACCAATTCTAGTCTTTCATTGGTAAATCTTCCATTTTCAACAGGTTTTTGATATGCTCCAAATTGCTTAAGTCCCTTCTACTCAAAAACCCATCATCATCGTCATCATTATTATTAATTTTTTTTAGAAACATAAAAGATTCTCTTCAGTTGAATTTCAACCGGAAAAGATTCGGTTAGTTATATATGAGGGTATTTTTATAATTTCACACTCTGTAAAATTACAAAAATACCTACCTCCTATATAGCTAATTGTTAATAGGGGTTGATTAGGGTGTGTGATTTATTTATTTGTTTTTTTAGGATTTAGGGTTTAGGATTTATAAATTCACTGTAAGATTTATGAGACCCAATAGAGGGGAGGAAAGGGCCAAATGGTTAAGGGAATCGGTGCTTTGTATTTTAGTTGTTTGTTAATATTTTTGCTTAAGAAAAATGCTAAATTGGTCTCGCTTAGGATTTTGACAGATGACAAACAGCTCTATAAGGTTTAAAAAATTGACTAAAACACTTTATAAGGTAAGAAGAAAAAAAAGGTCACATGTGACACGTTAGTACCAATCATATTATGACACATCTTACTTAAATATTATTAAAAAACTAAATATAAAATATAAATATCTAAAAAAAAAAACGGAGGGGTGGGCGAACCACTTCATAGCCATTGAAGGTGATTCGGTCACCCCCAAATGGCTAAAGGAGGTGTCTCGACCGGGAAAAGCCATTGTTGTGCACAACCACTTACGTTGGTGAGACCCACCCACATATATGGGTCCTACCAATGTGAGTGATTAAGTTATACAGGGATCCGTCTTCGGCTCAATTAACCTCTTAATTTTTCTTTGGATCATTTAAGATGACATAAACCATGACTTCCATTCAATTAAAAGAATGGCTCGACCATCCTTCATTTTATATATAATATTTTAAATATTTTTTTATCTTTCATTATAAGTGTCACGTGATGGAACACATTAACAAATCTTGTCAACTTTTTTAACTGTACAAACTATTTTTGTTTGTTTGTTTGCCTACCTTAAAGGCTTAAACAATGTTTACAACCTTTTGAACTCTATTCCTCAAAAGGAACCGTAAAAAGAAAGAACCGTCCTCCAGTTCAAGGACTCGTTTCTTCGAATGGTACGGCGTACGCACCCAACGAAACGGTACAAAACACTGTACATTCTCTAGTCAACAATCTCCCTCCGGCCTCCACTCTCAAGTCTGAACCAGGAAACCTACTCCATGTGGACTGTACAAACACTTTCTTGATTTTACCAAAAAGAGAAGACCAAAAAGAAAAAAATAAAGAAAAATTCCACGTGGGGCCGCCAAAGCCCAACATTCTCGCACCAATCAAAAAATCCGACGATCCCAATTCCACCACACACAAAACACCATGTCCCTTCTCTCTCTCTCTCTCTCTCTCTCTCACAACGAATGCTTTTCAATATATATATATATATATATACATATATCCAAGTTGTCAGTTCAAAGTCCGAGTCCTAAAGAAAAGACCGAAAGTCACCTCTTTTTTCTCTTCTGATTGCATGCACTCTTCGCGCCCTTTTATCTTCTCTTCTCTTCTTCTCAATGCTTCTCCCTGCAACCCAGCCTTTGATCATTGGAGGTGAGTCTCTCCATGTATCAGACCCAGACGCACTCTTTACGTTTTCTCTTAATGTACGTGTTGTATGTTGTAGTTTATGTGTTTGTGATTTCTTCGTGCTGATTTTTTGTTTTTTTTTGTTTATTTGTTTTTGGGTCTTTTCATGTAGAAAGATTGAGTCTTTTTGAGGACCAATGATGGACTATAGCTTGCCCGTAGCGAGGAGGACCAGGCAAGGGCAAGCCCTAATTTTCAAGCAGTATAATGAGGAGAAGAAGAAGGGGAAGGAGAGGAAGGGGAGGGAGCAGAATAATGGGGTTGAGTCGGTCAGTTCGAGTGGGCGTGGTAGGGCTAATGGGGAGGAATTGGCTGAGATGGTTAAAGGGGTTAGTGGGTCCGATAGATTAGGGGCTAATTATAGAATAGAGACTGAAAGTGAGACTGTTGCGGTGTCTGATAGTAGTGTGGAAGAGATTGGTGGGAATGATTGGGGTGAAGAAGGCAGTGGCGTGGGCGAGGAGAGTATGGGGTTGAAGAATAACGAAAATTCTAATATGGGTTTTGAGGGAATGGTCCATGTGGATGAAATTGTGGTGGATGATAGCGAGGATGATGAGGTGGTATTTTTGGGTGAAGGGGACATGAATTGTTCAAGTCTGAGATCAGGGGCGGAGAGAGATGAGGGTGTTGTTTATATTGACGTTGATGATGGGGATGTTTTGAGTGGGGAAGATGTGAACAACCCAAGTGGTCTGAATTCTGATGGGAGGAGGGGTAGTGATGAAATGGCTCCATCCTTGACAAGAAAGGGTGAGAGTAGTTGCTTGAATTTTGATTATAGGAAGAGTAGTGGTGTGGTGGGCAGGACTCTAGGATTTTTGAAAAGGAATGAAGATGAGGATGGTGGCAATGATGCTGTGTGGGGTAAATCTTATGCTTCGGAAAGAAATAAGGATGAGCATGGTGATGACAATGTTGTTTTGGATGGGTTAAGAAGGAATGAGGATGATGATGGTGGTGGCAAGGATGTTTCGGTTGATTCAGTTGGGACGGAGACATCCTTGGAATCATCCTCTAGTGAAGAGGGCAGTGATGATGAGGATTACAATGTGGGAAAATTGGAAAGCTGTGGGGAATCATCTTCTAGTGAAGAGGCAAGTGATGATGAGGATTACAAAGGGGAGAAATTGGGATGCTGTGGCGGTTGTCAGCAATTGAGTTCAGATAGCAGGGTTGAAGAGGAGAAGACAGAGGAAGATGCTGAGGGGAGAGAGATTATGAAGGGAGGAAGTCGTAAGAGGGGAAGGCCAAAAGGAGTTGATGTGGGGTTGAAGAGGAGGAAATATGGATTGGATATCTTAGTTGATTCAGAGAATGAGGAAGACAGCATTAATGATGACGAAGACGGTTCTTTAAACATCAGTCATGAGCTTTATTGTGTGGCACAGAGAACCCGTTCAAAGAAAAAGAAAAAGAAAAAGAAAAAGATGGAGGCTGGAACTTTCAGTCACCCATTATGCATTGATGAGGAGGAAGTGGAGTCTTCATCCGGGCATGATGACAGTGATGATAGCGGGGATGATATTGTTGGCAGTGAGGAATATTGGTCTAATTATGAGAATGAAGATAATTTTAGTGATGATGAGCCTTATCATGGTAGTAAAAAAACTCTGTCCTGTAGTGGGAAATTTAAGACTAACAAAGGTTATGATGATGAATGTGTGCAGAAAGTACATGTGAGGGATGAAGGGAAGTTGAGGATGTCCTGTAGTGGGAAATTTAAGACTAACAAAGGTTATGATGATGAATGTGTGCAGAAAGTACATGTGAGGGATGAAGGGAAGTTGAGGACGGCCGCCAAGGGAAAGAGCATCGACTTGGTGAAAAACTGTAATGCTTTGAAGATTCTTGTAGATTCCATTTTGGAGAAGGGAGAAGTTCCATTGGAAGAGTTGGAATCTTCTAAAGATGATGCTTGCAAAGACGAAAATTATTCAGCAGTTGCCAAGATGTCTCTACCTTTGAAGTTCACTTTTGGTGTTGTGGAGTCAAATCCATCAAAGAAATCAGAAGACCAGAAAGAAATGGCTGGACTTTGGGCTGACTTTGAGTTGGCTCTCATATGTAGTGAAATTGGTTCAGTCGATCCTGCTAAGGTATGCTGGTATTGTGAAGAATCAGACCTAGAAATAATGAAAATAATTTTATTTGTTCCATATATTACTTTAAACCTGCTCATGAGGGGACACGGTGATGTCTGTTTCTTGTATGTTCAGTGTGACAGTTTTATTTCATAAAATTTCTTAAATTCGTTAAATAAATTGTATCTGATATCGACACTATAGAACAAAACTTGCATATCAAATTCCAGTAACAAAATGCATGATGCTCTTGATGGGCAATTGTTTGAAATTCATTACTGCTGGTCCTTGGACACAACTTTCAGCAGTTGGTCGAATACATTATTTGGCTTGTAGAAATATTCTAGACATGTGTGTCACATAATAGTTAGCCAGTTTCCAATTTATTTGGTCATATTTGAAAAAAACTTGAATTAATTGCTTTAAATAATGCAATAAGTTTGAAGCAACACATTTATAGGATTTAAAAGGCCTTTCCATGTGATAGTTGCCAATTGAGAAAAGGGAAATGCATTTAAATTCATGGATTGATAAATTGCATCCTTTAATTACTTATATTATATGGAGCATAGACTTGCCTATATTTTTGCCCAGTGTCTGTTAAAATATTTGTTTGTACATCGAATACTTGAACTTGGCTGACATTGGTACATAATTGACTCCGCCCTTTAATTTATAAACACATTGTTTTTAGATATGAACTGTATATATTGTTTAACAACCTTTTATTCAGGTATTCGAACATGCATGTGTACATTTGTTTGTGCTATGTCCTGTGGAATCCTCATATTCAGGATTGATCCATGAGTCTTCTAAAGCATTCATGAAATTTTCAGTGATAACTGCTCTACATTTGTTCATGTCATTTCATAAGGAGGAGGATAGTGACATCAGCTTGTTAGACAGCATACAAACATGTTAACAATCATGTTACATGAATTATGCATCCAATTGCATCACAATCACACATAAATCTTCAAATAGTTAGCCAAAAGGATTTAGCCAAACATTTTTGCTTGATTCAATTTGGTGCAGTGATTGATTTAATTTATGAAACTGAGCCCATTGCAGATATTATATGTGGAATACCTACATTTACAAGTTCAGACACAAAATTGGGCAGTTATGATGGTATCTTATGTGTAGATGATATGTATATAAATGCGTATGTATACATAAACTATAAACGATAAAACTTTCCTAATTTTTTTAGTTGTTTATTTTTAGGTTGTTAATTGGATGTGTTCTGTATATTTTAAACACAACTGCCACTTGGGCCTCTGTCTCTTGTTCGAAGCTATTCTGGTTTACCATTTAAAATTCTGAATTACTTAAGTATGGAACTCATGCTTTACTTTAAGTATGGAACTCATGCTCTTGAGCTTATGTGTTAAATTCGAGTGGCTGAAGTTGAAGCAGCTACTTTGAACCATGTATTTTGCCATTATGATATTTTGTATTATGATTTCATGTACGCTTGCTATTTATTGTATTCTCGTTCATTGTTGTTGGCTAAAATCGTTGAAAGAATGTGTTTATCGGTCAATAGTTTGTTATATTGTTAACATGATTTGAAAACAAATTAGCACCTTGGATAATGAAATTTTTGGGTTTAATAAATTCACAGAAAGCCTTAAATCATTTGTGTTTGAAAAATTGGGTCAAAACATGAGTATTTCTTGGAACACTTATTTTCAAACCCTCTTCCCCTAGCCTAACTTGTACACATCATGACCATTTTTATAAGCTCTTCATTTTTCTATTCTAGTTGACTACTCTTCTTTTGTTTCCTTTTTTTCTTTTTTTCTTTTTTTTTTTGTTTTTTGTTTTTTGTTTTTTCCACCTGCGCTCATTTAGCATGTATATGCGTCTGGTGAAACTTGATTTGTTTGATGTGGATCAACAGGTTGAAGATGAAGATTCCCTTCCTCCAAAGAATGGCTCTGATAGAGCTACCCTTTGTCACGTGGGTAATCATGAGCTTATTCTTGATGAACAAGTTGGACTAAGATGTGCATTTTGCTCCTACATCAAAATGGAGATCAAGTATATTCTACCATCTTTTGTAAGTCATGCATTTTTTTTCTTATTCATGTTTATATTAAACTATTAATCAAGATTGTTTGTCACTCTCTCTCTCTCTCTCTCTCGTCCATGAAATAGAACTACATAATAATATTTGAAGGTTTAATGTTTAATGATAGTGGAATAATCGAATTCAAATTAATGTATGATATTACTTCTTTCACACACATGGTCATGACACATTGCTAGCTCTTTAGATACTTTTGTTGCATGGGCTACTAACTTGATAATAGGATTCCTTTTCTGAATAGGAAGGATTATACTGGATTATATATATTTATATATAGTGTGTGTGTGTGGGTGTGCGGTCTACTAATTCCTTTTCTGAATGGGAAAGATTATACTGGATTATATATATATGTATATATATAGTGTGTGTGTGTGTGTGGGCGCGCGCAACTTGCCACATGTTAATTGGATGATCTACTTTTTTCCTTTTCATATAATCTGTGCTTATCAACTTGATAATAGAGTAGTTTTGCATCAATTGCATGTTTTTCTTTTCTTTGAATGTGCTTTTGCATATTGTAGAGTACACATCCTTGTGGAAAATCAGACAGGAGAGACCCAGGTGGTGAAATGAACCACTCCATCTTTGATGACCTATGGCCTCAAGATTCTGGTTGTGATTCCCATTCTGTCTATGATCGCCAAGCTCATTCTGAAGCCACCGTGTGGGACATCATTCCTGGTATAAAAAGTAGTATGTACCCGCATCAACGTGATGGTTTTGAATTTATTTGGAAGAATATAGCTGGAGGAATTTATCTTGATAAGTTGAAAAATCAAACAACTTCTGGTGGGAGTGGGTGCATTATATCTCATGCTCCTGGGACAGGGAAGACCCGTCTAACAATTGTTTTTCTCCAGACATACATGAAATTACATCCAACATGCAGGCCAGTCATTGTAGCTCCTCTTAGCTTGCTCCTTACCTGGGAAGAGGAGTTTCGAAAGTGGAAGTTTGACATTCCTTTTCACAATTTGAACCAGTCGAAGTTGTCTGGCAAGGAAAGTCTCACAAATATTATGGAAGATAACCTCTCGTTGAATCAAGGTGGACACCTGGACCAAAGTGTTATCCGTTTGTTGAAGGTGTATTCCTGGAAATTGAATAGTAGCATTCTGGGAATTAGTTACAATCTGTTTGGACAACTTGCTGGCACTGCTCTGTTCAGGGAAGTGCTTCTTGAGGTTCCTGGCATTGTTGTTCTTGATGAAGGGCACATTCCTCGCAATTTGGGTAGTCTTATCCTGAAGGCTTTGTCAAATATCAAAACTGACAAGCGGATTATTCTTTCAGGAACTCCTTTTCAAAATAATTTTGATGAGCTATATAACACTCTGTGCTTGGCAAGGCCGGAGTTTACAAGAATAAGAGGCAAATGGGAGTCTCTTACGAGTCCCATCACCAAAGGCACGAATGACAGAAGATTGAAAAGTGAGAATCTGAAGAAGGTTAGAGATATGATTGACCCATTTGTGCATGTACACAAAGGTTCAATACTACAAGAAAAACTTCCTGGGTTGAGGGACTCTCTGGTCATATTACAGCCAACCCAACTGCAGAAGAGCCTCTTTGGTGAACTCTCTCAACATATTACACGATCCCATTCTAACCATTTAAACCATTTTAAATCTGATTTTTTAAAGTCTTTGATCTCTGTCCATCCTTCACTGTTGCTTAAGTGTGGGGAAGAGGAGTTTCCTTCTGAGAGGGATAGGTTAAAAGGATTGAATCATGAGGCTGGAGTCAAAACAAATTTTTTAGTGGAACTCATCCGGCTTAGCAAGGCTTTGAACGAAAAAGTTTTGGTTTTTAGTCAATATCTTGAACCGTTGACCTTTATAATGGACCAGCTTAAATTTCTTTTCAATTGGACCGAGGGGAACGAGGTGTTGTATATGCATGGACATCTAGAAGCAAAGCAGCGCCAATCCTCAATTAATATTTTCAATGATCCAACTAGTGAAGCAAAGGTATTACTTGCGTCCATAAAGGCTTGTTCTGAAGGTATAAATCTGGTTGGGGCTTCTAGGGTCGTTTTACTGGATGTGGTATGGAATCCATCGGTGGAAAGGCAAGCCATATCCCGTGCACATAGGCTAGGCCAGGAAAAAGTTGTATACATCTACCATCTCATTGCCACCGGGACAAATGAAGAGGAGAAATATTGTCGACAAGTTGAGAAGGACTTGTTGTCTGAGTTGGTATTCTCTTCTTCGGGCGGTAGTGGTGATCAGCAGAAAATCTCACCTTTAGTCTCTGATGATAAAATTTTGGAAGAGATGGTTCAACATGAGAAACTTAGACATATTTTTGAAAAGATCCAACAGAAAGAGTCTAAACTGATTTGAGACTTTAACCATCTAGCACCTGAGGCTGAAATCATTTTGTGTTTGGTTCGAGAAGTCTGGTGGCATTAGAGAGCTTCCAGAAAGTCTTTGCGAAAAAGTGTATCAGTAAATTTTAGAAAAATGCAAATGGTTTGCTTCCTCAACTGGATTTCATAATGATAGGTTATTCACAAGCTTGGTAAATATAAATGTTCTACCTGTGATCTTTTATGCCACCATTTACTCTTTTTGTGTTATAGAATCAATTTTCATCAACTGTGAAATTTCTTGAGATCTGATTTAATTCATGGTTCTGGTTGCGCTTTCAAATGGTGTTAGCTGATCCTTGTGCTGAAGTAAATTATATATGTGTGTACTTATATTGTAGATATTTATTCAGTAGTCATCAGAATATACTGTACAAAGCTTTTGGCCATAAACATGCAGTTTTGTATTGAACTAGATTGTGATTCTGGTTTATGTTTAAACTACACACACACAGTTCTAACTTTTGGGGTGTGATTCTGGAGCACTTTTGCACTGTGTTTAATGGAATATATTATGCAGGCAAAGAAGAATGAGAGTACGGCTATAAAAGGAAAATAAGAACTTCTTTTTTGAAATTTAGAATTATTTGTTTATCTCTTGTATTGCCAAACTTTTCAGGCATATCTTACATTTGAGCCTTTCCAATTGCCTTGTGGTTAGAGCTCAGTTTCCCCACAGTGAGATGAGGATCAATTTCTCTCTCTTTTATATTTTGGGCTTTAGTATTTAATCTTTATTTTTTGCTTCACCTTAATTATGGCTACTAATTTATAAATTATAGCCATTTTTGTCACTTGACCTAAATTTTTTGATTCTCTTTAATCCTCTAACTAAAGTAATTTCAACAATCGTACCTAATTCCTATTAGAGACCTGATTGATGCATAATAGTTGTGCACGAGTCTTTTTCTTTCCTATTAACTACTCTTTCTGATACTTTTTTTTTTTTTTTTTTTGTCATGAATATCATTGTATCAAGAATCAGGAATTGAGAACCTTTTTCTGTATGGTAATTGGTAAAGCTTTGTTCACCAAACCAAAAAATCACTTTATTATTTTCTGAATAATATAACCTGATCACATAGACACCAGCGCTTGACCTCTGAATATTTTCATGCAACTCAAACCAAGCGAGCTACAAACTGTTTATTCAATGGCTGCGTTTGTTAACATTTTTGTTTTCTGCCTTTTTTTTTTTTTTTTTTTTTTTTTTTTTTTTTTTCTTTTTCAAAACAAAAATATTAACAAATAATCCAAAAATAAAACCCTAATTAAATTACTAAAGTTTTTAAATTTTATGTCACATTACAACACTTTTTTAAACAAAAAACAAAAAAGACCCCTCATGAGATGACAATTTGGCAAAAATCCCAGAAGTGTAGTAACATATTGCAAACTAGCCCAGGTAACAGAATTTTTTATTTTTTATTTTTTAAGAAGTTTCATTTTTGTTGGGTCATGAAGGAGGTTTTGAATTCAGTTTCATGCAAGTCAGCTTCACTTTGTTTTGGGGAATATTGCCCAAAATACTGGCCGAGTTTGGCAACCATTTTCTCTCTTCCTCTATCTCTTTCTCTTTTTCTTCTTCTTTTTTATTTATTTATTTTTTCACTTTTTCCAAAAAAGTCGACTCCAAAACATTGATAGTTTTTGTCACTTTTTATGTCACATAAATAATTTATTATTATTATTCAAATATATATATATAAAAAAAAAACTCATTACAAAACAAAACTTTTTCTATAAAACAATTTCAAACTTTTTTATACTTTATATTACATTAATCACTTCTTACTACTATTTAAACAAAAATTTCACAAAACAACCATTTACCAAACAATGCCACTAGTTTTGTCTATTATGGCTTGTTTTGCGGTAGCTGTTGTGTAAACAGTTTCATTTCAAGAATATATTGCTTCTATAAACTGCATTTTTGTTGCGACTTTAGTTCATTCAATGGGTCGGATCATTTATTTGACCCATTCCTGATATGTATAGTTTTTTTTGCATTGATTTTTAAGTATTTTGGGGTCTTGTTTGACTTGTTCGCCCTTTGTATATTAATTTTTCCTTTCTCTTCCCCTTGAATTGATTAGAAAATTAGAAAAAAAAAAAAAAAAAAAAAATCAGCTTCACCTTTGGGAATGCTATGAAGTCTGAAGACCAAGTTAAAATGTAAATGAAAAAAAAGCATTCCGTTGCCGGGACTTGAACCCGGGTCTCTCGGGTGAGAGCCGAGTATCCTGACCAACTAGACTACAACGGATTTGATATCCAAATGTACGCTAGATAATATTTCAACCTTATTTAATTTGCCTTTCAGGCCACAAAGACTATAAAATGCAATCAAAAAACCCAAACCCTAAACCTAGGTTTTTCCATTTTGCTTTCTTTCAATCGGCCGCTCCTCTTTCACTACCGGAGAGCAGCTTCGTTTACAACCAACATGGTACTCTCTCTCTCTCTCACATATTGATTTACTGCTACATGCATGTGATGCATAGCATATATGTTTATTGACGTTCTGATTGTTTTGGCGTAAAACAAATCTCTGGACAATCTTCCGGGTACCAGAGTTTTACAATCTAGAATTTGATTTTCTTCGATGGGTATTAATTTTTAAGCTTATTGATTTTCTTCGATGAGTTTTACAAGTTTTCCGTGAAAAGATGAAAAAGTAAATCTAAAGAACAGGTGCAATGAAATGGGTCTTAGATGCATAGTGCATTGCTGGTTTTGCCCATTTGGTGAAATTAGGTACTTTGTGGGATTTGTTGTCTAGAAACCCATTATGACCCATCTCCGTTTTTGTTTGATTTTCAAAATGAACATGCATGCTTTTATTTATATGTTGAATGTGCGTGCCTTTTTTGCACTTGGTTCATTCTGTAGGATCGTGCTTGGTGTGTAAATGTTTGGCAGGCGCATTGGTTTTTGCTTCACTTTGTTGGCTACTTGGCTGCAATTGATCTTTTAGCGTTTTAGATGGCAATGTTGCTAACTTATAGTAGTTCAAAAACTTGAGGTGTAGTTGATGCTTTGGCGATGAAGGCAGGGGCTTTGGTCGGTACTTAGGTTTGGTTATGTGCGTTGATCAGTGCATGTTGCAAATTTGATCTTGTGTGTTTTTTAGTTCTCTGGCTCACATCATTATGAGTTTGTGACATGATGAGGATTTTTTTAGCCAACAAAGTTGTGGAGCACTAAGTGCGATAATACTTCATATTGATAATACTACATATTCCTAATACCTCATGCAGCTAATAGATAGTCTGGGCTAACCCTTGATTGCACTAAAAACAATCTGCGTCAAATTACATGCATATGCATATTAGTTTTGGTTTTGGATCTAAACCTTTAAGTTGATGCATTTGATTTGGTGCAGACCAAGAGAACGAAGAAGGCAGGCATTGTTGGAAAATATGGTAAGTGCTAGTAGAATCGTTCAATTTCATATTAAGCAGTAAGGCTGAACTGAGAATTTATGCAATAATAAACTAATGAGACATGTGTTAAATATATTTGTACTCGTAGTCTGAAATTCTTATGCAATTATTCAATTAGAAAAAGGACATCTTCTACAAGTACTATATGATATTATTTGGCATATGATGTTTGTGTTTGTGTCTGAAAATACCACTGTTGAATCGTGGAATAATTGGTATTTTCATAAATTTTGAAATATGGGTTTGTTTTATTTGCAACTGTTGAAACTTTGACTATTTGTTTTATATTTTAATGAAGAACATCTTCTAGTTTATAGTCAAGGTCTATTAATGTAATCTTCTAATTGTAGATTATTGGATGTGTAATTTCTGCAGCATACTCAGTTTTTCTCTCTTTTTCTACGCGTTTTATAAACCTTCAAACTTCTAGGCAAGTTTCTAGATAGAAGAATGTGACTGGAGAGTTTGCAATGTCTAGTTTTACCTGCGTTACCTGTGAGGAATATTACAATTTGAAATATTCAGATTTTTTCTTCCCCTCTTATTGAGGCTTAAGAGTAAAAAAACACATTTATACTTTTCAAATTTACAGTTGCCTTTGTGTGAGAATTTTCTAAATTGCATGTTCATCTCTTTGTAGGTACCCGATATGGGGCTAGTCTGCGAAAGCAGATCAAGAAGATGGAAGTTAGTCAGCATAGCAAATATTTTTGTGAATTTTGTGGGAAGGTAATTTGCCAATTCCAGTGTATTTTCCCTTTCACTTCATCTAAATGGCATGCGTTGTAATTTATTTACTTCCTTGTTGCAGTTTGCAGTGAAGAGGAAGGCCGTGGGAATTTGGGGCTGCAAAGACTGTGGAAAGGTCAAAGCAGGCGGTGCCTACACTATGAAGTAATAATCCTAATTTAAAATGGTCTGCTTTTTTCCCCATCGTTTTCTTAACCTTACAGGCAAAACCGACTAATTGTTGTATTTTTCACAGCACTGCTAGTGCTGTGACCGTAAGGAGCACTATTCGGAGGCTGAGGGAGCAAACTGAGAGTTGAGCTGCAATCTGCCTATTTTTACCGTATTTTGATATCGGCACCTTACTTGAGAAAAAGGCTACTTTAAGAACGTTTGTAGTTGTCATGCTTTAATCCGTTTGTTATTAATGCAATGGAAATTGTTGGAAGTTGTGTTTTGAATTGAGATTTGCTCTTTTCTTCTCTTGTGGCGCTGCCTTTTGGTAATGTTAGAACAATTAAATCGTTCGTTTTTTCATACCTTCAATTCTGAGTTAAAAAGCTTCAAGTTGTTGCCAATGTCGATCTTGTGTGCTTCCCTGGATTCTTACTCTGTATATCCCTGTACTTTTTTTTGGAGGATAAGATGGAAAGAGAGATGGGTGGCCCTCATTCCTCTTCCAGAAAATTACTTACGTGGTTTCTCAAGTTTATCTTAAAGATACGAGAAAATCTTATCTTATTTTCAAATTTATTATTGAATTTATGAGATTTTCATTTAGTCTTATAATTTTAGTAGATTTGAAACTTGATTGAATGGAAATGTGAATCATTTTTCTAAAGATAAATGGGATAAGTTATCTATTAAATGATCTGCCACACGTGGATTTACAATGAATTAAATTGGAAATTGACATGTTAGAGTTGATGACTCAACATGTAAAATTATTTAAAATAACCGAATAAAAAAGCCAGTCAATTACTCGACTTGTAAAATTGTTAAAAAACAAAAGAGAGAAATAAAAAGACGAGCCCTTCACGTGTGACGGGACCTTCCTCATAGAGTTATAGGGGGGATGGCTGACGGTCACTCACCTTGAGAATAAAACTGGAATTTTATAATAGACTTGGGTTAAATTGAAGAATATTTATTTCTCAATTTAAGAAACAAATATTTTATTGTGAGGTACATTTACAATTTTTGTGCATCTCTTACACAACCTTTTTTAAAACTAACCTTTGAATTTATTTTTTTATATGTAAATCTTCTATATCTAATGATTAATTTTTTTAAAAAATTGTTGAGATCGTACAAAGATGATAAACGTATCATATACCTTTCCTCGTGGGTCTGGGAATGGCTCTTTCAAAACTATTTATTTTTCTAATAAAATAATCTCATGTACCAAACGTAACGTTAATTATTATTAATCAAAACCATATTGTACACAACCTTGGGTTGGGTGGGCAGTTTTAATCTGTGCACCAGCTCATACGACTACTTTACATTTACAAGATAATCCACAAAAAGTTGTAAAAGCAAACCCTATGCTAAACGCTAAACTCAGGCACCTTTAGTGCTCATCTTCACCCAATGACTTACAAACCTCAAATGCCATATGTACACATTATTGAAGCAAGAAAAGTGGAGGAACCCGTTTGCTCCTCAATCAGCCATTTTCTCCAATGACTGAATGTGGTTCCAAGCAGGTACCTGGCATATGCGCCATTGACAAGGGTAAATTAACGGCAAAAAAGAAGGGAGGAATAGCTGCAAAAGCAGTAAATCGTTTTTGCAACATTCCTCAAGAACTTGAGCTTCTGTCGCTTTCTATTCTGTAAAATCTAATATTCCAGTAGGCATTTTGCAGCGGAAGCATATGCTGATGATGAGAGGTCTTTCAGGAACAAACAGATGGAATCAGTGTCCCATCATTGTTGTTACTAGGATGCATTTGGTTTTGGACAGCTTTTACAGCCACAACTCTTGCTGCAGTTGCTGCTTTATTAGCCGCCGCTACAGCTTTGTTCACCCTTTCATCCATCGTTCCCACATCAAATGCTTTCTCAGCAGCTCGCTGTGCTTCCTGCACATGAGACACCTCCATTAGTAGTTGTTACTTGTTTCAATAATTAAGCTTGTCTATGTTTCAAACAGATTATGAAAATTTGCTATTGTATAAGAAGCCTGTTAAGTTCCTCTTTTGCATTGTTGAGCTGCTCCCCACAGTCCATAATTGGGCAGCTACATGAAGCTCATCAGAAAAAAACCAGAAACAATCTAGGTTCCAAGTCTTGAAAAATATCATGTTTTCCAGGCCCTTCAGAATATATCTGACACCAGAAATATGTCCTGTGTTTTGACTGTCCAATACACCATGACCAGACAGAGAACACACCTCAAACGTATTCTTTTCTAGACAGTCAGCTATTGAATAGAGGCCAAAGTTTTTTCTCAGCCATTAGCTTATCCTCTGCATATTGTTCATAAATAGAAGTAACATGGGCATGGTTGATGTTGTGACTGTTGACCAACATATAGCTTGTGTACTTCTATTTTATTCAGGGAGATGCTAATCATGCTCCCCCCCCAAGTTGTCTTGCACTCCGCCAGTTACTTTATTAAAATGAAATGGCACTGTTTCCCTTTCACTGAAAAAAGTGAATAAATCTATCCTACCCAGGGGCAGGCATCTTCCTTTCCGCCAAGACAACTCTGCCTCACCCATTTTGATCATCTCTGGTGCCGAAATGGGTAAACAGATAAATTTTTTCTAAATTCATCAAGATCAGACATAAACAAAACATCAGCACAAAAGTAAAAGCGAGAGAACCAAAAGATTACTGCTTTACAAATCAAGTTTTGGGTGAAAATATTATGGGTTGGCATTCAATTATGTTGGCTTCTATGCTCAACACACTGAGTTAGGATATTCAGATTCTCATTCTATAAATATAAATACGAAAAAAATGGTACAGAAACCATGGAGAACTGGAATGGCATTGATTTCATAATGACAATGACCTTTGGGCCAAATGCTAACTATACCCTTAATAAGAATAGAATAATAGGTAAGGTCGTGGGTTCAAGTCCAGTGGGATGTGTAAGTTGCTTATCGATCCAAAAAAAGGAAAAAAGAAGAATAATTGATTTCCAAATGATATATGAAGAAAACCAATAACCGAAAAAATCAGAGACATTCAATGGGAACAGAATCCTCTAACTAGGTAGTTTGACATTTTCAGCACTACAGCGTTGAAGGTGGGTTGTCTTTAGATCAGACTGGCATTATCCTGGCAATTTTCCACATGGCAACTACTGGCAACACTGGTCGGAGGCATTGGCCAACAGTAGCTTCTTAAAAAGATTAGCATTCCATTGAGAGAGAGAGAGAGAGAGAGAACGTTTTATTCCCACAGGCATAGAAGAGAGTATAGTAATGGCTTATATTCACGTCTGGGGTTCTAATCCTAAAATTAAACGACAAGTTGGTCTTTTTATTTCTATCAAGTTAGTGGTAGAGGTGGATGCAAACAGTGATAATCTTTTCTTATTCTGGATATCATTTCATATAATGGTTTTCATTGCACGGGAATATCTTTTCACTAGGGCAAAAACCAAAGTACCTGGACTGCATTAAGAACTTTGGTATAGTTGACAGCATAGGGAGATTCAGGATGGGCAAGTTGCGTGCAAGGAATGTCAAGAACCCCATTTTGCCAGTGACCGGATTGTGTCTCCCCATTCCTGAAGGTGTATATACCAAGTCCCTGCCTTCTTCCCTCATGCCAGGCTCCCTCATACTGATGTCCATTCCCAAACCGATAGACTCCAAAACCATGCATTTTGTCTGCAAAATATTCCCCAGCATATGTGTCCCCATTCCTGCATTTTCATATGAAGCACATTAGTCTGAGAAAATAGAAAGTAGCAAGTAATCTGAATGTCAATTAGAAAGTAGTCTGAGAACATAAATACACCTGCTGAGTAGTTTTTGACAACCTAATAAGATTTAGCATATAATTATTACTAATATAGTATAAAAAAAAATAAAAAATTTCCCCTCAGCATGTGAAAACATATTGGAAAAATTAGTTAAGTAAATAAAAAATAAAAACACCCATAAAAACTTCAAATGACCAGTTCAAACTTCAAACAATCACTACATTTAATGTTAAGCAGGAAACGTAAAGTGGAAATCCAAAAAGAAAATAAAATTGGACACGCCCTGTAAAGAATATGTGTGGAGAGCAGCAATAGAAGTGTTAACAAATGGCATGCTTGCAAATGCTTAAAACCTGACAATTTTTAAATTTGGTGTTCTAACTGTATATGCTGGTGGTAACTTGAAGAGTGATAGTCTTATATTTTTCGAATGAACCCTGCATAAACAGGTAAAATTACCAATTATGTGCAGGACCTTTAGAAAAACAACCAAAAGGCTAACGAACTTGAGTAGAACAACTTAAAAACTCGTGAATGAAAGCAACAAACTAGGGATTCTAATTCATAACCTACAAGTTACACTAAACCAGCTACCTTCTAATTCTTTAGCCTTGAACAAAACAGCCAATCCATATTCTTTATCAATGTCATCCTTAAGTATCATATGAAATTTTTAAAGAGGGAAATGTGCAGAAGATGATTCATCCTCCAATATAAGCACATAATGCAAACACATATTTTGCAACTACAAGGCCACAAGTAAGAACTCGACATTCTAATTCACGATAAAAATAACATTGTACCCCAGTTTCAATCGGCTAGGGGCACAAAACCTCACTCCAGATTACAAGATTCTATAATTGAACCCTAAAACTCGAAGATTATGTGCTTGTAACCTAAAAAAAATCCCCGTAAACAGTACTTGAAGTTTAGATAAGCTAAACATTCAAGCATTGACATTGTGCAAACAGACAACAAAAACTCCAATACAGTTTACTAATGGATATATCCAATAACCGAAAATCACAATCATTCACCTGAAATGGTAACGACCAAGCCCATGTTTAACACCCCACTTGAATTCCCCAACATACTGGCTCCCATCCTCACAAGTATGAACTCCACGCCCATGACACTGCCCATTAGACCACTCTCCAGCATACACATCGCCGGTGTAGAACCTATACAACCCAATCCCATGCCTCAATCCCAGCCTATACTGCCCGCGATACCGGCTCCCTTTCGCCCATGTCTCAATTCCATACCCATCATATTTCTCATCAATCCAATCCCCTTCATACCTCCCATTAATGTGATAGTAATAAACCCCACTTCCTGAACACTTCCCCTTATGGAACTCACCCTCATAAACATCCCCAGTACTATAAACTTGCACCCAAGACCCCGAATTCGGCGATTTTACCGGTTTGGGCTTCGACCCAATTGACCACAGAACAGGCTGACATGGCTTTGAGGCACAAGAAGATGCGCAAAGCTTAATTCGGAACGACCGGGCAAAGAATAATCGAATCGAGGGAAGGCGAGGGAGTGCAAGATTGAGAGAAATCAAAACCGCAGCGGAGAAAGCTAGCAAAGAAAGGAAGTCAAGGATAAAAGAGCGGCGAGGATTGGAGATGAAGTAGTAAAGGGAAAGCAAGGAAAGGAGGACAAGAAAGCGAAAACGAGCTCGAAGCAAACTTGCACATTGTAGATGGCGAAAAAACTTGAGGGCGGCTGATCTTTTGGCAAAAGGAATAGGATATGAAGTAGTAGAGCATGAAAAAGATGGTGATGGAGATTGTATATTCAAAGTTTTGTGGGGGTAATTGTTGAGCGAGGATAGTGTTGGAGAGTGGGAAAGTATGGAAGGTGTTTGGGTCATTATAGGCCTCTTGTGGGGTGCGGAATGAAGATTTTGTGAAGGTGAGTGATTTTTGGAAATGGGTTCATGGTGAAACTGGTTTTGGTGGATTGGAGGAAGGAGAAGTGGTGGGATTGGCTTCAAATCGGAAGAGATGGCTCTGCTTATTTTCCCGATTTGAGTTTCAGACTTCTTCTGATTCATTTACATACAGAAAATTGTATGGACTCTCAACTCTCTGTCTCTGTCTCTGTGAGTGAGTTTAGTTTAGTGGGTGTCTTTTTTTCTTCTTGAGAGAGTGAGATTTCTGAGTATTTGGCAAATCTCTGTGTGTATATGTGCGCTGCTGGTTCTGGTTTCAGAGGTATTGCTGTCTGGTTTTTGTAGAGAGAGAGAGAGAGAGAGAGAGTGAGAGAGAGAAGGTTGCTCTCATGTATGTATGGGAATGAGACTCGGGAGCTTTGACAAAAGACCCTGGTTTTTTTCATAAATTTTCGTATATGCCACTGATGAAATTAAGAATAATATTATTTAGTAGATTACTGTACGACTGTCTTAAAATTTAATAACATGACAGTAAAATTTAACATTTCGATCGATATTTATAAAAAATAAAAAATAAATAAAATGTTTATTTTTTTAGCTGTCACATCATCTCAATTGTATGACAATTATATAAGTCTACTAAGGGTGTGTTTGATATTGTGATTTCATAGAAAAAAATGTGATTTTAAACCAAATCATAGAAAATGAATTGTCTGAAATTGCGTTTTTAAAAAAATTACAAATTGAAAATGCAAAAAATATGCCTTTTTAAATTGTTAAAAACATAATTTTAAAGGCTAAACTGTAATTTTTCAAACATTTAACTACGTCTTTAAAAATTAGATTTTGAAATCACAAATTTAAAAATCGCACCGTTTTAAAATTACGAACCCAAACAAACCCTAAAATAATATTACTCTTAAATTAAGTACTCATTTTTATTGCTTTTTGTTTACTCTAAAGTTTTGGTTTAAGCCATGTAAATGATGGCCAATATCCAAGTACTTCTTTGGTGGGCGGGCAAATGGATCTAAGCTACCAACTTTAGCTTCATTGTCAATGCCCAATAATGTGGAGGGTCTTATCTTAACAGAGATAATGAAGCCAAAAGCTCTTATGAGCAAGGGTTAAGAGTAGAAAAAATGTGTTGGTAAGGACAGTAGGCTAAATTTTTATTTTTTACCTATTTTTATTTTTTAATTGAGGTGGGGCTATGACTTATACCGGCTCCCCTAAATCGGTCGCTATATCTTAAGGCTTAAAAGTATTATTTTTATTTTCGTTAAGAAACCAACATTTTTTAATCGGGTATCGGCACTTCTTAATCGATGATAATTCATTTTTTTTTAGACTACAGGTTGTTATTTTTGTGACTTGAATTTGTGACGTAATGCTTGCTCTAATATCAATTATTAAGGACCTAACCATTAATGCAAAAAATCTAGCACTATTGAATACCGATTTAATTAACCCTAGGGATTGTAACAATGGTCAAGCAAGAGATAGATAAAAAGGCAAATATAAATTAAGTTATATTGCTAAGATCTTGCAATATAAATAAGAAAGCAATTACAACACATCTCTAATAAGAGAATCATATTAATTATTTAGATGTATTATAAACTCTATTATAAGAATCTTAATGGTTGATATGATATCAGATGTGTATGGTGAAGTAGTTGATTTGATAACATGCACATAAATTGTCACATCCATTTATAGGGTTTTTCTTTTTATAATAACATTAATTATATCCTAAATATCTCTCAAACCATATAGAATAATAATATTCATTGAAGTACTCGTGTTGATGATGCAGCAAGTCTACAATTGTGGATTGGATCAGGGCTTTTACTTGTTCTTGTTGATTCTTTCTCATGTTTTCTTGGATCTTATCCTAATAATTTTCTCACAAAATCTAATAAATTATTCAAATTACATCTATTAATAAATTTCAACTTTTCAATGAAAGAGAATTATTTGTTTATACTAAACAATCAATTAAGTAATTGTTGGAGTCTTTAATAAATGTTTCTAGCATTGAAAGTATTATATTATATCAGAATTCTCTATAATTTTTAAGTTGTATCGAACAGTTTGAAAAATACTACATATTAAAATTGTGGCATGTATCGAGACAATAAAAAATAATTTATTTATTTTTTTAATTTTTGTAGAGACGCTCTTGTTTAAAAAACAAAACGATAATTTTTTGCTTAAAACAAAATAGAGAATAAGAAGAATATAATGAAAAATATAGGTAAAGAATTGTCTGAGTTTCATAATTTATAAATTTATAATTTATTTCAAAACGTAGGAAATCATTGAGAAATGATCCCTACACTCATTTCTCACAACAGCCCCACAACAAGATGATCTGGTTGGTAATATTTTATTATTTTTTTGTTTTGTTTTCTTTTCTTTTTGTAAAAACATAATAAAATATTACCAGCCACGTCAACTTGTTGTGAGGTTGTAAATGAGTGTAGGGATCATTTCTCAAAATCATTACCCATATTTTATTAGTAAATAATTGAAGGAAATGGTCAACTGTCATAATAAAATGAGGGGAGCAGGCACTTTTTTGTAAATTAATGTACGCACAGGGGCAATATCCTAGACCTATTGGGTTGACCGTCAAAAGGTCATCGCTTTCCGCTTCTCAACTTCACTTCCAGTTCCAGGTAGAAACGGAAGTTTCCGTTAACGGTTGAGAATTCCGTTTATAAACGTTTCGACTATGAGTGGTAGAGTGGGGTACACCTTACTTTTTTTAGACTATTCTATCGTATAATTTTATTTTATTTTATTTTTTAAATTTTAAAAAATTAATTATTATTTTATTCACTTAATAATTAAATAATCTAATTTATTTTTATTGAATTAATAAATTAAATAATTATCCTGTAAATTTATTAAATATATTAATTAAATTATTAAATCAATTGTTTTCTATCAACTTAAACTTTTGATATAAGTGATGGTATCAGAGCAAATATCTCGAGTTCGAATCTTATCTTCGTCATTCACCTCATATTTTAATGAAACACTCAATGTGTTAAGCATTACTTATTAACGAGAAATTTGAACCCACACGTGAAGGAGAATGTTTGAATATTAATTAAATAATTAAATCAACTATTTTCTATTGGCTTAAGCTCTTGGAATAAGCAGTAATTTAATTGAATCGTTAAGGATTTTCAACCTACTCATGCATAACAAAATTACAGAAATGTTACTCAAACCTTCTTCTTCTTCTTCTCCTTCTTTTTTTTTTTTATCTTTTTTTTTTTTGCTATTTTTTAGAGATAAATGAAAGAACTAAGCAAGGAAATGTCACAAATTTTTTTTAGTGAATTAAATTATTTGATAATTTGTATCTTAATTTTCAAAATTCCACATGTTTGAGAGTTGATCTTAGCCAAAAGGGTGATGGAGAAAGGTACACATGTTTGAGAATTATAGAGATGAAAGCTTAATTAGGGTCCATGCATTTTGATTAGTCAAAATTGTAGAGTGGTGAATTATTATTCAAATCAGGCTACCTGGTTAAATGTTAATGCATTATTTAGGTGTCATGTCTTCTTCCAGTCAGCAATGAAGAAAGAGTTCAAATTAGATTGAGATGGGGTTCTGTACTCAGCCACCCATGACCCAACCAAAACTTACCGTTATCCATTCTCTTTGTTCTCAAATAATCCTTATCAATAAGCTACAACAATGGTAATTACCCATTTTTAACGATTGAAAAAACTTCTTGATTTAGTTTTTCACCGCTTTTTAAGGGCATTAAATTGGGGACGGATCGGAGTTTTCCTTTCAATTAGGTTGAAGGAATTTCTTTCAACATCGTTAATAAAATTGTCATGTGTTGGTTGAACACGTGAGCACATGATTTTTTAATTATAAAAGACACGTAACAATTTTATAGATTAGGTTAAAAGAAAATTCTTCTAATATTTTAACCAGAAATTGCATTTAGATTTGAGGATTTAAAATGAAGGAGCTTGAAAAAGAATGGTTAGTATAAATTATTTGATATGATTTTAACAGCATATGATGGAAGATGAATTTGAGTCGACCAGACCCACACAACTCATTTGATAAACATGCCGTGTTGGATTGGGTCAAAGACAATCTGTTTGACCGATTTCGACATGTTTATGAATATAAATGAAAAAAAAAAAGAACGAATTATAATTTATATGACTTTATGAATTTTATATAAAAACAAATTTACATGAATTTTAGCATTTTGCCTTTTAAATTGTATACAGTTTATGCGGTCACCCATGTATTAAAAGAATTGACCCATTGTTTATTAAACGGGTTAATTCGAGCTGACTTGAATTGATCCAAACCCGGTTATGCAAAATTCTAATATATCTATTAATTTTGTGTTGGATTCATATTAAGTTCGTAAGTCGTATAAAAAATTATCAGGCATACTTTTAATATAATGTCTTCAATTTCTCAAATTGGCTTGTATTAGAGGAAATGGGGATCCTCTATTGTTTTGTTGCAGGAACAGGATTTATACAAAATTATTGGCTTAGCATTTTTTTATTGATTGTGAGAAACATGAAAGGGTGAAGCCTCCACATGAATGAATATACAAATGGGTGGTTTTACTTTGCTCGATCTTATCCAACTTTGCTCCTCCTTGCCAATTTCCATGGCCTCCCATAACCCACACCCTTGTCCTTATCATCTCTCCCTCTCTCCCATGTCCCCCTATTCCTTCAATACCACACCACATAATTACTTCTATCTTTCTAACTTCATGTCCTTCCCAAAGCCTCATGGCCCCAATCTAACCCCCATAAAAAAAAAAAAAAATGATTTATATGGGTTGACCCCCTCAAAAAAAAAAAAAAAAAAAAAACCATTTTATTAAAAAAAAAAAAAAATTATTGTTTTGATTATTTGTCAAAAAAAAGAAAAAAAGAAAGGAACATTCAAGTAAGTTAGAATTTTTTTTCACTTTAATTTGTATTGGGACAAAGATAAGGAGGAAAAAGCAAAAAGCATACGTATATGAGAATGCGATGGGAATGAGATATTGCTCTTTGATGCTTTTAGAATAAAAGCCACCTTCTAGTTGATGATTTCATTTTCAAAAGGATCATTCAAATTTGAAGGAAACCCTAATTCAAACTTGATGGGAAAGGTTCCTAGATTTCGCATGGACAAGATTTTTTTTATATATATATATATAAAATGAATTTGATTTAGCATATAAGACAATTATGCGACGTAGATTGATAATACCTGTTCTTGGATTAAATTAGTTGAACCGAGTTGTGTACTAGACGCCAACTAGATAAGAATCCACTCCAACATATGTGTATTAAACTTTTTTTTTTTTTTTGGGAAAAAAACAGGAAAATGGGTGCGCTACTTCCGGTGGGAACCAATGACCCGAGAGGCCTAAACGGTGGGAAATCGCAGGCTGAGTCGCATCCAATGTGTTTTACTCGAACCCCATGCCCTGATTTTTACCTAACCAAATGAGGATTGCCTTGAGGTTACTGAACTACCACCTTTGATAGTGTCTATTAAACTTTCGTTTATCCTTCGAGACGTGTTTTTCGCATGCATTTTTAATAAAATTATTAGAGCATGTGATATGTTTTTAGAACACGTGATTATCTAGAGACGATAGATATGAATTTAATAGACTCATAATATGGAAGCTAGAAAATTTTGTCGGTCGAAAAAACAGTTGGGTTCGTTTGATATTGCATTTTGGGTTTGACAAAAGGCATTAAATAAACAACCCCGAATACAAAACAATCAAAATTATTTCATCCCAACACTTTATTTAACCCAAAAAGAAAAAAAATAATTTTTATCAAACAAAACCAACATAATTTATTTGTGCAATCTAATAAACAACTCTCAATCAAAGGCATCCACAGGGACCAAAAGCACCATAGAGAGAAGTACAAATTAATATTTGGGTGAAAGTGACAAATACAAGGGACAAAAGGCAACATTCCGACTAGAAGTTGAGTGGGTCCCTTTTGTTAGCCTTCTCAATAGTGGTCCGAGTAAAGGTCCATCCATGGGCACTTTTACCTCATTTGGACTTTGGGAGGGTAGCAGAAAAGTAGGGCACACGGGGCTTCTTTTCTCTTAGTGGAGAAGACAAACGGTGCCAATTACAATTGACGTTTTTTTTTTTTTTTTTTTTTTTTTTTTTTTTTTAACTTTCCTTTAGACTTTAGAGCATCTCGCCAATGCTCTAAAAGTTTCATATTCTAAATATTTAGTTAAGGTGGTTTGAGTTTCCGACGTGACGTAACTCAATCGGTCGGGAATTACGCATTATGAAGTGGAGGTTATGAGTTCAAATTCCCTCTCCCCCTCTTGTGTGGACATGTCAATAAAAAAGAAAAAAGAAAAAAGAAAAAAAAGAAGTTAAGATGGTTTGAGTTTATAATTTGAAAATGTAATTTTTTAAAAACACAATTAAGAATCTAGCAAAATCGTAAGTTAGCATTTAAAATTGTGCGTTTTAAAAAAAAAAAAACACCCAATTACATGCTATTTGAAAAATCAGATTTTTTTTTTTATTTTTTTTTATATTTTTTTACAGTTTCAAATTGCAATTTTTTAAAAACACAATTTCAAATGATTCAATTTCTGTGATTTAATTTAAAATCACTTTTTGTCTACAAAATTACAATGCCAAACGCACTCTTAACATGAAAGAAAAAAATCACTTTTTTTTTTCGCTTCTCTTCAACTTATGTAACACTTTTTTTTTTTTTTAGTGATTCTAAACTTGTAGTTAATTACCATAGCAAAATATTGTTTTATTTTATTCATTCTCACCAATACTTTTTGGTTATTTTGTTGTTTCTCTTCTCAAGACCCTTGTTGGAAAAAAAGATGAATGTTGGCAAGAATATAATAAAAAAAAGAATGAGAAATAATATTTAAAAAATAAATAAAGAAGAGACTAGAGAATATATTGGAGTGTGTACATAAAAAAGCAGAAATTAAAGTAGGGAATTGCACATTTTACTTAAGTCTTTTTGCATTACATTGCTGGAGACGCTGTTAGAAAAGGGTTACCACATTCGGTAGCTTATAGATGGTGCTGTCTATGGTCTTCTTTTTCTTTTTCTTTTCAATCATAGTTATTACTCGGCAAAAAAGGAGCAAAAGAAAAGAAAATGAAATAAAACAAGAGTTGAGGATTCAAGTTGGGAGGGCATCACATAAAAGAAAGCGTACAAATTGGTTCAAAGATGCAAGTTGGTAGGGCATAAAGCAAGAAAGCAAGCCGGATGCAGCATCTTGTGACCCACCAATTCCAGTTAGGTGGCTTGAACATGGATCAAAATGATGAAAAATGAAAAAAGAAATTAGGTACTAAATGAGGCTATGATTAACATGTTGCAAGGTGAAAACTAATCACAACTAATGATTATAATATAACCACCTAGATACTCATACAAGCAACCTCCCTTTTTCTTTTTTTGCTTCAAAGGATAGAATAGATTTTATACTTGAACTAGTAGTAACATTTGTGCTTAGTTTTTTACACGACTCACGAACCCAACACGAAATTAACGGGTCAAGGTTACAAGATCTGACACGTTTAATTAAAATAATCTAGTTAAAGTTGACCTATATAGTAGTACCACCAGGTTGGCATTCTCTAGTTTTTGTCATGTCTTATACCTTCCCCCAGCACATAAGATTGACAAGCAGAATGTTTAGAGAGCAATAAATAATAATATCACCACAGAAAATAGTAACTACATTAAGCATATAAACAATAAACCACATTTACACTCGAACACAAATATAATGCTTCATTTCAACTGAAGTGCATACATCCAACTGCGAAGTTCAACATTAAAATCATTGATTTCAAGTACAAAATATAAATCAATATAAAATGATATATCAGCGCATTTGAGAGGATCATGGAATTAAGTAGCTAACTTTTAACTGCCAAAATCACACTGCTAAGCTAATGATAGAATAGAGAAAACGATGATGGTATTTTCCACTACAGAGCCATTTCAGCACCTACACTACCAAAGAGTACAAAGTTCTACAGAAGATCATTGATAAGCAGCTAAACTTGAAACTATGACATGGTTGTTTTTACGGTATTTTCCAGAACATACAAAATAGGGAAAGCCGAACTATAATAAATTTAGGAGTTGCATGTGAACTCCACCAATTTCTTAAAAGCCTTACTTTGAAACAGAAGCTAAGCAACGCGAGCTTCTTAACACAGTGGAAGCTTGTAAATCCCAGCATCATGGCTTGTGAATCTTGAATCCAAACACCCTTGGAACATAGCTCAGTAATGCCTTTTGAGGCTTGAGGTGCCCGTATGTCATCAAGAAGAGGTGAGGAAATGTGGTTCCGAAATAGGCTCCGTCAATGTCTATAAAGAGTTAAAGAAATTTAGGAAATAATGCATAGCCTAGGGCGTGCAGCGACGGGCCACTAAAAATGAATTTGACGTCCACAATATTGTATTAATGTTGTTTCTTTGATAAGAATAATGACAACAACAACAGAAAAAATTAAACAGGCTCATTCTAGTGTGACTAATAGATAAGATAGAAGTGCAAAGTGCCAATTAAAGAGAGGGGGAAAGGGGAGGAGCCTATCCATGAGAGCGCTGATCGACATCAGCTGGATATACGCAGTAAGCAGTTTCAAATATAGTTTCAACAGTATAAAAGGATACTACCTTGATACTTAGATCGAGGGTAGTAGATATCTTCACATCTGGGGCAGTATATCTTTACTGTGCTTGACCGAGGAATGTCTGATTGACCAACTGGGAGGCAGGGTTGTCCACAGCAATAAACTCTTGGGCATCTCCCAAAGTCATAGTTCTTGTACTTCTCTAACTGAAAAAATTCCAGAAGCATGATTCTAGCCAGTGCCCAAATTTTGCAGACATGAAAGCATGAAAACGTCAAATGGACAACAAAACAAAATCTCACCATAGCAGCCATTCCTTTGCTTGTCAATATATATCTGGCATGAATCAGACCATAAAGCATCTCAGCTGCTGATTCAACTAGTTCATTCTGTTCCTCAGTAAACATATCACCTATAGGTTCCAACCGGAAATTGCCCATTATTCAAAATTGAAATCTGAATGAGTGATTATGACCATGTACATTTCACCATATAGTTTGAACAATCAGGAAATTCAGGTACAGAAAATAATAATAATAATAATTATCTAGGAAGAGCTTTCACAAAACAATACAACTGTATCACAGAAATTGCTTCAGCGTAGTAATAGCATTAAACTAAACAACTTCAACATAATGAAATCATGACAAGTTGACAACTATAATTTATCACAAATGATTAGTAAATTTGGAAAACAGGAATATAAGCTTACCATGAGAGGATTCAACATCCAAAATCAAATCAAGTGCATAATCATAGTAAGGAACTTGACTGCTTAACCCACAAAGGTTAAAATCATCTTGTATATAATCATCATCTACTTCACAAAAGAATTCATTTCCTCGCAGATTGCAAAACCATGAGATCCAAGACGTGTCATCTCCTTCAGAACCGCTAACATCCGACTCTTCACTGTCTGTTTCAGACTCCTCTACAAATAGTTATAAGATGTAAATCAGCAAAAATTTTGATAAGTTAAATAAAAATTTTGACTAGTGCAAAAATTAATGAGAACCTACAAATATGAGTTTGTGATGAAAAAATGTCCAAAACCAAATAATACAAAACACAGTAACTATATAAAACACTGTATGTGAGTTATATACTTGACAAACATGATACTTCCTTCCAGGAAGTACCTAACTTAACGGAAATGCAGTACAATTGCGCAAAAACCAACCAGAGTTCTGATCCACCGTAATTGTTGCATAAATCACACAAATTATTGCAATTGAATGATTTACATATTATACAGGTTATAAGAAATTTGCAAGATGTCTCACTCCAGAAAAACTTAGAACTTGCACTTAAAACAAGGATGGGAAGTAGCAATTACATAATTCTGTGCGTGCAACACTCTTGCAGATCACTGAGGCAGACGCTAAAGATTGGACCCAATAAAGTAACCTCCATATTATATATATAGTAAGTAACCTCCATATATGAAATCAAAAACTATAATTACACTAGGGGGAGAGTTCAAATGTATGGGCATTAGGTATTTCTTGAGGGATATAGAATTTAAATGCAACTTCAACATACAACTCAAGTCATCTAATCCTTAATCCCAACTATATTGGGGACTCCACTGGTCCTTTTCTAACTAATTGGGCTAGACCACATATTTTTCTTTGACATTCTATCCTATCTTTGACTTAGTATTAGTCAGTTTTATTTCTCGATGGGGGGCAAGGGATACAACATAGCAGTAGAGTGTCAACGTGGTGATTATCCTTAAATCCAATGGAAGTTTTTCTATTTTGACTCGCTCTCCTGCCGTGAGAATACAGGAAAAAGACAATACCATTCAAGTAATATTTCCATCAAAAATCAATTTTACTGTTTAGACACTTATGAGCTCCCCCTCTATGCCCTCTTTATTTATCAAATCTTTCTTCACTACTTGTACCCATGTTATCTCTACCTAACTTCACTCCTTCAACATAAACATAATAAATTAAAATGCACAATTCCCTTTGAAACAACTGTATCCAAGTTAAAGCAAATGAAATAAATTTGACCAAGCTGGCCATTCAGTGCCAAAGCAATTTAAATAGGAAACCAACAAAACGAAGAAAAACAACCAATTTGCAAGAACTATGTTCGAAAAGAAAGAGACTGACAAGCTTTTGCCATCTTCAATGACTTCTTTGCTTTTTAAAACATTGGTCTGAAGGCAGCGAGGACATGTCCAGAATACTAAATTTGGTTATATCATTAAATGCTGGATCAGAAGATGCAGTAAATGGATCACAACACACGTAACAAAGCACAAGAAGCTGCATTGGGCTCAAATAGTCCACGGCCTTCTCCTATATCCCTCTTGAGATGGATTCTAAAACCATTTGCCACAAATCAAACCAGGATCTCAGTCATCTTTGGACCTTAGAGTCTTAGAAAGCTTACTAAGATGGACAATGAAACAAAGAGGGATCGGATGGAAGATGAAAACAACAAGCTAGTTAATGAAACAAAATGAATCAGCTATAATACCAAGCTTTGAGAAAGGACTGTAACAGGAAATCAAGAGAAAAGATTCGCATTTTTATCTACTTCCTACCTTAGGAGTAGAAGTCAACATGCATACATCACAGCTTGGAAACTACTAATATTTTTCAAGAATTATATAGTAATATAAGATAGCCATAAAGAATATATACCAGTTTTGAAAAGAATTATTAAAATCAGGGAAATCTATTATAAGTGACAGCATAACGGTTTCAACAGGAGGACACAAATGCACAGCACAGAACAGCATGGACATTTTATAGGCAAACATAAAGGTTATTTATCAATGCTTCCTCTCAAATCTGTGTCCAATTCTTTTTTAAGAATTTTAAAGGCAAGCAGATGTCATCATTTATTTGCCTCATTTTCATGTTAACAATCAAGACATTAACAGAAAAAACGACATAATGTACAACATGACAAGGACACTAGACAGGCAGTCAAATATGTCTATGCGTGTGTATCGAGCTAATTGATGTGATCAGACTTAAGCATGGCAAAAAGCAGGCAGTTATTCCTTTTCATCTAAATGCATTAAGATATTCAGAGATTAAGTTGCTGAAAGTGACAATTGCAGCTCCACAAGATAACAGGTGACTATCAATCATATTTTGGTTAAAAGGACCATCTAGGTCATGCACAATTTCCCCCTCAAGATTCAATACCATATAAATGAAAGGAAAATATGGACAGACAATCTAATGTTCTACCCAATAAACTTCATCCGTCAGCAAATTAAAATAGCGTAAATATCCAAAAAGCCATTAGAAATCATAACGAGAATCCAAATGAATTTATGATAGATACTGTCCAACTACTGAACAAACACACAAACCGAGAGCTACAATTTTTAGCTACAAGGTTCACTAAACTCCTTTTCATCACCGTGAGGATGCTTAGCCTTTTGTAAAAGGATTTGATTTAGGTTCTCAACAATTCTAAGATCTTAAAGTAAACCAAAACAAGATCGAGCTACGACAGGAAATTACATAAAAATAGCACAAACTTCTAAATTTAAAAGCATCCTAAAAAGACATCAATCATGAGAACGAAAAAAAGAAATACATTTTGAACCTTGAATTTTATGAAAGGTGACCAATAAACAGCGCAAAGAAGAAATAAAACGAAACCTACTCATCCTGAAATTTTTTTTTTTTTTTTTAAAAAAAAAAACTTTAAATTCCAAAACGTAAGCTTTTCAATCATAGGACCAAACCCAACATAGCTACCACTAATAACAACATTAACTCAAGCTAATATCACAGAAACTTCAATAATTATAGTGTTCTCGAAAATTAGGACCCAACCCCCGTATCCAAGTCGCAATAGAAAGCTGAAAAAACTCAGTTTCAAAGCAATCCAAAGTTGCTAGAAAAGAACACCTACAAAGAGAACATTTATCAAACACATGGGAGACACTACTTAATTCTAATAAACAATTAAGAGAGAGAGCGAGAGAGATGGAGACCATCGGAGAAGTTGTTCTTGGCGAGAGAGTCTCTGTCTCTCTGATCGGACGGAGGAGGAGGCTTGGCCATCAAAACCGACTTATCCTTGCCGTTGATTACAGCCCTGGAGGTGGACGGCGAGGATCGCTCCAACTGCTTGTCCAGCGCCTCGTTGATCCGCTGCTTCCGATCGACCACTTGTCCCACATCCGGCCTCGACCCACCCACCCCTCTCTCCCTATACATCTTCTCCTCCACCACCAAAAAAACAAAACCCTCTCCTTCTCTCGCACTATATCACTCTCCTCCAAAACGACATGTCGTTTCCGACAACTCAAACCCAAAAACCCTACGGTTCGCAAAATTAGGGTTTCACAGAATTTGGTTGGATTTTCGCTAACAGTGAGAGAGAGAGAGAGAGAGAGAGAGATGGGGATTGGTGTTAACAACTAAAAAGGTATCGGAGTGGGGTGGCCGATAAATCGGCGCGGACGACTCACTCGGGTGTGCTCGTGCTGATTCTTGTTATAGAGCATTCGGACACGTGGCAGCTCACCTATAGCCGCAGAGAGTTTTTCTTTTTTTTTTGGGTGATTTTAGGCTTTTATTACACGAAAAAGTGATAATAATTGGATGATGTCGACGATTGTTAAGTATCTCGTGAAAACGTACGATATATTGTCACCTTAATGCATAATTTTTTTGATATTTTTGTTTACGTGGTAAATTTTATTTTTATTTTTTATTTTTTAAAAAAAAACCCCAAAGGTAGTTAAAAAATTACCTTATCACATGAACATGGTGATTAAAAAATACATCTTAAAGTAACAAAAATCATATTTCCATAATGAGTGGTTTTAAGAAGGGAGGTGTGGACCATAATAGAATATAGAAGTGGGAAAATAAAATTGCATTGACATTCTCTTTGGGGGGTGGGTCCAATTCTCTAATGATATTTTCTTGTACCACCAAACTGTCACGTGCTATGCATGTTCCTACCACCATATAAATGATTTTTTTTTTTAATTTAATTAGTTAAACCGAGATTTATCTGTAGAGCATGTGAATAAAATCACATGCTTTTTTAGAAATGCATATGATATCACATATTTTAAAATTAGATGTTAGTTTAAAAAAATAATTATAAAAAGTTATTACTCTTTTTTTAAGCAATACCCATATTTAAAGAGCATGCGAAAGCATGCATTTTTTATAATATGGCATGTTCTAAAAATATATGTTAGTTTTAATATATTAAATTTAAAGAATTATTATTACTCCTTTTCAATAGTAACTATCTTGGGCATCAATCTTTCGATAATTATCCAATACATGTGAGAGATGAACAATTATCATGGTTGCATTATAGATGCAAAAAAAAAAAAAAAAAAAAAAATGATCATGACATTATTCTTCTCCATTTTCACTTCAAATAGAAAGAATCATATTCCATTTTTTGTTGGCATCCACTGCAGCACTGAGAATTTGGGGTTCTTTTTAGGTCACAAATTCTTATATATATATATATATATATATATATTGTGAGACACATCACATTACAAGACAACCACCCCAAAAAAAGAAAAAGAAAAAGAAAACCCACAGATAATGTGTGTATCCTGCAAAAACACGAGGCCCACGACATGCTGTCTGATCGGGACTTCATCCCATAACAGATAATGACTCGACCCATGGATATGAAGGCAAAAAAGGTTTGAGAAAAATTATAAAAACAAAGTACAATAAGATCTTGAGCAGCTGTAGAGTGAAAATGAGTTTTGAGTCATCTCGCGATCCTCAAAATATTTATTATTTCTTTTCTTTCAAAGACACCACAAAAGACAAGACATAAAACCATCTTCCTAAAACTACGCCTCAAGGTCAAGGATTGTTGCACTTGCACACACCCCTCTCCAACAAGCGAGAAAATTTATTACTCTTTAAGGTTAGCTAATCTGGCACAGTTGAAAATAACATTCCAATAGGGCACGGGCAAGTTCACACTGGAGTAAAAGATAATCCACGAACTCCACCTTCCTCTTAAACATACAGTACCCCAGTTAACCACAATAACAATAAGTTTTCAAAGGTTGTCCATAGTGAGAATCTTCACTAGAGCAACTGGCCAAGCAAAAATCGTCGCTTTCAAGAAGACTTTATTCCGCCAAACACACCTCCAAGGCAATGAAATGCTCTCATGAGGTAAAAAGAAGTTTACCTTTCTTGAGATTTAAGCCCTCTTAGCAGAACACAGCAAGCAACTAAAACAAGCTGCTGGTCCCATATCATTTACACAAAAGGACATTAAATTATATATATGAAAGTATGGGCTAGTAAATACTACAAGCAAACAAAGATTATAATAGACAAGTCAAAAGTGAAAGCAGCTTCCACTCTCCTCAATCTTCAGCAAAATACTTTTCCTCAGCATCATGGTTGGCTTCCCTCTGCCAATGATCATCCAAGGTCTGGTCATTGTCAATTTTAGAATAATCTAAATGCTCACAATCTTCCCCCAAAAGAAATTTCTGCTGCATGATGTAGGTGAATTGGTCCATCTGATCTTGCATCTCTGCCGCAGACAAAGTTGCATCCTCACTGCCTCTTGCTATAGTGGAGTGGGCACCATTGGTTGCATCATGATGATCCACGGCCATCTGTAAATGACAAAGGAAAAATCTCAAAATGTCAGAAACAAGCGGCTGTGGAAACTTACTACAAACATCAAATTATTATTTGATTGATAGGTTACACACACCCAGTGGATCTTGAACCCACGACCTCATCTACTATCCCTTTTTTTAAGGGGAGGAAGTGCCATTTGAGCTAGAGCTCATTGGCACTTCCTGCTGATTAGTGTTACAGAAATGTTGAATTATAAAAGAATACAAATGCAAAAACAATTAAGAATGAGTTTAGCTGAAATGGATATTAAGATTTTAAATGAAAGCATCCATTCAAAGAAATCAGTGACTCCTATCAGGAGAAAAAGATGAGGGAAAGGCGTGTAAGATGGTTTGGCCATTTGTAATGGAGAGCTACAGCACCAGTAATAAGAGTGTTTTAATTCTAGTTGATAGAATGAAAAGAAAAACAGGGAAGCCTAAAGTAACATTGGTACAAGTAGTGAAAAAAAAAACATAAAAAATAGACATAACAGAGAATATGATTTTAAATAGAATAGAATAGCGGAAAAGAACACACATGACTGGCCTCGATTATTTTATGGAAAACTAAAGCATCTCAATTTAAATGGATAAAGGTTTAGCTAAGTTGAGTTGAGTTGAAAGATTCCATAACACAACATATTCCATTCATTGATACCAGATCAAAATTTGGGAAGTTCAATGAGGTAGTGCAAAGACAACTGATATCAAGATTAAAAATCATCCATATTCGTATGACCAGTATCATAATCATGCCGCAACTAATCTGAACCCAAGTATGTTAGAATAAGGCTGGACTACTTAAGTAAAATAGTATGAAATCCAACAATCAAACTTTCACAATAAATTTAGATAAACGAAATAAAAAACCATTTACTAACATGTTTAAATAAACCCAGAAATTACCTCTGCAGAATGTGTAGCCCCATTAGCCTTCTTAGCTTCTTCTTCTTCCTCTGCAGAATGTGTAGCCCCATTAGCCTTCTTAGCTTCTTCTTCATCCTCCTCCTCCTCCTCTTCTTCTTCTTCCTCCTCCTCCTCCTCCTCTTCCTCTTCTTGCTCTTCTTCTTCTTCTCCTTGATTTCTATCATTACCAATCCAGTCCCTCTCATCCACACCTAACCTCTGTTGCTCCCTTCTAATCTTTGCAACCAAAAATGCTTCCTCTGATCTCCGCATCAATGTCTCTGACCACCGCTCCCCTGGTCTTGCCATGCTTCTACCAATTGGATCCTGATATTTACCTACATACTCGTGATGTAAATAGGGATCCCTTTCCCTCATTGCGTCCTCTGAGAAATACTGCCCATCACGTATCAGTTTATTCAAGTAGGCACGTCTCCGGTTCTTCACGGTCACTGACCTGGACTTCAACTCATCCAATGTTGGACTCATTATGCTTCTGAGGTGCTTCAAGTGCCAATTTATCTCATAATCGTCTTTAAGCGCGTCGAATTCCCCAAGCTCATCGGACGTTAGTTGCGACCCATATCTTTCTGAATCAATAAGTCAAGGAAATTATTTATTTAATTGATAAGTCACCAGAAACTTTTTTAGAAAGAGGAGAAGCCTCATGTACATAGGCAGTGAACGAAGATTCTTCCTAAGAATCAAAGTCTCAAGTTCAATCAAACAAGAAAGTTGACAAAAGAAGATATAGGAACAACAGCCACTCAAATTGAGGCTAATACAGTTCTTGGCTTCCTTAAGTGAGATTTATGATAGTATGAACTTAAACTATGTAAAAGTTAAAACTTCCCAATGAATTTTCCGTTCTTTTCCAACTTCACAGCATCCAAGCATGTATAATTTAAAATCTTTGTTCTTCTTTCTTTTCTTTTTTTTCTTTCATTATTTTTTTTTTCCTTACAGTGAATTGAGGCCTCAAAGAACAAGAATCTTACTCTATTAACCTACAACCACTCATTAGCTTAGTCAATCCATTTTTTTTTTCTTTTAATGCTTTCAAGAAAACCACGCCAACGCAAAAACAGAATTGAAGTTCCTATCCATTTATAATATATCTCCCTTTTCTTAGCAACCAAACAGAATATAACGATCTTAACAACATAGCAGAGCTTATGCTGCGTTTGGCTGCTGAGAAAAATGAAGTAAACGAAATTAACCGAGAATGACAAATATTTTAGACCTAAGAAAACCCAAACAAAAACACACAAATTTTTTCGCTAACTGATGAACATAGTTTCAGCATAAAATAAGTAATAATCTCAAATAAATAAATTGTTTTCTCAGCAAGCAAACAGATAATTAGGGTTTAAGAAAGACAACAATTTTCAAAATTTATTAACTCAATCACCTAAAACAAAATTCCATGTTTCGCATACTTAATTCGCATAATTTTCCACCGATTTCTCCGCAAACAAACAGAAAAATATATAAATATACGTACCTAAGAAGAGCGCGATGTCTCGGGAGAGGAGGTCAAGGAGGATGGCCTTGCGCTGAGAGGAGTCTTTGGTGTCGGATTGAAGCGCCTTAGGGAAGTACAGGTTCTCCTCCCTTGATAGCCTCTCTGCTATGCTCTCCATGCCTTCTCTCTTCACCATTTGTGCTCTCTCTCCCTCTCTCTGGTAAAACTTAAAAGTCTCAATGTGCGAGTCGGTGCGTTTTGGGGCCGTGCGGTATACACGTGAGACACACGTGATATGTTGAAGGGTTTTTTTTTTTATTTATTTATTATTATTTTTAAGCATGAGTCCGGCTCAGTCAGATAATCTGTTTAAACTTTGTTAATTTATTTTTCGAATGAAATCGAGTTTATTTACAAGCTACTCAATTAATTTATTCATTGCATATATTGTTTAATTTTTTCTTTTTGTAAATTCATGATAATTATTAGTTAATTAATAATTGTTAATATTCTACTATTTGAGTCAATTAAATAAATTAACTTGAATCTTCAACTATCTAACCTTGAGTCTATATTTTGTCTTAGAATATGTTCATACATTTATTAAACATACATATATATATATATATATATATATATATATATACACACATAAACATATATCTCTATAAAGGCTCACCATTACAAAATTCAAGTTATATTTATTACATTACGAATAATTTTGTTTTTGTTTTGTATATATCCTTTTAAATATTTAAGATGTTCTCATTACAAATTCAAAAATAATACTAAAAAATAAAGTTATATGAGTTTACACGAGTTTATACGAGTTGAGCCGAATTTATGAGAGTTTGGTTCGCTAAATAAACGAGCCTAAAATTTTTTTGAAGCTTGGTTCGCGAGTAGCTTTGTTCATTTATACCCTATTCAAGACAATTATTTGAATTGGAAAAAAAAAGTTATTCTTTAGATAATTTATCATAAATAAGTTATTAAATTTTTATTATTGTTTTTAAAATTAAATAGTTAAGATTTTATTACATTAGTATTTATAAAATTAAAAAAAATATATAATAACTATTAAAATAATAAATATTAAGTTGGCAAAAGTTAGACATATCAGGTAAACAATGGTTAGAAGTTAGTACTACCCGGGAGATACATTGCAGAGAAAAAAAGAAAAAAGAAAAAAGAAAGTAAGAAATGAACGAATTTTCCTTTTTGTGGGGATAAATAGTTATGCTTTTATTTATTTTTGACAGAAATAGCTAATCTTCATGTAAAATAGGTAAAATAGTTATTTCTAAAAATAATAAAGTAACCAAACCAATGGAATAATTATTCCATTCTAGCCTCTAATTCAACTTCTTATTTGTAAAAAAAAAAATAAGAAAAATAAAGAGATGACCACGTGACCATCCTTTCAACGAAGAAAAGAAAGTTGTCACTCGACCACCTCTATTTTTTGTCTTAGAAGTCGGGCAGCCACATCTGACTGGCCATCTTCTCCCTTGAGAGGAATTATGATCATTTATAATTATTTGTCCAAATTTGAGAACATTCGGACAGATGATTGTAAGAAACCATTTATGAGATCCACATAGATAGTATTTCACAATTACCTGTTCAAATTGTTTCAGATTCGGACAAATAATTGGTCAAATTGAAAACTCTGGTCTAAAACATAGAAACCAAAAAAGCACAAGAGAATTCTCAAAAATATTTTCCCTTTTAATTATCCATGCAAATTTTCACTTGTAAATTTGTAATCCTCGGAGACAAAACACTTCTCATTTTTAACATTTTAGAAGACCTTAAAACAGGTCTGATTTTCGACTGCCATTTTGGCAAACTATAAGAACATGTTTTTTGTTCTCAAAATTACATTTTTTTTATTTTTTATTTTGAAAAAAAGAGACATATAATTAAAGCTAATAACTTATCCTCAACTGATTTCTGTCTGTATGAGTGCTATACAGAACTGTGGGAAGTCCACAAAATGTTTACAATTGCCCGACATGGTTAGTAATTTCTTCTGGACAAGAATGAGCTTGTAGAAGCTCTAATCGATTGAAAGGTTGAGCAAACTGCAGAATGTAGTCTTCATCTGAACCCACAAAATCAAAGATCAAAAAGCATTACTTGTCTGGAAAAAAAAAAAATGGAATAGAGATCATCAGCAATTTTGCTGCCTAAATTGCTCTACAGGACCCACCTTCCCAAACAAAATTCGGGTAAGTAAACCCCATAAATACTCAAAATTGCTGTTCGGATCACTAACAATCCGAACATCAAATTGCTGAGAATCTGATCGTTTTCACAGCAACCAAATGATTCATAGCATATAAGGCCCAAAACAGGAAGAAAAAAAAGGTTAGCAACTCACTCTCTTTGACTGTTCCATAAAGCCAACATAATACCTCGTCAGCAAATGCCAGGCAGACTCCTCCCTGCCAAACGATTGTGTTGAAACCAGGAGAAAAGGTAAGTGACACATTTGTTGAATAAGACATGTAATAATTTGCTGATCCTAAAATCAACCATTGTTAATTGTCATGTTCACATATTTCACATTGTCGTGGTTATGAGCGTTGAATATAATTATTTCATATTCAAATAATTCCCAGCTACAAAAAGGAAAAAGAAGTCATCATTATAATGAAGCAAAGATGCAAGTTTGATGTGCATGCATCTTGCAGCAAATAAGGTTTACCTGCCAGTAGTTCTTCATTTTCACTCGTTCTGTTATGTCTTTGGTTCTTAGCCTCTCTGTTCGAACAAGTCGGCCAGCATCGTCCCTGCAATAAAGCCGAAATACTTAACAGCTTTGAATTCAAAGGGTGAGAGAAAGAAACAGTCATAACAAAAGCTGTTGGGGTAATATCAAGATTTCAGCAAATTGCCATGCCTTTACTGGTTCCACCATACTTGCCATTAATCTTGTGATTTACGCGCCAAATAAAGGGAACCAGTAAGAAAGCAGAAGATAATATGTAGTAATGAAAATTACCTAAACCCAATAATAACATAAGGAACACCTGCCAGGAAAGATTGAATCTGTAACAATTAAAACCAACCATGGTTAATCTTTTACACCAAATACAGAAAAATTCCAATGACAATGCACAAAAATAAAATTCTATCAAACAATAAACATCTCAAAAAGTCAACTTATAGGATAAGAAAGGTAAATCAAGGAGCAACAAAAATTTAAAGATAGGGCACAAGATAAACATTATCTCATACTTTTGCAGATATATGAACAGCTCAAAATGTCAACTTATAGGATAAGAAAGGTAAATCAAGGAGCAACAAAAATTTAAAGATAGGGCACAAGATAAACATTATCTCATACTTTTGCAGATATATGAACATAAAGGCCACACTTGGCAAATCTTTAGCGCACATACAGTTATAGTGGCAAGTAAAAGATAATAACCTTCCTAGGCACACCATTTGCAAATTTGGCTTTTGTACACATGAATAGCAAATGCAGTTTGTTTATTCTCATCATAGCCACACGGTAGCACTTAGAAGACTGTCCAAAATTTTCAAAGTACAGAAAAAAGATGTATAAACAAAAATATCAATAAAACATCTAGGCAGGGGTGAAGATTATCAGTGACGCAGAAACATTTTTTGTCACAGTAATCTCTTCAGTAAAATCTCAAACAGAAAACATTCATCACAAAAATTAATAAAGAATATCCCCTTTGAAATGTTATCAGGAACAAAATACCAGATTAAGGTGATATCTACAATAAAACGAAGTAGTTCTACTTCCGTATAATTCTAAAGGTTGTCACAAAACCTTTCCTAAATGGGTTTTGCAAATTAAAGTCGAATTATCACAATCAAGTAAGCTTCTTCCCAAATGACAGCATTGCAGATTGCTTTTAGTTTTTGAATGACCCATGCTTAATTTCATTCAATGGAAATTAACCGCCAAAATATATTTGAAAATATACGCTTATGTGTAGTAAAAAAACAAGAATAACAACTCAAAATTTTTGCATAATTAATATCCAACATAACATGCAGTCAGAGATCAATGACTTCCAGCTCAATATTTCTACATGCATGGAAGGCAATACTAATCAAATGAAAAAGGAAATTTATGCAAATTCATATTCATCTGAAGCAAATGTACCCAGAACTTGAGCAGTTTCTCTCTCTCAAATCTCTCCTCAGTATGATAATCCAACTGCAGAAAAAGAGAAATTTTACTACTTATCTGCAAAGACAATAATATCAACATTTTGAAAAGAAAGAGATGCATGCCAAATCGTATAAATTGAATATGTATGTCACCTCACGACTAGTTTTTAACTCTACATAGAACCTCCTTCCTTCATCAGTTGAATCACAGCAATCCATTTCAGCACCCATCAATATACGATGAGCCCCTAATTTCGTTTTAATGACAGAACAATATTCTGCATTGGCATCAACATGATGAATCCCTTCTCCATCAGCTCTTGTTGGATCTTCAGTGGCAAGGCTCTCAAAACAATATCCCCAATAGCACCTAAATCAACAAAAAACAATTGAAAAATAGAAGCAGAAAGGGACATGATGACACAGCACTCTTGAACATATCTAGAGATTTTGGACCAACTAGATTGAGTACGCCAATTTTTTTGGTAGTAATATAAGGTCATCTAACCATACTGAGTTATCAAAGATATATTCCCCTCTCTTCCCCCATTTTCTGGTTTCATGTATATATGTTATTTTGTTTTTGATAAGTAATACAATTCATTGAGTGCAAAATGGCGCAATCCTAGTAAACAGTTTATGCACCACACATTGTTTTCCTCCCAATATTAAGTTAGCCATTCTCCACCCGAAACACCACTACTTCTCCCATTTTATCTCGAACTGTAACCTATATTTACAAAATGAATCAAAGATGAAGTCTGCTTGCTACAACAATTTTCTATAATATTTAAGGGCCTTGGTCTTTGTGGTAGTCCCATGAGGTCTAAAGTTTAAATCTTCTTAAGTGCAAACAATTCTTTGGGGCCAGTCCACCGGCGAAGCCGGAGTATTACCCGATCCGTATGGAGTGAGTGCTTTACACGGGTCCAAGATTTACTTGACAAGGGTGAGTACATGAAGTGGCCCTACTTTGGAGAGGTTCCTCGTCATTAAAATAATAAATAAATAAAAAGGTTACTAACATCCACTGTAGCAATACCTTCGACGATCCAACTCACTTTGTGGCCTTTCTGGCAGCTTATGCACATCAAGATAGATGACCCCATTTCTCTTGTGCACACCCATTTCCCAAGGCTCATGTCGAACATAAGCAGTAGCTAATATCTGGAACAAAATGAGAAAAGCAGTAGAAGTACTTTAAGATGCGGCAACCCAACCTAACCATGTTATTTTTTTAATAAGTAAAAGGAAACAAAACCAATCCAAAACATAAAAACGATTAGTAGAAAAAAATCTTAATGACAGATCCTAATGGTATTCTTATGTGATTACATCAAAGCATATCCATAACACTCCTTCCCTCCCTCCCTCCCACCCATTTAATAAGTAAAAGGAAACAAAACCAATCCAAAACATAAAAATGATTAGTAGACAAAAATCCTAATGACAGATCCTAATGGCATTCTTATGTAATTGCATCAAAGCATATCCATAACCCTACCTCCCTCAAATCTGTCTTCCATATCCACGACCCCAATGAAAAAGCTAATGAAAGGGATTAGCAATTACCTTATTGAGGTTGTTACGGAAAGTCTGCAAAAGCAACCCAGAGAAAAAAGGGAAATATAAAAAGAATAACCTTTACTAAAAAAACCTTAATAAAAACATTATATACTTCTGAAAGCTAGACTTCCAATACATACCACAAAATGCATGTTTTGAAGTGGAATATTTTTGTCTCTTATGCAAGCAAGAAGATCCCCAAAACCCTGAGAGCCCAAATCTGGTTTAGAGAAGAAGAAAAAAAACCAGAGTTGCCTGCGTAAATCAGCCTGACACAAATAATCCCAAAAATACATGCATATATAAGGATAAAATTCAATACTCTGTAGTCTATATTGTTCCAAAAGAAATCTCATCATGCTGATGCAAAGTTACAATATTTTAGAAACAAGCATACCTTTTTTCTCAGTAAAGGTATCAAAACCTTGATTCAGATCAGCTCCAACGTCTTCACTTATAAGACGCTTAAAAAGCCTCTAATAACACAGAAAAAAAGTTACGTGAATGATATAACCATAAACATGAATTTTACACATCAACGAAAAGAATATTATTAAAAACAAAACTATACGCAGGTCCAGTTCCAGAAAGCTTACCAAGCTGCGATCATCAAAGTAGACATCTCCACCTTCTACACGACTATAACTAGCAAGTTCGCTTGGCTATTGGATTAAATTAGCAAATTCAGTAAAGGATAAGAATCAAAACAGATATTACAAGGAATTTCCTTATTTTGTGTTCCTCTCAATTCAAACAGTCATAATGAATGCTATAGAAAAGAAGATAAATATGCCAATTAATTAACATCTGGGGTGATCTAGGTCAAACCTTTAAAGGGAGATATGAAAATTCTTATTGGGTGGACATCACCTTTTACATCATTGGTAAATCAAAGCTTAAAAATACTTCTAGAAATTACAAAAAGAAAGAAAAAGAAAATAACATAAACGAATAAAAGAAGAGTTGCCATATTAAGATTTAACGATTCTTTTTCATTCAGTATACAGTAATATAATCTTTCATTGAATTGAAGAAGAATGATGTCTTACCTCCTGAAGAGCAATACGTTTTCGTGATAATGTTTCTTCACTCTTTGAAAGCTTTAGTTCAGAAACAAAGCGTTCATCACGACGACCATTCATAAACTTTGGGCCATAACCATAGTTTTGTCTCGGAGGATAAGATCCAGGTCGGGGAAGGAGGCCTGCTCCTCCTCTACCATTCATAGGACGGCCACGCCCAAAATTTCCTCTACCGTGGTTGTTGGGATTGCGAATAGGAGGCAATACTACCACAAGGTATTTCAATGAGTTTGCATGAAAGAAATAAATCATAAATATTTAGAGTGAGAAAGCAAAGCAACAACTTGCCAAACAAATGCATTAAGACGAAAAAGGGAAAGAAAAAAAAACTAAGTCATCCTTTAGGGGACAAACACGAAATTAGCAATATCACATGCCTTCAATAAGATCAAATAAATTGTCAACATGTAGCCACATAGCACAAATTCACATTGCCGTATTCCTCCCAAGCTATAAACTTTTGTTTATTATGTCACTCTTTCACGCAGCTCATGTGTTTTGCACAAAGCATATAAAGAAACACCATTGTTCTTCAAACTTATCTGAAACTGGCTTCTATTTTTCTGTAGCAAACCACCATTTTATGAATAAGTCATCTTCACAATATTCACAAGGGTGTTTAACCTGTAATGGACGAATAATTTAAAACACCTTACTTCATCAATGTACTGACGCATCATTCATTCATATACAAGTATTTGCATAAATACATTATATAACATAGACTATATTCGAAACTGGGAAAAATAAAAGAAGGAAGTGTTTTTAGTCACTACCCAATCCAAAAACTTCCGTAGGAATGGGAGGCAAAATTTTGAAAAAGCCCAATTGATTCTTCAAAAATTGTAAGAAAATCCCTATGACCTGATCCCCCTCTAAAAATCTAAACAAAAAACTCCTTTAGTTTCTTGAAAAATTACAGGGAAAAAAAAAAGTTGACCTTCCATGGACACAAAACATTTGAAAAACCCTATGCCCTTCTCTACAGATATGAAAATACCTTATTGGATTCTCCCTTAAATTAAATTGCGATGCAAGCGCACACTCTAGGAGCCTAATTTTACCCATAAATTTTGTATTTTTTTTAGGTTTGCCCCCCTAATTTTTTTTTTTTTCAATTTTCTACCCCCAAATCCTAAATCCTAGCTCTGCCCCTGCTTCCTATGTACTTAGGGGCACCTTACCCTTTGTTTTAATAAAATTTATTACTTATAAAAAAAAGAAATAAAAAGAAAAAAAGATAACCTCATAGCTCCCATAAAAATCTTTACGAAACCCCTTTAATCTCTTCAAAATTTTGAAAAAATAAACCCTTTGCCTTCTTTTAAACTCAAAGAAAAAGAAAACATATTTGGATTCTTTTTTCTAAATTGATAAAATCTAAAAATACTCTCTCCTCAAAAATGAAAAGAAAACATTTAAACTTTAATAAAACCAAAAAACCTACTTATCAAAAAAAAAAAAAAAACCAAAAAACCTAATTCCTACAAAATTTCTATAAAAATTCAAGCAGGACTTGTGACTCTCCCCCGTCCTACCTCAACTCCCGTCCTCCCCCTCTGCTTTCTCTCTCTTCTCTACAACTTCCAAGTTGTCTCTCAAATATCCTTCCTCCTCCGCCTTGCTGGCCCCCAAAATAGAAATTCTTGACTCCGCCAGGTCTCCAAGTGCTCATTTCTTCACAAATTATTCGAATACTATTTTAGATTACATTCTGATCCTGAAATTCTACTTCTGTAAAAGTTTTGCCGAAAGGCCTTCACATTCAATTTATAACATTGAATGGAAACATATTGGGTAGTTTTTTTTTCCATCTGCTCTTATCTGTAATAGGTAATTGGCCTTTCCTTTGGAAGACAGAACTGCAGTGAAAAATGTTTCTGGAGCTATTGGTCTTTGATATCACGCAGTCATGGGGTCATATTTATTGGTTTATAACAAACCGACAGTTTGTCAAGTGCTGTCCAGTGAAGATAGTTCATTTTAACTACCTCCAGCAAAGCTCTCCACCCGTACCTAAAACCGGCATCTCTTTCGGTAAACGTATATTTACCAAGAACCCGAATAGCAGAACGCAATTGAAATCAATGCATTCCACAAGCTACTCAAACTAGCGCAACAAATCTTGGAGAAGCACATAAATAAGCAAACCCCACACCCCCCCCCCCCAAAAAAAAAATGGCCAAATGGTGTGTTTTAAGACCCATTCAAGAAACCCATCAAAGAAAGATAATCGAAAAAGGTTTACCAGGAATTGGGTAGGGACTACTAGCAGGGGTTTTGCAGTAATCTTCGTTATCAGACCCAAACAGATCTTTATCTTCTTCGTCCCCATGATGCCCTCCATTGTTGTTCTCCGCGTCTCCGCCATTCCCTTCCACTTCTTCTTCTTCTCCTCCACTGCTTGCGCTCCCACTGGCGCTGCTGGACGAAGAGGCGGACGATGACGATGATGCTGATGAAGAGGCGGCGGATGAAGACGACGACGACGGTGACGATGAGTGGGCCCCATCTTGTTCTACCTCGTGGCTTCGATTGTCGTCGTTGTGGTCCTCTCCGAATACATCAACGTCTTGCTCCGGAAAATCCATTCGCGGAATTTCGTTTGATCGATCCCGTGCGTGTGTGTTTCTGCTTGGAGCCGCTTTGGAATTTATTTGCGTTTGAGAGGCTGAGTTGGTGCGCAATGTCTCGGGGATGCGACTCGGTTTAACTCGGCCCAATAGCAAAAGATTTGGCCGAGTTAGATCCCTACTGTATTATTTTCTGGACCAAAACTCCTCCATCCAAGTAATATTTATTTCTTCATCTACTAAACAATAAAATTAAAACATGAGTCAGGGGTGCTGTACTATTAACGTGACTTTTCATTTTTTTTCCTTTTATTTTTATTATAATAAGGGACTTAAAAGAAATTTTTTTTTTTTTTTTTTTTTTTTTTTTTAACAATAGATAAACTATTATATAAATTCTCAGAAAATACTAAGCTCAAAAAGTAAGAATACTGAATTTCCTACAAACAATACCGTAGATTACAACTGAAATTTCTTCTGGCCAAGTAGTATCTATCTACGACATGAGTGGTAGCCTTACGGCTTAAACCATGTGCTTTCTAAATTAGCCTCTCTTTTGACATGTACAATATTAATTGACCTCAAGGAGCCTATTGCCTAAACATTCAACCGGCCTTAAAATACGACTTACTATGTGACACTTATTTTTATAAAATACAATATATATATATATATATATAAAAGAAAATTGCAATAAACACATGTCCAGATTTATCAATAGTAAACCAACGGTGGAATGATAGATTGTTTGTAACACTAGAAACAATAAATTCATTTTTCCACGTCAATTAGGGGTTCTTAATTCTAAAATACTAACTTAATATAACTAATTTGTTTTTTTTTTTTTTTTTATATTCTATCCGACAGATTCTTTATTTTAGTATTTACTTGCACTAAATATTATTTCTCATTTTTTTTATTATATTTTTGCCAACACTCAATGAAAGATAAAATATTAAATTTCACACATTTTTTGAGCTACATAGTACGAATGTTGCACCAGTTTAATATTATGGCAAAAGTACACAATTTTCTCTTTCAACGGGGGTTGGCAAAAATATAATAAAAAAAATAATGATTTATGAAAGCAAAGCAACCATTACAAGTTATTAAATATCGCTGCTGTAAATATTTTCCATATACGTGGACCAAACTGACATTAATGGAACTAGTAGTTGTGGCTTTGCTTCCATCCCCCAAACTCTTCTCCATCATACTTCTCTTCTACCTGCAAAATCCGACAAACGAGAAGGTTGCCATGTTATAAACAAAGCAACCAGCTGCTGTATATATATATATGTCACAGCTCAGAAGATTTAGAAGTACCTTTTGGTGAAAGTGACACCAACTTGAATCTCTCCGCAATAAGTTTGGTCACTCTTCACCACGCTATACTTGCGAGGATGTAGTTCAGAAGTTCCATTCTCCACTCCCTCTGCCAATAAATCCTCCACGTAGATGCTTCACATGGAAAATTCATGTACACGAAAATCAGAGAACAATCTACTACTGTTTTGGCTGCGAGTCACAAGTATTAGTGTGCGGCTGGGTGGGTGAAATTCAGGCAGCTTAAAAAAGGGAGTTTAAGGTGCAGGATCCACCTGTTAGGAGCAGGCAGAACCTGCAACCTCCTATTTAAAATTCGAACAACCAAATTTCAAAAAATTCCCCGTTCATATAAGTTATGCCCATCCACGCACTTTTTCTTAAGGACACTAATACATGATATTATTTCTTAAATTCAAGCAATAATATTATTGCTATATCAAAATATTGCCTTTCAATGAACTCCATAAATTCAGGGGTATGCTCGTAAGAAATTTGTACATATGAAGTTTCATCAATTTGTTCATATTCAATGTCATTAGCATTGCCAATATTTCGTTCATCTTCAATAATAATGTTATGTATTATTATATATACTTTTATAATGAAAAATGGGTAGGAGAGAAAGTGGAATACAAAGTATCCTATAGTTCATTTATTCTTCTAACTCATTCATATATATATATATATATTAATAGACTTAACAGAGTATCCTACAATTAACTCCTCTATCCTTCTAACAAATGATTTTTTTTTTTTTTTTAAATGACGAAAACCCTAAAAGCAATGTCACTTTGTATATTGATCCCTGCCAGACAAACTCCGGATCTGTGCAAGCAAAGCACTCCCTCCACATGAATTCAGTAAGACTCCGGCTTTGCCAGCAGGTGTGGCTCCAATAATTGTTTGTACCAAAAAAAATTCGAACCTTATACCTGATGAAGATGCCACCAAGTAGCACTGTGCAGATCGGTCGCCTACCATCAGTCGGCCGTCACCGCGCCACCACCGACAACAGGTGGCTGGTAGGCAATACAGATTTCGCCTACCAACGTCGATACGGTGGTAGGCGAAATAAGTTCTGTCAAGTTAGTTTTCACACAGACAGTTTTGTTTCCTTATATATATTAACAAAAAACTACACCGTTTTGTGTTTACAAAAAATAAAAAACAGACGCGGAGACACTTTCTTCGTTCTTTCGTCCTATATATTCATCACTATGAAAGAACTCAAAAACCGAACTTAACCTGAAAGGCTGATTCTCACTTTCTCTCTTGTTGTTGCCATCGTCAAACTCTGAATTTTGATGTTATATTTTAATCATTAAAATGTGAACAGATACGTAACAACTTAAGCACTTTTTAAAACTAAAATCCGCACATCCATCATCCACTATATCAATATAAGAAAAATATTTATTAATTATCATTAAAATTAGGGTCGACTCGATAGATTTTGGTGGGGCTTTTTTTTATATGTAAATATTTAATTAAATATTTTAATTTTAAATCATTCCTCCTCTAGCTTTTTTTTTTTCAAACGACATACAAAATTCATCTCTAATACGAGACATTTAATTGCAACAGATGACATATTTTGTGTTGAGCTACATATAATTATTTTTATGTGTAATTTAATTTGCACAAAACAAAAATTGCTTTATTCTAAAATTTATTTTAATGAACGAACTTAGAAGACATGATAGTTTTAAGTTCAGGTAAAATTATAAGTTTAATTATTGCTTTAGGGGTGCTGGTGCCATTAATGTTTTAAATATCTGTAACATTTATCATACACAATTAATCTCTCTTTTATTTTATTTTATTTATTTATTTTAAGCGTAGACAATTAATCTAGGCAATGATAAAATGGGTACTAATGAACATCAAAAGTGGTGCCTTCTACATACTTTTTCTCCCAAGATTCTTCTTTACTTCTTTATGTGCTCTCTCTCTGTTTTATTTTATTTTAATTTAATTTAATTTAAGTGCAGACAATTAATCTAGTAAATGATAAAAATGGGTACCCTAACTTAAACATGCCGTTAAAGAGTCAAAATTGCCCTTTGTTGCATGGTCACTGGCCTCTAGAAGGTGCCTTCTTTGTTTGAAAAAGCCCCTTTTAATTTGGGGGGTGGGAGAGGGGAAGGAATGTTGGGATTTCGTAGGTGTTATGCTTCTTGACTTTTATATAAATTTAAACAGTATAAGAGAGAAGCTTTATGGCCCAATCTACCTCGGTAGCTCATAACAAGAAATCCCATTCTAAGAATGTTGTGCTTAGTTTATATAAATATGTGCATAAATTTATATATATATATATATATATATAGAGAGAGAGGCGTAAGTATCTATCATACATGATATTAATATAGGGGAAAATATATTTACATCTTCTAACTATTAAGTAATTTGTTATGTTCCTTGAACTTTTAATTTGTACTTACATATATATATATATATATATATATATATATATATGTCACAGATGACATTTAATTGCAACAGATGACATATTTTGTGTTGAGCTACATATAATTATTTTTATGTGTAATTTAATTTGCACAAAACAAAAATTAATTTATTCTAAAATTTATTTTAATGAACGAACTTAGACGACATGATAGTTTTAAGTTCAGGTAAAATTATAAGTTTAATTATTGCTTTAGGGGTGCTGGTGCCATTAACGCGACTTTTCATTTTTCTCTTTATTTTCCTCTAAAGTCTCAACATCTTGGGATTCCATTATTTGTAATTATTTTTATCATAATTGGGGCCTTAAAAGATTTTTTTTTAAAAATTTTATTTTTATAAAATAAAACTTAATTATACTTTTTTTTCCCTAAACAATAGATTAACTGTTATGTAAATTCTCAGAAAAAACTAAGCTCAGAAAGTAGGAATACTGAATTCCCTACAAACAATACCGTAGATTACATCTAGAATTTCTTCCAGCCATGTAGTATCTAGCTACGACATGAGTGGTAGCCTCACGACCTAAACCATGTGCTGCTAAATTAGCCCCTCTTTTGACATGTACAAAATTAAATGACCTCAGGGAGCCTAATTCGCCTAAACATTCAACCGGCCTTAAAATATGGCTTATTGTGTGATACTTATTTTTATAAAATACAAAATATATATATGTGCAAGAGAATTTATGGGACCACATGTGGGATCCATAAATTCACAAATTCAATAGTAAGTTTGCAAAAAATATCTGCAAGAGAATTACACCAAACACATGTCCAAATTTATTAATAGTAAACCAACGGCTGAATAATAGATTGTTTGTAACACTAGAAACAATAAACCATTTTTCCACGTCAATTAGGGGTTCTTAATTCTAAAATATTAACTTAATATAACATATATGTTATGGATTCATTCAAATAATCTAGCATAATAGCATTTCTTGTTTCAAACAAATTTAGAAATATATTAATTATTAATGCTTCGTTCATTAGCAAACTTCCAGGATTTGAGTTTAATTAGGTTCTTGGAAAAATGGAGTACTCCTTCTCGGCGGCGGCACTGCCCTTGGCCTTGTTGTCATTGTCGAGGCGGAGGTTGGTGATGACCATCATGAAGGGGTTGATGCCGATGTCCACGGTGGACCTTTTGACCTTCTCGCGGGTGATGATCAACTCGATGTAAATGACCCACTTGTGAAATGCCATTTATCTATCTGAGTAAATTAGCAAATTAGTAAAATTTGCCTATTTCGCTGAATATGAAAAATGGCTCGTAATAGTCAAATTTGACTATTATAAGTCATTTGACTATTATTGAGAAAATACAACTTTCTACTTTAGCTACCGTATTTTCTATATTATCTCCAACAGATTCTTTATTATACTATTTACTTGCATTAAATATTATTTCTTTTTTTTTTTTATTATATTTTTGTCAACACTCAATGAAAGATAAAGTATTGAATTTCCACACACATTCTTTAAGTTACATCTCACAAATGTTGCACTAGTTCAATATTCTAAGTAAAAGAACACAATTTTCTCTTTCAATGAGTGTTGGCAAAAATATAATAAAAAAATAATGATTTATGAAAGCAAAGCAACCAAAAACAAAGCAATTAATCTTTTAAAAAGCAACAAAAAACAATAATGCAAAAAGGAAAATATAACAACTAGAAACATACAATAAGACTAATAATTCTTAAGATTGACCATGCAGTTGCCACATTTGCTTGATAAGGTCGGATTGCAGCTAAGAATGAATTTGGATGTCTCTAATATTCATATGCCTTTCAATGAATTCCATAAATGCAGGGGTATCTTCGTGAGAAATTTGTACATATGAAGTTTCATCAATTTGTTCATATTCAATATCATTAGCATTGTCAATATTTCGTTCATCTTCAATAATCAAGTTATGTATTAATTATACATGCTTTTATAATGAAAAGTGGGTGAGAGAGAAAGTGGGACACAAAGTATCCTACAGTTAACTCATTTATTCTTCTAGGTTGAGCTTGGCCCAAAGCTTTAAAATATACTTAGCAAAGTATCCTATATATAGTTAACTCAACCTGGGCGTGGTTGAGCTTTGGGCCAAGCTCAACCACGCCTAGGTTGAGCTTGGCCCAAAGCTTTAAGATAATTATACGATGATAACAATAATCAATTTCGAATAAAAAAAAAAAAAAAGAAGTTGAAAAAGACAGTATGAATGATGAAATGAACTCCTAATTAAATCCTACTAGGTGCCTTATTTTGAACTTCTAGAACTCCTACTATATAAAGGGATAAAATAAAAAAGAAAAAGAAAAAGAAAAAAAAAAGTAGTATTATATAAAAAAGAAGAAGAAGAAGTGGTATTATATAAAGGAAGTAGTGCTCTTTGGCCGTCTCATCGTTATGATGAGTGGGGATGAAGTAACGAAGCATGTCAGCAGCACGTACGTGATGTATGAGATTGTTTTTGTTCCGGGAAGTGAGGATCATGCTTTTCAAACAAATGAAACAATTATGCAGTACGTTTATAAAGCCTTTCTTCTAGATGAGACGGCCTCCTCATAAAAATAATAAAAAAAAAAAAGAAAAGAAAAGAAAAAAGAAACATGGAACAAATATCTAATTAGTCATAAAAGAGAGAGAGAGAGAGGAACAAATATCTAATAGGTTGTCTTTCATTACTTCTAAACCTAGCGAGGAACCTAGCTAGCGAGAATAGAGAAAGGTTTCTTTTTGTTAATGCTTTTCTTCAAACTCATTCATATATATATATATATATATATATTTAGCAGAGTATCCTATAGTTAACTCCTCTATCCTTCTAACAAATGATTTTTTTTCTTTTTTCTTTTTTAAAAAAATATGGCGAAAACACTCCAAAGCAGTGTTACTTTGTATACCGATCCCTGTCGAACAAAGTTCGGATCCATGCAAGCAAAGCACTCCCTCTACATGGATCCGATAAGACTCCGGCTTTGCCAGCGTATGTGCATGGCTCCAATAATTGTTTGTACAAAAAAAAATTCGAACTTTGTACATGATGAAGATGCCACCAAGACCAAGACTCGTACAACTTGAACTAACCCCTTAGAGCAATATCCTTAGTGAGCTCTTCAAATTTTTTCTAAATTTTAGCTAAACAATCTACTTTTGTTATTTTATTTATCACTTTTAACAAACTTCATACACTAAGCTCTCCAAATATTTCTCTATTTCAACTAAATATATATATATTTTTTTTAGTTTTAAACAACCACTTCTAACGACAAATGAGGAGAGAGGAAAAGTGACAAGTGAATGTGCTTGTTTAAGGGGGGCAGAAGACAACCTTGTAGTTAGTCTCACCGGGGCACGTGAATGTGCTTGTTTGGTCATCCTTAGGGTAACTATAAGCATCGAGGAAGCGATCTTTAAAAAATTTGGAATAGTCTGTAGGTCCACAGCTTCCAAAATTGCAGCAATATTTGATTGGTCTTGAACACTGTACATGGGTTGTTACAACCGCTAGAGGCCTTCAACACACTGGGGCACTGTCTGTTGATATCAGTAGTACATCTTATACCATGGGTGTAACCATTAGACGTGGGGCTAAAATCCATAGCAACATTAAACCCATCAACAAGAGAGATGTCGAAGAAGTCCAAGTTGTTAAATTGGTTAAGTTCGAAGTCGGCGAGGGTGTTTGGGGGTACACCATATAGGCTTGGCATTGGAGAAGCCCACCGCAAACACTGGTCTGGCAACTACCATGTCCGGAACCATTGAAACTACACCATGTTCGAGGCCAAATGCGACCCCTGTAGTTCCGGCATTAACATCTAGGCCCCATGTTTCACCTTGGTTGAGCTGCCTGCCTCTACCAAATATCGCCTCGGCCCAAACTGTGAAGGGACAGTTGTTGGTTATGTCAAATCTAGCTGCATGGGTAAAAGTGATTGTTGAAATTTTCATGACAAGACTTGGGTAGTCCAAAAGAACTGATGCGGCGCCGGTAAAAGTGATAGACGGAATTTTCAAGACAAGACTTGGGTTGTCGTCTTTGCATGCTTAGAGAAGTGTTACAAAAACACCACCAACACACTCATTACACACTCAACCCCTCATATGGGTATATATATATATATATATATATATATATATATATATATATATGCGCAAGTTTTCACAGCTGAAAAGTTGGAAACTTTCCTGGACCTTTGTAATTCATGAATTTTATTGGCCCATCCCAAAAGTCATTCAGAATTTGATGTTTCCCGAACGAATTAGGATCATTTACAATTTCAAAGAAATTTTAGATTCTTAAATTATGTGAATCTAGGTCGTTTTTCTTATATTGAACCATGTGAAAAATGCTACATATTAAAGATATAACATGTTACTGAGGCAAAAAAAAAAAAAAAAAAAAAAAAAAAAAAAAAAAAAAATCATTTTAAAAAGCTTTTTATTCACTTTTGAAAAGATGCTTCTTCTTTATTAAACCAAAAGACAGTTTTTTGCTCAATGATTTTCTACGACATAAAGTGTAAGAACCTGATAAAAATATTTACAATTCTCATTGTTAACATATCACATTTTTTATAGGTAGCATTTTTCACGCCGTTTGATACATGAAACGACCTAAATTAATATAATTTGAGAATCTACATTTTTTTTTTAAAAAAAAAAAATGTATGGGATCCTGATCCCAAACAAAGACGGATGATGGCGGTGGTCATTTAGTAGCCTAGTAAGGATTTTAGTTTATATATAGAGAACACAATTAAATATTGTTTAAAACATATAAACATGACTTATAATTATATTTTCATGCCTTCGATCAATTTATTCAGTTTTTTCTCAACGAGTTTTCATATTATGAAATTGTTGGATGAAATTTAATTATTGTAGACTTTAAGTAGTGTTTGCCTTTAAATTTACTTTTTAAATGAAAAATATTCTAAAGCTTTCAAAAAATAAATATATAAATATGAAAATTAATTATTTTCGTAGTTAATAAAAAAAGGCTAGCTTGTCTGTAGGCACTTCCGCCGCACACCTCCAACCTATAAAAGTGTCTATAGGCACTTTCATCTTTGTAAAAGTGAAAATGAAGGCTTTGGGGAGGGAATCATTTATGGCTGCATGCCTCGATAACATGCCGCATTTTTAATAGGTGGCCTTTTACAAGCGTTTCAATGCCTAAAAACGGCTTAAATTGTGTAATTTGAGAATCTACAATTTTTTTTTTGAAATTGTAGGAGATTATGATCCCTAAAATAACTATTGAAAAAACATAAATTTCTATTTTAACTATTCATTTTTCTATACACACTACAACAAATTATCTATTTTACTCTCTATTTTCTTGTAATATTATTTTGTATGAGAAGAGACGAGAGAGTGTGAAATAAGGAAATGGAGAGAGATATATAAGAATGTTGCACCAGTTAAATATTCTAGCAAAAGTCCACAATATTGTGTACAATTTCCACACATTCTTTTGCTAGGATAAGTTATCACATCTCCTCTACATATGTCAATTTTTTATTTGTTTCACACTCTCGATCTATGGCTCTCTTCATCCCCTGGACAATACAATTAACACGTGAGTATATAATCATTTAGTTAACTGTTAGAGCAGTATTTCTCTTCATTACTCTTACAAAAAAAAAAAGAAAAGGAAAAAAAAGAAAGAAAGATATATCCACGATAAATGATTGTTTGGTTACATAATACATACAGTACAATTAACACGTGAGTATATAATCAATTAGTTAACTGTAAGAGCAAATACATTCCTTTTGAGCCTTCCTCTAAGGTCTCTCTGAACCTTAGACGTGAAGTTGTGGGTTTTCTCTTGTCCAGGTCTGGTATTCCTCTGTTCTTTTTCTAATCCTTAGTTTCTCTTGCTTTGTCTTTAGTTTTTGTTTTCTCTGTTCTTTTTCCGGCTGTGTGGTGGAGGAAGAGTTATCGTTGAAGTGGGGTAAACTTACCCTAAATGACGAGGAAAATGAAGGAGTCACAATGGATTCCGAGGAGATAGAACCTATGGTTGGGAGAAGTAGTCTCTGCTTGATTGGTAAGGTTTTGGTTGATCGTTTTGTTCCTAAAGATTCCATCAGAGGGCCTTTGATGAGAGCTTGGAATCCATTGGGGAGAGTCTCTTTTAAGGTGATAGGTGGTAATATGTTTGTTGCTGTCTTTGAATTGGAGGAGGATAAGGGTAGAGTCATGGAGGGTAGGCCTTGGTTGTTGATGGTTCTTTGGTTTCTTTGATAAAATTTGATGGTTTGACCCCCCAAGTTAAGATGAGCTTTGATAAATCTCATTTCTGGATCCGTATGCACCATTTGCCTCTTGCTTGCATGGACAAAAGGTTTGGTCTCAATTCCTCAAGATTGGAGCCACAATAGGGGAGGTTATGGAGGTTGACGTGGATGATGATGAACCCGGGTAGGGTGTTTATCTCCGAGCCAGAATTATTTTAGATATTTCAAAGCCTTTGCCCAGAAGAAGGACATTGCACTTAAATAATTAGTCTTTATGGATCGCTTTCAAATATGAGAAATTGCCAAAGTTTTGTTACCTGTGTGGAAGGATCGTTCATGGTAAACAAGGGTGTATTAAATAAGGAAATAGCAGACATATGAACTTTGAGGAAGAGTCTCAATATGGTCCGTGGCTAAAAGTGAGTTTCCCGCAAAGGAGAAGTGAAGAAAATCACAAAGGAAATGTAGTTTTTAGAGAAGAGTATTCAGGAGGAAATTATGGTGGTGACTCTCAACAGGTGCATTCTTGGCAAGAGGCCAACGGCAGAGGTTTGGGTGTTCTAGGACAAAACATTGGTGGGGATAAGGGTATTTTGGGCAATGTAGCTGTGAACTAGGGAGTACAAAGTCCATGGCTCGAGATGGCAGATGATCGAGACATGTGCGGTGAGGTCCTTAATAGGCGGGATAATTTAGTTGAGGATAAAGGGGTGGAAATGGAGTTATTACCTGGTAAGTCCAGTCCCCTCTGGTTAATGATAACATAGGCTCACAGGAGAAGGTTTCGAGGATGGCTAAGAAAGCGCATCTGATAGAGACTGATTTGGGCATGGGAAATTGCATAGAAAAATAGCAGGAAACTAATATGGTAGGGGAGAACGAGGTACAACCAGGCAAGATGTCAGTTGATATTAAGGAAGGTAGTGGGCTTGATGCTAGTAGCCATTTGGAAAAAAAGGGCCCAAAAGTTAGTGGGTCATTAGGACCTAGCCCAAGACAATATGATGCGGACTTGCTTAAAGGGGGAAGATTCTTCTTCAAGTATCCTATTGAGTAAAGAGTTTAGGAGCTCCCCTTGTCTTCCACATAAAAATCTAGAAGATGCAAGTCAATCGAAGTAGTCCCTCTCTTCTAAGGGAGGGGATAATAGAAGAAATGTTTCTTGGAAGAAGAAGGCTCGAGGATGTTCTATCACAACCCCAAATGAAGATTTCAGGAAAGACACTGAGGCCAAGAGGAAGCTGTTAGATGGAAATAGGTTGATGGTCAGGACATCTCAAAGAAATGTAGGTGGACAACGGAAGCTGATGCAATTAACAAGATAATCAGGCAAAGGCTGGGTCCCAGCCCCGCCTGCAGCCATGATCATTTTAAGCTGGAACTGTCGGGGACTTGGGAACCCCCGGTCAGTTCAATTTCTTTGCCAGCTAGTGAAGAAGAAGAAGCCCCAACTGGTCTTCCTTATGGAGACCAGAATGTAGCAAAAAAAGGTAGACCGGGTAAGAGTTAAATTGGGTTTTGATAATTGTTTTGTGGTTGATAGTAGAGGTAAAAGTGGTGGTCTTATGCTTCTCTGGAATTCTAGTTGGGGGTGGAAATTCAGAATTTTAGCAGAAGACATATTATTGCATTGATTCAAAGGTTTCCTGATGAACAGGTGTGGAAATTTACTGGCTTCTATGGTCATTCGGAAGTAGGTAGAAAAGCTAAATCATGGGCTTTGCTTAGACATCTAGCTACTCTCTCCCCTGTTCTTTGGTTGTGTTTAGGGGACTTCAATGATATAACCAGTATGGGGAAAAAATCTAGTAAGGCAGCTAGGCCCTATGCCCAGATGAGGGCTTTCCAAAGTGCTTTAACTGATAGTGGCTTGGGTGATCTGGGTTTTAAGGGTCCTAAGTATACTTGGTGTAATGGAAGGGGTGGCCGAGAAAACAATAAGGAAATGCTAGATAGGGCTATAGCTAATGTGGAGTGGTGCTCTACGTTTAATTTGGTGACTGTAGAAGTCCTTTCTAGGACTTGTTCTGATCATAGCCCTATTCTTGTTTCCATCTCTTCTTCTAAAGAAGTGGTTTGGCCGAAGTGTAATATTTTCAGATATGAGACAGCATGGGCCAAGAGTAAGGAGCAGGGAGAGGTTGTCAGGAAAGCTTGGAGGCCTAGGTAGAATTCGGAATCCCCTTGGACTACTATCAAGAAGAATTTGCAAGATTGCAGAAAAGCTTTGAAATTGTGGGTGAGTTCTTAGAAGAATTCTGTGAAGCAGAAGATTGAGCTCTTACAAAGAGATCTCTCCTTGGTTCAATCGAGGGGAGATGGTGACTCACTATATGAGGAGAAGAAGCTTAAAGAAGAACTTAATAACTTGTTGGATATTGAAGAGTTCAAATGGAAGCAGAGGGCCAAGGTCAATTGGTTCAAGAATGGGGATAGAAATACCAATTTTTCCATGCTTTTGCAAATCACAAAAGAAAGAAGAACTTTATTTCCAAGGTGAGGGACAAGGGTGGATCTCTCTATGTAACTAAAGTATCAATTGAAGGGGCTTTTGTTTCCTACTTTAAGGAGCTTTTCACTACTAGTGATCATGTGGATGTTGAGGCCTGTATCAACTCTCTAGAATGCAGGGTTACCCCTGATATGAATTCAAGACTTTTACTACCTTTCACTAAGGAAGAAATTCACACTGCGCTCTCTCAAATGTCTCCTCTAAAGGCCCCGGGTCCAGATGGGTTCTCTGTTAGTTTCTATCAAGCAAACTGGAATATTATTAACAAGGAGGTCTGTGAAGCTGTTTTGCATTTTCTCAATACCGGTGAGTTGGACAGTTATATGAATTCTACTTTTATAGCCCTCATTTCTAAAATTCAGGACCCTATTAATGTTACAGACTTTAGGCTTATCATTCTCTATAATGTTTTTTGTATAAACTGATCTTAAAAGTTTTGGCCAATCGTCTTAAAAATATCTTACCTGATATTATTTCCTGCTACCAAAATGCTTTTGTTCCTGGTAGACTCATTTCAGATAATATTTTAGTTGCCTATGAAACCATGCATATGCAAAGTAGAATGTGGGGAAATGAGGGCTTTATGGGCGTTAAATTAGACATGAGCAAAGCCTATGGTAGAGTGGAGTGGACTTTCTTGAGAACAATGATGAATAAGATGGGTTTTGATTCTGGATGAGTTGATCTGGTTATGAAATGTGTTTCCACTGTTAACTATGTTGTTTTGGTTAATGGTAGTCCTATGGGTATTTTTTATCCTTCAAGGGGCCTGAGACAAGGGGATCCTATTTCTCCTATTGTTTTTGCTTTGTGCTGAATGCTTATCTAACCTTTTATGCAATACAGAGAAGAAGGGTTACATAACAGGAGTCCTTACCTCTCCTAAAGGACCTTTTATTAGTCACCTTTTATTTACTGATGATTGTATTTTATTTTGCAAGGCAAACAGGGTGGAGTGGAGGAGATTGTTGAAGATTATCAGTGTTTATGAGGTTGGTTCTGGACAAAATGTCAATCTCAATAAGGCCTCTGTATTTTTTAGCAGAAATACAAAGTTCAGTAGAAGACAGGAAATTCTCTCTTTCGGGGCTTTCTGAGACTCATGAGATTGACTCTTATCTTGGTCTCCCTTCTTTTGTGGGTAGATCTAGAAACAAGGCTTTCCAGTTCATCAAAGAGAAAGTTTGGAGGAAACTCAATAATTGGAGGACAATATTTCTTTCTCAAGCAGGCAAGGAGATCCTTCTGAAGGTAGTCATACATGCCATTCCAACTTATTGTATGTCTATCTTTTAGTTTCCCATTTCTCTTTGTAAAGATCTTAATGGCTTAATGTAAGATTTTTGGTGGAAACATTTGTCCAAGTCTTCCAAAATTTACTGGATGAGCTGGGAAAGAATGAGCTTTGCAAAATCAAGTAGAGGGTTAGGTTTCCGAGACTTGGTGCTTTTCAACCAAGCCCTCTTAGCCAAACAAGGATGGAGACTTATTCAGAACCCTTTCTCCCTTGTTGCTAATATTTTCAAGTATAAATATTACCCTTCTTCTTCTTTTTTGGATTCTTCCTTGGGTTCTAGGGTTTCTTTTGTGTGGAGAAGTCTATTCCAGGCTAAAAGACATTTATCCTAGGGAATCCTTTGGAGGGTGGGTAATGGCTCTTCCATTAGAATTTGAAAGGATAAATGGATTCCTTCCTCCTCCTCTCATTTGGCTCACTCTCCTGTGGGTGGTTTGGGACAAGATGCCACAGTATCAGATTTAATAGCTAGGGAAAAGGGCTGTTGGAATTCTCTCATTATGTCTAAAATTTTTATGAAGGAGAGCAAAAGCCATTTTGAATATCCCTTTGAGCCCCATTCTGCCTCAAGACTGGATCATTTGGATTGGGTCAAAGTTGGGGATGTTTACTGTCAAAAGTGCCTATCACATAGGAAGGGTTCTTAAGGAGGATGCTAGGGGACAATGCTCTAATGCAGCTAGGATGCCTGATATTTGAAGGGATTTATGGAATCTGAAAATTCTAGGTAAAGTGAAATTGTTTGCTTGGAGAGCTTGTCAAAACTTGTTGCCTACTAGAGATAATCTTTACAAGAGGAAAGTGATACAAGACCCTATTTGTCCTTGTTGTGGTTTAGAAGTTGAAACTGTCATCTACTCTTTGTGGTCATGTCCAACAGCAAAAGATGTTTGGGGAGATAACCTTTCTTGCTTTCAAAAATGTAGTTCCTCTCAGATAAGTTTTTTGCTCTTCTTGGATTTTTGCTTTCGGATTTATGATAAAGAAAAAGTGGAGTTACTACTTGTGGTTGCAAGGAATCTTTGGTTAAGAAGGAATTCTTTACTTTTTGAAGGATGTTTTCTTCCTCCCAGAAGAATTTGGGAAGGGTCCTTTTCATTTTTGGAAGATTACAAAAATAGCTTATTGGGGGAGGAGAATGTTGATAGGGTCTTAAGATCTGTGGTTCCTCTTGGTCCTGAGGTTTGGTATCCCTCTCCTACTGATCACTTCAAAATTAATTGGGATGCTTCTATTGATTTGAGGAGAAATTGTATTGGTTTTGGCCTAGTGGCGAAAGACAATTAGGGGAGAGTGCATTGGAGCGAAATGCTCTTGTCTTTTTGTAGAATGTGATTCCAGAATAGCAGAATCTCTAGCTGCCCTTCATGCGGTCCTCTTCAGTAAATCGTTGGAGTTAAGGGATGTTATTTTCGAGGGAGATTCTTCGTAGGTAGTTAGTGGTAGAAATAAATTCCTCTCCTCCTCATCTGTCTAAAGCTGGACATATCACTGAGAGCATTTTATTGGAACTCAATGATCTTTGGTCTTTCTCCTTTGTTCATGTTAGAAGAGCTTTGAACGAGGTGGCTCATATCTTGGCTAAGGAAGCTGTGGTGAACAATCTCAATTTTTGTTGGAGAACATAATTTCCTTATTGTATTAAAAGTCTTATTCTTAGGGAGAAGTCTTCTCCCTAGATCCTTTGCTGGGATTGTGAGGTATTTGGTAGTCTTTGCAATGAAGCTTTTCTTGCTTCTTTGTTTCAAAAAAAAATAAAATAAAATTGTAAGAGTCTTTATTACCGTTACAAAGAAAAAAAAAAGGAAAAAAAGGAAAAAAAAAAAAAAGATATATATATCCACGATGAATGGTTGTTTAGTTACATATAGTATAAATGATATATTCAAAACTATATATAAACAATGAAGAAATCATATAACAATGAAGAAATATGAAAAATCTTAGAGCTTGGACAACAGAATAAATTACAAGTTAGATGATTTACATGTTTTAATCGATAATTAAATTTTGTTGAATTGTTTATTTATTTCACTAGTTATATTACTTAATATTTTTAATGAATTTGAATTCAACTCTTTTCAAATTTGGCCTCTTTTAACCAAAATTCTAATTCTATCACTGTACGTACGCAGCATTACTCAAATAAAAATTCATAATTTTATGTTTCATTACAATACCCAAAAGAAAAAGACACATATATAAGCTCTCTCTCTTCTTCTTTTTTTTTTTTTTTTTCATCATCTAAGCACTCGTAACCTTCCCCGCTGACAAGTAATAGAAAGTTTCTCTATCCTTTCATTACTACTGCGGACACAATTATACGCACCATAATATATATTATAGAAAGGATTCACGTACATGTTCGATCTATCTTACACGTACATCGCTCCCTTGATGATTTTCAATCGATCACTTCAATTTCAACTTGAGGAGGAGGAGGAGGAGGAGGTAGTGGTTCGTCTGATTCTTCTTGACGTCCAAGGACGCAGATGATAATAAAAGCAGGAATAGTTTGGAGATTATCATAAAACCAACACATAAAGCGTTTCAACTGAGCCGAAAACAGTGTATACCAAGGAGACACGATTAGGAGCATGGGAAACACAAGCCAGAAAAGTGAGGGCCGGAAAATGAGGGAGGCGCAGAAAGAAAGAGTCAAGGGAGCTGAGAAATCTGCCTTCAGCAAACAGATGGGTTCCACGGTGAGAGGGAGGTTGACGGAGGTGGAAAGAAAGATAAACGTAAGAATGGCAAGAAACAGATAGTAGGCCATCACCAAAACAGGATTAACAAGGATTTGATGATCAGTTGATCCCATGTTCCTGTCTACGACCATAAAGATGATGCTTATTAGCGGTGGAACTACATATCTCAAATCTATAACCCACCGCATGATCCTTAGCTTCTTCTGTAGCTTAGAATTAAGCCCTAGCTAGACACACATTCACGTTGCTGCTGGAGACAGCTGGCCTGCTTGCTTAGGATCGGAGTTAGGCAGCATTGAGTACTTATAGGACTTAGCCACAGATTGAAAATTGTCACTTTTCCGCATAAATATATGAGTAAGGATATCTTCACAATTCCTCCGGCCAAATTTTTACACAATTTTTTCACATTGTGTGGGTCCGAAATTGTGTGGGAGTTGAGTGGGATTGTAAGGAAAACATTACTCTAATTGGGCAACTCTCTCCTCATACGTCTACATCTCAAAGATTCTTTTTTCCGAGTGCACACCTAACAAAAAACCTGCCCTCTTCTGTATTGACAGGCACATATTCAGGATGCGGCGGAGGCTTCCTGATCTTGTTGGACTCTTTGCTGACTTTCAGAGGAGGAGGGCGGGGGCCTTGGAGCTGGACCTCTTTCTTCTGCTGATGTGTCATCTTTCCGGGGTCCGGCTGGTTCATTTCTGCCGGCGATTTGTTTGGGATTTTGGAGAGGGAAAGAGAAAGCAAAGGTGTACGTGGCTTTTTGAGATGATGGGAAGGTACGTAAAGGGGGAAGGTTGAAAAGTTGGGAGGTGCCGATGAATATTCAATGTTGAATGAATTGGGCTCAAATTAATTATTATTGTTTATTCTTTTATTGACTATAAGCAATTCCATTGACTTAAAAAAAAAAAAAAAAAAGAAAAGAAAAGAAAAAACAGAGATTACTGGGGAAGTCTTTCAATTAGTGTTTTTGTTTGCCCAAAACAAAATAGTGCTTTTTATTATTATTATTATTATTTCTTCAATTCAAAATTTCATTTGGGCCAATTACTTCCTAAAAAAAAAAAAAAGCTCTATCTCTCTCATTTACTTCTTTCTAAGGTTGTGGAGCTTTCAAGTAGGTCAAATTATTAACATGCTTTAGAGGATCAAAATTTTCTATAATTTTTTTTTTTAAATTGTAGATTATCAAATTATGTGAATTTAGATCGTTTCATGTATTGAACGGCATAAAAAATGTTACATATTAAAAATGTGACACATTAATAATGAGAATTGAGTATATTTGTATCAGGTTCTTATACTTTATGTCATATAAAAGTTTTGAGCAAAAAGTTGTGTGTTTAGTAAAAAAAAAAAGCATATCTTCAAAAGTGAAGAAAAAACGCATTTTGAAATTATTTTTTTGTTGCTTCGATAATATGTCATATTTTTAATTAGTACGTAACATTTTCACGTCGTTCGATATAAAAAAGGGCATGAATTCACATAATTTAAAATTTTAATTTTTTTTAAAAATTATAAAGAATCCTAATACTGTTTCAAAGACCTTATTATGTGACTCATTTTCTTTTTGGCTTTTTACCTAATATACAAAGGACTAGGTCTTTTTAACTCATTTCCAATTTATTCTTCTTAATCTTATGTGACATATTTTATTCCTTCCGATCCTCACTATTAATTCAACTCTAATTCTCTTAATTAAGATGTAGATTATTACATCATTGTGAAGGTCAGATTATATTAGATTTAGATCATGCATGAACGGATTCGAGTGCATGGGAGATAAAACGTACGGCATGAACAGAGCACTAATTAAGTACATGGATTCAACCAAACCGTGGGCTGCTCCTTTTCTGTTGTGGTGTCCATTTGTCCCTTTTGGCTTGTCTTGTTTCCTTAACATGCATTCATTTCTCACCTTAAACCATGTAAGAGCATTATATTCCATCCGGATTATGTAAAATTTTATTTAGAATAACTAACGATAATTTACTTTTGTTAATTTTCTTAATTCTATATTTTTTTTTTATTTGACAAGTTCGGGTCTCCACCCCATGCCTCTTCAGCTTTTCTCTGTCCTCTACTTGTTCCTTGTTCATCTTGAGCTTCAGACCCAACAAGCGATTCCACTTCTTCACTTCCTACTCTTCTTTGAAACAAATCAAGAAGCAGAAGAATACTACTGCTTCTAGATTGAAATATAGACACTTAGGAATAAATGCATCAAAACGAATGGTGTGAACAGTAGGATGGTATGGTTTGACACAGAATGCACGAATTTGAATATAATAACATTAATTAAAGACCCTTAATTGACTTGATGCTATATATATAAAACAATTTTCTCAATTAGGGGGCCACAACATGTCCTAATATATATTATCGATTATCATCCATCGGCTTCCTTAATAAGATGAGATCGATTAATTTTTTTGAGGAATTAATGCTAGAACATCTCCGGTGTATATTTGGAATGATATAGATATAATCTTTTTTAATAAAAAAATTATATCTATGCCATCCAAAAGGACATAGATGTAATTTTTTAATTACATCTATGCTATTCCAAATGTACACTAAAAAAACATCAAATTAAAGATATATACCTTAACATTCATCAATTTTTTATAGTATGAACTTAAACTTGGTTTCTCTTTCCATTTTCCACTGGGGTTCCGGGGGACCAAATCTAATTAGTTAATTAAAGTTGAATTACAATCGGTCCTGGCCAAAAGAAACCGGCCTATTTGACTATATTCATAATTAATTAGGAGCGTCGGACCAAACGTAAATCCTACAACCTTAATTCCTCCAAATATTTATAGTTTATTACACTTTCGTGAAACACAAGGTACCAGCTGCTATAGTCTTTTTTTTTTTTTTTTTTTTTTTTTTTTTTTTTTTTTTTTTTTTGTGTGTGTGTGTGGAGAATAGGAACCAGCTGTAGTCAATGCCAAAGTCTCGGCAGAGCAGGAGGCAGAATAGGAACCAGCTGTGGCCAATTCCAATAAGTAGTAACATATTTAGTTAGTATGAAATAAAAGTGTAATTTATAAAATTGTACCTACAAAGTTTTATAGGAAGCGATAAATTTAATTATTTAATTATATATATATATATATATATATATATATATATATATATATATATATATATATATATATTTTATGAATGGGTTTAAATTAGGCTTGGCAATTTTAACACGACTCGCAAATTTGACACAAATACGACACGAATATATAGGGTATGGGTTTAGGCTAGCTATAACTCGTTTATGATCTGTTGACTCGTTTATGACACGTTTATGACACATTTATGACTCATCAACCCGTTTATAACATATTTATGACGTATTAATGACACATTTTTTACCAAATTAACTAAACGGGTTGACACGCCAACCCGAATTGCCAAGCCTAGCTAGTTTAAATTATCTTTTAATAGGTGAAGCTTAACACGTGAAATATTTAATTAAAATGAAAGGACTTAGGACCTCTGTATTGATACTATGTTAAATCATGACATAAATTTCTTACAAACTGGTTTGTAGAAAATTTCCTACAACCCACATATAAAAAGGACACGTGTCCTTTAAACATGTGATAAGCACATATTATTTTATTAATGCTATTAAAAAAGTATGTAAGAAGCACATGCTTTTTAAATAACATATGTTTCTCATATGCCAAGGGACACACGTCAATCTTATATGTGGGTTGTATGAAATTTCCTACAAACCGGTTTGTAAGAAATTTATGTCCATTAAATCATCACTTGTCATAAAAGCTTAAGCTGATAGGAAGATGTAAATTTAATCATTTAATCAATACTTTATCACTTTTCGGCCTCATGTGTGGGCTCAAACTCTCTTTTAATAGATGAAGCCCAATACATAAAATATTTAATTAAAATAAAAAGTAAATGAATGAGACAAAATTCAAACTTAGGACTTTTGTTCTCATATCGTGGTGATTTAACACTAAAAATAATATAATATTAATTGGTCGGTAAAATCTGCATGTTCTTTTGATTATTATTATTTTGTCATGTTATTTGTTTTTCCTATGAAACTCTTTCGGTCGGTGTTAGTCCCATGCACGCTGATTAATGAGTATATATATTTAGGGGCCCTGATTCACAAACAACCACACCCCAACTATTGCACAACCCCAAGGCATATTGAGGTGGAGCCCACACAATGAGTCCCACCCCATTGTGCCTTGGAGTTGTGCAATAGTTGAAGTAGGGTTGTATTTTTAGCATTACCCGCCCAATTAACCCCTGATTTAAGGCCTAATGATGCCTCCTCCTCTTTCCCCTTCACATCCTGGCAATGTCACTGTTGTCATTTGCATAACCCATTAGATCGGCAGAGATTTTAGCAATTTTGTTATTAACGTAGTTAACAATTTAGACAATAAATATGTTTGATCAGGTTTTGAGCAACCCACTCCCCTTCTCGAGAGCAGATGGTTCTTAAAAGGGTTCTCAAATATCTTACTTTTTACCTGAATTGCTAACAATCTGAATAACAAAATTCTTTCAACGTAGAAAAAGGAACAAAGAGAACGGCATCAACCTTTTAGGAAGGTGGTTGTAGGGTTCTCATTATCTTTTTGTGATCCCAACAACCAATACTGAATAAGAGATTTTATCTTTTATGCTGCAACCAATGCCAATACATTGCTTAAGAGATGCTTTGCCTTGGAATATTGGTCATAGCTGTGGGCGCAGTTTATCCATATGTCATTTCTAACTAAAATTTAGACAAATCTCCAAAATTATGTTCCGTTTGTTTCAGCGTAAAATGATTTTCTGGAAAATAATTTCGGTATTTTTTTGTATTTGGTAGGGGCGAAAATAATGGTCAATCAGAAAATGACTTCCGTTTGACCAAAAATGCTTAATAAATTTCAAAAAATGATTTACGTTTTTTAAAAGCGTAAATCATTTTCCGTATATAGTAGACGCAGTCGACTCTCTTTTAAACAATGCAGTCGACCTTTACGTTTAAGCAGTTGATTATCACCGGATTCCGACAAGTCAGATTCTGACACGGTTGGTGCCAGAATCCGACAAATTATGCCGAAATCTGGCTACGTCCGGCAACTGTCGCCGGATTCCTGCCGTACCTTGCCAGATTCCTGCCGTACCTTGCTAGATTCCGGCCAGACTGGCTGGAATCTTGTCGGAGGGGCCGGATCTCTGGCTATACGGCCGGGATACTGACCGTATCCCGGCCATCTGGTCGAGATATTGGCAAAATCCCCAGTCATCTGGTTGAGATATTGGCAAGATCCCCAGCCGTTTGGCCGGATCCGGCCTGGATCTGGCCAGAACGGCTGGATCCCCGGCCATCTGGTTGGGATCCTGGACGGATCCGGCCAGTCCGGTCGGGATCCTCCCAAAATAGCAGGATCCCGGCCAACTGGCGGAAATCTGGCCAGGACGGCCGGCTTCCGATCAACTAGCTAGGATCCGGCGGTTTTGTGCCGGATTCCGGCAACCTTTGCCAGAATTTGTGTGTCAAATATAAAAAAATATTTTTATATTATTTTATATTAACATTTTTTATTTTGTCAATAAAATTTAATTTTTTTTAAATTAATATGATTAAATTAAAATATAAAAAATATTTGTAATTTTTCGTATGCGCCAAACACCCAAAAATGATTTCGACGAAAAATATTTTCTGAAAAATGACTTCTCTGAAAATATTTTACGACGGAAACCATTTTACACCGAAACAAACGGAGCATTAGTCACAGTAATTATCTAAATTTTCTCTCTCTCCCTCCCTGACTGTTAGGATCGGCGAACTTGGCAGCCATGAGCGGCGCAGTTATAGTGGCAAGCGGCGAGCACAGTGGCAACGAGACTAGGGCTAGTTGAATGACTAGGCAAATTAACCAATCGCCTAAGGCCCAAAATAGTGATAGTATAATTAAATTTGCTTTAAAAAAAAAATTAAAGCTTCAATTATGACAAAAAAAATTAATCAATACTCTTTAATTAAGGTTTCAATTATGGTAAAAAATAATGTTATGACAAAGCTTAAATAGTACAATGCATGATATACAACGTAATTTTAATTTAGCTCTCAAAGTTCTGCTTTTAAGGAAACAATAACAAAGGAAGAGTTGTGTTATGGCCATGAACTAGCTAGCTAGGGCAGGCGGGCAGGCGGGCAACCTTTAATTTGGAATTAATAGTTGGTGTGATTGGATGATTATCAAACACATTGGCTTAAGAGTTAAGGCCACCCTAGCAAAGACGTACGGTGAAAAATAGCTCCTTTTCATTCTTCTTACGTTGTTTTTACTCTTGAGTCTTGAATAAAGATATATAGAACATAGACTTAACGAAAATATTTGGGGGAAATGTTTAAAAAAAATAAAAATAAATAAAATTGCCACGTAGGCAAAGTGTGGACGGGAGGTGGTTAAGGGGTGTAGAGGCCGGGATCATTTCTCAAAATATCCTACGTAAGTACGTACCCAAAATCTTATTTTAATTCATAAACCTAAAATAATACGAAAAAAGAAGAAGCATTTTAATGATGGGAGAGAACTTTTGAGCTGTTTCATTGAAAAACTGGATGAAAATGAAGTCTTGGAGGCTGTTATGGTGGCCCGCATGATATGGTTGAGAAGGAATTCATATGTGTTTCAGCATGAGTTTTTCTCTCCATTTAGGGTGGATGAACTTGCAAAGGAAGCACTTAAGGATTTTGCTACTGCACAACAGTTTTCATCACGCTCCTTCTCACCCTCGCTAGTGTCGAGTCAAGTTTGGAAGAAGCCTCCTGTGGGTGTTTGGAAAATTAATTGTGATGCTGCCATTCAAAAGGAGAAGCAAAGAATGGGCCGGGGATTGGGATTGTTATCAGAGATGCAGTGGGCCAAGTGATTGCAGCCAAAGCTCTTATGATCCCCTACGTCACTGACCCAGCAGGGGCTGAAACTCTAGCTGCCTGGCATGCTATATGCTTTGGTAGGGATAGGGCCGGGGGGGCTCGAGAATTATTTTAGAAGGGGATTCTATGGTTGTGGTGCTGGCGTTGAGGCGGAGAGGCCATTGTAACCAAGCCAATGAGTTCCTAATAGAAGATTCCCGGACCATGCTCTCCTTTTTTAACTCTGTAGAAGTCGTTCATGTTAGAAGGGAAGCTAATAAGGCAGCCCATGTTTTGGCTCGTAACGCCATTTCACAACTTCTTGATAAGGTATGGGTGGCGGAGTGTCCTCCGCTTATTTCTTCAATTGTACTCGCAGAGCGAGATATTTCTTCTTGAGTAATACTATTCATTCTTCTTTCAAAAAAAAAAAAAAAAATGATTTAGCCATGAACCTGTCTCAACAACCATGCGAAGTTCTGATAAATTAATGGGTTACCTTTAAAATTAATTTTTATGGCCTGGGATCAGCAGGTTATAACAGGTCGATTTTTCTGTTTAATTAAATTGCTATGAAATTCGATCTTCAATTCTTGTTTGGCTAGCTAGCTCAATTAAACAGTTTCGTTTTGCTTTTCTCATCATATATTATTCAATTAAACAGTTTCAATTCTTGTTAGAGCTAGCTAGCTAGCATAGTTTTTCTTAGATTTTGTTTAAATTTAAAAAATCAATTAAGTTACTTTTTGAGAAAAATAGAGGAAAGAAAAATCCATTTAAAACTTTCAAATAAATATGTTGGAGAAAGAGGGAGAAAAAAGAAAACTTTTTTTCTTTTCAAAAATAAAATAATGGTAAAGTTTTTTTTTTTTAAATAAAAAAGAAAACTACAAGGCAAGGCTTTTGTAGTTCCTTCCTATCTTATTGTATTGGAGAAGACTCTTGAGTATCTATAAATATCCATCCATCACAAGCTCAGCAGCAGCATCGATGTCGTTATACTTGAAGTGCAAGCTCAACAAACTATCATAGAACTGCCGATAATGGCCGGAGAACAACCAACCACAATATATTCATCGGGGACAAACTCTCTCTCTCGATCTCCAGCATCAATCTCAGAATCATTGGGGCAGGGATAGGCAATTGAGATCTTGCTAACGAGAGGGGCAGCTTAGTGAGGATATCCGGCTGAAGTAGGCCCTCCTGATGTCTCTTTCAAAACTATCAAGACTAAATCACATGCTTCTTGTAGCCAGCGGGGGTCAGACGAATAAGAAAGTTCAGTTATCAACCTACCCACAAGAGTATCCTTTGGAAAACCATACAAGCTTTTACAATCATTAAAAGATTCCCATGCTTCATTCAATTGATGATCCTTTATGCTGACTAACCAATCGGTATAGATTTTTTATTCCAACTAACCGACCACCGAAACTCAGTAGAGGCGGTAGATAGATGTGTACTAATCCTTGAAACTCCCAAAACCGCCTCTTGAATATTTGAATTGCAAGAGATTCACAACATGTACATTTACAAATCATGGTCCACAATTGCAAAGAAAATACATGGAGGCATGTGGTTACTACTTTGTATCTAGTCTTGTCTTCTAAAAAGTGAATATCTTGGGTTTGGCTGCCCTGTAGTGGTTTTTCTCATCTTGAGTTTCCACTTCGCTAACAAAAATTATTGTGTTATTTATTTTCAGCATTATTATTTTTGTTAACACTTTAAGTACACACTTGCTTTATATTAGAAGTCAATTCCATTTTTCATCCTTCTCTCTCTCTCTCTCTCTCACCCTTTCGTCTCTTCCAACATAATAATATTAGAAAAAAATAGAGAGTAGAATAGATAACTTGTTGGAGTATGTATAGAAAAATGAGTATATAAAATAGAAATTTGTGATTTTTCGGTAGCAATTTTAGCTTGTCAATCTTGAGTTGAAGTAGATTCTTTCAACTTGATCTAATAAATTGTCATGTGTACGTCCTTTTAATTACACGTGAGAGACACGTGGTTTTTTAATGTTCTTAGAAAGTCTCCCACGATTAACTTTGTTAATGTTCTGTTGTTTTAACAAAAGACATTATTTTTGTTTGAGAGGAGTCCAACTGTCTCTTTCATGTTGTTCATCTGAATCATCTCCCATAAGATTGATGGACTGTGTTGGATAATCCCAAAAAATTGAGACATTTTATTTTTGGCAATTTTCAATGCTAACGACAATGATGGGTCTAAAGGATTAAAGCTCGATTTCGACTCAAAGTGATAAAATCTACTCAATAGGGTAAAAATGGGTTTAGGCTTTGCAATATTCTTAAACTCCTTAATTTATTCATTTTTAATAGACTTAACAGAGTATCCTACAGTTAAATCCTCTATTCTTCTAACAAATGATTTTTTTTTTTTTAATATGACAGGAACCCTTCAAAGTAGGATCATTTTGTACAGCGATCCCTGTTGGACAAATTCCGTATCAATGTAAGCAAAGCATCCACTTCACATGGATCAGATAAGACTTCAACATTGTCAGCGGGTGTGGCCCCAGTAATTATTTGTACCCCATTAAAAAGATTCGAATCTTATATTTGATAAAGATGTCACCAAGACCAATCCATTGAGGTTGTTAACAAATGAAATTTTTACTTAATCCAATTTGTAGTCGATCTCTGAGGTTACCAAGAGAGATAATTAACATTAATTACCAAACAATTTATATATATAAAAAAAAAAGTAATTACCAAATGCATTGAGCACGGGGAAAAAGCGTGGTCGGCTTAAACTTAACTCGTAATTGTATTGCAACTTCCAAAACAACTGCGTGATTGATTTGGATTCCCGCGGCCCGCCGGCCCCTTGGCCTTCACCAGAAAACAAAAAATTCATTGGAAAAAAAGGAGCAGCCAAAAAGTTGGAAACTTTCCTGGACCTCTGTAATTCATGAATTTTATGGGAGAATTGTGCACATAAGGCCGTAAATGAATGAAGTTACTTGTGAGCTTGTTCGGCTTGTGTTTAGTTTGATTATTAAATGACTTATTTGTGAAGATGAAATTAAACTTGATTATTAAATGATTTATATTCGTATAAAACTTGGTTTGGCTCGGTTAACGCTCATGAACAAATTCGTATAAGGCTCGACTCACTTATTAGCTCAACTCGTATATATATATATATATATATTTTTTTTTTTTTTTTTTTTTTTTTATATATATATAGAGAGAGAGAGAGAGGAGAGAGAGAGAGGAGAGAGAGAGAGAGAGAGAGAGAGAGTCAATAGTCAATAATATATATAAATTATAAGCATATGTGCCCCTAATGTATAACAAAAACGTTGGAATGCACTTTCACAAACATAAGAATAACCTTCAAATCAATGTGCCACCATAACAGGCCTCAACTTGTGGAATGCTCAAAATTGAAAATCATGGCCAATAGAGCAGAGCAACGGGCCAATTCTTCCTCGGAGTGCCAAGCATAACCCATCAAAACAACATAACCTTCCTACTAAGACATTTTATCAAACATTCGTTAGACACGTTTTTAACACTCGAATTCTCAACAAAATTTCACAAATCCATCTAATCTTTTTACATATCCACACCCTAAAAACATCACGAGCTCAAGCCTGTACAATAATTTCTTTTTTCTAAGTTGAGCTTAATTTTTAAAACTCGTCATGAGCTCGAGATTCTAATAAATGAGCTTGACTTTGTGATAAATTTAAATGAGCCGAACTTGAACATGCACTACTTGCCCGAGCTTGGCTCGTTTACAGCCATATTTGCACACACCAATTTTGTACATACATCGTACACACTTACAATGGGTGTGGAACCCATGTGGGATGGGTCTCATACCCATTGTGAGTGTGTGTACAATATGTATACAATGTATGTGTGTACAAATATCATTTTCCTTTATGGGATTAGGATCATCTCAAATTATTTCCCTGAATTTGAGAGAATTCAGACATGTAATTGTGAGAGACCACTTATTGAACCAACCAGATCGAATAAGTGGTTGGGTAACCTAATTTTTATTTGGTCAAGTCTGTCCCATAACTGGTCTCTCACAATCACATGCCCGAATTCTCTCAAATTTGAACAGATAATTTGAGAAAATCCTAATCCAATTTTATGGGCCCATCCCAAAAGTCATACAAAGTTTGATGTTCCTCTAATGGTTGAACAAAGACGAATGATGTTGGTGGTCATCTAGTAGATTAGTCACAATTTTAGTTTATAGGGACCAAAACTAATTATCGTTTAAAAAATATAAATGTAACTTATAATTATATTTTAATCCTCTGACCTATTTATTCAGTTTTTTTCAAAAAATAAATATATAAATATGAAATTATATTCTTAGTTAATAAAAAAGGTTGACTTGTTTGTAGGCACTTCTACTGCACACCCCCGACCTATAAAAGATGTAGTTAAAAAAAGACATAGATTAAGTGTGGCGACCCTTTCTTTTTTTTTTTTTTTTTTTTTTTTTTTATATACAAACATAAACGAGTCATCACAGTGGCACGACTAAGTGTCGCTTAGCCAACATAGACACATGTCCCATAACATGTACCTGATATACAGAGTTACATCTACAGCGGAATAAATCATGATACCAATACACATAGCGGAAAAGCATAACTATAAATGAACCTGTTATCTATACATAAGTGAGCCATAACACAAATCTATCTGTTTAAAGTTTAACTACATTTTACTAATACAAAATAGTGGCTTATACAAAATAATGTGTGACACACATGTCACAAGCCATATACAAAAGTACCCAAAATGAGGACACCTCAGTCCTATCCCACTACGACTATCGCTACGGGCTTCAATCGTAGTATCTCAAGTAGTGAGCTACCGGATCATCATCCGCCTCAAGAGTACCTGCAATCACAGGAATATCATCTATACGGTTGTGGTGGTATCCACATCCGCATAGGTGAAAGAACGAGTTCACCGCCTTAGCATGAAACATACTAAGACCTCAGTGGTATAAGACTGACTGAGTTTTCACAAAGAACCAACTCTTATTATATTTTTAGTCGTGCGAGCACTATATTAGCCACAATTTACCAATAGCTAATGCAGTAAACACCGACTATTTAGAAAACATTTAAAACATACTATATAGCTGTGAACATATGTAGAAGTTCCAATCTACCGCTTGGAAGACTCTACATATAGACCCCTCTATAATAATACTTTTCACCGGTCGCTTGGACCTATGTGCACACGATCACTCCATCACAGATATCACGTATACACATAAGTCTTAAGCAAAGAACATGGCATCTTACTCTTCCATACTAGGATAACATCCGTCAACGGTACACTCGCAACACCATCCCTAATCGTATTTCAGCTTCATGCCTTGAACGTCAGTAGATCATGAGAGCACTAGAGTTAAACTCAATCATGCTAACACGTCTTTCCTGAAGAACAAGAACAGTCAACCTTTACTCATAGACATGCCATTACTCGCGCCTGGGCAATCATGTATCCATGTACTTTCAAGTTCAATGTATGCTATTAACACATGACTATCCGATAGAAATATACATAAGCGCTTTTCATTTAAGACACTTATGCATACCAACACGTCTAGTAAAGTCTACTCATAATATAAAAACATCACTCATTAAACAATGCTATACATGATATGCATGACTGGGTCTACTGGGGCTTCGGTCCCCCACGATGCTAATAACTGATGTTTTACTGTGTATCCTACTCCTTTACTGCTGTACTACTGTTGATGTATGCTCTATACTACATGCTCAATGTTCAGTGTTTGACCAGTATATATTTCCTACTGTATCATGCTCAAATCATGCAGTTTTTAAATCACGTCCTCTCAAAACAAAACAAATCCAGCATTTAATCCAACACTTTGAAATCATTCAAAACTTAGTTTCTTTATCAAATCTACGCAGTTTCAACATGACATGTTCTCAAACAATTTGCATAATTTAAATCTCAACCGCAGAACTTAACACTTTAAATCTATTCAATACTTTTCACTCATACACTATCTCTTTAACATCATTGATATAGTTTAAACATAATCGAAACTAAACAAATCATCTCAAAGCATATACATTTCATCATATGGTCGGTTCGGTTTCGTAAACAATATATATATTTTTATCAATCCAATACATATAAAAATATATATTTTCTCAGTGAGTGGAATACCCACCTCAGATTGCTTGTACTCCCAATATCCAAACGACTATAAGCTCAACCGTAACGTGCTGCTAAAAATACAAGACATTGAATTAGTTAGCATTCTAACTAATATTACCATTAGGTAGCTTTTGAATGGCTCAAAAGCCACACTACTATGTTACCCACAAAATCTAAGGGTTTACATTACTACCCATTAATTAACTAAACCTATACATAGAATTATTCCTAGGTTTACAATTAAAATCTCCAACTTATGCAAACTACTAGCATTAGGACCTAACCCATATATACCTAACATTCCTAAATATTAATCCATAATTTCTAATTACTTTATTAAACCCAATATTGCTAACCCATAAGCATTACTTAGGGTTAATCACAATAAATAACATTTTAACAAAATACCCAAAAACTAAAGTCTATGGAAAACTTACCAAAAATTCACCACACCAAGACCCGATGCTCGGGAAGCTCCTAGCAACTCCAAACCACACAAAATCTAGAGAAAACGCCAAGTTAAACTAATTTCTACAAGATTTATAAAAATCTCCAAAAATGCGAATTTAGCGATTTACCTCAAAACATTAGGTCAAAATGTAGATCGGGCTTCTAGGATTACATTACCGAAGTCGGATCTAAAATTGAACCGTTGGATCTTTGTATATTGTAGTTTTCTTCTAAAAATCTAAAAGAGGAAAAATGGAGAGGAAGCTCTCTGTGGTTCATAAAAACATAACGTAGAGGCACTGGCCTCTTATTGAAGTGGCCGATTGCCACTTAATAAAAAAAATAAATGGCCAGGTGGCCATGCATGATGATGAGTGAAGGGCATAGCCCTTCACTAAATTATTTGAACGTGGGGCGCAGGTGTGTGCCCCATTTTTCATATATATATATATATATTACTTTATTATATTTAGTTACCTTTTCAATTACTTCTTGTCTTTTAGTCTTGACTTTTCCTCACCTAATTTTACAATTTTCTCTTGTTTCTCACATTGGCCGACAACTCACTTGGCTTTGTTTTGTTCTATTTTATCACATTCTCTTTTCCTTCTATTTAATCTTTTATTTAGTTTCTTATTATTTCATTTATCTTTTCTAGCATTTTTATTTTCTATATTTGTATTTCTTATTTCATTTTATTCACCTATATTCTTTTCTATTCTTTTATTTAGACTTTAAAAATATTAATTACATTTTCTTTTCTTGGCTACTATTTACAAATCCATATGATAAAAATAAAACACTTTACCACACTAAATAGACTTATTTTTATTTAATCCTAATAAACCCATTAAGTATTTTCTTGGACATTACATTAAGTTGTTAACAATGTAGGATCAAGCTAGAGTTTTTGCGGTAGATTACTGATGAAAAGATTTTTAGCTCAGTGCGAAGCTCTTGGATAAGTTATCACATTCCTTCTACATATGACATTTTTTTTAGGGATAACTTCACAAAAAGGTTCTGAACTATCACGTTTTTTGGCAGAAGGGTATCAAACTAGTAAACGTCTCAAATGAGGGTATCAAATTATTAAAATGTATCATGGAAAGATATTCCGTCAGGATTCGCTGTTAAATCTTGACAGAGCCCGCAACACGTGCCTGTCACGTGATTTTTTAAGGAAGAAGTACCCGTTTTACCCCTCATTGAATATGTTTTGATACGAATTCTGATGGAATACCCTTCCATGAGATGTTTTGATAGTTTGATACCCCAATTCAAAATGTTTACTAGTTTGATACTCTATTTCAAAATAAACTAATTTTTTTCTTATTGGCATAATAACTGAGGCAACACTTATCAATTTTGTAAAATCGATGACATTTTTAAACTAAATTTTAAGTAATGCAGTTTGTCATTTAAGGCTTTTCGCATGACAAATTTCATGATAATTTACTAAGTCATTGACTTACATAGTTACTTTTTTACCTGTGAAACACTTTGGCATTTTGCAAATTAGTAGGTTTGATGGACTATTGGGTTAGAATATTTTGTTGGGTTGAAGATGATTAAGCGAAGGGCTCAATTAGTCAAGTTTGCGCAGCATAATCCTGACGGAATACCCTTCTATGATACGTTTTGATAGTTTGATATCCCAATTCGAGACATTTACTAGTTTGATACCCTTCCGTCAAAACGCATGGTAGTTCAGTACCCTATTGTGAAGTTATCCCCCCTTCTTTTTTTATTTGTTTCAAACTCTATGTCTCTTTTCGTAAAGCTATAAGCCAAAATAGATTTTGGGTTATTTATAATGATACGAATAAAAAATATAAACTTGAGAGCCATCAAAAAATTTCAATATAATTTGGGCAATTTCTTTTTTCCCAATTTATTTGATCATATACTATATTGTTGTGTGCAATCAATTCATTAATAATAAACAAAATAAACATACTTTTATGCAATGACAAGTGATAAGCAAATATTGAAAAAGATACCCGAAAATGCCTTGAAAACTATGATAAGGACCAATAGCTATTTTTCCTTTTTTTTTTTTTTAGAATTTTGATAAGATTTAATGAAAAATTCTAACGAAAGGTTAAAATTGAAAAAAATTGAAATATTCATACCTTAAATTGATATTTTTTAAAGTTTTGGTACATTTTTTTTAAAAGTGATGAAAAATCAAGGGTTATAAGTAAAGTTTTTCCAATATTTTTTTAAAAGTGGCTAAGGTTGCTCATATCATATGCTGACAAGTGACAACAAGTTGTAAAAGATCTTTTTAAAGAAAATGTAGATGTAGCATTAATTACTCTCTCCTATATCAATAAAATAAAAAAGAAATGATTGTTGTACAACTTTTGATATAACTTTTGTATAACTCCAACAATTTTTTTTTTCAAACTAACCATTGAATCTGTTTTCCTACGTGTGAGTTCTACATATCGATCCAATGGTCAATTTTATAAAAAGTTGTTAGAATTGTACGAGAGTTATATGAAAGTTGTAAACCTATGATATCTCTTAAATAAAATATAGAAAGAAAGTAGAGCTACAACTCTTTTACAACTCTATGCTTTATTAAATTATCAATAACCTGCTGGAATATTCTGGGGGAGTACTGGTTTTCCTGGGGAAGACCAGGAACTCACGTAGTGAGCTTAGTGAGAGTTATCATGGCATTCTAATGAACTTGAATTCAACTCTCTTCAAATTTTGCTTCTTTAAACCAAAATTCTAAGTAATTCTATAATGTACTACGTACACAGCATTACTCAAATAAAAATTCATATATAATTTTATGTTTCATTACAATACCCAAAAGAAAAAGACGCTCATAAGCTCCTTTTTTTTTTTTTCTCATCTAAGCACTCGTAACCTTCCTCTGTGACAAGTAATAGAAAGTTTCTCTATCCTTTCATTACTACTGCGTACACAATTATATGCACCATAATATATATTATAGAAAGGACTCACGTACATGTTCGATCTATCTTACACGTACGATGCTCCCTTGATGATTTTCAATCGATCACTTCAATTTCAACTTGAGGAGGAGGAGGAGGAGGCAGTGGTCCGTCTGATTCTTTGACGTCCAAGGATGCAGATGACAATAAAAGGAGGAATAGTTTGGAGACTCTCATAAAACCAACACATAAAGCGTTTCAACTGAGCCGAAAAAACTGTATACCAAGGAGATACGATTACGAGCATGGGAAACACAAGCCAGAAAAGTGAGGGCGGGAAAATGAGGGAGGCGAAGAAAGAAAGAGTCAAGGGAGCCGAGAAATCTGCCTTCAGCAAACTGAAACAGATGGGTTCCAAGGTGAGAGGGAGGTTGACGGAGGTAGAAAGAAAGATGAACGTAAGAATGGCAAGAAACAGATAGTAGGCCATCACCAAAACAGGATTAACAAGGATTTGATGATCAGTTGATCCCATGTTCCTGTCTACGACCATAAAGATGATGCTTATTAGCGGTGGAACCACATATCTCAAATCAGTAACACACCTCATGATCTTAGCTAGGAGTATGAAGAAACTCGCTTCCCTATGAAGCCCTAGACACACATTAATCGGCAAGCTGTTCGATCGCCTGCCTGCTTAGGGCAGGGCAGGTCAGAAATAAATATTTAAAGGAAGACTAGCTAGCTAGCTTAATTGGCCACTTGATTAAAAGTGTGTGGCTTTTTTTTTTTTTTTTTTTTTTTTTTTTTAAAAAAAAAAAATCTGCTGGACGCGTACACATTGTGTATAAAGTGCGAATACAAAATGTGCAAGAAGAATTACTCACACCAAAAACCAATAACGTACATGATCACAACGACAACGAAGAAAAAAAAAAAAAAAAAAAAAAAAAACCGACATGTTGCTGGTTTTACGGACCCAAATAATTAGTCGCTATTATTTTCTACGAGTGATCGATCAACTTTTTCTAAAGTTTTTAGACATATTCTACTGATCATGACTTTTAAAACATGACTTTTAATAGATATTTTTTAAAACATGACTTTTAATTTAACTTGAAATTCAAATAAAGATTAAGATTTTTGTTATATTAACGGGCATCAAGTACATTTTTTACTTTTAATAATTCCATATACTTATCACCTTATCATCATTTATAATATCAATATATACATATTTTGAAGAGAAATGTTATATTTACACTAAAAAAAAAGTGTTTTTAGTGTCGTTTTTATTAATGGCGTTTATAGAAAATGTCGCTATATTAAAGCATTGGCGTCGTTTAAAATAGAAACGACGTTAATATACGTCGCTGAACCACAGAGACGTACATTAACGTTGCTTCTTAAAAAAGTGTCGCTATTTTAAATTGTTCGCGTCGTTTGGTTACTTAAACAACGCGAAGTCGCGAACAATGAATTAATCGAGTACTGCGCGCGCTTATTCGACGCACATAAATTTTCGCTTTTTCCCTCTTCTTTTTCCCTTACAAGCGCACATATATTTCCCTTTTCCCTCTTTTTTTTTTCTCAGCTTTCCCTTTTCCCTAGCTCTTCCGCCTCTAATCTCTCTTTTGTTCTCTCTCAAAGCCAGAAATTTTTTCAAGGAAACTTGCGCTGCCGTGTGTGCTTCTGGTACACGGAGGTGGGATTTTTTCAAGGAATCTTCCACCTTTAATCGAGTGCTGCCTGTGGTGGCTGGGTTGCTCTGAATGTGGGAGATCGAGTACGCTTCTTTTTTCAAAACCCTAACACTAGATCTTTTCTTTTTCTTAATTGATTTTTTTACTGTTGTGCTTTTGATTAGGCAATTGTTGACGCTTACAAGGACACAATAAGAAATTTTTGCTTAATAGTCTGTTTGGTTGATGGAGATCTGTATTGTAGTGTTAGTTTATTGATTTTTCTTTCGTTTTCTTTGAATTTTCTCAGCAATCGAACAAAGTTTGCTTCTGTTCTGTTTCCCTTCAGGTGGACTTGCGATTTTACTGTTGGTTTCTGAAATTCAGTCACAACAGGCAACAAAATATGTACATTTGGAGGTATTCTTCTTCACCTAGATCAAAAGCTTCTCTTTTTTTTTTTTTTTTCCTAATTTTCCGCTCCTTCTTAGTTGTTGTTTAAGGTTCCTTTTGAGGCCTTTATATGTATAATCATAGGAGTCAGTGAATCCATGTACACTATTTTCTTTCAGATTATGCAATGATTTATCTCAATGAACTCTGGGCTTTGCTCTTGTGGCTTATTAATTTTGGCTTGCAGGTCTGTGATCTTTCATCTGTCAGTGATATCAATTCATTTGCCTCTAGATTTTCGTCGAAGGATTTACCAATTCATGTACTCGTAATGCTACCTTTTTCTTCCTACTACGAACAGAATATCATTTTGATTGAGGTGGATAATTTTCAAATCCACTGAGTTTAGAAAGATGATTCAAGTATGGATTTTGCGTTTTCCTCCACTGACTAGCATGGATCTTGTGTTTGATTTATGTTCTGATGTGCAGAATAGATTTATGGGTTTCAGTAATGTCTGTAGTAGACTTAAGTAATGCTTCATTGCTTTGTTTCCTAAAAAGATTTTTTATATTCATTACAGGCGCTTAACCGTATCGCCTTTGCGTTGTATTGGATGTTGTCTACAATCACTTGCATGGAAGCAGGCCCTTAATTTGATGAGAATTCTGTCCTTGATAAGGTGATAATCCATGATTAATGTTTCATGTCAACCTGTAGTTTCTGGATAGTTGTTTAAGTCATGATTATAAAGTTCTGTTGTATATGTTAGTGATATCCTGTCTAACAACATGTTTCTCTGTACATTGTTCCAGGTTACTATCTGAGAAGGAACACTGATGGCTTTATTGAGCATAGTATATGCGTGAATAACACTGCCAGTGAGCATGTTATGGTTGAACGTCTGATTCTTGATGATGATCTTCACTGGGCAATCCATCATAAGGTGAGTGTATGGTGTATAGTGTCTTAAGCACCTCAATTTTGTCTCTGATACTTCGATAATTAGAAAGCTTATTTGTTTTGCTTTCCATATTAAATTGGTGTATTGGTGCTTAAAGCAGGTTCATAACTTGAACTCATTTTTTGGTGATCTATGTTTAGGTGAAAGCAAAGGATGCACTCCACAGCCTAACAAAAGAAAGGAATGGGGTTGATGGTTCAGGTATCTATATGTAAGTTTTGAGTAACAAAAGTAATTTTCCTTTATGGTTTGATGATTACTGCCCTGGGAGTTGGCTCTTGATTTTTCCTTGTGAACCATTTTTTCCCTTTTAATACTCTATGATGTGATTTATATTACATACCCTGTTGCTTTTCTCAGATATGGTGAAGGATGGGACTTTGCTCTCTGTAGTTCAAGGACTGGGCATAGGCTTACACGATCTGAGAAGCAAGAACATGAGAGAAAGTTGTGCTTTCTGGGCTTCGCTGAAATTTATAATCTTTGTGATAACTTTCAGTTTGGGGAGTGGTTGGGTTGTGAATTTTGTTGTTGGGATATTATAGTGTTCTTATTTTTCTGGTCCTGTTGAAATTGTGATAGGAAGCTTTTTGGTCAACTTCAAACCATTGGATTTTTTCTTGTATAATTAAATGTAAGCAGAAAACGTTCTTGCCCTACAATAATATGAATTATGGGTTTGGTTAAGTTTTTTTTTTTTTTTTTAATTTTGTATCAATTGTTTGGTTTATTTTCCTGGTTTGAATAGGGACTAAACCGGGAATTACCCATTGGATTCCTTGCTTATGCAAATCAAGCGGTTTATGGTTAAGGCAAATGCATCAGAGTGCAAATGGAAAAAAGACAATATTGTATGTGATGTACCAAATTGCGGTTTACATTTTTTAACAAATTAGTGTCGTTTGCGTGCCTCTTAATTGGCGACGCTTGTGCCTGTGTCGCCAATTAGCGACGCTTGCAAGCGTCGCCAAAACGTTAACGTCGTTCCAACTATAAGCGACGCCAATTCGCGGCGCTTTTGATAAAAGCGACGCTAATTAATTTTCTCGACCACAATATAGCGGCAGAACACAAGTGTCGCTAACTAACTAGCGACGTTTTTAAGCCCATTTAGCGGCGTTTTGTAAGCGTTGCTAAATGCAGTTTTTTTTTGTAGTGTTATATTCTCTCATTCTTTTCCTATATATCCTTTTCCATTTTCATATTTTAATAATCAACCATTAAATTTGTAGGATCCGCAACTTAAAAATAAATAAAATAAAAAATAAAAAATAAGAGAAATAAAGGATGATCGAGAGAATACTATATATATAGCATTCCTCTATTTTGAATATGCATGATAAGGTCGGTATGGCAAAATCTCACTCATTATTCATTAAATTTAAAAACCGATGAATAAAATTTGAAGAATTGTAATCCATAGATTACCTTAAACTTAAATTCTTAAATTACCATAGAATAACTAAAGATGCATGAGGCTTCTATATATATATATATATATATATATATATATCCAATCTATAACCCAGCGCATGATCCTAGCTTCTTCTGTAGCATAGAATTAAGCCCTAGCTAGACACACATTCACATTGCTGCTGGCCGGCCTGCTTGAGTTAAAGGATTAATTAGCCGCTGATTGAAAATTGACGTCACTTTTCTACGTAAATATATGTAGTCATGCATTAATCAGCATGCATGGGACCGACTGAAGAGTTTCATAGAATCATAGGAAAAACCCAATAACATAACTTAATAATAATAATAATAATAAAAAGAACGAGCAGATTTTACCGACCAATATTATTATTGGTAGTGACAGTTTTATAAATTACACTTTTATTTCATAGTACTATGTTTAGGGCCGGCTCAATAAATTTTGGGGCGTTAGGCGATTATTTTAAATGAGGCATTCTTTTAACATTTAAATATTAAACAAAAATAATTTTTTAATTTTTTTTATTATACTTTTATATTAAAATTGTTGTTTTCACTTTTGAAATTCATTGTTATATTACATGTTAACAATGAGAATTGAGTATATTTTTATCAGGTTCTTACACTTTATATCGTATAAAAGCTTTGAGTAAAAAATTGTCTTTTGGTTTAGTAAAGAAAAAGCATTTCATCAAAAGTGAAGAAAAAGTGGTTTTCGGAATTAAGTTTCTTTTATTGCCTCGATAATATGTCATATTTTTAATATGAAGCATTTTCATGTCATTCGATGTAAAAAAATGCATGAATTCACATAATTTAAAATTTAATTTAATTTATTTTAAAAAAAAATTGTAGAGGATCCTAATCCTGCATGCTTCAGAAACTGTATTATATGACTTATTTCTTGGCTTTTTGCTCATTATATAAAGAACCGGGTCTTTTTAACTCATTTTCTATTTATTGTTCTTAATTTTAAGCATGAATATTAATTCAACTCTAATTCTCTTGAGATGTAGATTATTATATAATTTTTAACGTCAAATTATATTATATCATGCATGAACGGATTCGAGTGCATGGGAGATAGCAAGGCCTGCTCAATGAATTTTGGGGCCTTAGGCGATTATTGTAAATGAGGCCTTCTTTTAACATTTAAATATTAAATAAAAATAAATTTTTAATTTTTTTATTATACTTTTATATTAAAATTATTGTTTTCACTTTTGAAATTCAATGTTATTTTACTAGTAGCAAGCCTATATAATTTTTACAGGGGCAAAAACATATATTATATTTTTTGCTAAACATTTTACTATTCAACAAAAAATTTATTTAACTCAAGTTTTTGTGTTTTTACACACGATACATAAGTTTTGTTTGACAAAAATGATAAAGTGGTATAAGAGGTGACAAAAACAAAAATAAAATTAATAACATGACAAGTTTTTGTTAGAAAACACATCAGAACATGTGGCTGTGGATGACTGATAAAAATAATAAAAAAGGTGTGGTCATGACAGGTGGCTTTATGTTGTCTTCACAATAAAAAAAAAGAAGGCTGAGCCATTAGTTTCAAACTCAGCGCCATAGATCTAGAAAAAAAAAAATTCTAGAGAAAAAGAAAAAGAAAAAAAAGAAGAAGAGAGTACTCAAAGTCATAGATCGAGAAAATAGTTGATGAAAATCGTTCCTACCACCCATCACGGTGGTTAGCATCTTAGTGTTTGTGTGTTTACCTTGGGTTGATGGGTGCGAAAGTTTCCTGGAAGGAGAGACTGAGTCTCAGACGAGCTCAGCGGCCTTGGCCCTCTTACCACCTGACTGCTAGAAAAATTTGTATAGCTTTTTAAGAAGTGATTTTGGTAATTTGTTGGAATTAAGAAAATGCTAGTTTTTATTTTTTTACTTTTAAATTTGTGTTCCTAGATTGACGGTTGATTTTTCTATGTGGAGTTCTAGAGTCTCGCAAATGGTGAAATAATGTGCTTTTTTTTTTTCTTCTCTGTGCAAAAGTGTTGTATTCTTGGGCCTCTAATGATCGATTTTTTTGTAGGAGTCGAAGTAAGGGAGAGATAATGCACGTTTTTGTCTTGATAATCGTTGTTTTCTTAGGCCTTAACGATTGATTTTTTAATGAGAGTTAGTATTCCAAAACAGAGATAATGCACTATTTTTTTTTCTTTAAATAGTTGTTGATTTGTTTTTTTTAAACTTTGTCTCAGTTTCACGAGGTCTTCTTCCATTTTTTATGGGGACTTCTTTCACTTGGAAGCCTTAAATAACCGCCTAAATCACATAGTGGATCAGCCGACCCTTATGTTATGTTACTATTGATCGGCAATTGGCATTGAATTCTGGTTCAGGCTCCCCCTCGTGTTCGTCGTGTTACATGCATGATAGTGTAAATTGTAATTAAGGTTTCGGCCAATTAACATGTGGTCCCACGCTAGCTCCTTATGAATACAAATAGTCAAATATGCCGTTACTTTTCGGCCAGGAGCGATTGTAATTCAATCATTCGGTCCCACGAGCTCATTATGAATGTATACATGCATGCACAATATATATATATATATATATATATATATATATATATATATATATATATCAGCCTCCTTCAATTCATCCCCCGTGGAAAATGGAAAAAGAAACGAAGTTTAAGTTTATACTATCAAAAATCATTCTGATCACCTGGATTAATTTAGGGTGTGTTTGGAATTGCGATTTTATAGACAATAAGTGCGATTTTAAAACAAATCGCAGAACATAAATCGTTTGAAAATTATGTTTTTAAAAATTACGATTTGAAAACGCAAAAAATATACATTTTCAAATCATAGGTAAGATGGTGTTTTTTTGAAAACGCAGAATTTTAAAGGCTAATTTGCGATTTTAAAGGCTAAACTGTTATTTTACTTAACGCTTAACTGCATTTTTAAAAATCATTTTTTTCAAATCGCACATTTTAAAATCGTTATTTTAATCGCACTTTTTGAAATTACAAATTCAAACGGACCCTTAAAGAAAGCTAAAGGATGATAATCGATAATATCAGAACATGTTATGGTCCCTAATTGTGGAAATTGTTCTCGACAAGAGCATCAAGTCAATTAAGGGTTTTTAATTAATATTCAAATCCGTGCATTCATTGTCAAACCAGAGCATTCTACTATTCACACTATTAATTTATCAGAGCGATTATGTCGTATCAGTTGATTGATCATGGACGGCTCGAATCTTAGGCTACTTAAGCAGTCGTCTAAGGCCCTAACTAAACCATTTTTTCTTTATTCTCATCGCAAAAACTATTTTTCCAATAAACCCACTATTTGGAGAAAGAAAAAATTGTTCCAATTAAGTACAAATTCAAATTGGAGTCACGCTAGCTACTGCATTCTGAAGCTAACACATCCATTTTCATCTGCTTTTTCTAAAGAGAAATCCCAAATTAATAGGTTTTCTGCTATCAAGAAAGAGAGATATTCTGTCACTCTACAAGGACTTTGAAAGAATGATATCTCTCTGTTTTTGGTATTTAATAAGTAAGGTAAAATAGAAGAGTGGGGGGACGGAAAAAAAACATTAATCATACAGGGTTAGAAAGATTGCAAAGAAAGCAAAGTGCCTTGGGAATTCCGGTTCGATCCCCCCTTCTCTTCTGTTTAGGGGTCGCGTGATCGAATCCGTTTGCGGTATTAGTTGCGTGAACCAGATACTATTTAGCAAGGAGCTTTACCAATTTGCGCCATGGTGGGGTTGTGGTGACGGGCTCGCTGTCTAGGCAACAACTATGGCTCTAACCAAACATTCTACAACGGGTGGAAAGCCCTATGATAACGCCCAAGGACAGTAGCTACGCTAGTTGCCCCTTCCCATCTTTTTAATTAGGAAAAAAAAAAAATGCCTTCGGAATTCTGTGTTCACTGTGCTTGTTGATTATGACACGTAAGTTCCATCATCATTGTAAAAAATTGTTCTTTAATTAATTTCTTTGCTTTCTCGAAACCATTTGACAAGTGAAAATTAAGGGTTAACTACATCTTTGCCTCTTGTGGTTTAAAAACTTTATTTTTTGTCTTTTCAGTTTTAATTTTTTTCATACGCGGTACCTATTCTATACGAAAAGGAGTTGGTACCTCCGTCAATTTTTCCGTCCAAATTAAACTGATGGATTTTCACGTAAGCGACATGTGCTAACATTGAAATTGCAACACGTGGCTACACAATTTTTTTCATTTTTTTTTTTTAATTTTAAGCATTTTTTTTAAAAAATAAAAATAAATAAATAAAATTAGAGGTGGCTTTTGGGCCACATGAGGGTGGCTGGCCACCCCCATTTGGCATGGGGATGGTTCGGCTACCCCCGAAGGCCAAACTGAAAGAAAAAATAAGAAAGAAAAAATCAGTTTGGCACTCGGGGGTGGCCGAACCACCTTCGTGGCCTATGGGGGTGATTCCCCCATGGGCCAAAGTGACAAAAAAAAAAAAAAAAAAAAAGAAAGAAGAAGAAGGTTTTGGCTCATGGGGTGGCCGAACCACCCCCAGGCCAAAATGGGGATGGCCGAGCCACCCCCAAGCCAAATGGGGGTAGTTTCGGCTACCCCAAAGGTCCACCCCCATTTTGGACCTTTGGGGTGGCTGAACCACCCCTAAATTTTTATTTTTTTTTTTTTTTTTTAAAAAAAATGGCTTAAAATTTTTTTTAAAAAGAAAATTGAAAATAATTGTGTAGCCACATGTAGCAATTTCAGTGGTGCCACATGTCGCTGGCGTGGAAATCCGTAAGTTTTGGATAGAAAAATTGATGGAGGTACCATCTCCGTCTTTTCGCATAGCACAGATACCACGTATGAAAAAAATGAAAATTGATGGAGCAAAAAAATAAAGTTTTTAAACTACAAGAGTGCGTAAAGTATTTAACCCAAAAATTAATATAGGGTGAGTTTTGGAGGAGTATTCCTTCTAGAAAATGGCAATAAAGGCTAGGTGGGTAACTCGGTAGCCAATCCACTTAGATGATATGCATAGGTCTGTAAATTCGGTAGCCAATTTCTGTTACTAATTAATTAACGTAATACATTCGGTCCCATGCACGAGCTCATTATGAATATATACATCCATAAAGATCGGCCTCCTTCAATTCACCCCCAGGTGGAAAATGGAAAAAGAAACGAATTGTTTAAGTTCATATATACTATCAAAAATCATTCTGATCAACTAATTAGGAAGCTAAAGGATGATAATCGATAATATTAGGACATACATGTTGTGGCCCCCTAATTAATTGAGGAAATTGTTCTCTACAAGAACATCAAGTCAATTAAGGGTTTTTAATTAATATTCAAATCCGTGCGATCATTGTCAAACCAGTCATTTATCATAGTGATCATGTGATATCAGTTGATCGATTTAACGTGTTTTAAGTAGTTGGCGTAAAAAATAACTATTTAAAACACACGCCACGATATCGATAAATGAGTATGAAGTGTAACATTATTCTTCTCATTCGGCCAACCAAAATAACAAAAAAAATGCTGAAGGCCTCCACATTCTCCTTTCAGTTTAATTTGTTTCAACATTTTGTGGCAGTGAACTCTTCAATGAAGACGCCGCTGATCAAAACTTTGTGATTGTTCAGAACTTCCCACCAATATTCTCCAAGGATTCGGATCCCTGGAAAACATATATAGGGCGGCCGGCCGGGCCTTCCTTTGAGATCATGTGGCGGCCGGTGCACTTTTCAATGAAGAAGTTGCAAATTGCTCTCCAAACAAGCTAGGTGGTGCTTGTTAAAAGCTAGAGCTTTCCTCCGACGTAGTGGAGTTGACTGACTAGTAACGTACAGGACCAAAAGAATAAGGTCATGGCTGGTTTCCTTTTGGGGCAGGGAAATTAACTTGCTTGGGACTAGTTTTGTGATATGAGTAGCATCAATTAAACCCATCTTTTAAATGCATCTCCACCACTGTTGTGTAAAGTATACAATTCTCTATTTTAGTTTTATTTATTTATTTATTTTATGATTATCTTCTCTACTTTCGTTTAGCTATTATTTCTTCTTCTTTGTTTATTATATTCTTGCTAATACTCATATTTATCCACCGGTTTTTGTATTTCTCGAACGGTCAGGGTAGAATTAATGTGAGAAACAATAAAATTAAGGAATATGATTGTAATATATTACAATCAGATTTGATGGTAATGTATTATAAAATCATCAAGTGAATAAGAGAAAAATGTTACTTTAAGACTTTATCCTGTGAACGTAAATCATAAACTGAACTATGTAAAATTTCTTGTGTCTATTTCTTTTATTTCCGCTATTGATTTTATATTTCTATATCATTATGATTTTCTTCACAACATTGTAGCTACTGACTGTGCTAGCAAAAAAAACTTGTATTTTAGCCACGTGGCTATAGTACCCGGTACTATAGCCGCGTGGCGATTTTGCTACGTAGTAGATTACCCACGTCTCAATTTTGCCACGTGGGTAATCCACCACGTTGCAAAATGCTTTGCGTAGGTAATTAGCTACGTTGCCAATTAGCCACGTGGATTATTGCCACGTGACTAAAATATTCATATTTTTTTCCAAATTTTTGAAGAATTGAATTTTTTTTCAAATCTTTGTAAAGGTTTGAAATTTGAGCCACGTGGCTAATCATATAATAATATATATAATAGGGGAATCACTCAGAATATTGCATAATATTATGACAAGTAGCCTTTTAAAATACAGCCAAGTGACCCAAGTGTCCATTTTAAGTTAAACGGTGAGTTTAAATTTGTCAATCAATAGGCACGTTTTTATAACTGAATCGGTTATTTGCGTTCAGTTATATTTTCTTGCATAAAACGTTTGAAGGCAAAGGCTATAAAACTATATCATAACTGTTTGCCAAAAAAGTGAGGAAGAGCAGCTCAGTTTTCTTTTATAACTCTATCATAACTGTTTGCATAAAAGTAAAGGAAAAAAAAGCAGATCTGAAAAAGAGAGGCATGCTTCCTCTCCATCTCTAGATTCTCTACGCCTCATCAAAACCTCATCAATCATCATGCATGCATTCAATTATTTTTTCCTACAAAATAACTAAAACGTTTGAAAGCAAAGGCTTTATGACGCCGGAACAGAATAGCGACTATTCTGCAGGCTAATCAAAAGTAGATTGCAATGAAGAAAACAGGAAATTCACCCCAAAAACAGAGAGAAAACTCTGAATTCGATAAATTATCAATAACAACAAAAACTGCCGGAAAAACGCCCACAAGCCGGGCTAATATAGCTGAAAATTCGACCTTTAGGATTTTACCAAAAATAGCAAAACCCTAATAAAATCTCCTAAGACTTGAAATAAATACAAATAAGCATATTATGGAAATACTTGGTACTAAAGAATATCTCCAAATTAATGAAAAATACTTGGTGCCAAAGAATTACCATATTAGGGAAAATATAATAACTAATATTACTTGACGACAACGTAAATATAAATATGGAAATTCTGTAAAAGATGAATCAAGGGATTTGTCAATAGTCTCTTCTTTCCTTCATTCCCTTGATGGATGTTGACAACTCGGTAGATATTTGTATTCTTCAAATATTTTGTACGGTTCCTTCCATTCTCGGGCTGATTTTATTCAAGAAATAATTTTCAAATCTTGTGTCTGATTTTCTCCTGCATCAGTCTCACCGGGTTGGAAAGAATTCGTCCTCGAATTCGAACCTTCTTTACCTCGATCTTTTGGATGGCCGATCAATTCATTCCATTCCGTATTTCTCAATACCAAAGTAACTTGAAACCAAAAGATAAACAAGTTGCAACCCATCACAATGACTAGCCTAACACTAAATTGAAATAAATCAATCTTCTCACGTCTTTCATTTATTTTCTCAAATTTATGCTCTATAAAAGTCTTCAAAGAATTATCAATTCTTTCTTGACCACAAAAATTAAAATTGTCAGCTAACACGCCGAAACGAACATCCAACTTATTACTAGATGAATTTGATAGAAATCTTTCAATCCCAATAAAATCAACATAACTAATTTCCTCATTACTCAACTGAAATCCCTCGTTATGTGGACTTTCATCAAACACATAGTAGTCATTATTTTTTTCAATAAATTTTATTTCATCAACTAGAAAACTTACCTTATTCAATAAATCTTCTTCGTCAGGATATATGTCGTCAAAAATTATTGGAGAGACCCAATCTAAATCTACTATAGATTTTTTCTCTTGATCATACGACAAAGAATCTCCCATAAAATCTTCATCCATGATATCAATATCATAAATTGGTGGAGAATCCAAATCCACGAATCCTTGTGAAGGATCTTCAACATCTTCATGTTCAACATCATCATGAACATCTTCATGTATGAACTCCCCATCAACGAACTCGTCTTCTTGGAACTCTTCATCAACAAATTATTCATCCCGACCACACTGTTCCCGGTATGGAGCAGGATTGTGATACGGGTTGTCGAAGGTGGAATCGGAATCGGAGTTCATCTCACGATTGCCGACTTCCTGCGCTGCTAGGCGCTGGGCTAACTCTGCAACTTGCCTCTGCAAATCCTCAATCATCACATCCTGAACATTACGATCATGGTGCAGAGCTTCCTCATTCGGAACCTACCCACGACGACCACGACCACCAGCCATCGAAACTGATGAAGAACGCGTCTCAGGAAGGTGCTGAAGCTCTGATACCAATTGACACCGGAACAGAATAGCGATTATTCTGCAGGCTAATCAAAAGTAGATTGCAAGGAAGAAAACAGGAAATTCACCCCAAAAACATAGAAAAAACTCTGAATTCGATAAATTATCAATAACAACAAAAACTGCCGGAAAAACGCTCATAAGCCAGGCTAATATAGCTGAAAATTCGACCTTTAGGATTTTACCAAAAATAGCAAAACCCTAATAAAATCTCCTAAGACTTGAAATAAATACAAATAAGCATATTATGGAAATACTTGGTACCAAAGAATATCTCCAAATTAATGGAAAATACTTGGTGCCAAAGAATTACCATATTAGGGAAAATATAATAACTATAATATTACTTGACGACAACGTAAATATAAATATGGAAATTCTGTAAAAGATGAATTAATCGATTTGTGGATAGTCTCTTCTTTCCTTCATTACCTTAATGGATGTTGACAACTCGGTAGATATTTGTATTCTTCAAATATTTTGTACGGTTCCTTCCATTCTCGGGCTGATTTTATTCAAGAAATAATTTTCAAATCTTGTGTCTGATTTTCTCCTGCATCACTTTAACGTTAAAAAACTCCAACCTCCTTCCTCTCCATCTGAACCATGATCAAGAAAAAAAAGAAAAAGAAAAAAGAAGCCAGACTTCTTCCCCACTATTTCCGTTTCTGAAAGACTGTCCAACGTACTGTTCATCAACAAGGTTCAACTTTCGCTACTCCTTTCAACACTTTGTTTTAGTTTTCAGATATTTTCGTCAAAAAGCTTTTATTATACATAGTTGCTGCATCTTCAAGACCCAGTCCAACGCCAACTGTTTAACTTTTTTTACATCAGAATTCAAACAAGACAAAGAGCAAATATTATACTATCATTGTCTCTGTATCTCTCAATTCTTCTTCACACTCTACACCGAGCAAGTTTTTTGAGTTTTACATTTCTTCTTGAAATTCGTTTTGTATTGTGTGTTATTTATTTGTCTAAATAGTGTATTCTCTCCGATTATGTTTTTAAAATTGTGTTTTGGGGTATTTCTCTCGGTGCTTTTGAATTCTACCGTTACGTTGGTAGCTTTAAAAATCTAAGTGCAAAATATTTTATAAGTCAAGGTTTTTTTTAAAAAAAGAAAATCGTACCAAAATACTAGCGACCAAATAGACTTACGCTATGGGTCTTGAACCTATGGCACAAGACTGAGTCACGCACACTAGCTAACACAAACGTCTTTTTTTTCTTTTTTTCTTTTTAATTATTATTATTATTATTATTTAATTTCAGTATGATACTGCCCACAGAATGACAGAAACACAAGTCTTTTGTTCTTTTGTTCGGTATGAAGGGGGCGTTATATTTGTTCTGCATGGCCTTTTTGCTCTTGAGACTCTGTAGCATTTCCCCCGCACCTTTTTTTTTTGTCATTTCCCCCGCCCCTAACTATTCTTTTCATTTTTCTCTTCTTTTTTCTTCATTCTTCCCCTTTTTCCCGCGCAGGCCTAGCCTTACATTCTTCTCCTTTGTTTTTGTTTTTTTTTTTTTTTTTCACACAGAGGGGGAGATGGAAGAGGGAGACCGAGAGAGCTGGAGAGAGAGAACTGGATCGATTCTGAGAGAGAGCTGTGGTCGACGACGGCCCTGGAGGGTCATGGCCCGACGTCGGTGAAGCCAAGGGTGTGTTTTTCCGACATTTTCTGGGTTTTTTTTTTTTTTTTTTCTTTGAGTTCTCTGATCTGAAACTTTTTGTCTCATACCTCTCTCTATGTTTTCGGTCCTTATTTTTGATGCTTCAACAGTGTCGATCCCATGTATGTGAGAGCTTCAATCCATGCCAACCAATTTTCTAAATTCCTGGTAGGGGTGGGCAAATTATCCGCATACCGCTTACCGAACCGAACCGAACCGCCATCGACCGCCTACCGACTTTAACCGACTAATTTCGGTTCGGTAGTCGGTATAAAATTTTATTCCGAAAGCCGGATCGGCAGCTGAACCGAACCGAACTGCCTTTTAAGCGGCAGCCGAACCGAACCGCCTTTTAAGCGGTAACCGAACCGAACCGAATGCTATTCCGACCGATTAACCGAACCGACATAAAACGAAACGACGTCGTTTTAGTAAGAACAAAACGTATGATCATTTTTTTTCCTTTAAAAAAATCAAAACGATGTCGTTTCATTACCCATTTTAATCGAATGTTAACCGATTTAACCGACTTAACCGACTGTCTATTAACCGTCTTACCGACTTAACCGACAGCCTATTAACCGCTTAACCGAAATAAATTCACCGACTACATTCTGACAAAAGTCGGTTAACCGACCGAATTAACCGACTTAACCGCCTACCGAACCGACGCCCACCCCTAATTCCTGGACAAACTTGAGCCTTTTGCTTTGAGCCTCAGTTGTAGCTTTTGATGTTTTTAACCTTCTGTAGAGATTCTTATGGAGCTTTAGAAACTCACTCTTGTACATCCACTTGTCAATGTACATCCTATGCTTTCTCATCCACTATGCATATTCCTCTTAATGTTCCCCCACAATATCGTGATATCGCGATACATTCCCATAGAAGAATATCCATATACCAGATTGGAAAAAGTTTGCTTGGAGAGGCTGCTTCCAAATCATCCAAAATGTCATGAGCCATTTCAAGCCAGCCTAAATTAATACAAGCGCCAATTACATTAGAACACAAACTAGGTCCTGCGAATGAATGTGACTTCTTTTGAATGCCAAGTAAAAGATTTGACGGATCACTAATCTTCCCACCTCTCTTGCACCCATTGATGAGCTTGGCCAGAGCCCTGTCACTAACAGCAAGTTTCCCATTTCTAAAAATTACTAGTTCCCGTTTACCCTCCGCTTTGAGTACAGAATCCATCTGCAGAATATCAGGCACAATCTGCAGTTTTAACGCAGTCTTGAGATTGTCAGATCCCACTGGAACAAGGCAAGGCTTTGTAGGTCCTTCCTATCTTTTTGAATTGGAGAAGACTCTGAGCATCGATAAATATCCATCACAGGCTCAGCAGCAGCATCGATGTCGTTATACTTGAAGTGCAAGCTCAACAAACTATCATAGAACTGCCGATAATGAGAAATAAATGGAGCTGAAACTCGACCAATTTGTTCTTTAAATTTCTTCATCTCATCCCTCTGACCATTCATCTCATGGATCTGGGCAATGACAGTGATTGAGTGCGCATCGGCTACAACCCCCGTCGGTTGCATCAATTCAATGAGTTGTTGACCTTTGAAAGATAATTTAAACCTCACACAAGCATCAAGCACCAGATTAAATATCATTGTATCAGGCTTTATCAGTTTTGCACGATCACTTTTGCTCGCACTTAAGCATTGGAAACAATCACAAATCTGAACCAAGAAATTTGACGCAATATACGTCCCAACTTCTGTCTTCACCAAATGGAGAACAACCAACCACAATATATTCATCGGGGGCAAACTCTCTCTCTCCAGCATCAATCTCAGAATCATTGAGGCAGGGATAGGCAATTAAGATCTTGCTAACGAGAGGGACAGCTTAGTGAGGATATCCGGCTGAAGTAGGCCTGATGTCTCTTTCAAAACTATCAAGACTAAATCACATGCTTTTTGTAGCCAGTTGGGGTCAGACGAATAAGAAAGTTCAGTTATCAACCTACCCACAAGAGAATCGTTAGGAAAACCATACAAGCTTTTAAAATCATTAAAAGATTCCCATGCTTCATCCAATTGATGATCCTTTATGCCAACTAACCAATCGTTATAGATTTTTTATTCCAACTAACCAACCACCGGAACTCGGTAGAGGCTATAGGCGGTCGGTCGATGGCGGTTCGGTGGCAGACTGGCAGTCGATAGGCGGTAGTTGGATATTCTGTCCTACTCCTAGGCAGAAGAGGGCTATCTACCACTGCCTAGCCCATTTAGACCAAAAGGCCTCCAGCGGGCTAAAAGGTAAAAGAAAAAAATCGAGGCTTCCATAGGGTTTGAAAGAGGGAGCAATCTAAAATGGGCTTATATTCTTTTCTTATGCAACTGTTTCTACATCATAATCTGGGATGTGAGTAACAACAACTCGATCACCTTATCCATGCAGTATTATTTCAATGGTCTCGTCAGCCAACTTCATTACCGATTCACAAAGAAGTGCAATTAACATTTGCTTGACCTGCTAACATCACAAATATAAATCCTGAATTTGCGTTATATATATATTATCAATGTATATGATATATATACACCTCATCATCATCAACATCATGGAATATGATATATATATATATGCATGAAAACATACTTAAAAGGCCCATGGATTAACTTTGAAGGAAACACGAATCCCAGAAACAGAGTTACACACTTCACTAGCTACTGCATTGCTCGCTGTCCAAACAACTTGGGTGCAGAAGGACACTACCAACCAACCTTAGTGTTCGAAGAAACAAAGGAAAATCAGGTACAAAAGTATAACTCGATACATAAATTGTAGAAGAGAAGAGGCATTGGTCACAAGCACAAACATACCTTGCTTATCAACCCATCATCAATCACAGAACCGCTGATATATACTCTTGTAAAGCTCAAAAAGTGCTTCAACTTCACTGACACTAACTGGGTAATCATATATAAAAGGCACACAGGATCGATGAAAACATTAAAACTAGAAAGAGAGTACGTATCTAACAAATAATCCATACACGCACAAACTCATATATATATATATGAACACATACAAATATGTGTCTACTTGAAAACATGGGTGAAAAAAATTCATACTCTTTGAGAAAACATGGGTGAATATGTGTTATAAGTTTCTCGATCCGCCAATGAGTTTCTATAAGTTGAATTCTCTTCAAACTCTCATTCTTTCTAGTTGTTCTAAATTTGACAATTTGGCTGATGAGTTGGGGGGATGGAATCCTTGACAACTTTTCTTGCAGATAACACTGCTATAAGACAAGTGCCACGTGCCATTGTACAATTGAAGAACCTCACATGCCTGTGGTTATGTGGGTGTAAAGGATCGCCATCTAAGTCACTCCCTTCACTCCTTTGGTCTTGGATATCTCCTAGGAAAAGTCCGAAGTCAGTCAATCTATTGCCTGCTTCACTACAAGGCTTGAACGCACTAAGAGAATTATCTCTCAGAGATTGCAATTTATCAGATGATACAATTCCTAAAGATCTTGGGAGTTTATGTTCCCTTGAATATTTAGATCTAGAAAACAATCATTTTTCGTAGCCTACCATCGAGCCTTGGTGGTCTTTTGAAGCTTCAAACTCTCATTTTGGATAAGTGCACAAAGCTTCAATCTATTCCGGTTTTACCATCAAATTTGAGTAAGATGTGCATCATATTGCATGGCATTGTAAAATGTTAATATATATATATATAGAGAGAGAGAGAGAGAGAGAGAGAGAGAATGTTTCGAATTTTTGAAGTTTTTTTTTTCTACTTCGGTGAGTAAACAATAGTTACCAAACGAGCTGAACACACTCTATAAGTTTTTTTTTGATTTTTTTTTTTTTTGTAGATAACTATAAAAATTTTAACAATTTGCTGAGATTGGCTTTTAAAGGCCTTTTCACCGCCGGTAAAAGTGATAGACAGAATTTTCATGACAAGACTTGGGTCGTCGTCTTTGCACGCTTAATGTAGAATAAACCACCCCCTAGAACATTAAAATAAATAAATAAAGCACTTTTTAAAGCATTATGTTTGTATTTTTTTTTTGTTAAAAAAAATATAAATAAATTTAATTAAATTCAAAGGGAGCACGGGGAAAAAGCATGGTCGGCATAAACATGTAATTGTATTGCAATTTCCAAAACAACTGTAGTGATTGACTTGGATTCCCATTGGCCTTCAGCAGAAAACAAAAAAATTCATTGGAAAAAAAAGGACTAGCTAGATCATATGCGCAAGTTTGCAGCCGAAAAGTTGGAAACTTTCCTGAACCTCTGTAATTCATGAATTTTATGGAAGAGTTGTGTAATTTGCACATAGGGCCATAAATAAATAAAGTTATTCGTGAATTTGCTTAGTTCGTGTTCGACTCAATTATTAAATGGCTCATTCGTAAATACAAAATTAAACTCGATCATTAAACGATTCATATTTGTATAAAATTCGGCTCGGCTCGGTTAACGCTCATGAACAAACTCGTATAAAACTCGACTCGTGTATAGATATATATTAATAAAAATAACTTATTTAATGTATTACTTATTAAGTAACAATAGTCAATAGTCAATAATATATATAAAATTATAAGCATATGTGCCCCTGATGTATACCAACATTGCAATGCACTCGGTCTCACAAACATAACAATAACCTCCAAATCAATGTGCCACAGTAACAGGCCTCAACTTGTGGAATGCTCAAAATAGAAAATTGTGGCCAGTAGAGCAACCAATTCTTCCTCGGAGTGCTAAGCATAACCCATCAAAACAACATAAACTTTTTACTAAGACATTTTATCAAACATTCGTTAGGCACGTGTTTAACACTCGAATTCTTAACAAAATTTCACAAATCCATCTAATCATTTTACATATCCACACCCTAAGAACATCATGCACAAGGTTGAGTTTGCACAAGACTTTTATTTTTTCAAGCTGAATCGAACTTAATTTTTAAAACTCATCATGAACTATTTGCACATACACATTTTGTATATACATTGTACACACTTACAATGGGTGCGGGACCCATGTGAGATGGGTCTCGCACCCATTGTGAGTGTGTGTACAATGTGTATACAAGGTATGTGTATACAAATATCATTTTCTTTTATGGAATTAGGATCATCTCAAATTATTTGTCTAAATTTGAGAGAATTCGATTGAGTAGGTAATTATTGTGAGAGACTACTTATGAGACCCACCAGATTAGATAAGTGGTTGGACAACCTAATTTTTATTTGGCCAGGTCGATCTCATAAGTGGTCTTTCATAATCATATACCCGAATTCTCTTAAATTTGAACAAATAATTTGAGAAAACCCTAAAATAATTTTATGGGCCCGTCCCAAAAGTCATACAGAATTTGATGTTCCTCTAATGGTTGAACAAAGAGGGATGATAGTAGTGGTCATTTAGTAGATTAGTCAGGATTTTAGTTTATTGGGAACAAAATTAATTATCGTTTAAAAAATATAAATGTAGCTCATAATTATATTTTAATGCCTCTGGTCAATTTATTCAGCTTTTGTCAAAAAAATAAATATATAAATATGAAATTATATTCTTAGTTAATAAAAATGGTCGACTTGTCGGTGGGCACTTTCACCGCACACCCCCAACTGATAAAAGTAGTTAAAAAAAGACAGATTAAGTTGTTAACAATGCGGGATCAAGCTAAAGTACTTTTTGCGGTGGATTACGTATATACAGACGAAAAGATTATCAAATTCTTTTATTTGTTTCACACTCTCTATGTCTCTCTTAATAAAGCTATAAGCCAAAATAAACTGTCTAATGATACGAATAAAAAATATAAACTAGAAAGCTCTCAAAAAACTTCAATATATTTTGGGCTATATCTTTTTTTGTCAATTTATTTGATCATAGAATTGTTGTGTACAATCAATTCATTAATAATAAACAAAATAAGCATACTTTTATGCAATGACAAGTGATAAGCAAATATTGAAAACGATACAATTATATATTTTACTACAACACCAATTGATACAATTATATATTCTATCACCCCCCTATCAATAAAATAAAAGAGAAGTGATTGTTGTACAACTTTTGACACAATTCTTGTACAATTCCAACAATTTTTTTTTTTTTCAAATTAACCATTGAATTTGTTTACCTACATGTGAGTTCTACACATCTAATGATCAATTTTAAAAAATGTTGTTAGAGTTGTACAAAAGTTGTAAACCATTGTTAGAACAGTTTCTGACATGGTAGTTGGCGAATCAGAAGAGCCTATCTCCGCTATCCTGCAAAAGAAGCAAACTATGTCGGGGGGAATCCGACAATCCCACTCCGATGCCTTTGTCAGTTTTTATCCCAAGTGTATATCACTCTTTTATCACAATGAGCAATCTGAATTTACCTGTTCAGTTGTGAGGTATTTATACATATCACGTTGTGAGCGATCCGGTTCTTCCATTGGACCACGTGTCAGATCTGGAGCACTTATCGACTGCTCAAATCGTGGGATTGAGGCGCATGCTTCACGATCGTGGCCAGGTCGGTCTTCAACCGTCTTGAGATCGTGGAGCCACGGTTCGTGCTCCATGATCATTCTGGAGTCGGTCCTCAACCGCCTTCACGATCGTGGAGTCGGCCCTCAACTGCTCTTAGATCGTGGGGACGCCTTCCTTAATGATAGCGATTGTGTAGGTAGTGGGCTTTTTTCCCTGGTTGATACGAGGTCGGAATTTACCGTCCTTGACCTCTACATGGAATTGGCAAATTACCGACTTTGTGTATGTTTCTCGGCAATTAACCAAAAAGGATTCTGATGGGCTACGATTCTGGCCCATTGGGCAAAATCAGGATTATTTCCCAACACCTATCATATCTCTAAAACAAAATATAAAACAATAAAATAAAATATAGAAAGAAAATAGAACTACAACTCTTTTACAACTCTCCGCTATATCAAATTATCAATAATCTGCTGGAATATTCTGGGGGTGTACTGGTTTTCCTGAGGAAGACCAGGAACTCACGTAGTGAGTTTAGTGAGAGTTATCATGGCATTCTAATGAATTGAATTTGAATTCAACTCTCTTCGATCAAATTTTGCCTCTTTAAACCAAAATTCTAAGTAATTCTATCATGTACTACACAGCATTACTCAAATAAAAATTCATATATAATTTTATGTTTCATTACAATACCCAAAAGAAAAAGACACTCATAAGCTCTTTTTTCTTTTCTTTTTATTCTCTCTTTTTTCATCTAAGCACTCGTAACCTTCCCCTCTGACAAGTAATAGAAAGTTTCTCTATCCTTTCATTACTACTACGTACACAATTATACGCATCATAATATATATTATAGAAAGGACTCACGTACATGTTCGATCTATCTTACACGTACGTTGCTCCTTTGATGATTTTCAATCGATCACTTCGATTTCAACTTGAGGAGAAGGAGGAGGAGGTAGTGGTTCGTCTGATTCTTCTTGACGTCCAAGGACGCAGATGATAATAAAAGCAGGAATAGTTTGGAGATTATCATAAAACCAAATCATAAAGCGTTTCAACTGAGCCGAAAACAGTGTATACCAAGGAGACACGATTAGGAGCATGGGAAACACAAGCCAGAAAAGTGAGGGCCGGAAAATGAGGGAGGCGAAGAAAGAAAGAGTCAAGGGAGCCGAGAAATCTGCCTTCAGCAAACAGATGGGTTCCACGGTGAGAGGGAGGTTGACGGAGGTGGAAAGAAAGATGAACGTAAGAATGGCAAGAAACAGATAGTAGGCCATCATCAAAAGAGGATTAACAAGGATTTGATGATCAGTTGATCCCATGTTCCTGTCTACGACCATAAAGATGATGCTTATTAGCGGTGGAACAACAAATCTCAAATCTGTAACACACCTCATGATCTTAGCTAGGAGTATGAAGAAACGCTTCCCTTTGAAGCCCTAGACACACGTTAATCAGCAAGCTGCTCGATTGCCTGCTTAGGGCAGGGCAGGGCAGAAATAAATACTTAAACTTGATTGAAAAGTGTCATTTTTTATTTTATTTTTATTAAAAGTCATGATCAGTACACAAGGACCGAATGAACAGTTTGGAGGAAAAAACCAAGCGTAGGAATTCTTCTTGCACAATTTGTCTACATACCTTGTACACAAAATGTGTGGTTTTTATTTTTTATTTTTATTTTTTTTATAAAAAAAATTCTGCTGAACAGACGAAAAAAAAAACAAAAACCGACATGTTGCTGATTTTACGGACCCAAATAATTAGTCGCTATTATTTTAATTTCTACGAGTGATCAACTTTTTCTAAAGTACTGATCATGACTTTTAATAGATATTTTTTAAAACATGACTTTTAATTTAACTTGAAATTCAAATATTTAGATTTTTGTTATATATATTAACGGGCATCAAGTACATTTTTTACTTTTAATAATTCCATACTTATCACCTTATCATCACCTTACTTTTAGTGTTCTCTCATTCTTCGATCTCCTATCCTTCTTCATTTTTTATATTTTAAAAATAAACCATATATTGAGTTAGTAGGATCCACAACTTAAAAAAAAAAAAAAAAAAAAAAAAAAAAAAAAAAATTATTAAGGATGAGACAAATTTTTTGATCTCTACCGACACACATTCCCGTTGCTGCTGGCCTTCCTGCTTGGGTTACGTACGTACGTACTTAAAGGACTTTTAGCCGCTGATTGAAAATTGACGTCACTTTTCTACGTAAATATATGTAGTCATATATGCATTAATTAATCAGCGGGCATGGGACCGGCTGAAGAGTTTCGTAGGAAAAACCCAACAACATAACTTAATAATAATAAAAATAAAAATAAACTAAACTGCAGATTTTACCGACCAATATTATTATTAAGTTCTGGTTCCGGCTCCGCCGAGATTTTGACGGACCGGCCATTCATCGTGTTACATATATGCATGCATGATAGTGTAATTAAGGTTTTGTCCGATTTACATTTGGTCCCACGTACGCTCCTTATGAATTCAAACATGCCGTTTTTTCAGTTTTTCTTGGATAAGCTACGTAGTGTAGTTTCTTGGAAAATGGAAAAAGAAACGAATTGTTTAAGTTCATACTATCAAAAATCATCCTCACCTAATTAAGGAAGCTAAAGGTCATAATAGATAATATTAGGGCATGTTCTTGGATAAGCTAAAGGTAAAATATAAGAGTGGAAGGGATAAAAAAAACAATCAAACAGGGTTAGAAAGATTGCAAAGAAAGCAAAGTGCTTTGGGAATTCTGGTTCGATCCCCCCTTTCTCTTCTGCCTAGTGGCCATGTGTTCGAATCCTCTTGCAGTAGTAATTACGTGAACCAGATACTACTCAGCAATGGGCTTTACCAATTTGCGCCTTGGTGAGGTTGTGGTGACGGGCTCGCCGTCTAGGCAGCAGCTATGATTCAAATCGAACATTCTACAACAAGTGGGAAGCCTTATGGTAACGCCCAAGGACGGTAGCTACGCTGGTTGCCCCTTCCCATCCTTTTAATTAGGAAAAAAAAAAATGAAGGTGCATGTTGTGATCATTCTGATCACCTAATTAGGAAGCTAAAGGATGATAATCGATAATATTAGGACATGTTGTGGCCCCCTAATTGAGGAAATTGTTCTCTACAAGACCATCAAGTCAATTAAGGGTCTTTAATTAATATTCAAATCCGCGTGTTTAATGTCAAACCAGAGCATTCTACTCTTCACACCATTCATTCATCACAGTGATCATGTCATATCAGTTGATCGATTTAACGTGTTTTAAGTGGTTGGCTTAAAAAAAACTATTTAAAACACACGCCACATCCACCGGTATAACATAAGTGTAATAAATGAGTATGAAGTGTAGCATTATTCTTCCCATTCTACTAGCCAAAATAACAAAAAAAAAAAAAAAAAATGCTGAAGGCCTCCTCATTCTCCTTCAGTTTAATTTGTTTCAACCAAAGTTAACGTTGCTATATGAGATGAGATTTAATTTGTGGCAGTGAACTCTTCAATGAAGACGCCGCTGATCAAAACTTTGTGACTGTTCAGAACTTCCCACCAATATTCGGATCCTTGAGAAACATATTGATCAGAGCCTCCCTTTGAGATCATGTGGCCGGTTAATTTCTTTTTGGGGCAGGGAAATTAACTTGGGACTAGTTTTGTGATATGAGTAGCTTCAATTAAACCCATCTTTTAAATGCATCTCCACCACTATTATGTAAAGTATACAATTTTCTATTTTTTAGTTAAATTAAGTGAATAAGAAAAAAATATAGCTTTAAGACTTTATCTTGTGAACGTAAATCATAAACCAAACTATGTAAAATTTCTTGTGTCAATTTCTTTTATTTCCGCTATTGCTTTTATATTTCTATATCCTTGTGATTTTCTTTACAACATTGTAGCTACTGACAGTGCTAGCGTCACTGGTGGTGACCTTGAAATAAAGGCTCTGAACGTTGAGGTATGAGTTGCTCTGCCAATTTTGGACCCAATTTCTTGACATGCATGGTTTACCACTCTGTCCGAGACCCCTGCTTGATTGACACTGCATGTCGTTTTTCTTAAAATGACTTTAGTCAATGACGTCATTTTATGGAAAACGGCATCACTATCATGAGCTACGTCGTTTTAGTTAACTAAACGACACTAACCAAAAATGACTCAAAAATTTCAATTTTTTGTAGTGATAATAAATAGTAGAAACGTGTGATTTGCTCTTAAATTTTAAATTTGTTTAATTTTTATTTTTATTTAAAAAAAAAAAAAAAAAAAAAACCCCGAATCGTCAAGGCTGATCGATCGACGTCTTCCCAATATTATGTATTTACATGGTTTTAGGTGAGAAATGAGTATTAAGGAAACAAGACAATGGGACAAATGGACACGCCCACAGAAAAGGAGCAGCCCACGGTTTCGTTGAATCCATGTGCTTAATTAGTTCTCTGTTCATGCCGTACGTTCTATATATCTCCCATGCCCTCTAATCCGTTCATGCATGATCTAATATAATCTAACGTTAAAAATGATGTAATAATCTACATCTTAAGAGAATTAGAGTTGAATTAATAGCGATGAATGAATAAAATACGTTACATCAATCGGCCTAAAATTAACAACAATAAATAAGAAATGAGTTAAAAAGACCCGGTTCCTTATATATTGGACAAAAAGCTAACAAATAAGTCACATAATACGGTTTTTGAAGCATGCAGGATTAGAATTATCTACAATTTTTTTAAAAAAATATATAAATTTTTTAAAATTATGTGAATTCATGCCTTTTTTACATCGAACAATGTAAAAATGCTACATATTAAAAATATGACATATTATCAAGGCAATAAAAGAAAAATAATTCCAAAATGCGCTTTTTATTTACTTTTGAAGAGATGGTTTTTCTTTACTGAACTAAAAGACAATTTTTTGCTCAAAACTTTTTTATACGACATAAAATGTAAGAACCTGATAAAAATATACTCAATTTTTATTGTTAACATGTCACATTTTTAATATGTAGCATTTTTCATACCGTTCAATGCATATATGAAACGACCTAAATTCACATAATTTGAGAATCTACAATTTTAAAAAAAAATTGTAGGGGATCCTGATCCGATAAAGCATGTTAAAAATTTGACTACTTGAAAGCTACAACAACCATCATAAAGATGTTCGATGCATATATGAAACGACCTAAATTCACATAATTTGAGAATCTACAATTTAAAAAAAAAAAAAAAAATTGTAGGAGATCCTGATCTGATGAAGCATGTTAAAAATTTGACCTACTTGAAAGCTACAACAACCATCAATGAGAGAGAGAGAGAGAGAGAGAGAGAGAGAGAGAGAGAGCCTTTTTTCTTCTTCTTCTTGTCTTCTTTTTTTTTTTTTTTTTTTTTTCTTTTTAAGTAACTGGCCAAATGAAATTCTGAATTGTATGTTAATGTCTTTATTTTGAAGAAAAAAAAAATTAACAAAAAAGCCCATTTCAGATTTTCTAAAATCTGACAATCGTATGTTCCCATCATGTCCTTTTAGTGTTTGGTCTACTACATAATTTAATAAGAGTTATTATTTATTTCTCATTCTTAATCTTTATTTTAAATCTTAAAAATTCGAGCAGCATAACGATATGTTTACAATGTTATAATATAATTTGGGCATCATAGCAACATATCTAAAATATCTTAATATTATTTGAGCATCAATCATGTAACATATTCACGTATTTTTTATACGGGCATTACTACAGCATTTATTTAAATCTCTAACATTATTTGGACATTATAATAGCGCTATTGTAAAATAACTAATAATATTTAGACAACACAACGACGCTTTTATAATTTTAAAATAATGATTGAATATAATATTTATCCTTGAGATATTCAATCATACTTTCCCCAGCAACTTAGACATTATATTTACACAATTTAAATTCTAATAACTAAAATGGACATAAACTAACCATAAAAGAATTATACATAGCAGTCTACTTGATGTACTGATCGTATGAGAGAGAGAGAGAGAGAGAGAGAGAGAGTAAATTTTTGAGGTTTTTTTTTTTACAGTATTGCTTTGGGTATTTAATTATAGGCAATTGTTTTGAACACATTCAATATTTTCTTAAAAGTTTAGCCGTTTGGAAAAAACTCCCTACACAATTGTTCACAATCACTCACATTGGTGGGACCCCTATAAGTGGGTGGATCCTACCAATGTGAGTAAGTTGTACACAACCTATTGTGCAGGGATCAATCCCGTAGCCGTTTTCCTTGTTTTTTTTCACACCTTGGGTCAGCCTTAAGAGAAGTACTAGAGGTTTAGTGAATTTCCTAGAGTTTTCTGGTGAGTTACTTTCATAGCTGAAAAAGTCTTCATAAAATTTTGACTTGTCTTCTTCGATCTTTTAACATCATCTTGAGCTCCTTTCCTTTTTCTTTTGTAACATAGAAATGATATATTACCATCTACGAACACAATTTTTGATCATCTTTATCCACGTAATAATTTTTACTTTTAATTTCTCTTTTTTTTTAAAAAAAAAAAAAAAAAATCTAATATTAGCTATGTGACCACCTTGTCGCAGGTCATAAATTGTGTAATGAGATGACAAAACTTTGTAACTAGCCTGAGTTGTAAATTTGCATTTGAAAAGTCCTCCATTCGGTCAACTTATCTTCCTCTCTTTAAGTCTTTTTTTTCCTTTTTTTTTTTTTTAACCCAAACCGTAACACATTCTGGAGCTTCTTTTCTTCTTATTTTTGTTTATTTTTTATTATTATTATTTTAATTAAAAACCTATTAGTTCATCTTTGTATAAACTACATAGTATTTTAATTTCACACAATTTTAATTAATTTATTTTAAGTCAAAATATTTAAATCTTAAATGTTAGAATATGAATTAGAGCCTACTTCGAACTATATATTCACTTTTCAGTTCAAACTAAAAATTTCGAATCAATTTAAAATTAATATTAATTTATACCAAAGTATTTTTAATCAACCTAATAATTGAACTCCATCGGTGTCACAATTACTCTCAAAAGGTGAGCTGAAATAAATAGAGTTTTTTTTTTTTTTTGAACACAAGAAAAGGAACCTTCATTATTGAAAATAAGTCCCAAAGGAGATTACACTTGGCCAAAAGCCAACACAAATACAGAAGCACAGAAGGCTAATACAATGCCTGAAGGCGAAATCTCACTGCTCGAAGGCCATCAAAGTGACTAGATCGAGATGAAGAATCTCCACCCACTAAATCAGGAAAATCCTGACTTAAAGCAGCTACAAATGGTAGACTGTGACAAAGATCAAGAATATGCAAAACAACAGCTACCCAGATAATAAACAAACATTACAAGGAGTAGACATTAAGCCTCTCCTAACAATAAAGCACATCCTAACACAAAGAAAGAGAAGCAAATCTAGTTTTCAAGCCATCAAACAGATCCCCATAATGTCTGAAAATTACATAGGTAGACTGTTAAAAAAACACAAACAGAAACACAACTCAAAGCCAACAAAGGCAGAAAACCACCATGGATACACGCGCCACCCCGAGAGCCCCCTAGCTACCTTAGTCGAACACCAGCCATTCCGAAAACACCAACAACCCAACCAGAAAAAATGGACCGTGGGCTTCACACGCAGCCCCAACCATGACGCGTGCAAGCTACATATCAACTCAGATCTACTTAAAAAAAAATGACCCAAAAAATTACAAAATGGTCACTCCCCGGCCTCCATAGAGTTAACTACACGTGCATGTCAAGACGACTAGAATTATTTCTGGCCAATTCCAGCGCAGCCGAGACATTGACGGACCACATGGTCGTGTTCGGCGTGTTACATGAAAGTCTAATATTTAACTGTATATATTTAGAGGAATGTTAAGGATTTACATGCATTTGGTCCCACGCTCCGTATGAATACAAATAGGCCGTTTTTTCAGTTTTTTCTAGATTAAGGAAGTTTCTTTTCTGCCAGGAGCGATTTTAATTCAATTCATCCCCCGGTGGAAAATGGAAAAAGAAACGAAGTTTAAGTTCATACTATCAAAAATCATTCTCACCTAATTAATTAAGGAAGCCAAAGAGTAAATTCATTCTTAATTACAAATTGTTATGTGCATACCATGAAAAATCGTGAATCCACTAGGAAATGGGTTAATAAAAAAGTAATGCTACTATTCACACTCATTTTTTATTTATCGATTCTTTATGTTAATCGCTTAAAAAAAAAACATAACAGACATCATTCTATGGCTCTTTTCGTATTTTTTTTCACTTTTCAAAATTATCATTGAATATGTAGCTTCATGTGATTATCATGTTGAATATTATTCCGTGGCTTGCCTTCGGTTGGCAGAGGCTTATTAATTACCGCAGGTACAGCATATCTCAAATCAAGTCCACCTCATCCGATCCTTCTCTGCTCTTAAAATGTTTTTTTTAGCTGCTGATTGAATTACAACCGAAACGATGATCGGAATTCGTTGGGATCGGTAAGGGGTTGGTTCGTTGTATTTAACTATTTATAGCCAGCTGTGGGCCTCGGCCCTATAGAGAGAGAGAGGGAGAAAAATTTCGGAGGTTCAAAGATGCCCAAATCCAATGGCTCTGTTTGATAAACATTTTTTAGGAGTAATTTTTTTTAATAGTAATAAATATAATTGATGTGATTTAAAATATGCAGAAATTTGTAATTTTTAGTATGGAAAATTAAAAAGAAATTAATGTGATTTAAAGGTAAAAGAAACGGCCTAATAAATAGTATTGCTGTTTATCAAACTGAGCCTTTGGATTTGGGCACTATCTTAAATAGATGATCTATTTAAGATTGTGTTGAGCTACTGTTTTTTTCTTTTTCTGCACCCTTTCTTTTGTCACATAGCTCAGAGTGGTATAATTAAAAAAAGTAAGCACATCTTGGTGATGATATATATATATATATATATATATATATATATATATATATATATATATATATATATAAACATTGGCTTAGGAAATTCAACAATAACAAAAAGACTTTATGGAGTAAATAGGAAGCTATTCTTACATCTATATTCTATAGTATTGCTATTAAATTGAGATTAAATATTTTCCAAACACATCCACGACAACCTTTGTAAAAAACACAACCCAAATCAGAAGTGAAAAAGAAGAATATACCCATCACTGAATATTGGGTTGTTAATTTTTTGACACAATCTACGAACCCTACACGAAATTAGTGGATTAGGATTGAGGCCGGGATTTAATCCGTTTAATTAAATGAATTGGGTTATAAACACTTCGGGATTCAAAACAAACCATCCTAATGGTTTTTAGAAGCCAGCCCTAGACTTCACCCCTACGAAAACAGATCTGATCCCTCCTCCTCTCCATTTCACTTTCTACTCCTTGCTCCTACCCTCCCCTTCCCATTCTGGTTTTTTCTTTTGTTTATAGGTCTCTCATTTCCGGTTTAAATAAATTTTTAGGATATTTGGCTACCATTATCTTAGATCTAGTGTGCTTGAAGCAAATCTGCTCTTTAACTATTTTTGTATATGCATGAGTTAGCAAAAGATGAAAGTCGTTAGATAGCATTTTATTGTAAAAATTTTGTTTATATACTATGTAACCTCATAGCATGTGTCTATGATTTTGCAAAGCTTTATGCTTTGTGATGAAAGAACTTTATGCTCATGATTTTTGATCAATGAAATACTCAGATCTTTCGTTTAAAAAAAAAAAATGAATTCGCTTATGATTGACTTATATAATATTCATGCTTTGATATGATCTAAACTCGACATGTGAACGAATTACTCTACATGACTTTTAATTACCTAAACAAATAATAATTTAAAGAAAGAAAGGAAAAAAGATAATGAAGTCTTACGAAACTCCTAAAGTCGGTTTCATCAAAGTTGGTCCGAAAAGATGTTTTACCATTTTTCATCGATCACTTTTGATCACGCACGCTTTGATTATGACAAAGATTGTTTGGTCTTTTTCTTTCTGGGTTGGAATGTTGGAAATTTCTATCACCACAATAATTCATAATTCATAATCTGCGGAGTGGACACGTACAAGATAGCTTCACTCTATGATTCACTACAAAAAAAAAAAAAAATAATAAATAAAAAATCACCTTTTCTTGACAGTTTTTTTAGACGGTTTTAAAAACCGTCTAAAAATTAATATTCAGATAAATTTAGAGGCGATTTTTTTGAAACCGTCTGTAAGTTACAGACAGTTTACAGCTGTAACATTTTTTTTTCTTTTTTCTTTTCTTTTTTTCCTGTTTCTTTCTTTTTAAAACACATCATTCTTCTTCCTCTCTTCGAAAAAAAACATCTCTCTCTTAGAGCTCTCTGTCGTTCTTCTTCCTCTCTCCGGCCGGCGATTGAAGACGGACGTCAACGAAATCTGGACGGTCGGTGGGAATGGGATCTTGTGACTGTTTACGGCCGGATCTGTCAAACCTACGCCAGTGTATGTGCGTGGTTTTGACAGATCCGGCCGAAACCCACACTCGGCCGGATCTATGGCCGGAATATAGAGAGAGATCCAGCCAGAATACGTGAATTTCCGACCAGTTCTCTCTTCCTCTCTCTTTCTCTCCCCCCTCCGGCCTCCTCGTCACCACTCTCTTCCAAACCACCGGACGGATCTTTGTTTTTTTTTTTTTTTGTGGGTTTGGATTGTGTTTGTTTTACATTTTGTGTTTGTTTTAGGTTTGAAATTAATGTTTTATGGGTAGTGCGAGAGCATGAGTGCGGTGGAGAAGAAGCTGATGGAGATGGAGATCGCATACGTGCGACTTGACAACCTTCCGGTTGTCCCTTTAGCCGGCGAGATGGAGATGGACAATAATAATAATAATTATTATTATTATATTAAAAAATAATGATGATTATAATTATTATTATTATTTTTTTAAAACAAATTTTGGACGGTTTTGGGCAAAACCGTCCAGAATTTTCTAGACGGTTTTTCCCAAACTGTCTGAAATTGCAGACGGTTTGGCAATAACCGTCCATAACCCAGATTAGCGACACATTTTCCTAGACGATTTTTTGCAATTTCTGAACGGTTTCAAACGTCTAGAATTCTTGAAATTTTTGTAGTAACTTCCTATTCAAATATGATTATCATTGTTATGATCACCAAGCTGAATTCAAATTCAAAATTATTCTTTTTTATATGCAGGATATAAACAATCTCGTTTTTATTCATTTTTTGTTACATAATTCAAATTCTAAATTCTAAATGTTATGAAAGAGTCTATATAGAACTTAAGAGCATGCAAGTAACTGAGTAGCTCTAAATTTATTTGAACACGTAGATTCATATAAAACCTTTCACATTGACAGCCAATATTGCTGACAATTGGGACAAACCAATTATATATTGTGGATCCTTGACCCCTTGTCACTGGGCTAGCTGGTCTCTTAAGTCCAGGACAAAAGAGATTGAGATTGGAGGTTTGAAAAAGAAGGGAGCAAAGAAGAAGCATGAGAGGGAGTCTACGACAACGACGCACGCACACAATTGATCGAGTGTGTTCCCACCGCCCCCCTCCACAATTGTTTGACTCCTTATTAATTAATTGCACGTTTTCTGAATGTTCCTAGCTAATTAGCTATTCCCTTTTTACGTAGCAATTAATCTCGTCAAAACTTGGAAATGTCGTCGTAATATATATATATATATATATCCCTGCATTTGCATGTAATTCCAAATTAGTAAATAATAAAAAACTGAACATCAGTAGACACAACAAATGATTTGTCTCATGTATACCTCTCTCTATGCATGTTTTTGGTCCTTATTTTTGAGGCTATCCATATACCAGATATACCACATTCGATCAATTTGTGTGCGTGCGTCGTTGTCGTAGACTCCCTCTCATGCATGCTTCTCCTGCTCCCTTCCTTTAATTTTCATGTGACCAAACCACCGATCTCTTTTGTCCGAGACTCCAAGGAGTAAGAGACTAGCTAGCCCAGTGACAAGTGGTCAAGGATCCACAATAATTCGTTCGTCCCAATTAATGTCAGCAATATGGGCTGTCAATGTCAATGTTAAGTCCTATGTAGACTCTTTCATGGCATTTAGAATTTGGAATTTGAATTATGTAATAATTTGTGTTCGCATATCGAGTTTAGATAGTATCAAAGCATGAATATTATATAAGTCAATCATAATCCAATTTATTTGTTTTTCGAACGAAATGTTTGAGTATTTCATTGATCAAAGATCACGAACATAAAGCTCTTACATTACAAAACATAAAGCTCTGCAAAATCATAGACACATGCTATGAGGTTACATAGTTATAGATACAAACAAAATTCTTACAATAAAATGTTATCTATGACTTTCATCTTCCGCTAATCCATGTACAAAAATAGTTAAAGAGCAGATTTGCTTCGAGCAGACTAGATCTAAGACAATGGTAGCAAAGTATCCTAAAAATTTATTTAAACCGGCAATGAGAGACCTACAAACAAAAGAAAAAACCAGAGAGGGGAGGGTAGGAGTAGGGAATAGAAAGTGAAATGGAGAGGAGGAGGGAGCAGATCTTCTCTCTCCTCTCAGATCTGTTTTCGCAAGGGTGAAGTCTAGGGCCAGCTTCTAAAAACCATTAGGATGGTTAATTTGTTTTGAATCCCGAAGTGTTTATAACCTAATTCATTTAATTAAACGGATTAGACCTCGGCTTCAATCGTAATCCGCTAATTTCGAATCGGGTTTACAGATCGTGTCAAAAAATTGACAATCCAATGTTCAGTGATGGGTATATTCTTCTTTTTCACTTCTAATTTGGGTTGTGTTTTACAAAGGTTGTCGTGGATGTGTTTGGAAAATCTTTAATCTCAATTTAATAGCAATACTATAGAATATGGATGTAAGAATACGTACCTTCCTATTTACTCCATAAACTCTTTTTGTTATTGTTGAATTTCCTAAGCCAATGTTTATATATATATATATATATATCATCACCAATATGTGCTTACTTTTCTTATACCACTCTGAGCCCTGTGACAAAAGAAAGGGTGCAGAAAAAGAAAAAAACAGTAGCTCAACACAATCTTAAATAGATCATCTATTTAAGATAGTGCCCAAATCCAAAGGCTCAGTTTGATAAACAGCAATACTATTTATTAGGCCGTTTCTTTTACCTTTAAATCACATTAATTTCTTTTTAATTTTCCATACTAAAAATTACAAATTTCTGCATATTTTAAATCACATCAATTATATTTATTACTATTAAAAAAAATTACTCCTAAAAAATGTTTATCAAACAGAGCCATTGGATTTGGGCATCTTTGAACCTCCGAAATTTTTCTCCCTCTCTCTCTCTATAGGGCCGAGGCCCACAGCTGGCTATAAATAGTTAAATACAACGAACCAACCCCTTACCGATCCCAACGAATTCCGATCATCGTTTCGGTTGTAATTCAATCAGCAGCTAAAAAAAACATTTTAAGAGCAGAGAAGGATGAGGTGGACTTGATTTGAGATATGCTGTACCTGCGGTAATTAATAAGCCTCTGCCAACCGAAGGCAAGCCACGGAATAATATTCAACATGATAATCACATGAAGCTACATATTCAATGATAATTTTGAAAAGTGAAAAAAAATGCGAAAAGAGCCATAGAATGATGTCTGTTATGTTTTTTTTTAAGCGATTAACATAAAGAATCGATAAATAAAAAATGAGTGTGAATAGTAGCATTACTTTTTTATTAACCCATTTCCTAGTGGATTCACGATTTTTCATGGTATGAACATAACAATTTGTAATTAAGAATGAATTTACTCTTTGGCTTCCTTAATTAAGTAGGTGAGAATGATTTTTGATAGTATGAACTTAAACTTCGTTTCTTTTTCCATTTTCCACCGGGGGATGAATTGAATTAAAATCGCTCCTGGCAGAAAAGAAACTACCTTAATCTAGAAAAAACTGAAAAAACGGCCTATTTGTATTCATACGGAGCGTGGGACCAAATGCATGTAAATCCTTAACATTCCTCTAAATATATACAGTTAAATATTAGACTTTCATGTAACACGCCGAACACGACCATGTGGTCCGTCAATGTCTCGGCTGCGCTGGAATTGGCCAGAAATAATTCTAGTCGTCTTGACATGCATGTGTAGTTAACTCTATGGAGGCCGGGGAGGGACCATTTTGTAATTTTTTCGGTCATTTTTTTAAGTAGATCTGAGTTGATATGTTAGAAATATTGCGACATGTCCCCTTTATTGTTGCTCGATGCTTCAACTTTCGGCGGTGTCGGACCTCCATGCTCAGAGCGTACGTATGTAGCTTGCATGCATCATGGTTGGGGCTGCGTGTGAAGCCCACGGTCCATTTTTTCTGGTTGGGTTGTTGGTGTTTTCGGAATGGCTAGTGTTCGACTAAGGTAGCTAGGGGGCTCTCGGGGTGGCGCGTGTATCCATGGTGGTTTTCTGCCTTTGTTGGCTTTGAGTTGTGTTTCTGTTTGTGTTTTTTTAACAGTCTACCTATGTAATTTTCAGACATTATGGGGATCTGTTTGATGGCTTGAAAACTAGATCTGCTTCTCTTTCTTTATGTTAGGATGTGCTTTATTGTTAGGAGAGGCTTAATGTCTACTCCTTGTAATGTTTGTTTATTATCTGGGTAGCTGTTGTTTTGTATATTCTTGATCTTTGTCACAGTCTACCATTTGTAGCTGCTTTAAGTCAGGATTTTCCTGATTTAGTGGGTGGAGATTCTTCATCTCGATCTAGTCACTTTGATGGCCTTCGAGCAGTGAGATTTCGCCTTCAGGCATTGTATTAGCCTTCTGTGCTTCTGTATTTGTGTTGGCTTTTGGCCAAGTGTAATCTCTTCTGGGACTTATTTTCAATAATGAAGGCTCCTTTTCTTGTGTTAAAAAAAAAAAAAAAAAACGCTGATACTGAAATAGCAACAACATTTCAGTATTAGCGTCCACTTTCATTGACACTAATAAATAACTATCAGCGTCGACATTGGGGTCGACGCTGATGTGATATTTAAAGAAACACATCAACGTCGACTTATATGTGTCGACGCTGATAATAGGTCATTAGCGTCGACCCCAGAGTCGACGCTGATGTTCCTATATAAATAATTACTTTTTTTAAAAAAAAAAATCGAAAAGCATCAGTGTCGACCAAAAAGTGGACGCTGATAATAGGTCATCAGCATCAACGCCTGCAAGTTGACGCCAATAACCTATAATCAGCGTCCACTTTAGGTTGCCGCTAATGATCATGTATAAAAAATTATTTTTTAAAAAAAAAATTGAAAAGTATTAGCGTCGACTTAAAAGTGGACGCTAATAATAGGTTATCAGCGTCCACTCCTGCGTGTCGACGCTAATAACATCTTATCAGCGTCCACTTTAGGTCGACACTAATGATCCTGTATAACAAAAAAAAAAAATCATATAAACCTATTGAACTCTTTTTTTCTTTTTCTTTTTAAAAAAAATCAATAAATAAATTTGAAACCTACAGAAAAAAAAATACTTCTTTTATATTATTAGTAAAGTTTTTCTATTTTTTAAATTTTAAATTTTTGGGTTAAATGCCATTTCAATCTTTGGGTTTTAACAACTATATTTTTTTATACATAGGTTTTATTTTGTATCATAAACGGAACTTCATGTCAAACCAATTAAAACCTGCCACGTGGTCATATGTCTCATAAAAAAAAAACATAAAAATGAGGAAAATAAGAAATATATATATATACAAAAAATAAAAAATTTGTTGATAGAGATCAATAGGTTAATTTTTAATTTTTTCTTTTTCTTTTTTTTTTTTTTCCTTTTTTTGAAATTGAGGAGGGGCTATGGCCCGGCCGGCCCCCTTAGTTCGTCTCATCCTTAATTCTCCTATACTCTTTTCTTTTCTTTTCTTTTTTTAAGTTGTGGATCTAACAAATTCAACATATGGTTGATTTTTAAAATATGAAAATGAAGAAGGATAGGAGAAGAATGAGAGAACACTAATTCTCTTCAAAATAAGGTGATCATAAGTATGGAATTATTAAAAGTAAAAAATGTACATGATCGATAGTCTAAAAACTTTAGAAAAAGTTGATCACTCGTAGAAAATAATAGCGACAAATTATTGGGGTCGGTAAAATCAGCAACATGTCCCTTTTTTCTTCTTTTTTTTCGTCTGTTCAGCAGAATTTTTTTTATAAATAAAATAAAATAAAATAAAAACCACACACTTTGTGTACAAGGTGTGTAGACATAATGTGCAAGAAGAATTACTACTCGATGTTGGTTTTTTCCTCCAAACTAGCTCTTCATCCGGTCCCTGTGTATTTATTTTATTCGATTAATTAATTAATCCAATAGACAGTGATAAATTGCTTTCAAGTATCATCATCTCTCTCTTACATGCATGGGGAGCCATTCTCTTTTTGTAGCACTAAACCACAGTCACAGCATCAAAAGAAGCTTATTTGCGAAGAAACTTCGTCCACTCAAACCCTAAAAATATAACAAAACAAAAAGAGATGAGACCAACAGCATGCTACACACACAAAAATAAAAAGAAAATAAAAAATGACGCTTTTCTTCAATCGAGTGGCCTTTAAGTATTTATTTCTGCCCTGCCCTTCCCTAAGCAGGCAATCGAGCAGCTTGCTGATTAATGTGTGTCTAGGGCTTCAAAGGGAAGCGAGTTTCTTCATACTCCTAGCTAAGATCATGAGGTGTGTTACAGATTTGAGATATGTGGTTCCACCGCTAATAAGCATCATCTTAATGGTCGTAGACAGGAACATGGGATCAACGTACTGATCATCAAATCCTTGTTAATCCTGTTTTGGTGATGGCCTACTATCTGTTTCTTGCCATTCTTACGTTCATCTTTCTTTCCACCTCCTTCAACCTCCCTCTTACCGTCGAACCCATCTGTTTGCTGAAGGCAAATTTCTCGGCTCCCTTGACTCTTTCTTTCTTCGCCTCCCTCATTTTCCCGCCCTCACTTTTCTGGCTTGTGTTTCCCATGCTCCTAATAGTGTCTCCTTGGTATACAGTGTTTTCCGCTCAGTTGAAACGCTTTTATGAGAGTCTCCAAACTATTCCTGATTTTATTATCCTCTGCGTCCTTGGACGTCAAGAAGAATCAGACGAACCACTACCTCCTCCTCCTCCTCCTCCTCAAGTTGAAATTGAAGTGATCGATTGAAAATCATCAAGGGAGCAGCGTACGTGTAAAATAGATCGAACATGTACGTGAGTTCGTTCTTTCTATAATATATATTATGGTGCGTATAATTTTGTACGTAGTAGTAATGAAAGGATAGAGAAACTTTCTATTACTTGTCAGAGGGGAAGGTTAGGAGTACTGCTTAGATGAAAAAAGAGAGAAATAAAAAGAAAAGAAAAAAGAGCTTATGAGTGTCTTTTTCTTTTGGGTATTGTAATGAAACATAAAATTATATATGAATTTTTATTTGAGTAATGCTGTGTAGTACATGATAGAATTACCGTTTGGATATTGAATTTTTAGAATTAGAATTGAATTCTAATTCTATTTACAAATATCGAGGTAAAAAATTGTGTTTGAGTGTTGAATTTTGAGATTGAAAAATATTATATTTTAATAGTAAGAAATGATTGGAAGTTTAAAAAGTTGTGTATAATGATTGGTATTTTGAAAAGTTGTGTGAAATAATAATTTATTATATATTGATTATTTAATTAAAAAAAATAAATAATATTTTTTAAAAAAAATAATTGAAATCAAAATTAAAAATTAAAAAAAAAAAAAAAATGAAGGAAGGGGTGGCTGCCGGTTGGCAGCCACCCCCAGGCAATGGGGGTGGCCGCGCGCCACCCCCAGAGGAGGTCGGGGTGGCCGCGCGGCCACCCCCAGTACTCGAGGGAGGCCGTGCAGCCTTCCCCAAGGGTCGGGGGTGGCCGCGCGGCCACCCCTCTGTTTTTTTTTTTAATTTCTTTTTTTTTATTTAAATTATTAATATTTTATTATTTAAATGTGGGACCCATGCGTTTTTTTAGTCAACTTTTCCTGCGCGTGGGTCCCACCATTAATCTGAAAAACAGCATTGAATTTTCTCAAAACTCGGGTCAAAATTCGAGTCAAAATCCGGGTTTTATGCGGGTGGGTGGGTTTTAGAAAAAAACCCGAGTGGAATAATTATTCCACTCGGTTGCCAAACAGTTCAAATTTTGGTTTAAAGAGGCAAAATTTGAAGAGAGTTGAATTCAAATTCATTAGAATGCCATGATAACTCTCACTAAGCTCACTATGCGCGTAAGTTCCTGGTCTTCCCCAGGAAAGCCAATACTTTCATATAACTTTTATACAACTCTAACAACATTTTTTAAAATTGACAATTGGATGTGCAGAACTCACATGGAGGAAAACAGATCTAATGGTTAGTTTGAAAAAAAATTGTCAAAGTGTATAAGAGTTGTGTCAAAAGTTGTATAACAATCATTTCTCTTTTACAACTTGTTGTCACATGTCAGTATATGATATGAGCAACCTTAACCACTTTTAAAAAAAATATTGGAACAACAAATTCTGTATGACTTTTGGGATGGGCCATAAAATTGTGTCAGGAATTTTCAAATTATTTGTCCAAATTTAAGAGAATTCAGGTATGTGATTATGAGAGACCGCTTATGGGGCCGACCTGGCCAAATAAAAATTAGGTTGCCCAATCACTTATCTGATCCGGTAGGTCCCATAAGTGGTCTCTCACAATAATTACCGACTCAATCGAATTCTTTCAAATTTGGATAAATAATTTGAAATGATTCTAATCCCATAAAAGAAAATAATATTTGTATACACATTATACACACACACTCACAATGGGTATGGGACCCATCCTACATGGGTCCCGCACCTATTGTAAGTGTGTACAATGTATGTACAAAATGGGTATATGCAAATACCTCATGACGAGTTTTAAAAATTAAGTTCAACTCGACTTAGAAAAAAGAAATTATTGTACATGCTCGAGCTCGCGCATGATGTTTTTAGGGTGTACGTGGATATGTAAAAAGATTATATAGATTTGTGAAATTTGGTTGAGAATTCGAGTGTTAAAAACGTGCCTAACGAACGTCTGATAAAATGTCTTAGTGCGAAGTTTATGTTGTTTTAATGGGTTAAACTTGGCGCTCCGAGGAAGAATTGGTTGCTTTATTGGCCACAAGTTGAAGCCTGTTATTGTGGCACATTAATTTGAAGGGTTATTGTTATGTTTGTGAGATCGAGTGCATTGCAATGTTGTTATACATCAGGAGGCACATATGCTTATAATTTTATATATATTATTGACTATTGACTATTGTTACTTAATAAGTAATACACTAAATAAGTTATTTTCACTAATATATATATATATATATATATATGTATTTGTTCGCGAGCGTTAACCGAGTTGAGTCGAATTTTATATAAGTTTGAATTATTTAATAATCGAGTCTAATTATGTATTTATGAGTGAGCCATTTAATAATTGAGCCGAACACGAGCTCAGCAAGCTCACATGTAGTTTTACGGCGTATGTGCAAATATCATAACTCTCCCATAAAATTCATGAATTACGGCTGCGAACTTGCGCATATGATCTAGCAAGTCCCTTTTTTTTCAATGAATTTTTTGTTTTCTAGCTGTTCAAGGCCAATGGGAATCCAAGTCAATCACTACAGTTGTTTTGGAAGTTGCAATACAATTTACATGTTTAAGCCGACCATGCTTTTTCCCCGTACGTGGTGCTCCCTTTGAATTTAATTTAATTTAATTTCTTTTACCCAAAAAAAAAAAAAAAAAAAAAGAACATAATGCTTTAAAAAGTGCTTTATTCTGCTTTATTTATTTATTTTAATGTTATAGGGGGTGGTATATTCTACATTAAGCGTGCAAAGACGACGACCCAAGTCTTGTCGATCATGAAAATTCCGTCTATCACTTTTACCAGCAGCGAAAAGGCCTTTAAAAGCCAGTCTCTTCTCTTTCATGTTGTTCATCTGAATCATCCCCCATGAGATTGATAGACTGTGTCGGATAATCCCAGAAAATTGAGACATTTTATTTTCGGCAATTTTCGGTGCTAACGACAATGATGGGTATGAAGGATTAAAGCTCGATTTGGACTCAAAGTGATAAAATCTACCCAATGGGGTAAAAATGGGTTTAGGCTTTGCAATCTTAAGCTTAAACTTCTTAATTTATTTATTTTTAATATGCTTAACAGAGTATCCTACAGTTAAGTACTCCTCTACTCTTCTAACAAATGATCTATCTTTTTTTTGTTCATATGATGGGAATCCTTTCAAAATAGGATTACTTTGTACAGCGATCCCTATCAAACAAATTTTGTATCCATGCAAACAAAGCATCTGCTTCACATGGATTAGATAAGACTTCGGCTTTGTCTGTGGGTGTGACCCCAGTAATTGTTTGTACTCAAAAAGATATGAACCTAGCTCGTACTTGATGAAGATGCCACTAAGACCAAAACTCTTACTACTTAAGCCAACTCCTTGAGATTAAAAATTAAATTATTACTTAACTGGTTTGTAATCAATCTCTAAGGTTACCAAGAGGTGAGGGAAAACAAAACTAATATATATATATATATATATAGAGAGAGAGAGAGAGAGAGAGAGAGAGAGAGAGTGAATGTTTCAAATTTTTTAATTTTTTTTTTTTTTTTGTTTCTACTTCAATGAGTAAACAGTAGTTACCAAACACGCTGAACACGCTCTATAAGTAATTTTATTTTTGTAGATAACTATAAAAAATTTTAGGGTTAACTTCACAAAAGGGTATCGAATTATCTGACGTTTTGACGGAAGGATACAAAACTATCATTTCTCTCGAACCAGGGTATTAAACTATCAAAAACCCTCAAATAAGGGTATTCCGTCAGCTTTGGGCGTTAAATCCTGACGGAATACCCAAAATACCCCTATTAATTTATTTGTACTCCAGTCTTTAACCTTTGTTAAGTCTATATATTAGACTATTTAGTAATCAGGACATGTAGTGTAATCAGCAACAATGTAGTCCTTAATTTTCTCATGTGTTCATCCTCTTCTTCTTCCCTCATGCTTCTCTGTGTTCTGTCTTCTCTTTATTTTATAAGATATACCATGTTAGAAACAATCACAAATCTGAATTAAAAACATATAATATTCATACTTTTTGATACAATTAATTCAAACTCATACATATGAAAACATAGCAAATATTTAAATAAAGAAAGGAAAAAAGAAATTAATGAAGTCTTACGAAACTCCTAAAGTCGGTCCATGCAGAAAGATCGATGTTACCATTTTTCATCGACCACTTTTCTAAATTCCTGGACATGCTCTAGCCTTTTGCTTTGAGCCTCAGTTGTAGCTTTTGATGTTTTTAACCTTCTGATCTGTAGAGATTCTTATGGAGCTTTAGAAAATTAATGGAAAACACGTAGGTTTCAGAGATCCACGTAACATTATATTACGTATTCCTTAACTCAACTATAATAGTCTCAAGAACACATAATAAAAATACTAGGCTTCAACATTTAGCCTTAGCTAGAGATTTAACTACTCATAATTACATAAATAAATTCCATAACTAAAATACTAAACATCAAACGTAAACAACTAAAAAAAAATTGATTAAAAATAACAAATAATTAGAACCAATTGAAAATCTCTAGAAGCCTTCAAAATAATCTGCTTCATCACTTATTTAAAGAGAAAAAAAGACTGCATAAAAAATTATCTACTCTGGTCGATCTTGTGCCATGGTTCTCTTATATAAAGAGAAGAGCTATTCTTCTTTTGGGATTCCTAAAACTATAAGAATATCGGTCTTCTTTTTGTTTCACGTCTCTCTTTTACACTTCAAACAAAACACTCTTCTTTTTCTTCAACTATTGTCATATATCATAGATTTAATAAATGAGTATGAAGTGTAGCATTATTATTCCCGGCTACCAAAATAACAAAAAAAAAAATGATAAATAATAATAAATAGTATAAAGGTGTGATTTGCTGTTAATTTTTAATTTTTAAATTTTTTAATAAAAAGAAAAAAAAAATGACTGAAACGTCAAGGGTGACGCCTTCCCATTATGTATTACATATTGTACGGAGATCCATAAAATAGTAAAAAGAAAAGTTACTCATGCAAATGCTTCATTTACCTGCGCAATTAACTCCGCATAAGTCGGATCAATTATGCAATGGGTAATACTTGGGAGAAGCATTTTTTTCGGAATTCATCCGAAAAAAGTGCTTCTCCATGGCACACTTGTAATTACTATAGTTACAAGTGTGCTAGGGAGAAGCATTGGGTTTGTTTGTCAAGTAACATTACATAACAACACTGTTCATGTACTTTTTTTTTTCATTTTTTTTATATTTTTCACTACTAATCAACATCAAAACATTCTCACTTTTTTCACTTTTTATATCACATCAATAATTTTTTATTATTATCCAAACAAAAAAATTCACTACAATACAAAATTTTTTCACTTTTTTATACAAATTCTTTTTACTTTATATCACATCATCACTTTTTACTAATTTCAAAACTAACAACTCCACTACTCTGTTCTGTACATGTCTTTGCCAAACAAGCTCACTATTTCCGAAATTGCAATATGTGTTGATGATGTAAGTAAACGATATATAATTTAAGTTATGGATAAATTAAAACCAGAAATTTTAGGTAAATATAAATTAAAAGCAATTTCAAGTTTGTGCTTATATTAATCAAGTTTAATTAATGGTCAAGCCTTAAATATTTATTGTTTGGAGGTAAACATTTGATTGCTCCGTTTGTTTCGGCGTAAAATTGTTTCTGGAAAATGATTTCAGCATTTTCCGGTGTTTGATAGGGGTGAAAATAATGGTCAACCAGAAAATGATTTCCGTTTGACTAAAAATACTTAGTAAATTTCGAAAAATGATTTACGATTTTTAAAAACGTAAATAATTTTTCGTAAATGATTGACACAGTCGACCCTCTTTTAAACGACGCAGTCGATCTTTACATTCAAGCACTCGACTATCGCCGGATTCCGACAAGCCAAATTCTGGCATCGATCGGTGCCAGAATCTAAAAAATTATGCCGGAGTCCGGCGACAGTTACCAAATTTCGGCGGTACTGTGCTAGATTCCAGTCAGACTGGCCGAAATCTGGCCAAACCGGCCGAATCCCTTGCCATCTGGCCGGGAACTTGGACGGATCCGGCTGTTCTAGCCGAGATCCTCCCAAAACGGCAAAATCCCGACCAGATGGCCAGGACGGCCGAGATCCGGCCGATTTGTGCCGAATTCCGACAAAGTGTATATATATATATATATATATTATTTTTCATTAATATTTTTTATATTGTGAATAAAATTTAATTTTTACAAACTAATATGATTGAAAAAATATTAAAAAAAAAATTGTAATTTTCTGTACGCGTCAAACACCGAAAAATGACTTCAACAGAAAATATTTTTCTGAAAAATGACATTCCTGAAAATATTTTACGACGAAAACCATTTTACATCGAAACAAATGGAGTATAAGTGAAACCAAATGTTAAGTTACATTCTTGAAGTCGATATTTTTTTTCCCCTTTGCACACATTATGTTGATGATTGATACAATGGTTTTGTTGTTTTTTCTTTTTCATTTGCTGTTATTTATCAAATAAAAAATTCTGACATATAAATAAGTTCATATTTATTTTGTATCACTTAACTTGTGAAAGACACTTACACAAAAAATAAGTTATATCAATTATATGAGACAAAATAATTTATTAACAGAAATTATTTTATTAATTTGGCATTTCTAATAAATAAATAAATAATTGTGAATCCACTTGAAAAAATAGTGATACTCTTCACACTTATTTATCACATATATTTTACACTAGCTGACTAGTGAAAAATGAATATTAAGGAGAAACAAGACAAGGGACAAACGGCCACGACCTAAGAAAAAGGACCAGCCCATGGTTTCGTCGAATCCATGTACTTTGTGCTCTGCTCATGTCGTATGTTCTATCTCCCATGCACTCGATCTGTTCATGCATGATCTAATATAATCTAAGGTTAAAAATGATGTAATAATCTACATCTTCAGAGAATTAGAGTTGAATTAATAGTGAGAAATGAATAAAATACGTCCCATCAATCGGCGTAAAATGAGTGTAATAAATGTGTGTGAATAGTAAAATTACTCTTAATCAAATAGGTGTATTCTTGTTGATAAGAGCTTAGTTAATATATCAACTTCTTCTATACCAAGCCAAAAACAGTTTGGGTGGGGGGTGGGGGTAGGGTTAGTTGGAACAAAAAACCAAGAGAGAGTGAATTCCAGACAACATACCCAAACGAAAATACAATGTCGAAATTAAGAACAATAAATAGGAAATGAGTTAAAAAGACCCGGTCCTCCATATATTGGGCAAAAAGCCAAGAAATGAGTCATAATACAGTTTTTGAAGCATGTCAATAATTTGACCTACTTGAAAGCTACAACCATTAGAAAGAAGTTAATGAGATTCGTACCTTAACACCCTTGTTTTTTTTTTTTTTTTTTTGTGTAAGTTCATGGCATAATTTTTTTTTTTTTTGATAAGTAATTACAATTATATAAAAAAAAAACGCAAAGGGGCGCAACCCTTATACACGGAAAGTATACAAGAGAACCCCTAACAGGGACGAACAGAAAATAAATTTAAAAATTCTACATAAGTAAAAGCACTCAAACTAAGATGGGTCGCTATCCAAAAATATAAAGTATTGAGCAACCGCTTCCGTAGCTCCATCATGGATGTCTCTACATCTTCAAACAGCCGAGCATTCCGCTCCCTCCAAATACACCACAGCAAGCATAAAGGAGCTAACCACCAAGCCTCTATAGCATGACCACCCCCAAGCGCCGCCCCCCAACTATTCAGCAACTCCAACACCGTACGTGGCATAACCCACTCAACCCCAAATAAAATAAGGACGTAGCTCCAAGCCTGGGCAACCTCGCTGTGAAGCAACAAGTGATCAATAGACTCCCCACTCTTGTTACATAAACAACACCACTCAATTACTATCACCTTCCTCTTACGCAAGTTATCATGCATCAATATTTTGCCCAAAACAGCTGACCAAACGAAGAAGGCCACCCTTGTTGAAGCCTTAACACGCCAAATATTCTTCCAAAGGAAATACGGGACAAATGGGCCATCTTTCCTAATAAGCTCTTTGTAGAAGGATCTCACCTCAAATAAACCTTTTTTAGAGGGATTCCACACTAACCTGTCACCCTCCCCATGTCGAGCCGAACTGGAGTATAGACGATCGAAGAAAAAAAGGACCATATCCAACTCCCAATCCTGAATTTGTCGCGTGAAGAGAACATTCCACTGAGTAGCACCATTATGTACCACCAAATTATCTTCATGACATATGATTATATGATTAAAAATCTTATGGTTTCAACTTATCCTAATTTTTATTAATGAAGTGATTTACATACCCTTTTTACGTAGCAATCTCATCAATCACCCAATTTATGGGGCTTCAACAGCATCGATCCCATGTATTAGAGAACTTCTCATTGAACTTCAATCCATGCCAACCAATTTTCTAAATTCCTGGACATACTCGAGCCTCTTGCTTTGAGCCTCAGTTGTAGCTTTTGATGTTTTTAACCTTCTGTAAAGATTCTTATGGAGCTTTAGAAACTCATATTTGTACATCCACTTGTCAATGTACATTCTATGCTTTCTCATATACCCAACGACCTCCATCACTCTCTCAAAGTAACCACCTCCAAGAAAGCTCAGAAGCAAGAATTCATATAGATCTCTGCTTACCACCAAATCTCCACTATGCATATTCCTCTTAATGTCCCCCCACAATATCGTGATATCGCGATACATTCCCAGAGAAGAATATCCATATACCAGATTGGAAAAAGTTTGCTCTGTTGGTTGGATTTTCATCTCTTGCATTCTTCTGTACGTCTTCAAAGCATCCACCACCATTTTGGCCTTGCAGAAAAAGTAAATAGAAGAATTGAACTCGTAAACTATTGGAGAGACTGTGTTCTTCCCCTCTCTCATTTCTCGAACCAAAAACTCTGCCAGATCTAATTTACTGATCGAAGTTGACGCATTTGCATGTGTGGCGTCTTTATCTACTGCTTCTGATAAACAAGTAGAAATAGCCATCTCATCAGACAAATTTAAGACCAAACCAGCTTTTCTCATTTGTTTTAGCAATGACTTTGCCTCTCTAAACATATTTTCCTTGTAGTAGGCTGCAAAGAGTGATGAATAAGTAGTAAAGCTCATGGGAGCTCCAGCTGCTTCCAAATCATCCAAAATGTCATGAGCCATTTCAAGCCAGCCTAAATTAATACAAGCGCCAATTACATTAGAACACAAACTAGGTCCTGCCAATGAATGTGACTTCTTTTGAATGCCAAGTAAAAGATTTGACAGGTCACTAATCTTCCCACCTCTCTTGCACCCATTGATGAGCTTGGCCAGAGCCCTGTCACTAACAGCAAGTTTCCCATTTCTAAAAATTACTAGTTCCCGTTTACCTTCCGCTTTGAGTACAGAATCCATCTGCAGAATATCAGGCACAATCTGTAGTTTTAATGCAGCCTTGAGATTGTCAGATCCCACTGGAACAAGGCAAGGCTTTTGTAGGTCCTTCCTATCTTTTTGAATTGGAGAAGACTCTGAGTATCTATAAATATCCATCACAAGCTCAGCAGCAGCATCGATGTCGTTATACTTGAAGTGCAAGCTCAACAAACTATCATAGAACTGCCGATAATGAGAAATAAATGGAGCTGAAACTCGACCAATGTGTTCTTTAAATTTCTTCACCTCATCCCTCTGACCATTCATCTCATGGATCTGGGCAATGATAGTGATTGAGTGCGCATCGGCTACAACCCCCATCGGTGGCATCAATTCAATGAGTTGTTGACCTTTGAAAGATAATTTAAACCTCACACAAGCATCAAGCACAAGATTAAATATCATTGTATCAGGCTTTATCAGTTTTGCACGATCACTTTTGCTCGCACTTAAGCGTTGGAAACAATCACAAATCTGAACCAAGAAATTTGACGCAATATACGTCCCAACTTCTGTCTTCACCAAATGGAGAACAACCAACCACAATATATTCATCGGGGGTAAACTCTCTCTCTCCAGCATCAATCTCATAATCATTGAGGCAGGGATAGGCAATTGAGATCTTGCTAACGAAAGGGACAGCTTAGTGAGGATATCCGGCTGAAGTAGGCCTGATGTCTCTTTCAAAACTATCAAGACTAAATCACATGCTTTATGTAGCAAGCGGGGGTCAGACGAATAACAAAGTTCAGTTATCAACCTACCCACAAGAGTATCCTTAGGAAAACCATACAAGCTTTTAAAATCATTAAAAGATTCCCATGCTTCATCCAATTGATGATCCTTCAAGGCAGTTTCAAGCTTCCTCAACAGAACTGCATGAGAGGAGCCTTCCCAACATATCTTTTCAGGGTGAGTGCTCGTAGAAAAATTTAGAAGAAATGGGTTTTTCTGATAGTGTTTATAGTATGCATCCAACACTTGTGGCCTCCAAAAAGTTTCTCTAGTGATAATTACCGTGCCATAATATGATATGGGGGCAGTCCTATGAATAGCTGCAGCCACTCCAAACCCCAATGAATAGCTCTTGATGAAGCGGGGATGCATCAGAACTTCTTTAGTCAATGCCAGTGACATTCATATATGCATCATCATAACCATGCCAGCTACAGAGTACCAAAATTTACATATTATCATCACTGCAAGATCCTCATGTAGGAGAAGGGCACATTCACATCTTTAAACGACACATTTGCATCTTTAACCCACAAAACGGAACTCAATAATCCACGATGATATGAGAGAAGGCACCTAATGTCCGCCTAGAGAGTACCTAATTTCTACTGAAACAATCAAAACGGATGGCACAAAACGTAATAACAAAGAGTCGATCGATCAAATACAAATAATCTGAATTATACTCTAGAATACATCTTTGAATTGGAGACCTAAACCTTAATCGTACTTATACAGATCTCACAAAAAGATGTAAAAAAAAAAAGATTTAGGGTTTTGTGTGAAACCTTACCACTCGAACTCGAACTCGTTTGTCCATGGCTCATGGCTGCGACTCAGATCAGCTCGGGAAGGAGCTCCTGGGCGAGATAACCGTACGAATTGGACCAAATAACAGATATTGACACAATGACCGCCCCGCCCCGCTTGTTTAACTGAAATTGAATATCTAAGCAAACAAATATGTAAAAAAGGGGTCATAACTACATACAGCAAACATGCTCTAAATGCGATGCACACTTCTCATACTCTTTCGGTATTAAGGCAGCCATTCATTCTATCGGATGACAATAATGCGTTCATGTAAGAATTAAGACAGAAAGTTGCATTTTGTGAAGGAGGAAAAACATAAAATTGAGCTGCCGAATGGACTTCAATGATAAAAATCAAAACTTAAAATAAAATAAAATAAAAGAAGAAGACAGATAAACAAACAAGCATACATAAGGCTCTATTTGTTTCAAAGTAAAACGGTTTTGTAAAACATTTTCAACATTTTCCAACCCACCCACTTCCAGCAGCTCCTCTCTCTCTCCCTCTCTCTCTCTCTCTCTCTCTCTCTCTCTCACACACACACCCATTATGAAGATAATCCAGTGCCAAACACCAAATACCCATACCAAATATCCATACCAATAGAATAGAGAGAGAGAGACAGACAGACAGAGAGAGAGAGAGAAAATACCGGTGGAGGATGGCCAGTGGAGGGTGGCCGACCGCCGAACAGAAAGAGAACGCCTCCGATGCGTCTGAACTCAGAAAGCCGGCACCGATCGAGCTTAACGGCGAGAGAGAGGGAGACTCGCCGGCGGCTTCAACTGCGAGTGGGACGGCCGGCGTGCGAGCGAGCGAGAGAGAGAGAAAGAGGACGAAAATTTTTGGGGGAAACATTTTCCCCCAACGCTGCTTTCAGCGTTTTTTATTTTGTTTTTGAAAAAAAAAAAAAAACAATTGCCACGTCGGATGGGTGTAAGATATGAGTGTAGAAGAATCCATTTCCCTAACAGATATTGATACCACGCCCGCCCCGCTTGTTTAAGGGAAGAGAGTCTGGAGAGTGGAGACTGGGGAGTGGCTAGTGTGCTGAGCTCTATCTTAAACGACGGCGTGCTATATATCATTTTTATGTCCTTTTTTTTTCTCTTCTTTTTTTTTTTATCTTTTAAAATTATTATTAGAACTATTGGGCCCATATGAGAGATTCATATAGACTCCACAAATTCAATTGTAATTTTCAAAATTAGGAGGACGAGAGAAGAATGAGTAATTCTACATCTACATTAAGTATTTATCAAGTGTCAAAAAAAAAATAGCTTTTAAAATTACCATTTGATCAAAATCAATATTTTATCAATCACACGTCCAATGGTAATTTTAAAAGCTACCTTATTTTTTTATGGACACTTAATGTACATGTAAAATTACTCGAGAAGGACATGAGTAAGAAATGAATTATTTCTCTTTTTGTAATAAAAAATAATCTTTTTACATGTTTTATACATTGCATATACATTTCTTTTTTAAAATCAATCATTAAATCTTTAAGACCTAAATTACAACCGGCTCTACAAAAAATTCTGACTTCAAACTAAAATTACTTACTTTTTTTTCTTTCAAAATTATTAATAAAAAATTCAAAACACATCCTAAATACATTCTTTTCCCAAAATTATAAACAAAAAATTCAAAACACAAAAAGCACTTTTCCAAACGTCAAATACTTTTTAGAAAAAAATTTCACACTTATTTATAAGAATATTTTTACAAAAATGTGCAAAACTTTTGCAGGTGTAATAGCTAACTTATTATTTAAAAAATTAAAAATTAAAAACAAAGTGGTCATTTGGCTATCCTCAGCAGAGGAAATGGGTGGCCGCCTAGCTAGGGATGGAACCGAACTTTTTCATCGGGGAGGAACCAAAGCATGAATGAAGGACCAAGCTATATATATATATGTATAAAAGGTTAAATTCAAAATCATGGGGCCATTGATTATGTCATTGCGTGCAACAACCTTCGTCTTGGTTAAAGGTGACCGCACAACCATCACAACAAGCCGGGGTGATCGTGTAACCACCACAGTAAGTCAGGTGACCATATTGAGATGACAACACAGCCACCTCTATCTTGGTTGGAAGTGGTCATGTGGCCACCATAATAGGCCTTTAGTGGCCCCAAAGCCAACCTTCATCCACTAAGAGTGACCACTCTCTCTTGGTAAGATTACACTACTCAATTTGAGTGTCCCCATTTTACTCCCAAAAAGACTAAAATGCCTATAATTTTTATTTTTTTAAAAAAATAATATTAAAGATCAATTTAAAAATAAAATAAAAAATCATAAGCATTATCACTCAAAACGCACAAATACGTTATGGCTTCTTTTTAAAAATTATTAAGGGCATATTTGTCTTTCCAAAAAAAAATTAAGGGTATTTTGTCTATTTATGTTGCAAAAGGTGGACATTAAAACCCTTACGGTAGGTCGATATGATACATTAACCAAATTAAAAGACAGTACCGAGATTTAATCCTAACCTTTAAATCAAATTTTAAAAAATTTATTTACATCAATATTAACTATATAGTTTTGTAATCATTATAATATAGACTTTTAAGTGAATCTCTTCCCATGCAACTGTTTTCGAATATTATTATTATAATTGTCATTGCTCTTAGCAAATGGGCATCCATTTGAGAAGCATACACATCTCACTTTACAATTTCAATTGAATACCATTGAAAAGGAAATTGGGCACGAATTTTCAATTGGAATTGTTTTCCAAAACCAAAAGCCTATTTAGGGCTAACTATATGCAGCGACTAACCCTTCTTAGGCAGGGTAAACATAAACCTACCTCTTTCAGAACTAAAAGCAGTAACTCACTATCCTTTTCCTCTCAAAATGTCTTCTTTTTTTTTTTTTTTTTTTTTTTTTGTTCAAAGAATTACACCCAAATGTCTTCCACACCAACTGCAGAATGTTCCTAAAGCTATATTTCCTTTCTACGTAGCAATCTCATCAACCTCAGAATTAAACACAAAACTTGGAAACGTCGTCGTTATAT